>OZ024896.1:18869388-19469388 GCA_964017195.1 Siderastrea radians
TGACCCATACTATGGCAAGGAAACTTGTTTTGCAAATGCAAAGGTCTGTTTCATTTAAGCCTTTTTATGATCATTAAGAAGAAAACTATACCATTCCCTGAGAAAGGAGTTCAGTTAGCAAGTTGGTTTGTTCTGACAATAGTGTTGAAGATAACGAAATTGTCTTATGCGTAATACAAAACAGCTCATATAGAGAAATTAGAGTTAAAGCATATTGGGCTTTGACCTCAAACGTTTGTGTTTGCTTGGATTTATTATTTTCCATTTACATTTGAATTTGCCAATTCTTTTTCCCAGGCTCGATCGGTCCCGCATTGCAAGAGAAAATGACTAAAATGTCTCTCGTCCTCTGCGTGAGATTTACAGAAGAAACTTTTAAATCTCGTGCAGTATAGAGTATGTTGCCATATAACACGAGGAACCGCTAGGTGTCAAAAAGTGTACAGCACGTTGAAAAGACGTTTTAAAAAGGTTCGGTCAGATCCGACCAAAGAAGTTAAAATTTTTCTCCTGAAAACACCAGCAGCGAATTCGAACCGCCGTGATGAGGGGTGCCGAAGAGGAGTTCCTTACCCTAACACCCCCTCCCCCTCACAGTAGTTACATTTATACATTTACAGTTGGAAACAAATGTGCAGTTTCGGTGCTGCAATGATAGACTCATTAGGCAAATGAAGGTGAACTATACATTGTAATAATGACTTTCTATCCCAGAGACGTGACATGCAATTTAGTTCCCAGCACGGGAGATTGTTTAACTAAGCCTGAATGTTAGAAAAACAAGAAAACTATATAAGACGATGGTCAAATAGGACAGATTTCACAGAATGACTGCGTTCAGGCAAAATTATTAGCCTTACCATCATTTATACAATATTTCACAGGTTTCACAAAAGGTAAATATATGGTTTAGAGATCTTAAAGTGTATATGACACGAAATTTTTTTCTTCGATTTTTGAGAGTCTGATGTGTATAAAAAACGATACTTAACTTAAGACCTGCCTAAAGTTTTTAAAAACCTGTTTTTTCCCGGGCAAAAGACCCTATTTTTCACTTCAAAACTGTCCCGGGGACTGGGACCGAATTTAACGCATAGTGACGTCAATCGACTTGTTTGCTTTCCCGCGAACGCAGTGTTTCTGTTACAAATCGCCTCAAAATGTTGACATTGTTCAGCAGTATCGGGGATCTTTTCGAAACTTCCAAGACCTACAGCGAGAAAGAACAAGTAGGAGAAAAAATATAGCTGTTTTAGGTCTTATCAAACCAGACAACGACGAACATTTGCGATGTCTTCTGTTCTTTCGTACTGTGGTGAGGATGTTGATCTCAAAGTCGAAGATTTATCCTGACTGTACACCAGTGGAAGCACCTCAGTTGTAAGATTTCTTTCTTGAGTTCTTTTAGGGTTTTTCGAGAACATCAAAGCCCTTGTGTTCACATAAACAGCTTACTGTTTCCATCAACCCAAGGAGAACCGAAAGTGCCGATTGTTTTGATGTTTTAATACCGCAAAAATGTCGTCGTTCTTATAAAGAGTGCGCTGGATTTTCGATAAATTTCATTTAAAGAACGAGTTCCCAGAGTTTATTCCCAGCCTGGCCTTAGTTTCAGTGGTTTCTGCAGCAAGCAAAAGTGTTTTTACAGAGTGTAGAGAAAAGCCAATGACGAAATCGTTTTGTTAATAATATGGCCGTACGCAATGTACTTCCAGGCCAGAAAAGACATTTATTTCCACTGTCGTGTTATCCTGCAATTAGAATCTATATACGCTTTACTTTGAAAACGGCACTGAGACTGACTTCGGCTCGTAAGCTACTTGCATATCACTGGCTGATTCAGCAAATATAGGATTAGCAGCTGAAAACTGTTGCTATCTAGAGTATCAATATTAGGGTATTAACACTAATCTTGGCTCAGTAATTTCTCAAACAACTCAGTACTATGAAGGCAATGTCACATTTCGCATTAAAATACAGTTCATTTTGTTTTGTTTTGCAGTGAGTATGGTTTTCCAATATTGTAGAACTGTTATTGAATCATAACCATGTTCATTAGCTCTTAAAATAACTGGTGTCCTTGAGCTTCTTAAAGAGCGTTTAGTGTTTCTGATACCACAGGAGGGGAGCGCAGCACATCAAACTCTTCTAACACTAACAGTGAATTGTAAATAAACCAACAGGAATTGACAATTGACTAGTAAATTTCCAAATCAACAGTGGGTCTCCATATTGACTCCTTCTCAAACAATTTTCTATGAACAGTGGAAATCAACATCAACCTTCATCAATAATAATCATAATCTTTATCAATAATAACTGGTCGATTACCAAAGCAATTATGTATCACTTAGACACACTGATGAGGATCCATACATCCCTTGTAGATATTATTTACAGCAGCTCAGGGATTTTTGTTGTTGGCAAGTTGAGGTCAGGTCAGGTCAGGTCATGGTCATCAGTGAAAAGACAGGGAATTTATTTCAGCCTGACTGGTAAAAACCTTGATATGTAGACATGGGATTAAACGAACTCCTAGAAAATGGTGTGTCGTCATAAACAAATATAACCGAGTGGGACATTTTCCTGGAATTCTTTCAGCGACCTCTTGATTTTCTTTCTATTTTCACTCTCTAACAACGAGGCATTTACACTCAGACTTCTCACAGGAAGAGTCAAACAAAATCCTGAACTCAATCCTTCACCTTCATCCAGTGTAGTCAGGTTAAGACAGTGTATGCACAGTCCAGTGTAAAAATGTTATGAGTAGGCGATCGTCGTTGAAATTATATTGATATCGTAATGTCTTACTAAAGTCCAGAGAAGAATAAAAACAAATTTCATTTAAGACCGTACTGGTAGCTCTGTTCGCCTGTACAATCGAAAGTCAGACCACGCTATCGTACCTGTCCTGCTTCGCGAACGAAAAGCATCCCTGGGCTTTGCAGTAAAACGTCTTTGCTTATTCTCGAGTATTCGAGAAATGAACCACATAGTGATGAATAACTCAATATGGACTACCAACAGCCCAAGTTTGAGCGGTTTTGAATTTTCACACTTTTGCCGCTATTTCTCGAATTTGTTTGATTCTTACAGACATTCACTCTTAAGTGCGTTCCACTTGGTTGAACACCAGTTACCATAACTGATCAAGTTGGGATTGCTTATTGCGCGTGTTACCACCTCCTTACGCAACAAATATTAATTTTCATGTCGCAGAAAGTAGACGTCGTAGGGTTAGGCAGTAACCAAAGTATTCAAATATCAATTTTTCTTTTTATAGGCTGGTTTACACGCTACAATTTGTCGGCCCGATCTGTTCAGGGGCATAAACCATACGACCATACGTGTGTTTACACGCTTCGATTTGTCGGCCCCTGGTCGGCCAGACGCCAGAAAGTGAATCGTACGTGTATTTTGACACCCCTTTTTTACGAATGTCGATTAATTGACGTGGAGGCTTCTTTGAGAATGTCAGCCCAACGTGACAGAATACTGTTACACTGCAACAGAATTTCTGAATTGGCCTGATTTACATTTTCACGAGTGGGCTCTGAATCGGGTACCAAAATTCGCGCTCCGATGGTATTGGGCAGACAAATCGGGCTGACAAATCGTAGCATGTAAACCGGCCTTATCATAATATCGACGCGCACGAGGTGCAAAGCGAGTAGATGCGTTGCCTGACATAGAGGCGGATCTGGCACGCAGGTGCATGGATTTCGGGCTTAAATTTCATGCGAGTATGTCATCTCTCTCGTTCATGAGAGAGCGTAACGTAACCAAAGCGTAAGCGCAGGAGGAACACCCTTAAAGGCAAGAGCGAGCAATTAAGATCGTTATCTCTGTGCTTGAACTTGCGTTTGTCGATGTTTTTATATTTTTGCATAGACTCTTAGTGTTTGTGTCGCTTCTGAAAACCATGCTGAAATGGCGCTTTCAAATCAAAATAAACTGATTTTTTAAGATAATTAAGGTAATAATTAATAAGTGTTTAAACTTCTATGTCAGATTCTAACATTTACAAATCAATACCACTGAGCAAGAGGATGAATCCCTTGTCATGGCCATTCCAATAAACTGAACCACTGAGCAGTTTTTTAGTGAACATTGCTTATTACGTTGATTTTAACTTTTGCTTTGACGAGGACAAAAGGTTAAAGTGTGAACATTTAAATGCTTTTTAGCTGCACTTTCTTTGGCTACTGTTTCTTGCTCAATATTTTGCAGTCAATTCTTTAAAATGTTGCACATGTTTTGATATCGGGTTCCTTTGAGAGTGAAAAAGTTAAGGTATTAAGAGCAAATGTTGCCAAAAATCAAACATTTTCAAAATATTGTGGCAACAGCTCAAAAATCAATTCCGCTCATATTCTTATGTTAGGTAGACCTTAATGTGAAACAAATCACTGCATAGTTCGTTTGGCTGAATATCGATTTGTTTTCAAGAAAATCGATATTAACGGAATTCGCTCAAAAGACCGCTTTTGAAGCTCAAAATTGAAGGCAAATCTCGAGGCTTCGCGTGACAAAATGAAGCACTCCAGAGCAATAAAAATTAACCAGACTTGTAGAACGATGTTTACATATATGTCAAAAGCAATTTCAGCAATTTCTGCTCATTTATTTACGAGCTCTAATTAAAATTATCCGACATACTTTTGACTAGATAAAAAGTTTATCAAGTTTAACCCCTAAAAAAAGTATGTGGTACCGAATATTATTCGTCAAGAATCTGGATTTCAAGAGGAGAAGGGATGTTCTTTTGCCTCCTAAAAGGATTCTTAGGGGAAATTTATTGACGCGATGTTATAGAATTTTAAAGTTGGACAAAATGCGTTGATTCAAGCGATCAGAAAAGTCAGCCTAATTAACTCAGTGTACACATACACAAACAACTTCACGTTTACGCAGGTTTTGATCAGCAAACAACCGATTTTAACACAAAATCCTCTAACCTTCATGTTGCTGTATCACAGATGAGAGCTGTGGTCCTTGTTTAGGATAAAATTCAAGCAAAGTGCAAGGAAACTTGACAGGATATCACAACTTGCCATGCCGTTTCACCAAACATCCGCCGTTTTTGATGTGAGGATTCTCTTTTCCTATTTTCGTTAGAAAACAGGCTTAAGGTGTTGTACAAAAGATGTCTTTCCTTTGAAACTAGCTCCGAACTGAACAGCGAAACAAGAAGTCGTTTATAATACAAAAACATCTGTTACGTGCTTTGGGTGATGCCGCTAATTAATTTAGTCAGAACGAGTTTTGGTGAAATCGACAACTTAACTGCATGCATGTACCGCGGTAACGAAATTTTGGGTGCATCGAGTGACTTTGGGGAATAAGGTTAAATTGTTTTTTCAAATAAGCTATTCTTGTCATTTACGTTTATTAATTTAAGGACTGAGCGAAGATTCTCAGTAGATTGGTTTCAGATGAGCACTTAAAAATGCGTGAAACTGAAAAAAACGTCCGTTGGTTGCGTGACATTAACCCTAGAGCTTTTTCCTTGTGGGCAGGGCGAAGGGATTTAAAAATATATTCTCTGTTGGTTTTCCAAGAGGTAGCACAGGTAATGAACTATGGCTGGATTAAAATACAAAGTTAGACATGAAAATCTCCTCGTTTTCAGTCTGAGAATGTTTTCTTTCTTTTTGTTTAGGGTGGGACGGGGTTTGGGCTAATGTTGTTTGAAAAGACGTTCAAGAGAATACTAAATCGACTGATTGTAAGTGCCCGGGTAAAAGTAATAGTATAAGTAAACGATTCTTGGCATTAAAGGATTTTCAAATAAAGCGGAGCTTTTCCATCTGTTGTTTCAGAACTCACCTAACCCATCTTTAATGTATCAATTATGCAGAAGTTAAACCTTTTGCTTTACAACATCACACAACATTCAAGCCAGCCACCTGCATGTGATAAAGCTTTGTTCAGTAATTATAAAAGCGGATCGGAAAGGAATTTGCAGGTTCTCGATTTTCCGAAAACTTGATTTCAGAGACCAAAAAGGCCCCGAGTAGAAATACTTAGTCCGTGCCTGCACCCTTTCCTCGTGCGTTTTAATATTCTTTAAAGGCATCTTGAGGTGACTTGGACATCTAAGTCACCCTCATATCAAGGTCGATCGTCTTCGAACACCTTTAAGAGTGATAGCGGGTCGCTGCGCCTCGCTTGGAATTATCATCTTGGAATTATCTTTCCCTTTTGCTTAACCAATCAACCGACCGACCGACCCACTTTCGCGAGGATGGAGGCGATGGGTGGGGGGGGGGGGGGGTGGAAACCTACTTAAGGGGAAACCTTTTCATGTTGGGGGATTAAGGGTTCAATCTTCCCCCTTCTCTTAGCCTTCAACCCCAGCTGCGCCCTCATTTTGTTGGCTCACGCTCTTTGCGTTTTTGGCGTTTGCAAACTTTATGACTCGGCCAAACTCCTTCAACATTATTCAACAATCTTGAACACAAGTTTGTTGTGCGATGTTGAACAAGGTGGGCAAACGAATTCGATACTTTTGATCACACCTGAGAACATAGAAAAAGTTGAATAAATATTACAGAACATCATTGCACAGGGTGGCACACCTGAGAACAAAAGAAAAGTCGGCAAAATTGTGAAACATCATTAAGCTGGAAGGCCAAACTTGTTTTTAAAATTCAACAGCGTTGATCGGTGTTGAATAGAACGTTGAACCCCCCAGTTAACCGTTTTGTAGTTTTCTTCACTGTTGGAAGTTTTAAAAAAAGACTGCACGCACTACAGTGTCAGTCGAGTAGAGTCGTTTTTCGTGGGTGCCTGTTGAGCATCGAAAGCGGAAAACCCAAGACTCATAAAAAGTCATCCAAGTAGAGCCCGTAGTGGGTTGTATTTTCTGCCACAGGACAAAGCTCTTAACAGTCTTGCAGATCATTAAATTTATTCCCTGAGAACCAGTACGAGTTTTGATATTTTTTATTAATGTCTATTCTCCGTAAATAAGTGTTTGTGCGTTTAATGTACACTAGCACGTAAATACGAACAAGAACCAGGTAAAAATAAAAAGGAGGTTTAACGTATCACCACTGCCTTATTTGAAAGTCTTTGAATGCCAGGAATCGATACAATCAGTCGATTCAGTGTTCTCTAAAACTTCTTTCCCCGAAACCTATAGCCCAAGCCCCACCCCACCCCACCCCACCCTCACCCCAACAAAACGAGAAAAGAATTTTAAGACCGAACAGGAAATTTTTATGCCTGACTTCGTATTTTAATCTAGCCATAGTATATAATATAGCGTTCATAAACTGTGCGACTTCTTGGAAAACCAACAGAGAATATATTTTTAAAACCCCCTTTGCCCTGCCCATCAGGTAAAAGCTCAGTCTAGGGTATGTCACGCAACCAAGGTGCGCTTTTTTCAGTTGCACAGATTTCAAACTACTCATCGAACCCAATCTACTGAGAATCTTCGCTCAGTCATTAAAGTAGTAAACGTAGGAAGACAGAATTAGCTTATTTGAAAAAAATTAAACCTTATTCCCCAAAGTCACTCGATGCACCCAAAATTTCGTTACCGCGGTACATGCATGCAGTAGTCGATTTCACCAAAACTCGTTCTAAATTAATTAGCAGCATCACCCAAAGCACGTAACAGATGTTTTTGTATTAACGACTTCTTGTTTCGCTGTTCAGTTCAGAGCTAATTTCAAAGGAAAAACATCTTATGTACAACACCTTGAGCCTACTTTCGAACGAAAATAGGAAAAGAGAATCCTCACGTCAAAAACGGCAGATGTTTGGTGAAACGGCATGGCAAGTTGCGATATCCTGTCAAGTTTCCTTGCAGTTTGCTTGAATTTTATCATAAACAAGGACCACAGCTCTCATCTGTGATACAGCAACATGAAGGTTAGAGGATTTTGTGTTAAAATCGGTTGTTTGCTGATCAAAACCTGCGGTAAACGTGAAGTTGTTTGTGTATGTGTACACTGAGTTAATTAGGCTGACTTTTCTGATCGCTTGAATCGACGCATTTTGTCCAACTTTAAAATTCTATAACATCGCGTCAATAAATTTCCCCAGAAAATCCTTTTAGGAGGCAAAAGAACATCCCTTCTCCTCTTGAAATTCAGATTCTTGACGAATAATATTCGGTACCACATACTTTTTTTAGGGGTTAAACTTGATATACTTTTTATCTAGTCAAAAGTATGTCGGATAAATTTAATTAGAGCTCGTAAATAAATGAGCAGAAATTGCTGCAATTGCTTTTGACATATATCTAAACATCGTTCTACAAGTTTGGTTAATTTTTATTGCTCTGGAGTGCTTCATTTTGTCACGCGAAGCCTCGAGATTTGCCTTAAATTTTGAGCTTCAAAAGCGGCATTTTGAGAGAATTCCGTTAACATCGATTTTCTTGAAAATAAATCGATATTCAGCCAAACGAACTATGCAGTGATTTGTTTCACATTAAGGTCTACCTAACATAAGAATATGAGCGGAATTGATTTTTGACCTGTTGCCACCAAATGTTTGACCGTTGGTAACATTCGCTCTTAAGAGGCACTGACTGTAAATATCGAGAATCGGCGGACAAGCTCAGAAAATCGAAAATCCTGATAACTTGCCAGAAGAATACTTTTGGGGAGCTATCTTCAAAAATATTACTTAAACCTTCTGGAAATTCTATTGTTTTCGAGAAATTCGGAAAAACGGTTTTGCATAATGTATTGCGCAATAATCAGGCTTAAAATTAAACAAATTGAATGAGCTTTCTTTTAAACAATTTGCAACGCCAGAAAACAATTTTAGTTTTAAATGACAGCAACACTCTTCCACTTTCTATCAATGGGAATTGCTTGGAGTTTTGCTTTATTTTTATGGTTTGGTGGTTCTTTGAAACAAAGGCATTTTGCGCACCTCGGAAAAAGGCAAAAATTGGGCAACTTTAGAGGCTTAAAATGCCACTGGGACCAGAATTTTGGTATTCCATATTTTTAAATTTTCGAACACAGTTTGTGGTTCTTAGTCACCATGCCAAATTTCATCTTATTACGACGAGCAGAAGTCGCTTTTTTCGGACGGTTTTTGTCGAGATTTTGCGGCCGCCATTACTGGCCCTAATGTTCCGGAAGCTGGCTTGCGAATGAGCGGAAGTGACGTCAGAGGCTCACCTCAAGCCTAGTGCCTTCACATGGTTTAATACTTGCCACGGGAAATGAAACTGTCCTTGAGGAAAGATTTCTTGCCAAGTGTTTGTTGCACGACTTTGAAGTCTTCCTTTCTACAGCAGTTATGACAGGTAGTACTTGTGTTGTACAATGCTACAACAATAAATCCAACCACCGAGCAAGTATTTCGCTTCATCGAAGTCCTGCGACCGGACCCGCAATGGAAAGACACACACAGTGCGAATTTCAACCCGAGAGGCATTTTGATCAGTTCACGGACGGATTTTTCATGCCGCAAGATCCCAGAGGTCGATCATTCCATTGCCCATTCCAACTATATGGAAAAAAGAACCGGAAAAAACATTATCTGCGCGAACAAGACGAAAGGTACCTAATCTTATAACGCATGCAGTTGAAGTGATAGTTTCTTTTTCAACAGATCCACCATTGTACAAAACTGATTTTCTTTTAACGTATTTTAAAATTTATTATCGTCGTGGAAAACTCTTTCAGTTCTGCCGTCTGCTAGCGCGAAGATCCTCGGTGAATGCAGTCCTGACCGCCGTGATACGTGATTAAGCTGATATAGTTTGTACTGCTTATCTTTTCCTTAAATCGAGTCCGTGTGTGTTAATTTCAGAGCAGTAATCGATTAGAAGCATGGACATTTATTTTATAACATACCATCCTGAATGTGGAGAAACTCTTCTCTCAATATTCCTTGTCGGTGAACAGTCGATTGACATTATTGTTCGGACAGTAGCAAAACTTAGGTTAGGTAATTACAACCTAAGAATTGAAAATGGCAGACATTCCACCGCTAAACTCCCTGAGCATCTGAAAATTTGTCAATGCTGCAGCTCAAATGAAGTTGAAAACGAAATACACTTCCTCTTATCTTGCAATAGATATGATGCAATTAGAAAATCTATAATGGACGATATTATTTGTTAATATTTCGATTTCGATTCTTAAATGCTCTTGACAAAATTGTATTTTTCTTAAATAGCATTGACACTTTCACTTGTAAAAAATTAGGTTACTTCATTTATGAAGCTTTTGCATTAAGAAATGGTCAACAGATACAGGAATTGTAGATTAATCGATTTCGCTTTTTTGTTTCTTTCTCTTTTCTATGTGCAATGGCATTTGTAATTGGGAATGCAAATAAACTGTTGTTGTTGTTGTTCGAGATGAAGGCTTTAATAGATCGGATCGTCGGTGCGTGGAAATTGAAGTTGGGGAAAAATATCACACGCCACTATTTGCCTAAGGGTTTAACAATGTTATTTCTTTTAACTGTCATAGCAATCTTAGTAAATGAACTACTAAGAAAAATGATTAAATATCAAGTTATTATTTTTATGCAGCGAATAAGGCAAGCGAAAGCTTCGTTTCCTCGGCGGTCCGCATGTTGTTGTTGAGCAGCAGAAAATTTTTCTCATGGCTTTCAATTTTGACTACAAATATTTAGATTCCGGTCACACAAGGCCTCCAGTTCTTGAAAAAAGGTTTTGATTTGTTTCACGTCTTTCGGCTCAGAAAAAGAATTCTATAAAAACTGTTTAAAATATTTAGCAGCGCCAAGCACTTGTGTTTCAATGTGATATTAAAGTGTCCACTGTACTATGATGGACATGATAAGCTGCCTGCCAGCTGACTACAACAATTACGGTTTTTCAAGAACGTTTCCCAGACTATGCCAAGAATGGCCAAAAATCTCAATGCTTTTTTATAATATATAATGAACATAAACAGCGGCAGACAAAGTATAGCTTCTTTTATTTTCTCCCACACCAACAATAACATCGATCGATCCATGGTTGAGAATTCGCGAGCATCAAAACCTAAAGTTTTTATAGGTGTTTTGTCTAAATTTCCACAGCTTAAAAGATCAATTCTTCGAACAGCCATGTCTATTTTGCTACAGGTTTATTCAGTGGATAAAAGTTACACAACCTACTTTGGAATGGACAACCTTATCCGCTGGATAGCGGCTAAACAGCTGGCTGGCGCGATCCAAGCTTTGAACAACCGAGACGAAGCAAGCGATAAATTTTATCCGCCAGACAGCGACTTATCTCTTGAAAAAGAGTTATCCACTTTTTGAGCAACTGGGGCCTGAACTACAATCATTGTATAAGCATGTTTCGCTTATGTTTTGAACTCCGGCCAAATAACTCAGATAATATGGCGAGAAAAAAAACTTGAAACAGTTTGTTGACAAGATTATTAGTTGAAACCTCACATCAGTTCTTACATCGTACGGTAAGAAAAATTCTCCATTTGCCGAATGAAACGAATCCTCAGATTCCTCGGAAACTAAAGACTGTTCCGAATCGTAGAAATACTCTTCGGAGGTTTCGCAGTCGACGGTAGACATCTTCAGTTAAAACACAAGGTAAAGCGACTGAGGTGAGCCTCTGACGTCACGAGCTATTAAATTGCGCAATCACCAAGGAACACGTTTTTAGTAATGGCGGACACATTTTACGCGACTTTGGAGCTAAAAAGTATTAGGATGGAAGGTTTGTTGTTCACTTTTCTGGGGAAATATGAACAAAATGCGATATTCTGCGACAGAATTTGGCCGAAATAAACCTATGAATTTTCGTCCCAGTGGCACTTTACTATTGGTCTTGGTATGTCTAATATCGAATTGAAATAAACACTGTGATAAAGTTTGGCCCTACTACCATTAGGATATAAAATAAAAAATCTGGGCGATTGAGGCTCGTGCTCACAAAAACAAAAATTCGCGAACCAGTGTTGCCAGAATTTGCATAATGAAATGAATAATTGGGGCAAGCTCAATTTAGAGTATTTTAGTTATAGTCAGGTGGCTAAGTGCAAATAATTGACCGGATCTATACAGAGCGGACAAAAGCACCAAATTTGGCACAGAGCTACGTTAGAGTGTACTTAACAATTTTAGGACCGGTGCCCGTCAGGATCTCTTTTCCTTTGCTGGCACAGAAGGGAAATTAAAAATAACCAAAATTGACATTGCCTGGTTACCAAGCCGAAATGGAAAAATGCGTTTTTTTGGCAAGAGAATCAATGAAACCTTACCAAAACTACTTAAATTCAATAAAAATAAGTCAAACAGCTTTGAAGCCACATTTAATCTTTATTTATAATAAAAAGTAATCCCCATGATGCTTTGCAAGCCTGTTCAGGAGCCGTTTTCTAATTACCGAGTTACCTTAGGCTTAAGCAATACGTTTTTTTAGCGTGCTAGCAAGCTCTTCTTTTTTCATTGTCTGGGTATTTAACAACTCTAATTTCTAGCAAATGAAAATATTCAACATGTTTACCATACGTAAACTTCAAGTACTGATCGTGCTAGAACTATTTCCTGAGGGAAAAAAGAGTTTATTTCTGGAACATACCTACATTTGATGTTAAAGTTCATAAACTGTTCCTAATTAATGTGCACTAAGTTGAACACCAAAATAATCAGAACCTAAGACTTACAGTTATACAAAAAGTTCTGTAGCACGTCGCCTCTTGAAATTTGGTGATATATAAGGTTTATATCACCGGAAGCCTAAATAGGTCATATTTCATGTAGGTTTTGACTTATTGAACATCACTACTGGCATTACATTTGCACTTGCAAAGCGGCGTGCACTCCAAGCCATACTTGACACATTTACATCGGGTGCATTCTTGCTTGCACGAACACTTGATCAGCTCTTGACAAGCCTTTGAGACCTCTGGAATGTCATCCAAACTGGTTTCCACGTATCTTCAATCTTCTGCCACCCAAATCGATCTGGAGAAGGAATATCCTGGTTGCTCACGTCACTTGTTGCCCAGATGCCTGCCTGAAGAATAGCCCTCTCAACGTGTTGAAATGCAAGGAATACTGCAAAGAGCTGGATGATCGTTTCTTGGCATTAAATAGCACCGTTTGGCAAACTGCAAGGCATGTCTGGGACTCCTTATTTTCTTGATCCTTTACATTCAGACCATTCATTATCATTGAAATAAGGGACTTCAAGCTTGCAGGCAAAGAAATCTCGTTGCATCCGAGAGGAAAAGTACCAGAGAACGAGAAGCCTTTGTGGGAGAATATATCTCTTCTTACAATCTTTGCAGCTTTTGCTAAAACAGCAGCATCATCGGAGAAGTCGTGCTCTTGTAAAGCTTCCTTTACAATGTTCTGTAATCCATTTCTGAAAATTAACACGGTTTGCTTTCCATCGTCTTGTTCGTGCGCTTCCTGGAAGTGATCCAAAATTTTATTCTTAAGCCTAAGTCGATTAACTGATTTGGGGTATCCTAGGACACTAAGACGATTTTCAAACAGCGAGTGTAGCTCTGGAAGTGGAAAAAACAGGGTTCCATTTTCCACAGAGTCCTCGATGTATTCAACTAGTTCTACAAATGCCCTTGCTTCATTAAATCTCTCTTCTTCTTCAGCATCCAACAATTCGGCACTTTTCATTTTTCTTTGGAAGGACCTGTGCTTGTTTCTCAAATTGGTCAAGCATTTCATATGGTACTTAGCTTCGATGGCGATTAAATCTCCACCAGAAATTTTTGCTAGCAGTTCGAAGTCCTGCAAATCAGTTACAATTCGACAAAGATTCCTGTCCGCCTCAATTGTTGAGAAGCTATGAAGCACACCAACTTTTTCATTACAAAATACACACTTTTCGTCAGTCCCTGTCACTTTACGGCGTTTACTGGATTTCGATAGGCTGTCACCGTCATCAGATGTTGGTTTTTTCTCTTTTGTGCTTTTTTCAGCTTTGATAGACTGAATTTTAAGTGGCAGGACTGATGCCATTTTGCGTTATTGCTTAGGAGATCTTCAGTTGTTGTAGTATCAATACTGAACTTCAGTTCCACTGGCAGCGAATACAGATCTTTAAAGTGAGCTACATTGGTAAGAAAGGTGTTGTAAATACTGCTGTCGAATGAGTAGGCGTTCATGACACATCTTAGGGGCTCACGAGTATTGTCTTGACAGATAATACAAAGATCCCAATTTAGAGACATCGTTCTACTTTCACATTATAGAATCTGAATCTGAAAATGAATTTACGAAGGGAAATCTTATTATTGATACAAAATAGCGCTCAAAGACAGCTGAATATAAGCAGTGGTAGTTTACAAAGACAATAAAAAAACTAAACTAGTAAAATGTTTCAAAAGTTGCGTTAAAATGGGCTTTTTCTCTGAATACTTACAGTTCGTGAAGTGACACATGGAGACCACCATCTTGGATGACCGAGTGGAGACTGGGTACTATTCAAACTAAAATCTTAAGAAACTGGTCTTTATTGAAACGGGTTGTGTCCAGTTTTTGCTGATAATGATTACAGAAGGCAGTTAAGTGTTTCCGAAGTATGTGTATCAGTTTTCTGGATAATTTGGGCTTAATTTGTAGCGTTTCCATTATTAACCACAGGGTACCCACCACGGTGGTTTTCTTGGGTAACTATTAGCTCAATTACTACAAACCCAGAAGAGATCCAACTGGGCACCGGTCTTAATATTAACTTGCATGCCCTAACCTACATTCACACAAATTTTGGTGCTTTTGTCCGCTCTGTATAGATCTGGCCACTTAGCCACCTGGCTATTACTGAAGACATACAACGAATGAACTAAAACATTCCTTCAATCTATTTTTGCGCTGTTTTGGGCTTATACTGTTTCTACGTAAAACTAAAGAGAAGGAGAAGAAGTTTTAAAAGTTCTACACAAGCTGTTGCGTGACCGGTGTCATGTGAATATTTTTTGTCAATTTGTCAGACTACTTATGGCAGTTTTTAAAGGCAGTCTCCTACATTGGCCGCTGTTTTATGCATGCATGGCTAGTTCTCCAGCGAATACCCTGTTTGGGGCATACTGTCATGTGCAGCTGATATTCTACTAGGACGAAAATTCTGACAGGCAACTCTAGAATTAGTTTCGTATAGATATGACACCTTTCCGCTTCGAGAAAAGAAAACTGCGACGTGCAGTAGTATGTTGCTGGGTACGTGACTCGATCGCTCTTTTCAAACGGCTATTAAGTTTCTGGGCGACTTTTTGAAATGTCGCTGTTTCAGCCAGGAAGCAAAAGTGCATTATTATTATGATTTATACGTATTTGTCAAAATATGTGCTGTTTCTATCAATTATCACACTTGTATAAATGTTTAAAATAACGCAGACCACGGACGTCCTGAAAGAGGGATGTATTTATGAGTTATTAATGCGGCTGTATATCTAAGAGATATCAATACCAAGAAAGATTGTTTGGTTTTACTTTGTAAGATCGCTGCGAGCTCTTTCACATTTTGGAGGAAAAGATTTTCTATATCGACGGTTTCGAGTTCGACAACGCGTGGGCCGGCTGCAACGCAGGCTATACTTTTGTGTTCCTTACTTTACAGTGATTACACGGCCATTTTAGCTCTCAATTTATACGCGTACGTACAGCTTTAATGATTTGTAATAGAAACTATTTGGATTTACGATAACCTTAGTATTTTCCCAAAGAAACTGCAAATAACAAAGAAAAGGCTATTGGAGCTGCAGAGTATAGACATCTGGCAAAATATGGTCACCTACAGCACTCTAGTTTCACCAAACATTTTCCAAATTTGTTCGTAATTCTTCAGAGAGATAAATGAAGATACCAGCGAATGCATGATCTAGTAGAAAGACTATCCGAAAATAGTTACGGTAAACGATTCGTCATATTTCAAGTAGTGCTGCCATTACAGTTTTTTCTTGTAATGCAGATTATGCAAATTTTGGCAACACTCGTTCGCGAATATTTGTTTTTGTCAGCGCGAGCCTGAATTGCCCAGATTTTTTATTGCATATCATAATAGCAGTAGGGCCAAACTTTATCACAGCGTTTATTTTAATTTAAAGTTAGACATACCAAGACCCATTTTAAGCCTCTGAAGTTACCCAATTTTTGCCTTTTTCCGAAGGGCGCAAAATGCCTTTGTTTCAAAGAACCACCAAAACCATATAAATAAAGCAAAACTCCAAGCAATTCCCATTGTTAGAAAGTAGAAGAGTATTGCTATCATTTAAAAGCAAGCACATTCAATTTTTTTAATTTTAAGCCTGATTTTTCCATAATTAATTAAGCAAAACCGTTTTTTCCGAATTAATCGAAAACAATAGAATTCCAGAAGGTTTAAGTAATATTTTTGAAGATAGCTCCCCAAAAGTGTTCTTCTGGCAAGTTATCAGGATTTTCGATTTTTTGAGCTTGTCCGCCGATTCTCGATATTTACAGTCAGAGCCTCTTAAACAAGAGCATTATTGGGTGAACCTGTGTAGAATTAGAATAAACAGCGATACTTCAGTCTTTGTCCACCACAGCTTCTCCGAAAGTCCCCTTGGTAAGATAGCGTGCACTGTTCATTTCCGACCTCGGTACCATCTAACAAGCTAACAAAAGGTCAGCAAAGGGAAATCCTTTTGCAGCGCAGTGTTCCACGCAGAAGTCCAGTATCATGGCGGGATGTCCCTCATGGCTGTGCTTGAGTTGCTTGAGACAAGACAAACACCTTATTTATTTAAGTAGCAACTACTTGACTCTGTCGTTGTCTGGACAAAATTGCAAGTTTATGAAAATCACTTTTTTTAAAAAAATATGTAATATCCAGCATATAGCATATTGGCACATAGATGAAATCTGAGTCCCCCTCCCCCCCCCCCCCGCACGGGAGTCAAACCAATGACTTTCAGTAACACCGGTAGGATGCTCTAACCATCATGCACTGGGAACCTGGACTCGCTAGCGGGAGACTGGTGGGGGCCTGGTGGCGATTCTTGGTTATTTTCTCTCTTAACTTCACAAAACGACTCGAATACAAAGAAAACCAAGATTAATGGGGAAGATAATTCAAATCGCTTTGAAGTCCACGTGCGTGCTTAATGCATTTTCACCCCGCGGAGAGCACCCTAGATAAGCATATACGATTCTGAACATGCCATAAAGGGTGCGACTTTTTAGTTGCTTCGGTGTGAAATTGGGGTTATGGATTTTGCCATTTTGGTGGGTCGGAAATTGGGTGGGATTCTTAAGGCAACACAACATTTTGTAAACTCATTTATCTCTTTCCTTCCGCAACGAAAACAGAGACAAACAGAAGTACCATGTTTTCTCGATTAAACACCGGGGGTGTTCATTTAGAGCGAGACCTCGCAGACCCGGCGTTTACCCGGGGCCCAGTGTTAATTTAACAAGGACATTCACGGCATCATTTTCGAAAGCGTGAATTGTTTGGATCTTTGATACTTTAATTTCAGAAAATCAGGAATAACGCGTCACTGGTTTCGTTTGTGGATAAAATTCAAAACAAGTTAAGGCGGGAGAATGGTAATTGGATGCTAAGAACAGTGAAGAATACGTTATGCCATCTCCCTTTAGCTGGAAAACGCAAAAGAAATTGGACTGTTGTATCGGCAGTGGTTACGAACTTTTTTAAATTGCTGTAACTAATTATCGATGAGAATCAGTTAGATAAACTGCTCAGTTTCAAATAAACGGTGGTCCCCTACGCAGCCGTTCTCAGGGTCCTCTCAAGGAGGAGCGTTGCGTGACGATCCTTAAAGAACGGCTGCGTAGGAGACCACAGGCAGCCCAAATTGGCAGTATGGGTACTAGAATATTTCATTGATAGTCTAAATATAATAAACGAACAAGTTGAAATGAAAACACAAATAGAGAAACTTGTAAATAAAACATTGCTTACGTTTTATTTGTTGTTGCTTGATGTGTCTTGACTGTCCTGGGAGCTATTTACACAAATTTTAAATTTCGCTGATTAGTACCGTATGTTCTGTCCTTTATATAGCGAAGCAAGGCTGGCGGGTGAGAAACGAAGAGACTTTTCAACGGAGCTCGACAAAAGCACTCAAAATACTCCAACCTCCACAAAATCCGAACCAGTACAGTCCCGCTTGCAATACTTTCCGAAAGTTTTCTCTTCGGAGTCAAAAGTTCACAATAAGTGGGCAAAAATCCCGCCGTTTTCGCCACAAAAGCAGCCTTTTGTGTTTCGTCTTATCCGCTCGTCGATCGCTGCCGACACGGGTACGCGCCATCGTAACAAAATTGCTCCCGACCCCGGGTAGGCTTCGTTTATTTGACCCAGTGAAAACTGCTCCCGTGTGGGGGCATAGAGAGTTTAGAATTTAACCTCGCGCATGGACGAAGCACGTGAAACAGGTCAAGGTTACAGAGTTGGCGCGAACTCGGCGGAAAAACAATTTTGCCGGCTTGAAGGAAAAAAAATTTTGCTTCGTGCGGTGCTCTTTTATCGTGGTTGGTAGTGTTCATTCTGTTCTCTTGTGCTGCTCTGAAAATTGTCGCTACGTTACAGTTCTACTAGGAGCCCCTGAGGAAGGTTTGTTTTGCAAACCGAAATATCGGGCAATTTTTTGTTTCATACATTTTTTTGCTTTACGTATTTCGTCTTCTGTGTCTTCGTTTCTTTAACTGCCGTAAGGATCAGTCGTTCCGTATATTTTTTTACTTCAAATGTTTTACTGATCCAGGTCTACTTAAGATCCGGCAACTCTCAACGCCTTGTCGCTGTGGTCTTTCCAGTTTATAAACTTTGTATGATTCGTTTTTTAAGCTTTAGCTTATATTTAGACTGTCAATGAACTCTCCTAGTACACATACTGCCAATTTGGGCTGCCTGTGAGGAGACTAAACAAACGGCGGACCTCAAATAAACGCAAGGCAGCGTTATAAACGAGTTGAATACACTTTTATTTCTTTTTAGTCTTTTTTTTTTCTCCCTGGAAATCTTTCCAAACCAATATCCAAGCTAATTTTGATAAATCTACAGGAAAATCTGGAAAGCCCAAATTTCTATTTTACTGTTCTCGAGAATTTTTGTTTATCGTTGTCATGGAAATATCTATTTTCACAAAATGTAAACCACACTATTATAAAAGTCAATCCGAAACCAATAACTGGTGCAAGTTTGACGTCGATCCCAAAACAAAGAAGTCAAATTAAACTTGTTCAGTTGGCATAGAACAACTACTTTGGTCATTTACTCACAGCAAATGGATAAAGAAATAACTAACTATGAAAGCCGTGTATGCTAAAGGAAAAAGAACTCGAGCCATGCTATCGATCAAAGTGTCCATGCTTGTGTTGATTACTAACGATCCCAACTTAAATAAGTTACGCCCCGCTAGTCGGTGAAAAATTGAAATCTTGTCCTTCCTTGTGGCATCTTCTGAACACTCCATCTTATCTTCATAAAATTCTTCGTTGTTCTGCAGATCTGTAGCGTCTTCCTGCATTGTTTTGACAAAGGGATTAATACTTAATAGCATAACTCAAATACCACTAGTTGGACTGGACCGGAGTGAACGCAAAGTTGAAGGTTGTCGTCTGCGGTCTAGTATCACTTTGAACCCAGAACTGTTAGTAGTTTATTTGCTGAGAATAGTCCTGAAAAAGACTGTCGTTAAAGAGATGGTTTGTCCTGAGAGTATGTGTAGTTTTTTCTAGAGTGACCCTTCCAGGTGAGTAGTCCTTGAAAAGATTGTTGTTTGGTTTTAAATGGTTTGAATCCAGGAGCACTACAGCATTTTTTCACTAGCGTAAACAACGGGAAGAGTGTAGTCCTTTTAAAAATGATTGTCGTCAATTAACGAAATGGTAGCAGTATTTGTAGTTTTTGAGTGGGAGTGATCCTTGAAAAGAATATTATTTTAAGTGTCTGTCTAGTGTGATTGTCCAAGTGAGAGTATATCAAAGACCTCTTGTTAGGGCTGTTGTTGGTGAATTGCGTTGAAACAGTCTCTAAGGACTCTAAGGATATTGACCTGCTCTTATCGGAACTACAAACACCAATGGCGGACTACTGTCACCAGCCCGGACAATCAGGCTAGACCAAATAACCTAGGTGCAAACTACTCAATCAAACACCAAGACAGATGCCAGATCTTGGTGCAAGGTCATTTGTCTCTTACTTGGTGTGGTGTTTTATTAAGTAGGAATAAATACTAAATAAAAAACATAAACTCTTACTATTCCCTTTGGTGGCGAAATTTCCCTCACGCTGTTCTTTCTTGAAGTTGCGTTGTAGACAATCAAACTCTCCAGAAGTGCGATAAACGTGAATCCAAACGACATAATCAAGAACAGGTCAGCGGCCTTAATGTAGCTGACATGCGACAAAGCCTCGTTGATGCTGCCAACCAGAAACAGCTGAGTAAGAAGGGAGGTGATGCCGACTCTACACGGTCCCCAATGTTCCGGCAGTCCATCCCAAAAGCCATCCATGATACAACTGTGCAAAGAGTGCACGGGAAATATATTCTTATGACGTAAAAGCCAATCCTTCTTTTTGCTGTGAACTGAACCGTGATCATGTCAAAACACCCTATGAGAGAACATACGCATGAGCTTATCACTACTTCATTTGCTTAAAGGCATAACACGATTTACACGCGGGAACGATCTAATTAGAGAATCGGGTATATTCAGTCGGTGGTCAGCTAGTACAGCAGTATGGGCGTCCTTCTTTCCATTTCAAAATTGGTGCCTTCCAATTCGACTTTGCAGTCGAATTGTTTTCAGTAGACAAGAACTTTTTGCCCACATTTTCTATCCAGGTGAATAAATAGGTACCGCACAAACCATCAGTGATACCAAATAAAAATGCTAGGTTAAGGAAACTGAACATTTAGCTCAAGCCGGACACGTATGCCGCCAGCCTGCCTGCCTGCCTGCCTGTCTTTTGGTCCGGTCAGTCTGTCGCATGTCTGCCAGCTCGCCTTCTTGTCTGTCTGTCTGAACTTCCCGCATTCCGGACGTCACTTCCTCTTGCTTGTCTACTTACATGCCTGGATGCCTAACCACCTTCCTGCCCACTTAGTAGAGCTAGTTTAATTAATGCTCGTACCCATAAACAGTTTCTTCGTAGTAATCTCTGTACTTTGATTCGCAACCACGAATTCTGACATTTCTTGCTTGAAGAGTTGAACGTCTATTCTTCTGTAATGCACTTGATTATTATTTCTTCCATCTGATCAGAAAGATAAAAGTTCCAAGTTTAACAAGAAGGCACATTATAGCGCTTAATTTCCAAATTCAAAATTGTTAATTTGTTTAGGATATTTTACTTGTATAAACGTTTATTTTGTGTTCAGCTTGCATTTATTTAATAAAGATCTCTGCTAGTTACAACTCGCACATTTACTTTGTGCGAAACTTGCAGCCCTCAGGTTGCGGAGGTCATGAACTCAAGCACTTCATTTTGTTCCGAGGGTCTGAATGGGGGTACCCCGATAACACTTAACACTTAATTTTTGGCCTCTGTAACATAAAACAGTTAAATTTTAGGCATTTTAACACTAACAGTAAAAAATTCACTGTAACAGTAAATTTCATCCGGAAAGAAACAAAATCGGCTCCAAAATTGTCGGAAAGCAGTCCGAAGATCATTCGAACGTTTCCGATCATTTTCGAAGATTTCCGAAGACTACCGAAGATTTCTGAGGAGAATTTCGAAAATGTTTCGACTATATACCAAGGACAAACAGTTCATTCATCACTTAAACGAGGAAAAGACGTTGCAAACGTAACGTAAACGATATATTCACATGAGAAAGATATATCTTTTACAGTGTAAAGACAGAATTTTTCTCAGTGAAAGAAATCTTTGCAATTCACTAATTTATATCATAACGTGGGATATTATTTACCATTAAATGCTCAACAAAAATGACAGCTTTCTTATACACACAACTTTTGTAAACACGTCCGTGACGAAAAGACACTTACCCTCGCAAATTTGTTGCTTGCCGCAGGGAAATTAGGTGGTTTTAAATAATATTTTACTAAAAGGATTTGCCATAAACATCGGACTACAAGGAGGATACAGCTACAGCTTGCCTTTTCTGTGGATAAATCATCGCTACTTACCGGGGGGAACCGGGGTAGCATATCAACTTTCTGAATTTTTTTTTAATTCTCGCCATTTTTTTCTAACTTGGCGCCTGGCGTCCGCTGAAAGTTTGCGCATGCTTATTGCGTTTTTCCGCTCTGAACGTCGACCGAACGTCGACCCCAGTTCGCAGGCAACTCTGACCAAGGGATCGCGGGCTCTTGGTACGCTATTGGTCTCCAGGTTTCTCAAAAATACTGATTCGCATGGGTAGAAAAAAGAGACTACTGCCCCTTTTTAACTGCCCCTTTTAACTGCCCCTTTGAGCATAGGCTCAAAGTTAGGGCAGCATGGCAATTGAATGAGTGAGTTTATTAGCGATTTCAGCAGAGCAGATAAGTATTTACAATCCTAAAAGACTATGATTTTGTTTTACGAAAAACCTTCTGAACACTAAACAGTATTTTCTTCGAAAACAGTAAACATTAAAATATTGACCAATTTAACAGCAAACACTAAAAATTGTGGGCAAATAACACTAAACACTAAACCCCATTCAGACCCTCTGTTCGTACTACAAGTGCGAGAATGTTTGGGCGAACACCGCAGACAAGAATGTACGGAAATTGCAGGCTGTTCAGAACTTTGCTTGCCGAATCGTCGGCGGCGCAAGGAAATACGATCATGTAACTCCCCTTCCGAAAGGCCTATCTTGATTGCTCGTTAATGCCCAACTCTGTTACCGCCAAGCTGTTATGGCCTTTAAATGCATGGCCGGACATGCCCCTAAATACCTAACATCCCAATTCATTACCCGCGAACAAGTTAGCAAACGTACAACTAGGAGTGGCCAAAAGCTAAAAATTCCTCTTTTTAGAACGGCCTCCGGGCAACGAACATTTTACTATAGAACTATCGGGCTCCGGAACAATTTAGACGTCTTACTTAAAATCAAGTCATTCAGTTCAAGTTTTTAAACGTCTTTTAAAGAATCGAGCAAACTTTTAGATAATTTTGTTAATGCTCCTTAGATTAAGTATTGTAACAAGTAATAAGTTAAGTATTGAAATTAGTAATAAGCATTGTAATTAGTAATAGGTTAAGTGTTGTAATAGCGGAGCTCGCGGAGCACCATGGGTAAGCAAATTTGGTAACCTGTTGATCCGAAAAATGTTGGTTCTGACGTCAGCGTACGTCCGTCTGTCCGTCCGTCCGAACAGACTCTGGGGGAGGGTGAGGGGAGTCCCAAGACAACCCGACCGGGGGAGGTGGGATGCCTCTTTTCTTGTACGCTCGATTTTCAATACGATAATTGTAATACATTCTTGGAATGAAGACTTGTAACAGTTCATCATGAAAAGGAAAAGGATTGCTTCAATCTCGATGGCTCATATAGAAGATATTGGAGAGCTTGAAGGCAAGAAATCCTTGTTGGAGGACATACTTGTTTTTTTTTTTCAAAGCTAAGGAGATCTGGAAAGAACCCGGCGACTTTCGTTTAGATTTTCAAGTACTTCTTTCACTTCAGTGGTAAGGTAAATTACAAATTTGATTGTGGTTTTACATCGTAAAAATTGTTTAATTGAGCGACTTTACATGTTTAGTAAATTGCGGTAATTTTAATTTCTTGAAATGTTTTAAAAACTTGTTTAAAACAGCTGTAAAATTACCTTGTTAAGTTTCCGTTTGCCGGCTTGCGAGTAACTTCACTCGAGGGGAAAATTGAATACATTTTGCTTTCCTAGGCAAACAAGTGCTTCTTATGTGAATGACATTTCATGTTTTAAAGGTTTCTTGTCCCTTTTTTGTGTTAATTCATTACAGGAATTTTCATTAGTGAGCAATCTGATATTTAGGCTTTTGAACTTTAGTGCGTACTTTTCAATATATATCTTTGAGCAATTCTAGTGTATTTTATTCGAAAGTAGAAATCGTGACTATTCTAGACTGAGTCTGTGTTGTTTTTTCAATCTACAACGTTCGTCACAAGTTGTTGGGAAGGTTTGACCATGAACAGAATTTTAGTAAGATTTTATTCATCTTGTCTAAATATGCCGTCATACCTTAGTCTCTGTCTCTATTCGCCGGTCCCCCCACCCCCCGCTTCAATGTTGAATGTTTGCCAGACAATACTGCAGAAGAAAAGTCCACTGAAATCCAACATTGAAAAGGGGGGAGGGGAGGAAAACAAAAGCATGGTAAAATGTGACAACCTTCCCAACAAAATTGGCTAAGGTTGTATGTAAATGACCGAACGTCTTTTCCTCATTATATCATCCGAAGTATACACGGTACAGTGTTCATCTCACGTGTGGCAAACGCATTATTAATGTTCTTCCTACAGCTGGAATCTCGATCAGCAAACAGAGATTTTGCGAAATGCAAGAAATGTATGATGGTTAGGTGTTTGATAGCGTGACAAGAGACGTGTGTGACATTCCCAGACAAAATATCTGCTGGGAATTGTATTTAACATAGCCGTATAGATTCAACGGCTGTCTTTCTTTTCTCGAAAACGAAAATGTTTACTGTCAACATCATCTGTTTGTCACTGTGGTTTGTGCACAGCAGTAAGTGTTAGGCGAAAACTTCCCTTCCAACATAGTGTCACGAGTAACAGACTTTACTTCACAAATGTTCTTAGTTGACTTAGAAAAGTAACCTAACAAAACCTTTAAGAGCTTTTTAGACAAGGTTAATTGTTATACGAACGTGATAATATCAGGGAAGGAATAATGCCATCTCGCTTGAGTTATTAAAGAAAAGGGTTGATTTTTTCTTAATGAAACATGTATTCACTGGAAGGAGATATACACGTGCCGAGAGCTGTGCACCTAAAGTGGGTTCAGATCGTTCGAGAATTTTAGTGACCTTGTTTCTTTCACGTTTGTATGATTCAAGATACCTACTTAATTACTTAGTGGGAAATTGGTTTTGCGACCACAAAAAACAACTGAATGGTGTTCATTGGAAAAATTACCTCCCGCAAAAAGAGCATCAGCGATATTTTTGCGACGACAACCAGGACTCAGTATTCCTAAATTGCTGAAAAATGCAACATATCAACATCATCGGCTGATCGGATTTTTAAGGAGAGTTTCAGTTAAGAGAGAAGAAACCGGATTACTTCGTAGAAATTGGCCGCCCTAGAAAGTATCTCTTTGCGAGTTGCTTGTTTAATTTTTACATATTTCTTTCGCGTGACCTGTCAATCACACGAGGGCTATTTTGAGCGCTACAAACAATCAACTGCGACATTACTCCATAGCAAATTGCCCTAAAATTTCAAAACAAGCTCTCTTTTAACTATAATTTCGATTGAAATGTGTTATTAAGATGTGAAATACTCGATATATTTCACCGTTTTGTTCTTAAGTACTACTGTTAGCGACCATTCCAACAATACTCCATAAAACATTGTATTTAAAAGCTACTTACCACAAAGGAATTTAATTTGTCGCAATTTTATGGAGTATTGTGAGATTTCACCTTTTCAAGACCTCTGAGTGTCCTTTATTCAATACGGCAGAATCCCTAGGCAAGTACGATTATAGAAAAGAGCTTACTTCAATTGCAGCTAACTTCAAACACCGTATTTTCAGCAAATATAAATGGAGTAATGTCCTTCCTTTGTGGAGTAATGATCATGATGGTTGATCTTGAAGATAACAAGCCCGCGTCAAAACATCACGGGCAATGTGACTGACCCCTCGCAAATTACTGTGGATGGATGTGATATACTTCTTGCGAATTGCTCAGCATGTTTAAAAATTAGTTGAACAAATCGATGTCTACGAGGAGCCAAATGCAATTGTTTTGACGCCACAAATTCAGAAAAAATATATATCCAACGGAAATTCTGCATGTCAGTGTTCGCGTGGCTTAATGAAAACAATTGGCGTGTCAGCCGTTTCAAACACCGGAGTATCTGTTGTGAGCTCAACGTCACGCTTGGAAGAATTTTTCGGACCTGGTAAATGGACGATATCTCCTTTTCAGCAATTGGAGCATATCAGCCCACGCTATAATGGACGATCGCATGCGCTAACAAAACACAGCAGTGCCTTTTCTTCAGGAGCAGACTGTCTCTATTCCCTGATCTGACCGGGGAAACTGCAGTACAATGACTTCAAAAGATTTTAAAAACATCAAGATTAATAATATCAACAGCACCTCGTTAAGGCTTTCTTTTAACTGTTTCCAGCCTATCAATTTTACAAAACTGGGCCATTTTATATTACCTTAAACTACAACTGTACACATACTGTTGCTCTAATTCAGTTTCATGCGTGGCATATAGGCATTTGCCCTGGAACGACATCGTCGAGTTTAGTTTCCTCTTGACCGCACCCACATTTTTACAGACAACGTTCGTCACAAGTTGTTGGGAAGGTTTGACCATGAACAGAATTTTAGTAAGATTTTATTCATCTTGTCTAAATATGCCGTCATACCTTAGTCTCTGTCTCTATTCGCCGGTCCCCCCACCCCCCGCTTCAATGTTGAATGTTTGCCAGACAATACTGCAGAAGAAAAGTCCACTGAAATCCAACATTGAAAAGGGGGGAGGGGAGGAAAACAAAAGCATGGTAAAATGTGACAACCTTCCCAACAAAATTGGCTAAGGTTGTATGTAAATGACCGAACGTCTTTTCCTCATTATATCATCCGAAGTATACACGGTACAGTGTTCATCTCACGTGTGGCAAACGCATTATTAATGTTCTTCCTACAGCTGGAATCTCGATCAGCAAACAGAGATTTTGCGAAATGCAAGAAATGTATGATGGTTAGGTGTTTGATAGCGTGACAAGAGACGTGTGTGACATTCCCAGACAAAATATCTGCTGGGAATTGTATTTAACATAGCCGTATAGATTCAACGGCTGTCTTTCTTTTCTCGAAAACGAAAATGTTTACTGTCAACATCATCTGTTTGTCACTGTGGTTTGTGCACAGCAGTAAGTGTTAGGCGAAAACTTCCCTTCCAACATAGTGTCACGAGTAACAGACTTTACTTCACAAATGTTCTTAGTTGACTTAGAAAAGTAACCTAACAAAACCTTTAAGAGCTTTTTAGACAAGGTTAATTGTTATACGAACGTGATAATATCAGGGAAGGAATAATGCCATCTCGCTTGAGTTATTAAAGAAAAGGGTTGATTTTTTCTTAATGAAACATGTATTCACTGGAAGGAGATATACACGTGCCGAGAGCTGTGCACCTAAAGTGGGTTCAGATCGTTCGAGAATTTTAGTGACCTTGTTTCTTTCACGTTTGTATGATTCAAGATACCTACTTAATTACTTAGTGGGAAATTGGTTTTGCGACCACAAAAAACAACTGAATGGTGTTCATTGGAAAAATTACCTCCCGCAAAAAGAGCATCAGCGATATTTTTGCGACGACAACCAGGACTCAGTATTCCTAAATTGCTGAAAAATGCAACATATCAACATCATCGGCTGATCGGATTTTTAAGGAGAGTTTCAGTTAAGAGAGAAGAAACCGGATTACTTCGTAGAAATTGGCCGCCCTAGAAAGTATCTCTTTGCGAGTTGCTTGTTTAATTTTTACATATTTCTTTCGCGTGACCTGTCAATCACACGAGGGCTATTTTGAGCGCTACAAACAATCAACTGCGACATTACTCCATAGCAAATTGCCCTAAAATTTCAAAACAAGCTCTCTTTTAACTATAATTTCGATTGAAATGTGTTATTAAGATGTGAAATACTCGATATATTTCACCGTTTTGTTCTTAAGTACTACTGTTAGCGACCATTCCAACAATACTCCATAAAACATTGTATTTAAAAGCTACTTACCACAAAGGAATTTAATTTGTCGCAATTTTATGGAGTATTGTGAGATTTCACCTTTTCAAGACCTCTGAGTGTCCTTTATTCAATACGGCAGAATCCCTAGGCAAGTACGATTATAGAAAAGAGCTTACTTCAATTGCAGCTAACTTCAAACACCGTATTTTCAGCAAATATAAATGGAGTAATGTCCTTCCTTTGTGGAGTAATGATCATGATGGTTGATCTTGAAGATAACAAGCCCGCGTCAAAACATCACGGGCAATGTGACTGACCCCTCGCAAATTACTGTGGATGGATGTGATATACTTCTTGCGAATTGCTCAGCATGTTTAAAAATTAGTTGAACAAATCGATGTCTACGAGGAGCCAAATGCAATTGTTTTGACGCCACAAATTCAGAAAAAATATATATCCAACGGAAATTCTGCATGTCAGTGTTCGCGTGGCTTAATGAAAACAATTGGCGTGTCAGCCGTTTCAAACACCGGAGTATCTGTTGTGAGCTCAACGTCACGCTTGGAAGAATTTTTCGGACCTGGTAAATGGACGATATCTCCTTTTCAGCAATTGGAGCATATCAGCCCACGCTATAATGGACGATCGCATGCGCTAACAAAACACAGCAGTGCCTTTTCTTCAGGAGCAGACTGTCTCTATTCCCTGATCTGACCGGGGAAACTGCAGTACAATGACTTCAAAAGATTTTAAAAACATCAAGATTAATAATATCAACAGCACCTCGTTAAGGCTTTCTTTTAACTGTTTCCAGCCTATCAATTTTACAAAACTGGGCCATTTTATATTACCTTAAACTACAACTGTACACATACTGTTGCTCTAATTCAGTTTCATGCGTGGCATATAGGCATTTGCCCTGGAACGACATCGTCGAGTTTAGTTTCCTCTTGACCGCACCCACATTTTTACAGACAACGTTCGTCACAAGTTGTTGGGAAGGTTTGACCATGAACAGAATTTTAGTAAGATTTTATTCATCTTGTCTAAATATGCCGTCATACCTTAGTCTCTGTCTCTATTCGCCGGTCCCCCCACCCCCCGCTTCAATGTTGAATGTTTGCCAGACAATACTGCAGAAGAAAAGTCCACTGAAATCCAACATTGAAAAGGGGGGAGGGGAGGAAAACAAAAGCATGGTAAAATGTGACAACCTTCCCAACAAAATTGGCTAAGGTTGTATGTAAATGACCGAACGTCTTTTCCTCATTATATCATCCGAAGTATACACGGTACAGTGTTCATCTCACGTGTGGCAAACGCATTATTAATGTTCTTCCTACAGCTGGAATCTCGATCAGCAAACAGAGATTTTGCGAAATGCAAGAAATGTATGATGGTTAGGTGTTTGATAGCGTGACAAGAGACGTGTGTGACATTCCCAGACAAAATATCTGCTGGGAATTGTATTTAACATAGCCGTATAGATTCAACGGCTGTCTTTCTTTTCTCGAAAACGAAAATGTTTACTGTCAACATCATCTGTTTGTCACTGTGGTTTGTGCACAGCAGTAAGTGTTAGGCGAAAACTTCCCTTCCAACATAGTGTCACGAGTAACAGACTTTACTTCACAAATGTTCTTAGTTGACTTAGAAAAGTAACCTAACAAAACCTTTAAGAGCTTTTTAGACAAGGTTAATTGTTATACGAACGTGATAATATCAGGGAAGGAATAATGCCATCTCGCTTGAGTTATTAAAGAAAAGGGTTGATTTTTTCTTAATGAAACATGTATTCACTGGAAGGAGATATACACGTGCCGAGAGCTGTGCACCTAAAGTGGGTTCAGATCGTTCGAGAATTTTAGTGACCTTGTTTCTTTCACGTTTGTATGATTCAAGATACCTACTTAATTACTTAGTGGGAAATTGGTTTTGCGACCACAAAAAACAACTGAATGGTGTTCATTGGAAAAATTACCTCCCGCAAAAAGAGCATCAGCGATATTTTTGCGACGACAACCAGGACTCAGTATTCCTAAATTGCTGAAAAATGCAACATATCAACATCATCGGCTGATCGGATTTTTAAGGAGAGTTTCAGTTAAGAGAGAAGAAACCGGATTACTTCGTAGAAATTGGCCGCCCTAGAAAGTATCTCTTTGCGAGTTGCTTGTTTAATTTTTACATATTTCTTTCGCGTGACCTGTCAATCACACGAGGGCTATTTTGAGCGCTACAAACAATCAACTGCGACATTACTCCATAGCAAATTGCCCTAAAATTTCAAAACAAGCTCTCTTTTAACTATAATTTCGATTGAAATGTGTTATTAAGATGTGAAATACTCGATATATTTCACCGTTTTGTTCTTAAGTACTACTGTTAGCGACCATTCCAACAATACTCCATAAAACATTGTATTTAAAAGCTACTTACCACAAAGGAATTTAATTTGTCGCAATTTTATGGAGTATTGTGAGATTTCACCTTTTCAAGACCTCTGAGTGTCCTTTATTCAATACGGCAGAATCCCTAGGCAAGTACGATTATAGAAAAGAGCTTACTTCAATTGCAGCTAACTTCAAACACCGTATTTTCAGCAAATATAAATGGAGTAATGTCCTTCCTTTGTGGAGTAATGATCATGATGGTTGATCTTGAAGATAACAAGCCCGCGTCAAAACATCACGGGCAATGTGACTGACCCCTCGCAAATTACTGTGGATGGATGTGATATACTTCTTGCGAATTGCTCAGCATGTTTAAAAATTAGTTGAACAAATCGATGTCTACGAGGAGCCAAATGCAATTGTTTTGACGCCACAAATTCAGAAAAAATATATATCCAACGGAAATTCTGCATGTCAGTGTTCGCGTGGCTTAATGAAAACAATTGGCGTGTCAGCCGTTTCAAACACCGGAGTATCTGTTGTGAGCTCAACGTCACGCTTGGAAGAATTTTTCGGACCTGGTAAATGGACGATATCTCCTTTTCAGCAATTGGAGCATATCAGCCCACGCTATAATGGACGATCGCATGCGCTAACAAAACACAGCAGTGCCTTTTCTTCAGGAGCAGACTGTCTCTATTCCCTGATCTGACCGGGGAAACTGCAGTACAATGACTTCAAAAGATTTTAAAAACATCAAGATTAATAATATCAACAGCACCTCGTTAAGGCTTTCTTTTAACTGTTTCCAGCCTATCAATTTTACAAAACTGGGCCATTTTATATTACCTTAAACTACAACTGTACACATACTGTTGCTCTAATTCAGTTTCATGCGTGGCATATAGGCATTTGCCCTGGAACGACATCGTCGAGTTTAGTTTCCTCTTGACCGCACCCACATTTTTACAGACAACGTTCGTCACAAGTTGTTGGGAAGGTTTGACCATGAACAGAATTTTAGTAAGATTTTATTCATCTTGTCTAAATATGCCGTCATACCTTAGTCTCTGTCTCTATTCGCCGGTCCCCCCACCCCCCGCTTCAATGTTGAATGTTTGCCAGACAATACTGCAGAAGAAAAGTCCACTGAAATCCAACATTGAAAAGGGGGGAGGGGAGGAAAACAAAAGCATGGTAAAATGTGACAACCTTCCCAACAAAATTGGCTAAGGTTGTATGTAAATGACCGAACGTCTTTTCCTCATTATATCATCCGAAGTATACACGGTACAGTGTTCATCTCACGTGTGGCAAACGCATTATTAATGTTCTTCCTACAGCTGGAATCTCGATCAGCAAACAGAGATTTTGCGAAATGCAAGAAATGTATGATGGTTAGGTGTTTGATAGCGTGACAAGAGACGTGTGTGACATTCCCAGACAAAATATCTGCTGGGAATTGTATTTAACATAGCCGTATAGATTCAACGGCTGTCTTTCTTTTCTCGAAAACGAAAATGTTTACTGTCAACATCATCTGTTTGTCACTGTGGTTTGTGCACAGCAGTAAGTGTTAGGCGAAAACTTCCCTTCCAACATAGTGTCACGAGTAACAGACTTTACTTCACAAATGTTCTTAGTTGACTTAGAAAAGTAACCTAACAAAACCTTTAAGAGCTTTTTAGACAAGGTTAATTGTTATACGAACGTGATAATATCAGGGAAGGAATAATGCCATCTCGCTTGAGTTATTAAAGAAAAGGGTTGATTTTTTCTTAATGAAACATGTATTCACTGGAAGGAGATATACACGTGCCGAGAGCTGTGCACCTAAAGTGGGTTCAGATCGTTCGAGAATTTTAGTGACCTTGTTTCTTTCACGTTTGTATGATTCAAGATACCTACTTAATTACTTAGTGGGAAATTGGTTTTGCGACCACAAAAAACAACTGAATGGTGTTCATTGGAAAAATTACCTCCCGCAAAAAGAGCATCAGCGATATTTTTGCGACGACAACCAGGACTCAGTATTCCTAAATTGCTGAAAAATGCAACATATCAACATCATCGGCTGATCGGATTTTTAAGGAGAGTTTCAGTTAAGAGAGAAGAAACCGGATTACTTCGTAGAAATTGGCCGCCCTAGAAAGTATCTCTTTGCGAGTTGCTTGTTTAATTTTTACATATTTCTTTCGCGTGACCTGTCAATCACACGAGGGCTATTTTGAGCGCTACAAACAATCAACTGCGACATTACTCCATAGCAAATTGCCCTAAAATTTCAAAACAAGCTCTCTTTTAACTATAATTTCGATTGAAATGTGTTATTAAGATGTGAAATACTCGATATATTTCACCGTTTTGTTCTTAAGTACTACTGTTAGCGACCATTCCAACAATACTCCATAAAACATTGTATTTAAAAGCTACTTACCACAAAGGAATTTAATTTGTCGCAATTTTATGGAGTATTGTGAGATTTCACCTTTTCAAGACCTCTGAGTGTCCTTTATTCAATACGGCAGAATCCCTAGGCAAGTACGATTATAGAAAAGAGCTTACTTCAATTGCAGCTAACTTCAAACACCGTATTTTCAGCAAATATAAATGGAGTAATGTCCTTCCTTTGTGGAGTAATGATCATGATGGTTGATCTTGAAGATAACAAGCCCGCGTCAAAACATCACGGGCAATGTGACTGACCCCTCGCAAATTACTGTGGATGGATGTGATATACTTCTTGCGAATTGCTCAGCATGTTTAAAAATTAGTTGAACAAATCGATGTCTACGAGGAGCCAAATGCAATTGTTTTGACGCCACAAATTCAGAAAAAATATATATCCAACGGAAATTCTGCATGTCAGTGTTCGCGTGGCTTAATGAAAACAATTGGCGTGTCAGCCGTTTCAAACACCGGAGTATCTGTTGTGAGCTCAACGTCACGCTTGGAAGAATTTTTCGGACCTGGTAAATGGACGATATCTCCTTTTCAGCAATTGGAGCATATCAGCCCACGCTATAATGGACGATCGCATGCGCTAACAAAACACAGCAGTGCCTTTTCTTCAGGAGCAGACTGTCTCTATTCCCTGATCTGACCGGGGAAACTGCAGTACAATGACTTCAAAAGATTTTAAAAACATCAAGATTAATAATATCAACAGCACCTCGTTAAGGCTTTCTTTTAACTGTTTCCAGCCTATCAATTTTACAAAACTGGGCCATTTTATATTACCTTAAACTACAACTGTACACATACTGTTGCTCTAATTCAGTTTCATGCGTGGCATATAGGCATTTGCCCTGGAACGACATCGTCGAGTTTAGTTTCCTCTTGACCGCACCCACATTTTTACAGACAACGTTCGTCACAAGTTGTTGGGAAGGTTTGACCATGAACAGAATTTTAGTAAGATTTTATTCATCTTGTCTAAATATGCCGTCATACCTTAGTCTCTGTCTCTATTCGCCGGTCCCCCCACCCCCCGCTTCAATGTTGAATGTTTGCCAGACAATACTGCAGAAGAAAAGTCCACTGAAATCCAACATTGAAAAGGGGGGAGGGGAGGAAAACAAAAGCATGGTAAAATGTGACAACCTTCCCAACAAAATTGGCTAAGGTTGTATGTAAATGACCGAACGTCTTTTCCTCATTATATCATCCGAAGTATACACGGTACAGTGTTCATCTCACGTGTGGCAAACGCATTATTAATGTTCTTCCTACAGCTGGAATCTCGATCAGCAAACAGAGATTTTGCGAAATGCAAGAAATGTATGATGGTTAGGTGTTTGATAGCGTGACAAGAGACGTGTGTGACATTCCCAGACAAAATATCTGCTGGGAATTGTATTTAACATAGCCGTATAGATTCAACGGCTGTCTTTCTTTTCTCGAAAACGAAAATGTTTACTGTCAACATCATCTGTTTGTCACTGTGGTTTGTGCACAGCAGTAAGTGTTAGGCGAAAACTTCCCTTCCAACATAGTGTCACGAGTAACAGACTTTACTTCACAAATGTTCTTAGTTGACTTAGAAAAGTAACCTAACAAAACCTTTAAGAGCTTTTTAGACAAGGTTAATTGTTATACGAACGTGATAATATCAGGGAAGGAATAATGCCATCTCGCTTGAGTTATTAAAGAAAAGGGTTGATTTTTTCTTAATGAAACATGTATTCACTGGAAGGAGATATACACGTGCCGAGAGCTGTGCACCTAAAGTGGGTTCAGATCGTTCGAGAATTTTAGTGACCTTGTTTCTTTCACGTTTGTATGATTCAAGATACCTACTTAATTACTTAGTGGGAAATTGGTTTTGCGACCACAAAAAACAACTGAATGGTGTTCATTGGAAAAATTACCTCCCGCAAAAAGAGCATCAGCGATATTTTTGCGACGACAACCAGGACTCAGTATTCCTAAATTGCTGAAAAATGCAACATATCAACATCATCGGCTGATCGGATTTTTAAGGAGAGTTTCAGTTAAGAGAGAAGAAACCGGATTACTTCGTAGAAATTGGCCGCCCTAGAAAGTATCTCTTTGCGAGTTGCTTGTTTAATTTTTACATATTTCTTTCGCGTGACCTGTCAATCACACGAGGGCTATTTTGAGCGCTACAAACAATCAACTGCGACATTACTCCATAGCAAATTGCCCTAAAATTTCAAAACAAGCTCTCTTTTAACTATAATTTCGATTGAAATGTGTTATTAAGATGTGAAATACTCGATATATTTCACCGTTTTGTTCTTAAGTACTACTGTTAGCGACCATTCCAACAATACTCCATAAAACATTGTATTTAAAAGCTACTTACCACAAAGGAATTTAATTTGTCGCAATTTTATGGAGTATTGTGAGATTTCACCTTTTCAAGACCTCTGAGTGTCCTTTATTCAATACGGCAGAATCCCTAGGCAAGTACGATTATAGAAAAGAGCTTACTTCAATTGCAGCTAACTTCAAACACCGTATTTTCAGCAAATATAAATGGAGTAATGTCCTTCCTTTGTGGAGTAATGATCATGATGGTTGATCTTGAAGATAACAAGCCCGCGTCAAAACATCACGGGCAATGTGACTGACCCCTCGCAAATTACTGTGGATGGATGTGATATACTTCTTGCGAATTGCTCAGCATGTTTAAAAATTAGTTGAACAAATCGATGTCTACGAGGAGCCAAATGCAATTGTTTTGACGCCACAAATTCAGAAAAAATATATATCCAACGGAAATTCTGCATGTCAGTGTTCGCGTGGCTTAATGAAAACAATTGGCGTGTCAGCCGTTTCAAACACCGGAGTATCTGTTGTGAGCTCAACGTCACGCTTGGAAGAATTTTTCGGACCTGGTAAATGGACGATATCTCCTTTTCAGCAATTGGAGCATATCAGCCCACGCTATAATGGACGATCGCATGCGCTAACAAAACACAGCAGTGCCTTTTCTTCAGGAGCAGACTGTCTCTATTCCCTGATCTGACCGGGGAAACTGCAGTACAATGACTTCAAAAGATTTTAAAAACATCAAGATTAATAATATCAACAGCACCTCGTTAAGGCTTTCTTTTAACTGTTTCCAGCCTATCAATTTTACAAAACTGGGCCATTTTATATTACCTTAAACTACAACTGTACACATACTGTTGCTCTAATTCAGTTTCATGCGTGGCATATAGGCATTTGCCCTGGAACGACATCGTCGAGTTTAGTTTCCTCTTGACCGCACCCACATTTTTACAGACAACGTTCGTCACAAGTTGTTGGGAAGGTTTGACCATGAACAGAATTTTAGTAAGATTTTATTCATCTTGTCTAAATATGCCGTCATACCTTAGTCTCTGTCTCTATTCGCCGGTCCCCCCACCCCCCGCTTCAATGTTGAATGTTTGCCAGACAATACTGCAGAAGAAAAGTCCACTGAAATCCAACATTGAAAAGGGGGGAGGGGAGGAAAACAAAAGCATGGTAAAATGTGACAACCTTCCCAACAAAATTGGCTAAGGTTGTATGTAAATGACCGAACGTCTTTTCCTCATTATATCATCCGAAGTATACACGGTACAGTGTTCATCTCACGTGTGGCAAACGCATTATTAATGTTCTTCCTACAGCTGGAATCTCGATCAGCAAACAGAGATTTTGCGAAATGCAAGAAATGTATGATGGTTAGGTGTTTGATAGCGTGACAAGAGACGTGTGTGACATTCCCAGACAAAATATCTGCTGGGAATTGTATTTAACATAGCCGTATAGATTCAACGGCTGTCTTTCTTTTCTCGAAAACGAAAATGTTTACTGTCAACATCATCTGTTTGTCACTGTGGTTTGTGCACAGCAGTAAGTGTTAGGCGAAAACTTCCCTTCCAACATAGTGTCACGAGTAACAGACTTTACTTCACAAATGTTCTTAGTTGACTTAGAAAAGTAACCTAACAAAACCTTTAAGAGCTTTTTAGACAAGGTTAATTGTTATACGAACGTGATAATATCAGGGAAGGAATAATGCCATCTCGCTTGAGTTATTAAAGAAAAGGGTTGATTTTTTCTTAATGAAACATGTATTCACTGGAAGGAGATATACACGTGCCGAGAGCTGTGCACCTAAAGTGGGTTCAGATCGTTCGAGAATTTTAGTGACCTTGTTTCTTTCACGTTTGTATGATTCAAGATACCTACTTAATTACTTAGTGGGAAATTGGTTTTGCGACCACAAAAAACAACTGAATGGTGTTCATTGGAAAAATTACCTCCCGCAAAAAGAGCATCAGCGATATTTTTGCGACGACAACCAGGACTCAGTATTCCTAAATTGCTGAAAAATGCAACATATCAACATCATCGGCTGATCGGATTTTTAAGGAGAGTTTCAGTTAAGAGAGAAGAAACCGGATTACTTCGTAGAAATTGGCCGCCCTAGAAAGTATCTCTTTGCGAGTTGCTTGTTTAATTTTTACATATTTCTTTCGCGTGACCTGTCAATCACACGAGGGCTATTTTGAGCGCTACAAACAATCAACTGCGACATTACTCCATAGCAAATTGCCCTAAAATTTCAAAACAAGCTCTCTTTTAACTATAATTTCGATTGAAATGTGTTATTAAGATGTGAAATACTCGATATATTTCACCGTTTTGTTCTTAAGTACTACTGTTAGCGACCATTCCAACAATACTCCATAAAACATTGTATTTAAAAGCTACTTACCACAAAGGAATTTAATTTGTCGCAATTTTATGGAGTATTGTGAGATTTCACCTTTTCAAGACCTCTGAGTGTCCTTTATTCAATACGGCAGAATCCCTAGGCAAGTACGATTATAGAAAAGAGCTTACTTCAATTGCAGCTAACTTCAAACACCGTATTTTCAGCAAATATAAATGGAGTAATGTCCTTCCTTTGTGGAGTAATGATCATGATGGTTGATCTTGAAGATAACAAGCCCGCGTCAAAACATCACGGGCAATGTGACTGACCCCTCGCAAATTACTGTGGATGGATGTGATATACTTCTTGCGAATTGCTCAGCATGTTTAAAAATTAGTTGAACAAATCGATGTCTACGAGGAGCCAAATGCAATTGTTTTGACGCCACAAATTCAGAAAAAATATATATCCAACGGAAATTCTGCATGTCAGTGTTCGCGTGGCTTAATGAAAACAATTGGCGTGTCAGCCGTTTCAAACACCGGAGTATCTGTTGTGAGCTCAACGTCACGCTTGGAAGAATTTTTCGGACCTGGTAAATGGACGATATCTCCTTTTCAGCAATTGGAGCATATCAGCCCACGCTATAATGGACGATCGCATGCGCTAACAAAACACAGCAGTGCCTTTTCTTCAGGAGCAGACTGTCTCTATTCCCTGATCTGACCGGGGAAACTGCAGTACAATGACTTCAAAAGATTTTAAAAACATCAAGATTAATAATATCAACAGCACCTCGTTAAGGCTTTCTTTTAACTGTTTCCAGCCTATCAATTTTACAAAACTGGGCCATTTTATATTACCTTAAACTACAACTGTACACATACTGTTGCTCTAATTCAGTTTCATGCGTGGCATATAGGCATTTGCCCTGGAACGACATCGTCGAGTTTAGTTTCCTCTTGACCGCACCCACATTTTTACAGACAACGTTCGTCACAAGTTGTTGGGAAGGTTTGACCATGAACAGAATTTTAGTAAGATTTTATTCATCTTGTCTAAATATGCCGTCATACCTTAGTCTCTGTCTCTATTCGCCGGTCCCCCCACCCCCCGCTTCAATGTTGAATGTTTGCCAGACAATACTGCAGAAGAAAAGTCCACTGAAATCCAACATTGAAAAGGGGGGAGGGGAGGAAAACAAAAGCATGGTAAAATGTGACAACCTTCCCAACAAAATTGGCTAAGGTTGTATGTAAATGACCGAACGTCTTTTCCTCATTATATCATCCGAAGTATACACGGTACAGTGTTCATCTCACGTGTGGCAAACGCATTATTAATGTTCTTCCTACAGCTGGAATCTCGATCAGCAAACAGAGATTTTGCGAAATGCAAGAAATGTATGATGGTTAGGTGTTTGATAGCGTGACAAGAGACGTGTGTGACATTCCCAGACAAAATATCTGCTGGGAATTGTATTTAACATAGCCGTATAGATTCAACGGCTGTCTTTCTTTTCTCGAAAACGAAAATGTTTACTGTCAACATCATCTGTTTGTCACTGTGGTTTGTGCACAGCAGTAAGTGTTAGGCGAAAACTTCCCTTCCAACATAGTGTCACGAGTAACAGACTTTACTTCACAAATGTTCTTAGTTGACTTAGAAAAGTAACCTAACAAAACCTTTAAGAGCTTTTTAGACAAGGTTAATTGTTATACGAACGTGATAATATCAGGGAAGGAATAATGCCATCTCGCTTGAGTTATTAAAGAAAAGGGTTGATTTTTTCTTAATGAAACATGTATTCACTGGAAGGAGATATACACGTGCCGAGAGCTGTGCACCTAAAGTGGGTTCAGATCGTTCGAGAATTTTAGTGACCTTGTTTCTTTCACGTTTGTATGATTCAAGATACCTACTTAATTACTTAGTGGGAAATTGGTTTTGCGACCACAAAAAACAACTGAATGGTGTTCATTGGAAAAATTACCTCCCGCAAAAAGAGCATCAGCGATATTTTTGCGACGACAACCAGGACTCAGTATTCCTAAATTGCTGAAAAATGCAACATATCAACATCATCGGCTGATCGGATTTTTAAGGAGAGTTTCAGTTAAGAGAGAAGAAACCGGATTACTTCGTAGAAATTGGCCGCCCTAGAAAGTATCTCTTTGCGAGTTGCTTGTTTAATTTTTACATATTTCTTTCGCGTGACCTGTCAATCACACGAGGGCTATTTTGAGCGCTACAAACAATCAACTGCGACATTACTCCATAGCAAATTGCCCTAAAATTTCAAAACAAGCTCTCTTTTAACTATAATTTCGATTGAAATGTGTTATTAAGATGTGAAATACTCGATATATTTCACCGTTTTGTTCTTAAGTACTACTGTTAGCGACCATTCCAACAATACTCCATAAAACATTGTATTTAAAAGCTACTTACCACAAAGGAATTTAATTTGTCGCAATTTTATGGAGTATTGTGAGATTTCACCTTTTCAAGACCTCTGAGTGTCCTTTATTCAATACGGCAGAATCCCTAGGCAAGTACGATTATAGAAAAGAGCTTACTTCAATTGCAGCTAACTTCAAACACCGTATTTTCAGCAAATATAAATGGAGTAATGTCCTTCCTTTGTGGAGTAATGATCATGATGGTTGATCTTGAAGATAACAAGCCCGCGTCAAAACATCACGGGCAATGTGACTGACCCCTCGCAAATTACTGTGGATGGATGTGATATACTTCTTGCGAATTGCTCAGCATGTTTAAAAATTAGTTGAACAAATCGATGTCTACGAGGAGCCAAATGCAATTGTTTTGACGCCACAAATTCAGAAAAAATATATATCCAACGGAAATTCTGCATGTCAGTGTTCGCGTGGCTTAATGAAAACAATTGGCGTGTCAGCCGTTTCAAACACCGGAGTATCTGTTGTGAGCTCAACGTCACGCTTGGAAGAATTTTTCGGACCTGGTAAATGGACGATATCTCCTTTTCAGCAATTGGAGCATATCAGCCCACGCTATAATGGACGATCGCATGCGCTAACAAAACACAGCAGTGCCTTTTCTTCAGGAGCAGACTGTCTCTATTCCCTGATCTGACCGGGGAAACTGCAGTACAATGACTTCAAAAGATTTTAAAAACATCAAGATTAATAATATCAACAGCACCTCGTTAAGGCTTTCTTTTAACTGTTTCCAGCCTATCAATTTTACAAAACTGGGCCATTTTATATTACCTTAAACTACAACTGTACACATACTGTTGCTCTAATTCAGTTTCATGCGTGGCATATAGGCATTTGCCCTGGAACGACATCGTCGAGTTTAGTTTCCTCTTGACCGCACCCACATTTTTACAGACAACGTTCGTCACAAGTTGTTGGGAAGGTTTGACCATGAACAGAATTTTAGTAAGATTTTATTCATCTTGTCTAAATATGCCGTCATACCTTAGTCTCTGTCTCTATTCGCCGGTCCCCCCACCCCCCGCTTCAATGTTGAATGTTTGCCAGACAATACTGCAGAAGAAAAGTCCACTGAAATCCAACATTGAAAAGGGGGGAGGGGAGGAAAACAAAAGCATGGTAAAATGTGACAACCTTCCCAACAAAATTGGCTAAGGTTGTATGTAAATGACCGAACGTCTTTTCCTCATTATATCATCCGAAGTATACACGGTACAGTGTTCATCTCACGTGTGGCAAACGCATTATTAATGTTCTTCCTACAGCTGGAATCTCGATCAGCAAACAGAGATTTTGCGAAATGCAAGAAATGTATGATGGTTAGGTGTTTGATAGCGTGACAAGAGACGTGTGTGACATTCCCAGACAAAATATCTGCTGGGAATTGTATTTAACATAGCCGTATAGATTCAACGGCTGTCTTTCTTTTCTCGAAAACGAAAATGTTTACTGTCAACATCATCTGTTTGTCACTGTGGTTTGTGCACAGCAGTAAGTGTTAGGCGAAAACTTCCCTTCCAACATAGTGTCACGAGTAACAGACTTTACTTCACAAATGTTCTTAGTTGACTTAGAAAAGTAACCTAACAAAACCTTTAAGAGCTTTTTAGACAAGGTTAATTGTTATACGAACGTGATAATATCAGGGAAGGAATAATGCCATCTCGCTTGAGTTATTAAAGAAAAGGGTTGATTTTTTCTTAATGAAACATGTATTCACTGGAAGGAGATATACACGTGCCGAGAGCTGTGCACCTAAAGTGGGTTCAGATCGTTCGAGAATTTTAGTGACCTTGTTTCTTTCACGTTTGTATGATTCAAGATACCTACTTAATTACTTAGTGGGAAATTGGTTTTGCGACCACAAAAAACAACTGAATGGTGTTCATTGGAAAAATTACCTCCCGCAAAAAGAGCATCAGCGATATTTTTGCGACGACAACCAGGACTCAGTATTCCTAAATTGCTGAAAAATGCAACATATCAACATCATCGGCTGATCGGATTTTTAAGGAGAGTTTCAGTTAAGAGAGAAGAAACCGGATTACTTCGTAGAAATTGGCCGCCCTAGAAAGTATCTCTTTGCGAGTTGCTTGTTTAATTTTTACATATTTCTTTCGCGTGACCTGTCAATCACACGAGGGCTATTTTGAGCGCTACAAACAATCAACTGCGACATTACTCCATAGCAAATTGCCCTAAAATTTCAAAACAAGCTCTCTTTTAACTATAATTTCGATTGAAATGTGTTATTAAGATGTGAAATACTCGATATATTTCACCGTTTTGTTCTTAAGTACTACTGTTAGCGACCATTCCAACAATACTCCATAAAACATTGTATTTAAAAGCTACTTACCACAAAGGAATTTAATTTGTCGCAATTTTATGGAGTATTGTGAGATTTCACCTTTTCAAGACCTCTGAGTGTCCTTTATTCAATACGGCAGAATCCCTAGGCAAGTACGATTATAGAAAAGAGCTTACTTCAATTGCAGCTAACTTCAAACACCGTATTTTCAGCAAATATAAATGGAGTAATGTCCTTCCTTTGTGGAGTAATGATCATGATGGTTGATCTTGAAGATAACAAGCCCGCGTCAAAACATCACGGGCAATGTGACTGACCCCTCGCAAATTACTGTGGATGGATGTGATATACTTCTTGCGAATTGCTCAGCATGTTTAAAAATTAGTTGAACAAATCGATGTCTACGAGGAGCCAAATGCAATTGTTTTGACGCCACAAATTCAGAAAAAATATATATCCAACGGAAATTCTGCATGTCAGTGTTCGCGTGGCTTAATGAAAACAATTGGCGTGTCAGCCGTTTCAAACACCGGAGTATCTGTTGTGAGCTCAACGTCACGCTTGGAAGAATTTTTCGGACCTGGTAAATGGACGATATCTCCTTTTCAGCAATTGGAGCATATCAGCCCACGCTATAATGGACGATCGCATGCGCTAACAAAACACAGCAGTGCCTTTTCTTCAGGAGCAGACTGTCTCTATTCCCTGATCTGACCGGGGAAACTGCAGTACAATGACTTCAAAAGATTTTAAAAACATCAAGATTAATAATATCAACAGCACCTCGTTAAGGCTTTCTTTTAACTGTTTCCAGCCTATCAATTTTACAAAACTGGGCCATTTTATATTACCTTAAACTACAACTGTACACATACTGTTGCTCTAATTCAGTTTCATGCGTGGCATATAGGCATTTGCCCTGGAACGACATCGTCGAGTTTAGTTTCCTCTTGACCGCACCCACATTTTTACAGACAACGTTCGTCACAAGTTGTTGGGAAGGTTTGACCATGAACAGAATTTTAGTAAGATTTTATTCATCTTGTCTAAATATGCCGTCATACCTTAGTCTCTGTCTCTATTCGCCGGTCCCCCCACCCCCCGCTTCAATGTTGAATGTTTGCCAGACAATACTGCAGAAGAAAAGTCCACTGAAATCCAACATTGAAAAGGGGGGAGGGGAGGAAAACAAAAGCATGGTAAAATGTGACAACCTTCCCAACAAAATTGGCTAAGGTTGTATGTAAATGACCGAACGTCTTTTCCTCATTATATCATCCGAAGTATACACGGTACAGTGTTCATCTCACGTGTGGCAAACGCATTATTAATGTTCTTCCTACAGCTGGAATCTCGATCAGCAAACAGAGATTTTGCGAAATGCAAGAAATGTATGATGGTTAGGTGTTTGATAGCGTGACAAGAGACGTGTGTGACATTCCCAGACAAAATATCTGCTGGGAATTGTATTTAACATAGCCGTATAGATTCAACGGCTGTCTTTCTTTTCTCGAAAACGAAAATGTTTACTGTCAACATCATCTGTTTGTCACTGTGGTTTGTGCACAGCAGTAAGTGTTAGGCGAAAACTTCCCTTCCAACATAGTGTCACGAGTAACAGACTTTACTTCACAAATGTTCTTAGTTGACTTAGAAAAGTAACCTAACAAAACCTTTAAGAGCTTTTTAGACAAGGTTAATTGTTATACGAACGTGATAATATCAGGGAAGGAATAATGCCATCTCGCTTGAGTTATTAAAGAAAAGGGTTGATTTTTTCTTAATGAAACATGTATTCACTGGAAGGAGATATACACGTGCCGAGAGCTGTGCACCTAAAGTGGGTTCAGATCGTTCGAGAATTTTAGTGACCTTGTTTCTTTCACGTTTGTATGATTCAAGATACCTACTTAATTACTTAGTGGGAAATTGGTTTTGCGACCACAAAAAACAACTGAATGGTGTTCATTGGAAAAATTACCTCCCGCAAAAAGAGCATCAGCGATATTTTTGCGACGACAACCAGGACTCAGTATTCCTAAATTGCTGAAAAATGCAACATATCAACATCATCGGCTGATCGGATTTTTAAGGAGAGTTTCAGTTAAGAGAGAAGAAACCGGATTACTTCGTAGAAATTGGCCGCCCTAGAAAGTATCTCTTTGCGAGTTGCTTGTTTAATTTTTACATATTTCTTTCGCGTGACCTGTCAATCACACGAGGGCTATTTTGAGCGCTACAAACAATCAACTGCGACATTACTCCATAGCAAATTGCCCTAAAATTTCAAAACAAGCTCTCTTTTAACTATAATTTCGATTGAAATGTGTTATTAAGATGTGAAATACTCGATATATTTCACCGTTTTGTTCTTAAGTACTACTGTTAGCGACCATTCCAACAATACTCCATAAAACATTGTATTTAAAAGCTACTTACCACAAAGGAATTTAATTTGTCGCAATTTTATGGAGTATTGTGAGATTTCACCTTTTCAAGACCTCTGAGTGTCCTTTATTCAATACGGCAGAATCCCTAGGCAAGTACGATTATAGAAAAGAGCTTACTTCAATTGCAGCTAACTTCAAACACCGTATTTTCAGCAAATATAAATGGAGTAATGTCCTTCCTTTGTGGAGTAATGATCATGATGGTTGATCTTGAAGATAACAAGCCCGCGTCAAAACATCACGGGCAATGTGACTGACCCCTCGCAAATTACTGTGGATGGATGTGATATACTTCTTGCGAATTGCTCAGCATGTTTAAAAATTAGTTGAACAAATCGATGTCTACGAGGAGCCAAATGCAATTGTTTTGACGCCACAAATTCAGAAAAAATATATATCCAACGGAAATTCTGCATGTCAGTGTTCGCGTGGCTTAATGAAAACAATTGGCGTGTCAGCCGTTTCAAACACCGGAGTATCTGTTGTGAGCTCAACGTCACGCTTGGAAGAATTTTTCGGACCTGGTAAATGGACGATATCTCCTTTTCAGCAATTGGAGCATATCAGCCCACGCTATAATGGACGATCGCATGCGCTAACAAAACACAGCAGTGCCTTTTCTTCAGGAGCAGACTGTCTCTATTCCCTGATCTGACCGGGGAAACTGCAGTACAATGACTTCAAAAGATTTTAAAAACATCAAGATTAATAATATCAACAGCACCTCGTTAAGGCTTTCTTTTAACTGTTTCCAGCCTATCAATTTTACAAAACTGGGCCATTTTATATTACCTTAAACTACAACTGTACACATACTGTTGCTCTAATTCAGTTTCATGCGTGGCATATAGGCATTTGCCCTGGAACGACATCGTCGAGTTTAGTTTCCTCTTGACCGCACCCACATTTTTACAGACAACGTTCGTCACAAGTTGTTGGGAAGGTTTGACCATGAACAGAATTTTAGTAAGATTTTATTCATCTTGTCTAAATATGCCGTCATACCTTAGTCTCTGTCTCTATTCGCCGGTCCCCCCACCCCCCGCTTCAATGTTGAATGTTTGCCAGACAATACTGCAGAAGAAAAGTCCACTGAAATCCAACATTGAAAAGGGGGGAGGGGAGGAAAACAAAAGCATGGTAAAATGTGACAACCTTCCCAACAAAATTGGCTAAGGTTGTATGTAAATGACCGAACGTCTTTTCCTCATTATATCATCCGAAGTATACACGGTACAGTGTTCATCTCACGTGTGGCAAACGCATTATTAATGTTCTTCCTACAGCTGGAATCTCGATCAGCAAACAGAGATTTTGCGAAATGCAAGAAATGTATGATGGTTAGGTGTTTGATAGCGTGACAAGAGACGTGTGTGACATTCCCAGACAAAATATCTGCTGGGAATTGTATTTAACATAGCCGTATAGATTCAACGGCTGTCTTTCTTTTCTCGAAAACGAAAATGTTTACTGTCAACATCATCTGTTTGTCACTGTGGTTTGTGCACAGCAGTAAGTGTTAGGCGAAAACTTCCCTTCCAACATAGTGTCACGAGTAACAGACTTTACTTCACAAATGTTCTTAGTTGACTTAGAAAAGTAACCTAACAAAACCTTTAAGAGCTTTTTAGACAAGGTTAATTGTTATACGAACGTGATAATATCAGGGAAGGAATAATGCCATCTCGCTTGAGTTATTAAAGAAAAGGGTTGATTTTTTCTTAATGAAACATGTATTCACTGGAAGGAGATATACACGTGCCGAGAGCTGTGCACCTAAAGTGGGTTCAGATCGTTCGAGAATTTTAGTGACCTTGTTTCTTTCACGTTTGTATGATTCAAGATACCTACTTAATTACTTAGTGGGAAATTGGTTTTGCGACCACAAAAAACAACTGAATGGTGTTCATTGGAAAAATTACCTCCCGCAAAAAGAGCATCAGCGATATTTTTGCGACGACAACCAGGACTCAGTATTCCTAAATTGCTGAAAAATGCAACATATCAACATCATCGGCTGATCGGATTTTTAAGGAGAGTTTCAGTTAAGAGAGAAGAAACCGGATTACTTCGTAGAAATTGGCCGCCCTAGAAAGTATCTCTTTGCGAGTTGCTTGTTTAATTTTTACATATTTCTTTCGCGTGACCTGTCAATCACACGAGGGCTATTTTGAGCGCTACAAACAATCAACTGCGACATTACTCCATAGCAAATTGCCCTAAAATTTCAAAACAAGCTCTCTTTTAACTATAATTTCGATTGAAATGTGTTATTAAGATGTGAAATACTCGATATATTTCACCGTTTTGTTCTTAAGTACTACTGTTAGCGACCATTCCAACAATACTCCATAAAACATTGTATTTAAAAGCTACTTACCACAAAGGAATTTAATTTGTCGCAATTTTATGGAGTATTGTGAGATTTCACCTTTTCAAGACCTCTGAGTGTCCTTTATTCAATACGGCAGAATCCCTAGGCAAGTACGATTATAGAAAAGAGCTTACTTCAATTGCAGCTAACTTCAAACACCGTATTTTCAGCAAATATAAATGGAGTAATGTCCTTCCTTTGTGGAGTAATGATCATGATGGTTGATCTTGAAGATAACAAGCCCGCGTCAAAACATCACGGGCAATGTGACTGACCCCTCGCAAATTACTGTGGATGGATGTGATATACTTCTTGCGAATTGCTCAGCATGTTTAAAAATTAGTTGAACAAATCGATGTCTACGAGGAGCCAAATGCAATTGTTTTGACGCCACAAATTCAGAAAAAATATATATCCAACGGAAATTCTGCATGTCAGTGTTCGCGTGGCTTAATGAAAACAATTGGCGTGTCAGCCGTTTCAAACACCGGAGTATCTGTTGTGAGCTCAACGTCACGCTTGGAAGAATTTTTCGGACCTGGTAAATGGACGATATCTCCTTTTCAGCAATTGGAGCATATCAGCCCACGCTATAATGGACGATCGCATGCGCTAACAAAACACAGCAGTGCCTTTTCTTCAGGAGCAGACTGTCTCTATTCCCTGATCTGACCGGGGAAACTGCAGTACAATGACTTCAAAAGATTTTAAAAACATCAAGATTAATAATATCAACAGCACCTCGTTAAGGCTTTCTTTTAACTGTTTCCAGCCTATCAATTTTACAAAACTGGGCCATTTTATATTACCTTAAACTACAACTGTACACATACTGTTGCTCTAATTCAGTTTCATGCGTGGCATATAGGCATTTGCCCTGGAACGACATCGTCGAGTTTAGTTTCCTCTTGACCGCACCCACATTTTTACAGACAACGTTCGTCACAAGTTGTTGGGAAGGTTTGACCATGAACAGAATTTTAGTAAGATTTTATTCATCTTGTCTAAATATGCCGTCATACCTTAGTCTCTGTCTCTATTCGCCGGTCCCCCCACCCCCCGCTTCAATGTTGAATGTTTGCCAGACAATACTGCAGAAGAAAAGTCCACTGAAATCCAACATTGAAAAGGGGGGAGGGGAGGAAAACAAAAGCATGGTAAAATGTGACAACCTTCCCAACAAAATTGGCTAAGGTTGTATGTAAATGACCGAACGTCTTTTCCTCATTATATCATCCGAAGTATACACGGTACAGTGTTCATCTCACGTGTGGCAAACGCATTATTAATGTTCTTCCTACAGCTGGAATCTCGATCAGCAAACAGAGATTTTGCGAAATGCAAGAAATGTATGATGGTTAGGTGTTTGATAGCGTGACAAGAGACGTGTGTGACATTCCCAGACAAAATATCTGCTGGGAATTGTATTTAACATAGCCGTATAGATTCAACGGCTGTCTTTCTTTTCTCGAAAACGAAAATGTTTACTGTCAACATCATCTGTTTGTCACTGTGGTTTGTGCACAGCAGTAAGTGTTAGGCGAAAACTTCCCTTCCAACATAGTGTCACGAGTAACAGACTTTACTTCACAAATGTTCTTAGTTGACTTAGAAAAGTAACCTAACAAAACCTTTAAGAGCTTTTTAGACAAGGTTAATTGTTATACGAACGTGATAATATCAGGGAAGGAATAATGCCATCTCGCTTGAGTTATTAAAGAAAAGGGTTGATTTTTTCTTAATGAAACATGTATTCACTGGAAGGAGATATACACGTGCCGAGAGCTGTGCACCTAAAGTGGGTTCAGATCGTTCGAGAATTTTAGTGACCTTGTTTCTTTCACGTTTGTATGATTCAAGATACCTACTTAATTACTTAGTGGGAAATTGGTTTTGCGACCACAAAAAACAACTGAATGGTGTTCATTGGAAAAATTACCTCCCGCAAAAAGAGCATCAGCGATATTTTTGCGACGACAACCAGGACTCAGTATTCCTAAATTGCTGAAAAATGCAACATATCAACATCATCGGCTGATCGGATTTTTAAGGAGAGTTTCAGTTAAGAGAGAAGAAACCGGATTACTTCGTAGAAATTGGCCGCCCTAGAAAGTATCTCTTTGCGAGTTGCTTGTTTAATTTTTACATATTTCTTTCGCGTGACCTGTCAATCACACGAGGGCTATTTTGAGCGCTACAAACAATCAACTGCGACATTACTCCATAGCAAATTGCCCTAAAATTTCAAAACAAGCTCTCTTTTAACTATAATTTCGATTGAAATGTGTTATTAAGATGTGAAATACTCGATATATTTCACCGTTTTGTTCTTAAGTACTACTGTTAGCGACCATTCCAACAATACTCCATAAAACATTGTATTTAAAAGCTACTTACCACAAAGGAATTTAATTTGTCGCAATTTTATGGAGTATTGTGAGATTTCACCTTTTCAAGACCTCTGAGTGTCCTTTATTCAATACGGCAGAATCCCTAGGCAAGTACGATTATAGAAAAGAGCTTACTTCAATTGCAGCTAACTTCAAACACCGTATTTTCAGCAAATATAAATGGAGTAATGTCCTTCCTTTGTGGAGTAATGATCATGATGGTTGATCTTGAAGATAACAAGCCCGCGTCAAAACATCACGGGCAATGTGACTGACCCCTCGCAAATTACTGTGGATGGATGTGATATACTTCTTGCGAATTGCTCAGCATGTTTAAAAATTAGTTGAACAAATCGATGTCTACGAGGAGCCAAATGCAATTGTTTTGACGCCACAAATTCAGAAAAAATATATATCCAACGGAAATTCTGCATGTCAGTGTTCGCGTGGCTTAATGAAAACAATTGGCGTGTCAGCCGTTTCAAACACCGGAGTATCTGTTGTGAGCTCAACGTCACGCTTGGAAGAATTTTTCGGACCTGGTAAATGGACGATATCTCCTTTTCAGCAATTGGAGCATATCAGCCCACGCTATAATGGACGATCGCATGCGCTAACAAAACACAGCAGTGCCTTTTCTTCAGGAGCAGACTGTCTCTATTCCCTGATCTGACCGGGGAAACTGCAGTACAATGACTTCAAAAGATTTTAAAAACATCAAGATTAATAATATCAACAGCACCTCGTTAAGGCTTTCTTTTAACTGTTTCCAGCCTATCAATTTTACAAAACTGGGCCATTTTATATTACCTTAAACTACAACTGTACACATACTGTTGCTCTAATTCAGTTTCATGCGTGGCATATAGGCATTTGCCCTGGAACGACATCGTCGAGTTTAGTTTCCTCTTGACCGCACCCACATTTTTACAGACAACGTTCGTCACAAGTTGTTGGGAAGGTTTGACCATGAACAGAATTTTAGTAAGATTTTATTCATCTTGTCTAAATATGCCGTCATACCTTAGTCTCTGCCTCTATTCGCCGGTCCCCCCACCCCCCGCTTCAATGTTGAATGTTTGCCAGACAATACTGCAGAAGAAAAGTCCACTGAAATCCAACATTGAAAAGGGGGGAGGGGAGGAAAACAAAAGCATGGTAAAATGTGACAACCTTCCCAACAAAATTGGCTAAGGTTGTATGTAAATGACCGAACGTCTTTTCCTCATTATATCATCCGAAGTATACACGGTACAGTGTTCATCTCACGTGTGGCAAACGCATTATTAATGTTCTTCCTACAGCTGGAATCTCGATCAGCAAACAGAGATTTTGCGAAATGCAAGAAATGTATGATGGTTAGGTGTTTGATAGCGTGACAAGAGACGTGTGTGACATTCCCAGACAAAATATCTGCTGGGAATTGTATTTAACATAGCCGTATAGATTCAACGGCTGTCTTTCTTTTCTCGAAAACGAAAATGTTTACTGTCAACATCATCTGTTTGTCACTGTGGTTTGTGCACAGCAGTAAGTGTTAGGCGAAAACTTCCCTTCCAACATAGTGTCACGAGTAACAGACTTTACTTCACAAATGTTCTTAGTTGACTTAGAAAAGTAACCTAACAAAACCTTTAAGAGCTTTTTAGACAAGGTTAATTGTTATACGAACGTGATAATATCAGGGAAGGAATAATGCCATCTCGCTTGAGTTATTAAAGAAAAGGGTTGATTTTTTCTTAATGAAACATGTATTCACTGGAAGGAGATATACACGTGCCGAGAGCTGTGCACCTAAAGTGGGTTCAGATCGTTCGAGAATTTTAGTGACCTTGTTTCTTTCACGTTTGTATGATTCAAGATACCTACTTAATTACTTAGTGGGAAATTGGTTTTGCGACCACAAAAAACAACTGAATGGTGTTCATTGGAAAAATTACCTCCCGCAAAAAGAGCATCAGCGATATTTTTGCGACGACAACCAGGACTCAGTATTCCTAAATTGCTGAAAAATGCAACATATCAACATCATCGGCTGATCGGATTTTTAAGGAGAGTTTCAGTTAAGAGAGAAGAAACCGGATTACTTCGTAGAAATTGGCCGCCCTAGAAAGTATCTCTTTGCGAGTTGCTTGTTTAATTTTTACATATTTCTTTCGCGTGACCTGTCAATCACACGAGGGCTATTTTGAGCGCTACAAACAATCAACTGCGACATTACTCCATAGCAAATTGCCCTAAAATTTCAAAACAAGCTCTCTTTTAACTATAATTTCGATTGAAATGTGTTATTAAGATGTGAAATACTCGATATATTTCACCGTTTTGTTCTTAAGTACTACTGTTAGCGACCATTCCAACAATACTCCATAAAACATTGTATTTAAAAGCTACTTACCAAAAAGGAATTTAATTTGTCGCAATTTTATGGAGTATTGTGAGATTTCACCTTTTCAAGACCTCTGAGTGTCCTTTATTCAATACGGCAGAATCCCTAGGCAAGTACGATTATAGAAAAGAGCTTACTTCAATTGCAGCTAACTTCAAACACCGTATTTTCAGCAAATATAAATGGAGTAATGTCCTTCCTTTGTGGAGTAATGATCATGATGGTTGATCTTGAAGATAACAAGCCCGCGTCAAAACATCACGGGCAATGTGACTGACCCCTCGCAAATTACTGTGGATGGATGTGATATACTTCTTGCGAATTGCTCAGCATGTTTAAAAATTAGTTGAACAAATCGATGTCTACGAGGAGCCAAATGCAATTGTTTTGACGCCACAAATTCAGAAAAAATATATATCCAACGGAAATTCTGCATGTCAGTGTTCGCGTGGCTTAATGAAAACAATTGGCGTGTCAGCCGTTTCAAACACCGGAGTATCTGTTGTGAGCTCAACGTCACGCTTGGAAGAATTTTTCGGACCTGGTAAATGGACGATATCTCCTTTTCAGCAATTGGAGCATATCAGCCCACGCTATAATGGACGATCGCATGCGCTAACAAAACACAGCAGTGCCTTTTCTTCAGGAGCAGACTGTCTCTATTCCCTGATCTGACCGGGGAAACTGCAGTACAATGACTTCAAAAGATTTTAAAAACATCAAGATTAATAATATCAACAGCACCTCGTTAAGGCTTTCTTTTAACTGTTTCCAGCCTATCAATTTTACAAAACTGGGCCATTTTATATTACCTTAAACTACAACTGTACACATACTGTTGCTCTAATTCAGTTTCATGCGTGGCATATAGGCATTTGCCCTGGAACGACATCGTCGAGTTTAGTTTCCTCTTGACCGCACCCACATTTTTACAGACAACGTTCGTCACAAGTTGTTGGGAAGGTTTGACCATGAACAGAATTTTAGTAAGATTTTATTCATCTTGTCTAAATATGCCGTCATACCTTAGTCTCTGTCTCTTTTCGCCGGTCCCCCCACCCCCCGCTTCAATGTTGAATGTTTGCCAGACAATACTGCAGAAGAAAAGTCCACTGAAATCCAACATTGAAAAGGGGGGAGGGGAGGAAAACAAAAGCATGGTAAAATGTGACAACCTTCCCAACAAAATTGGCTAAGGTTGTATGTAAATGACCGAACGTCTTTTCCTCATTATATCATCCGAAGTATACACGGTACAGTGTTCATCTCACGTGTGGCAAACGCATTATTAATGTTCTTCCTACAGCTGGAATCTCGATCAGCAAACAGAGATTTTGCGAAATGCAAGAAATGTATGATGGTTAGGTGTTTGATAGCGTGACAAGAGACGTGTGTGACATTCCCAGACAAAATATCTGCTGGGAATTGTATTTAACATAGCCGTATAGATTCAACGGCTGTCTTTCTTTTCTCGAAAACGAAAATGTTTACTGTCAACATCATCTGTTTGTCACTGTGGTTTGTGCACAGCAGTAAGTGTTAGGCGAAAACTTCCCTTCCAACATAGTGTCACGAGTAACAGACTTTACTTCACAAATGTTCTTAGTTGACTTAGAAAAGTAACCTAACAAAACCTTTAAGAGCTTTTTAGACAAGGTTAATTGTTATACGAACGTGATAATATCAGGGAAGGAATAATGCCATCTCGCTTGAGTTATTAAAGAAAAGGGTTGATTTTTTCTTAATGAAACATGTATTCACTGGAAGGAGATATACACGTGCCGAGAGCTGTGCACCTAAAGTGGGTTCAGATCGTTCGAGAATTTTAGTGACCTTGTTTCTTTCACGTTTGTATGATTCAAGATACCTACTTAATTACTTAGTGGGAAATTGGTTTTGCGACCACAAAAAACAACTGAATGGTGTTCATTGGAAAAATTACCTCCCGCAAAAAGAGCATCAGCGATATTTTTGCGACGACAACCAGGACTCAGTATTCCTAAATTGCTGAAAAATGCAACATATCAACATCATCGGCTGATCGGATTTTTAAGGAGAGTTTCAGTTAAGAGAGAAGAAACCGGATTACTTCGTAGAAATTGGCCGCCCTAGAAAGTATCTCTTTGCGAGTTGCTTGTTTAATTTTTACATATTTCTTTCGCGTGACCTGTCAATCACACGAGGGCTATTTTGAGCGCTACAAACAATCAACTGCGACATTACTCCATAGCAAATTGCCCTAAAATTTCAAAACAAGCTCTCTTTTAACTATAATTTCGATTGAAATGTGTTATTAAGATGTGAAATACTCGATATATTTCACCGTTTTGTTCTTAAGTACTACTGTTAGCGACCATTCCAACAATACTCCATAAAACATTGTATTTAAAAGCTACTTACCAAAAAGGAATTTAATTTGTCGCAATTTTATGGAGTATTGTGAGATTTCACCTTTTCAAGACCTCTGAGTGTCCTTTATTCAATACGGCAGAATCCCTAGGCAAGTACGATTATAGAAAAGAGCTTACTTCAATTGCAGCTAACTTCAAACACCGTATTTTCAGCAAATATAAATGGAGTAATGTCCTTCCTTTGTGGAGTAATGATCATGATGGTTGATCTTGAAGATAACAAGCCCGCGTCAAAACATCACGGGCAATGTGACTGACCCCTCGCAAATTACTGTGGATGGATGTGATATACTTCTTGCGAATTGCTCAGCATGTTTAAAAATTAGTTGAACAAATCGATGTCTACGAGGAGCCAAATGCAATTGTTTTGACGCCACAAATTCAGAAAAAATATATATCCAACGGAAATTCTGCATGTCAGTGTTCGCGTGGCTTAATGAAAACAATTGGCGTGTCAGCCGTTTCAAACACCGGAGTATCTGTTGTGAGCTCAACGTCACGCTTGGAAGAATTTTTCGGACCTGGTAAATGGACGATATCTCCTTTTCAGCAATTGGAGCATATCAGCCCACGCTATAATGGACGATCGCATGCGCTAACAAAACACAGCAGTGCCTTTTCTTCAGGAGCAGACTGTCTCTATTCCCTGATCTGACCGGGGAAACTGCAGTACAATGACTTCAAAAGATTTTAAAAACATCAAGATTAATAATATCAACAGCACCTCGTTAAGGCTTTCTTTTAACTGTTTCCAGCCTATCAATTTTACAAAACTGGGCCATTTTATATTACCTTAAACTACAACTGTACACATACTGTTGCTCTAATTCAGTTTCATGCGTGGCATATAGGCATTTGCCCTGGAACGACATCGTCGAGTTTAGTTTCCTCTTGACCGCACCCACATTTTTACAGACAACGTTCGTCACAAGTTGTTGGGAAGGTTTGACCATGAACAGAATTTTAGTAAGATTTTATTCATCTTGTCTAAATATGCCGTCATACCTTAGTCTCTGTCTCTTTTCGCCGGTCCCCCCACCCCCCGCTTCAATGTTGAATGTTTGCCAGACAATACTGCAGAAGAAAAGTCCACTGAAATCCAACATTGAAAAGGGGGGAGGGGAGGAAAACAAAAGCATGGTAAAATGTGACAACCTTCCCAACAAAATTGGCTAAGGTTGTATGTAAATGACCGAACGTCTTTTCCTCATTATATCATCCGAAGTATACACGGTACAGTGTTCATCTCACGTGTGGCAAACGCATTATTAATGTTCTTCCTACAGCTGGAATCTCGATCAGCAAACAGAGATTTTGCGAAATGCAAGAAATGTATGATGGTTAGGTGTTTGATAGCGTGACAAGAGACGTGTGTGACATTCCCAGACAAAATATCTGCTGGGAATTGTATTTAACATAGCCGTATAGATTCAACGGCTGTCTTTCTTTTCTCGAAAACGAAAATGTTTACTGTCAACATCATCTGTTTGTCACTGTGGTTTGTGCACAGCAGTAAGTGTTAGGCGAAAACTTCCCTTCCAACATAGTGTCACGAGTAACAGACTTTACTTCACAAATGTTCTTAGTTGACTTAGAAAAGTAACCTAACAAAACCTTTAAGAGCTTTTTAGACAAGGTTAATTGTTATACGAACGTGATAATATCAGGGAAGGAATAATGCCATCTCGCTTGAGTTATTAAAGAAAAGGGTTGATTTTTTCTTAATGAAACATGTATTCACTGGAAGGAGATATACACGTGCCGAGAGCTGTGCACCTAAAGTGGGTTCAGATCGTTCGAGAATTTTAGTGACCTTGTTTCTTTCACGTTTGTATGATTCAAGATACCTACTTAATTACTTAGTGGGAAATTGGTTTTCCGACCACAAAAAACAACTGAATGGTGTTCATTGGAAAAATTACCTCCCGCAAAAAGAGCATCAGCGATATTTTTGCGACGACAACCAGGACTCAGTATTCCTAAATTGCTGAAAAATGCAACATATCAACATCATCGGCTGATCGGATTTTTAAGGAGAGTTTCAGTTAAGAGAGAAGAAACCGGATTACTTCGTAGAAATTGGCCGCCCTAGAAAGTATCTCTTTGCGAGTTGCTTGTTTAATTTTTACATATTTCTTTCGCGTGACCTGTCAATCACACGAGGGCTATTTTGAGCGCTACAAACAATCAACTGCGACATTACTCCATAGCAAATTGCCCTAAAATTTCAAAACAAGCTCTCTTTTAACTATAATTTCGATTGAAATGTGTTATTAAGATGTGAAATACTCGATATATTTCACCGTTTTGTTCTTAAGTACTACTGTTAGCGACCATTCCAACAATACTCCATAAAACATTGTATTTAAAAGCTACTTACCAAAAAGGAATTTAATTTGTCGCAATTTTATGGAGTATTGTGAGATTTCACCTTTTCAAGACCTCTGAGTGTCCTTTATTCAATACGGCAGAATCCCTAGGCAAGTACGATTATAGAAAAGAGCTTACTTCAATTGCAGCTAACTTCAAACACCGTATTTTCAGCAAATATAAATGGAGTAATGTCCTTCCTTTGTGGAGTAATGATCATGATGGTTGATCTTGAAGATAACAAGCCCGCGTCAAAACATCACGGGCAATGTGACTGACCCCTCGCAAATTACTGTGGATGGATGTGATATACTTCTTGCGAATTGCTCAGCATGTTTAAAAATTAGTTGAACAAATCGATGTCTACGAGGAGCCAAATGCAATTGTTTTGACGCCACAAATTCAGAAAAAATATATATCCAACGGAAATTCTGCATGTCAGTGTTCGCGTGGCTTAATGAAAACAATTGGCGTGTCAGCCGTTTCAAACACCGGAGTATCTGTTGTGAGCTCAACGTCACGCTTGGAAGAATTTTTCGGACCTGGTAAATGGACGATATCTCCTTTTCAGCAATTGGAGCATATCAGCCCACGCTATAATGGACGATCGCATGCGCTAACAAAACACAGCAGTGCCTTTTCTTCAGGAGCAGACTGTCTCTATTCCCTGATCTGACCGGGGAAACTGCAGTACAATGACTTCAAAAGATTTTAAAAACATCAAGATTAATAATATCAACAGCACCTCGTTAAGGCTTTCTTTTAACTGTTTCCAGCCTATCAATTTTACAAAACTGGGCCATTTTATATTACCTTAAACTACAACTGTACACATACTGTTGCTCTAATTCAGTTTCATGCGTGGCATATAGGCATTTGCCCTGGAACGACATCGTCGAGTTTAGTTTCCTCTTGACCGCACCCACATTTTTACAGACAACGTTCGTCACAAGTTGTTGGGAAGGTTTGACCATGAACAGAATTTTAGTAAGATTTTATTCATCTTGTCTAAATATGCCGTCATACCTTAGTCTCTGTCTCTTTTCGCCGGTCCCCCCACCCCCCGCTTCAATGTTGAATGTTTGCCAGACAATACTGCAGAAGAAAAGTCCACTGAAATCCAACATTGAAAAGGGGGGAGGGGAGGAAAACAAAAGCATGGTAAAATGTGACAACCTTCCCAACAAAATTGGCTAAGGTTGTATGTAAATGACCGAACGTCTTTTCCTCATTATATCATCCGAAGTATACACGGTACAGTGTTCATCTCACGTGTGGCAAACGCATTATTAATGTTCTTCCTACAGCTGGAATCTCGATCAGCAAACAGAGATTTTGCGAAATGCAAGAAATGTATGATGGTTAGGTGTTTGATAGCGTGACAAGAGACGTGTGTGACATTCCCAGACAAAATATCTGCTGGGAATTGTATTTAACATAGCCGTATAGATTCAACGGCTGTCTTTCTTTTCTCGAAAACGAAAATGTTTACTGTCAACATCATCTGTTTGTCACTGTGGTTTGTGCACAGCAGTAAGTGTTAGGCGAAAACTTCCCTTCCAACATAGTGTCACGAGTAACAGACTTTACTTCACAAATGTTCTTAGTTGACTTAGAAAAGTAACCTAACAAAACCTTTAAGAGCTTTTTAGACAAGGTTAATTGTTATACGAACGTGATAATATCAGGGAAGGAATAATGCCATCTCGCTTGAGTTATTAAAGAAAAGGGTTGATTTTTTCTTAATGAAACATGTATTCACTGGAAGGAGATATACACGTGCCGAGAGCTGTGCACCTAAAGTGGGTTCAGATCGTTCGAGAATTTTAGTGACCTTGTTTCTTTCACGTTTGTATGATTCAAGATACCTACTTAATTACTTAGTGGGAAATTGGTTTTCCGACCACAAAAAACAACTGAATGGTGTTCATTGGAAAAATTACCTCCCGCAAAAAGAGCATCAGCGATATTTTTGCGACGACAACCAGGACTCAGTATTCCTAAATTGCTGAAAAATGCAACATATCAACATCATCGGCTGATCGGATTTTTAAGGAGAGTTTCAGTTAAGAGAGAAGAAACCGGATTACTTCGTAGAAATTGGCCGCCCTAGAAAGTATCTCTTTGCGAGTTGCTTGTTTAATTTTTACATATTTCTTTCGCGTGACCTGTCAATCACACGAGGGCTATTTTGAGCGCTACAAACAATCAACTGCGACATTACTCCATAGCAAATTGCCCTAAAATTTCAAAACAAGCTCTCTTTTAACTATAATTTCGATTGAAATGTGTTATTAAGATGTGAAATACTCGATATATTTCACCGTTTTGTTCTTAAGTACTACTGTTAGCGACCATTCCAACAATACTCCATAAAACATTGTATTTAAAAGCTACTTACCAAAAAGGAATTTAATTTGTCGCAATTTTATGGAGTATTGTGAGATTTCACCTTTTCAAGACCTCTGAGTGTCCTTTATTCAATACGGCAGAATCCCTAGGCAAGTACGATTATAGAAAAGAGCTTACTTCAATTGCAGCTAACTTCAAACACCGTATTTTCAGCAAATATAAATGGAGTAATGTCCTTCCTTTGTGGAGTAATGATCATGATGGTTGATCTTGAAGATAACAAGCCCGCGTCAAAACATCACGGGCAATGTGACTGACCCCTCGCAAATTACTGTGGATGGATGTGATATACTTCTTGCGAATTGCTCAGCATGTTTAAAAATTAGTTGAACAAATCGATGTCTACGAGGAGCCAAATGCAATTGTTTTGACGCCACAAATTCAGAAAAAATATATATCCAACGGAAATTCTGCATGTCAGTGTTCGCGTGGCTTAATGAAAACAATTGGCGTGTCAGCCGTTTCAAACACCGGAGTATCTGTTGTGAGCTCAACGTCACGCTTGGAAGAATTTTTCGGACCTGGTAAATGGACGATATCTCCTTTTCAGCAATTGGAGCATATCAGCCCACGCTATAATGGACGATCGCATGCGCTAACAAAACACAGCAGTGCCTTTTCTTCAGGAGCAGACTGTCTCTATTCCCTGATCTGACCGGGGAAACTGCAGTACAATGACTTCAAAAGATTTTAAAAACATCAAGATTAATAATATCAACAGCACCTCGTTAAGGCTTTCTTTTAACTGTTTCCAGCCTATCAATTTTACAAAACTGGGCCATTTTATATTACCTTAAACTACAACTGTACACATACTGTTGCTCTAATTCAGTTTCATGCGTGGCATATAGGCATTTGCCCTGGAACGACATCGTCGAGTTTAGTTTCCTCTTGACCGCACCCACATTTTTACAGACAACGTTCGTCACAAGTTGTTGGGAAGGTTTGACCATGAACAGAATTTTAGTAAGATTTTATTCATCTTGTCTAAATATGCCGTCATACCTTAGTCTCTGTCTCTATTCGCCGGTCCCCCCACCCCCCGCTTCAATGTTGAATGTTTGCCAGACAATACTGCAGAAGAAAAGTCCACTGAAATCCAACATTGAAAAGGGGGGAGGGGAGGAAAACAAAAGCATGGTAAAATGTGACAACCTTCCCAACAAAATTGGCTAAGGTTGTATGTAAATGACCGAACGTCTTTTCCTCATTATATCATCCGAAGTATACACGGTACAGTGTTCATCTCACGTGTGGCAAACGCATTATTAATGTTCTTCCTACAGCTGGAATCTCGATCAGCAAACAGAGATTTTGCGAAATGCAAGAAATGTATGATGGTTAGGTGTTTGATAGCGTGACAAGAGACGTGTGTGACATTCCCAGACAAAATATCTGCTGGGAATTGTATTTAACATAGCCGTATAGATTCAACGGCTGTCTTTCTTTTCTCGAAAACGAAAATGTTTACTGTCAACATCATCTGTTTGTCACTGTGGTTTGTGCACAGCAGTAAGTGTTAGGCGAAAACTTCCCTTCCAACATAGTGTCACGAGTAACAGACTTTACTTCACAAATGTTCTTAGTTGACTTAGAAAAGTAACCTAACAAAACCTTTAAGAGCTTTTTAGACAAGGTTAATTGTTATACGAACGTGATAATATCAGGGAAGGAATAATGCCATCTCGCTTGAGTTATTAAAGAAAAGGGTTGATTTTTTCTTAATGAAACATGTATTCACTGGAAGGAGATATACACGTGCCGAGAGCTGTGCACCTAAAGTGGGTTCAGATCGTTCGAGAATTTTAGTGACCTTGTTTCTTTCACGTTTGTATGATTCAAGATACCTACTTAATTACTTAGTGGGAAATTGGTTTTCCGACCACAAAAAACAACTGAATGGTGTTCATTGGAAAAATTACCTCCCGCAAAAAGAGCATCAGCGATATTTTTGCGACGACAACCAGGACTCAGTATTCCTAAATTGCTGAAAAATGCAACATATCAACATCATCGGCTGATCGGATTTTTAAGGAGAGTTTCAGTTAAGAGAGAAGAAACCGGATTACTTCGTAGAAATTGGCCGCCCTAGAAAGTATCTCTTTGCGAGTTGCTTGTTTAATTTTTACATATTTCTTTCGCGTGACCTGTCAATCACACGAGGGCTATTTTGAGCGCTACAAACAATCAACTGCGACATTACTCCATAGCAAATTGCCCTAAAATTTCAAAACAAGCTCTCTTTTAACTATAATTTCGATTGAAATGTGTTATTAAGATGTGAAATACTCGATATATTTCACCGTTTTGTTCTTAAGTACTACTGTTAGCGACCATTCCAACAATACTCCATAAAACATTGTATTTAAAAGCTACTTACCAAAAAGGAATTTAATTTGTCGCAATTTTATGGAGTATTGTGAGATTTCACCTTTTCAAGACCTCTGAGTGTCCTTTATTCAATACGGCAGAATCCCTAGGCAAGTACGATTATAGAAAAGAGCTTACTTCAATTGCAGCTAACTTCAAACACCGTATTTTCAGCAAATATAAATGGAGTAATGTCCTTCCTTTGTGGAGTAATGATCATGATGGTTGATCTTGAAGATAACAAGCCCGCGTCAAAACATCACGGGCAATGTGACTGACCCCTCGCAAATTACTGTGGATGGATGTGATATACTTCTTGCGAATTGCTCAGCATGTTTAAAAATTAGTTGAACAAATCGATGTCTACGAGGAGCCAAATGCAATTGTTTTGACGCCACAAATTCAGAAAAAATATATATCCAACGGAAATTCTGCATGTCAGTGTTCGCGTGGCTTAATGAAAACAATTGGCGTGTCAGCCGTTTCAAACACCGGAGTATCTGTTGTGAGCTCAACGTCACGCTTGGAAGAATTTTTCGGACCTGGTAAATGGACGATATCTCCTTTTCAGCAATTGGAGCATATCAGCCCACGCTATAATGGACGATCGCATGCGCTAACAAAACACAGCAGTGCCTTTTCTTCAGGAGCAGACTGTCTCTATTCCCTGATCTGACCGGGGAAACTGCAGTACAATGACTTCAAAAGATTTTAAAAACATCAAGATTAATAATATCAACAGCACCTCGTTAAGGCTTTCTTTTAACTGTTTCCAGCCTATCAATTTTACAAAACTGGGCCATTTTATATTACCTTAAACTACAACTGTACACATACTGTTGCTCTAATTCAGTTTCATGCGTGGCATATAGGCATTTGCCCTGGAACGACATCGTCGAGTTTAGTTTCCTCTTGACCGCACCCACATTTTTACAGACAACGTTCGTCACAAGTTGTTGGGAAGGTTTGACCATGAACAGAATTTTAGTAAGATTTTATTCATCTTGTCTAAATATGCCGTCATACCTTAGTCTCTGTCTCTTTTCGCCGGTCCCCCCACCCCCCGCTTCAATGTTGAATGTTTGCCAGACAATACTGCAGAAGAAAAGTCCACTGAAATCCAACATTGAAAAGGGGGGAGGGGAGGAAAACAAAAGCATGGTAAAATGTGACAACCTTCCCAACAAAATTGGCTAAGGTTGTATGTAAATGACCGAACGTCTTTTCCTCATTATATCATCCGAAGTATACACGGTACAGTGTTCATCTCACGTGTGGCAAACGCATTATTAATGTTCTTCCTACAGCTGGAATCTCGATCAGCAAACAGAGATTTTGCGAAATGCAAGAAATGTATGATGGTTAGGTGTTTGATAGCGTGACAAGAGACGTGTGTGACATTCCCAGACAAAATATCTGCTGGGAATTGTATTTAACATAGCCGTATAGATTCAACGGCTGTCTTTCTTTTCTCGAAAACGAAAATGTTTACTGTCAACATCATCTGTTTGTCACTGTGGTTTGTGCACAGCAGTAAGTGTTAGGCGAAAACTTCCCTTCCAACATAGTGTCACGAGTAACAGACTTTACTTCACAAATGTTCTTAGTTGACTTAGAAAAGTAACCTAACAAAACCTTTAAGAGCTTTTTAGACAAGGTTAATTGTTATACGAACGTGATAATATCAGGGAAGGAATAATGCCATCTCGCTTGAGTTATTAAAGAAAAGGGTTGATTTTTTCTTAATGAAACATGTATTCACTGGAAGGAGATATACACGTGCCGAGAGCTGTGCACCTAAAGTGGGTTCAGATCGTTCGAGAATTTTAGTGACCTTGTTTCTTTCACGTTTGTATGATTCAAGATACCTACTTAATTACTTAGTGGGAAATTGGTTTTGCGACCACAAAAAACAACTGAATGGTGTTCATTGGAAAAATTACCTCCCGCAAAAAGAGCATCAGCGATATTTTTGCGACGACAACCAGGACTCAGTATTCCTAAATTGCTGAAAAATGCAACATATCAACATCATCGGCTGATCGGATTTTTAAGGAGAGTTTCAGTTAAGAGAGAAGAAACCGGATTACTTCGTAGAAATTGGCCGCCCTAGAAAGTATCTCTTTGCGAGTTGCTTGTTTAATTTTTACATATTTCTTTCGCGTGACCTGTCAATCACACGAGGGCTATTTTGAGCGCTACAAACAATCAACTGCGACATTACTCCATAGCAAATTGCCCTAAAATTTCAAAACAAGCTCTCTTTTAACTATAATTTCGATTGAAATGTGTTATTAAGATGTGAAATACTCGATATATTTCACCGTTTTGTTCTTAAGTACTACTGTTAGCGACCATTCCAACAATACTCCATAAAACATTGTATTTAAAAGCTACTTACCACAAAGGAATTTAATTTGTCGCAATTTTATGGAGTATTGTGAGATTTCACCTTTTCAAGACCTCTGAGTGTCCTTTATTCAATACGGCAGAATCCCTAGGCAAGTACGATTATAGAAAAGAGCTTACTTCAATTGCAGCTAACTTCAAACACCGTATTTTCAGCAAATATAAATGGAGTAATGTCCTTCCTTTGTGGAGTAATGATCATGATGGTTGATCTTGAAGATAACAAGCCCGCGTCAAAACATCACGGGCAATGTGACTGACCCCTCGCAAATTACTGTGGATGGATGTGATATACTTCTTGCGAATTGCTCAGCATGTTTAAAAATTAGTTGAACAAATCGATGTCTACGAGGAGCCAAATGCAATTGTTTTGACGCCACAAATTCAGAAAAAATATATATCCAACGGAAATTCTGCATGTCAGTGTTCGCGTGGCTTAATGAAAACAATTGGCGTGTCAGCCGTTTCAAACACCGGAGTATCTGTTGTGAGCTCAACGTCACGCTTGGAAGAATTTTTCGGACCTGGTAAATGGACGATATCTCCTTTTCAGCAATTGGAGCATATCAGCCCACGCTATAATGGACGATCGCATGCGCTAACAAAACACAGCAGTGCCTTTTCTTCAGGAGCAGACTGTCTCTATTCCCTGATCTGACCGGGGAAACTGCAGTACAATGACTTCAAAAGATTTTAAAAACATCAAGATTAATAATATCAACAGCACCTCGTTAAGGCTTTCTTTTAACTGTTTCCAGCCTATCAATTTTACAAAACTGGGCCATTTTATATTACCTTAAACTACAACTGTACACATACTGTTGCTCTAATTCAGTTTCATGCGTGGCATATAGGCATTTGCCCTGGAACGACATCGTCGAGTTTAGTTTCCTCTTGACCGCACCCACATTTTTACAGACAACGTTCGTCACAAGTTGTTGGGAAGGCTTGACCATGAACAGAATTTTAGTAAGATTTTATTCATCTTGTCTAAATATGCCGTCATACCTTAGTCTCTGTCTCTATTCGCCGGTCCCCCCACCCCCCGCTTCAATGTTGAATGTTTGCCAGACAATACTGCAGAAGAAAAGTCCACTGAAATCCAACATTGAAAAGGGGGGAGGGGAGGAAAACAAAAGCATGGTAAAATGTGACAACCTTCCCAACAAAATTGGCTAAGGTTGTATGTAAATGACCGAACGTCTTTTCCTCATTATATCATCCGAAGTATACACGGTACAGTGTTCATCTCACGTGTGGCAAACGCATTATTAATGTTCTTCCTACAGCTGGAATCTCGATCAGCAAACAGAGATTTTGCGAAATGCAAGAAATGTATGATGGTTAGGTGTTTGATAGCGTGACAAGAGACGTGTGTGACATTCCCAGACAAAATATCTGCTGGGAATTGTATTTAACATAGCCGTATAGATTCAACGGCTGTCTTTCTTTTCTCGAAAACGAAAATGTTTACTGTCAACATCATCTGTTTGTCACTGTGGTTTGTGCACAGCAGTAAGTGTTAGGCGAAAACTTCCCTTCCAACATAGTGTCACGAGTAACAGACTTTACTTCACAAATGTTCTTAGTTGACTTAGAAAAGTAACCTAACAAAACCTTTAAGAGCTTTTTAGACAAGGTTAATTGTTATACGAACGTGATAATATCAGGGAAGGAATAATGCCATCTCGCTTGAGTTATTAAAGAAAAGGGTTGATTTTTTCTTAATGAAACATGTATTCACTGGAAGGAGATATACACGTGCCGAGAGCTGTGCACCTAAAGTGGGTTCAGATCGTTCGAGAATTTTAGTGACCTTGTTTCTTTCACGTTTGTATGATTCAAGATACCTACTTAATTACTTAGTGGGAAATTGGTTTTGCGACCACAAAAAACAACTGAATGGTGTTCATTGGAAAAATTACCTCCCGCAAAAAGAGCATCAGCGATATTTTTGCGACGACAACCAGGACTCAGTATTCCTAAATTGCTGAAAAATGCAACATATCAACATCATCGGCTGATCGGATTTTTAAGGAGAGTTTCAGTTAAGAGAGAAGAAACCGGATTACTTCGTAGAAATTGGCCGCCCTAGAAAGTATCTCTTTGCGAGTTGCTTGTTTAATTTTTACATATTTCTTTCGCGTGACCTGTCAATCACACGAGGGCTATTTTGAGCGCTACAAACAATCAACTGCGACATTACTCCATAGCAAATTGCCCTAAAATTTCAAAACAAGCTCTCTTTTAACTATAATTTCGATTGAAATGTGTTATTAAGATGTGAAATACTCGATATATTTCACCGTTTTGTTCTTAAGTACTACTGTTAGCGACCATTCCAACAATACTCCATAAAACATTGTATTTAAAAGCTACTTACCACAAAGGAATTTAATTTGTCGCAATTTTATGGAGTATTGTGAGATTTCACCTTTTCAAGACCTCTGAGTGTCCTTTATTCAATACGGCAGAATCCCTAGGCAAGTACGATTATAGAAAAGAGCTTACTTCAATTGCAGCTAACTTCAAACACCGTATTTTCAGCAAATATAAATGGAGTAATGTCCTTCCTTTGTGGAGTAATGATCATGATGGTTGATCTTGAAGATAACAAGCCCGCGTCAAAACATCACGGGCAATGTGACTGACCCCTCGCAAATTACTGTGGATGGATGTGATATACTTCTTGCGAATTGCTCAGCATGTTTAAAAATTAGTTGAACAAATCGATGTCTACGAGGAGCCAAATGCAATTGTTTTGACGCCACAAATTCAGAAAAAATATATATCCAACGGAAATTCTGCATGTCAGTGTTCGCGTGGCTTAATGAAAACAATTGGCGTGTCAGCCGTTTCAAACACCGGAGTATCTGTTGTGAGCTCAACGTCACGCTTGGAAGAATTTTTCGGACCTGGTAAATGGACGATATCTCCTTTTCAGCAATTGGAGCATATCAGCCCACGCTATAATGGACGATCGCATGCGCTAACAAAACACAGCAGTGCCTTTTCTTCAGGAGCAGACTGTCTCTATTCCCTGATCTGACCGGGGAAACTGCAGTACAATGACTTCAAAAGATTTTAAAAACATCAAGATTAATAATATCAACAGCACCTCGTTAAGGCTTTCTTTTAACTGTTTCCAGCCTATCAATTTTACAAAACTGGGCCATTTTATATTACCTTAAACTACAACTGTACACATACTGTTGCTCTAATTCAGTTTCATGCGTGGCATATAGGCATTTGCCCTGGAACGACATCGTCGAGTTTAGTTTCCTCTTGACCGCACCCACATTTTTACAGACAACGTTCGTCACAAGTTGTTGGGAAGGCTTGACCATGAACAGAATTTTAGTAAGATTTTATTCATCTTGTCTAAATATGCCGTCATACCTTAGTCTCTGTCTCTATTCGCCGGTCCCCCCACCCCCCGCTTCAATGTTGAATGTTTGCCAGACAATACTGCAGAAGAAAAGTCCACTGAAATCCAACATTGAAAACGGGGGAGGGGAGGAAAACAAAAGCATGGTAAAATGTGACAACCTTCCCAACAAAATTGGCTAAGGTTGTATGTAAATGACCGAACGTCTTTTCCTCATTATATCATCCGAAGTATACACGGTACAGTGTTCATCTCACGTGTGGCAAACGCATTATTAATGTTCTTCCTACAGCTGGAATCTCGATCAGCAAACAGAGATTTTGCGAAATGCAAGAAATGTATGATGGTTAGGTGTTTGATAGCGTGACAAGAGACGTGTGTGACATTCCCAGACAAAATATCTGCTGGGAATTGTATTTAACATAGCCGTATAGATTCAACGGCTGTCTTTCTTTTCTCGAAAACGAAAATGTTTACTGTCAACATCATCTGTTTGTCACTGTGGTTTGTGCACAGCAGTAAGTGTTAGGCGAAAACTTCCCTTCCAACATAGTGTCACGAGTAACAGACTTTACTTCACAAATGTTCTTAGTTGACTTAGAAAAGTAACCTAACAAAACCTTTAAGAGCTTTTTAGACAAGGTTAATTGTTATACGAACGTGATAATATCAGGGAAGGAATAATGCCATCTCGCTTGAGTTATTAAAGAAAAGGGTTGATTTTTTCTTAATGAAACATGTATTCACTGGAAGGAGATATACACGTGCCGAGAGCTGTGCACCTAAAGTGGGTTCAGATCGTTCGAGAATTTTAGTGACCTTGTTTCTTTCACGTTTGTATGATTCAAGATACCTACTTAATTACTTAGTGGGAAATTGGTTTTGCGACCACAAAAAACAACTGAATGGTGTTCATTGGAAAAATTGCCTCCCGCAAAAAGAGCATCAGCGATATTTTTGCGACGACAACCAGGACTCAGTATTCCTAAATTGCTGAAAAATGCAACATATCAACATCATCGGCTGATCGGATTTTTAAGGAGAGTTTCAGTTAAGAGAGAAGAAACCGGATTACTTCGTAGAAATTGGCCGCCCTAGAAAGTATCTCTTTGCGAGTTGCTTGTTTAATTTTTACATATTTCTTTCGCGTGACCTGTCAATCACACGAGGGCTATTTTGAGCGCTACAAACAATCAACTGCGACATTACTCCATAGCAAATTGCCCTAAAATTTCAAAACAAGCTCTCTTTTAACTATAATTTCGATTGAAATGTGTTATTAAGATGTGAAATACTCGATATATTTCACCGTTTTGTTCTTAAGTACTACTGTTAGCGACCATTCCAACAATACTCCATAAAACATTGTATTTAAAAGCTACTTACCACAAAGGAATTTAATTTGTCGCAATTTTATGGAGTATTGTGAGATTTCACCTTTTCAAGACCTCTGAGTGTCCTTTATTCAATACGGCAGAATCCCTAGGCAAGTACGATTATAGAAAAGAGCTTACTTCAATTGCAGCTAACTTCAAACACCGTATTTTCAGCAAATATAAATGGAGTAATGTCCTTCCTTTGTGGAGTAATGATCATGATGGTTGATCTTGAAGATAACAAGCCCGCGTCAAAACATCACGGGCAATGTGACTGACCCCTCGCAAATTACTGTGGATGGATGTGATATACTTCTTGCGAATTGCTCAGCATGTTTAAAAATTAGTTGAACAAATCGATGTCTACGAGGAGCCAAATGCAATTGTTTTGACGCCACAAATTCAGAAAAAATATATATCCAACGGAAATTCTGCATGTCAGTGTTCGCGTGGCTTAATGAAAACAATTGGCGTGTCAGCCGTTTCAAACACCGGAGTATCTGTTGTGAGCTCAACGTCACGCTTGGAAGAATTTTTCGGACCTGGTAAATGGACGATATCTCCTTTTCAGCAATTGGAGCATATCAGCCCACGCTATAATGGACGATCGCATGCGCTAACAAAACACAGCAGTGCCTTTTCTTCAGGAGCAGACTGTCTCTATTCCCTGATCTGACCGGGGAAACTGCAGTACAATGACTTCAAAAGATTTTAAAAACATCAAGATTAATAATATCAACAGCACCTCGTTAAGGCTTTCTTTTAACTGTTTCCAGCCTATCAATTTTACAAAACTGGGCCATTTTATATTACCTTAAACTACAACTGTACACATACTGTTGCTCTAATTCAGTTTCATGCGTGGCATATAGGCATTTGCCCTGGAACGACATCGTCGAGTTTAGTTTCCTCTTGACCGCACCCACATTTTTACAGACAACGTTCGTCACAAGTTGTTGGGAAGGTTTGACCATGAACAGAATTTTAGTAAGATTTTATTCATCTTGTCTAAATATGCCGTCATACCTTAGTCTCTGTCTCTATTCGCCGGTCCCCCCACCCCCCGCTTCAATGTTGAATGTTTGCCAGACAATACTGCAGAAGAAAAGTCCACTGAAATCCAACATTGAAAAGGGGGGAGGGGAGGAAAACAAAAGCATGGTAAAATGTGACAACCTTCCCAACAAAATTGGCTAAGGTTGTATGTAAATGACCGAACGTCTTTTCCTCATTATATCATCCGAAGTATACACGGTACAGTGTTCATCTCACGTGTGGCAAACGCATTATTAATGTTCTTCCTACAGCTGGAATCTCGATCAGCAAACAGAGATTTTGCGAAATGCAAGAAATGTATGATGGTTAGGTGTTTGATAGCGTGACAAGAGACGTGTGTGACATTCCCAGACAAAATATCTGCTGGGAATTGTATTTAACATAGCCGTATAGATTCAACGGCTGTCTTTCTTTTCTCGAAAACGAAAATGTTTACTGTCAACATCATCTGTTTGTCACTGTGGTTTGTGCACAGCAGTAAGTGTTAGGCGAAAACTTCCCTTCCAACATAGTGTCACGAGTAACAGACTTTACTTCACAAATGTTCTTAGTTGACTTAGAAAAGTAACCTAACAAAACCTTTAAGAGCTTTTTAGACAAGGTTAATTGTTATACGAACGTGATAATATCAGGGAAGGAATAATGCCATCTCGCTTGAGTTATTAAAGAAAAGGGTTGATTTTTTCTTAATGAAACATGTATTCACTGGAAGGAGATATACACGTGCCGAGAGCTGTGCACCTAAAGTGGGTTCAGATCGTTCGAGAATTTTAGTGACCTTGTTTCTTTCACGTTTGTATGATTCAAGATACCTACTTAATTACTTAGTGGGAAATTGGTTTTGCGACCACAAAAAACAACTGAATGGTGTTCATTGGAAAAATTACCTCCCGCAAAAAGAGCATCAGCGATATTTTTGCGACGACAACCAGGACTCAGTATTCCTAAATTGCTGAAAAATGCAACATATCAACATCATCGGCTGATCGGATTTTTAAGGAGAGTTTCAGTTAAGAGAGAAGAAACCGGATTACTTCGTAGAAATTGGCCGCCCTAGAAAGTATCTCTTTGCGAGTTGCTTGTTTAATTTTTACATATTTCTTTCGCGTGACCTGTCAATCACACGAGGGCTATTTTGAGCGCTACAAACAATCAACTGCGACATTACTCCATAGCAAATTGCCCTAAAATTTCAAAACAAGCTCTCTTTTAACTATAATTTCGATTGAAATGTGTTATTAAGATGTGAAATACTCGATATATTTCACCGTTTTGTTCTTAAGTACTACTGTTAGCGACCATTCCAACAATACTCCATAAAACATTGTATTTAAAAGCTACTTACCACAAAGGAATTTAATTTGTCGCAATTTTATGGAGTATTGTGAGATTTCACCTTTTCAAGACCTCTGAGTGTCCTTTATTCAATACGGCAGAATCCCTAGGCAAGTACGATTATAGAAAAGAGCTTACTTCAATTGCAGCTAACTTCAAACACCGTATTTTCAGCAAATATAAATGGAGTAATGTCCTTCCTTTGTGGAGTAATGATCATGATGGTTGATCTTGAAGATAACAAGCCCGCGTCAAAACATCACGGGCAATGTGACTGACCCCTCGCAAATTACTGTGGATGGATGTGATATACTTCTTGCGAATTGCTCAGCATGTTTAAAAATTAGTTGAACAAATCGATGTCTACGAGGAGCCAAATGCAATTGTTTTGACGCCACAAATTCAGAAAAAATATATATCCAACGGAAATTCTGCATGTCAGTGTTCGCGTGGCTTAATGAAAACAATTGGCGTGTCAGCCGTTTCAAACACCGGAGTATCTGTTGTGAGCTCAACGTCACGCTTGGAAGAATTTTTCGGACCTGGTAAATGGACGATATCTCCTTTTCAGCAATTGGAGCATATCAGCCCACGCTATAATGGACGATCGCATGCGCTAACAAAACACAGCAGTGCCTTTTCTTCAGGAGCAGACTGTCTCTATTCCCTGATCTGACCGGGGAAACTGCAGTACAATGACTTCAAAAGATTTTAAAAACATCAAGATTAATAATATCAACAGCACCTCGTTAAGGCTTTCTTTTAACTGTTTCCAGCCTATCAATTTTACAAAACTGGGCCATTTTATATTACCTTAAACTACAACTGTACACATACTGTTGCTCTAATTCAGTTTCATGCGTGGCATATAGGCATTTGCCCTGGAACGACATCGTCGAGTTTAGTTTCCTCTTGACCGCACCCACATTTTTACAGACAACGTTCGTCACAAGTTGTTGGGAAGGTTTGACCATGAACAGAATTTTAGTAAGATTTTATTCATCTTGTCTAAATATGCCGTCATACCTTAGTCTCTGTCTCTATTCGCCGGTCCCCCCACCCCCCGCTTCAATGTTGAATGTTTGCCAGACAATACTGCAGAAGAAAAGTCCACTGAAATCCAACATTGAAAAGGGGGGAGGGGAGGAAAACAAAAGCATGGTAAAATGTGACAACCTTCCCAACAAAATTGGCTAAGGTTGTATGTAAATGACCGAACGTCTTTTCCTCATTATATCATCCGAAGTATACACGGTACAGTGTTCATCTCACGTGTGGCAAACGCATTATTAATGTTCTTCCTACAGCTGGAATCTCGATCAGCAAACAGAGATTTTGCGAAATGCAAGAAATGTATGATGGTTAGGTGTTTGATAGCGTGACAAGAGACGTGTGTGACATTCCCAGACAAAATATCTGCTGGGAATTGTATTTAACATAGCCGTATAGATTCAACGGCTGTCTTTCTTTTCTCGAAAACGAAAATGTTTACTGTCAACATCATCTGTTTGTCACTGTGGTTTGTGCACAGCAGTAAGTGTTAGGCGAAAACTTCCCTTCCAACATAGTGTCACGAGTAACAGACTTTACTTCACAAATGTTCTTAGTTGACTTAGAAAAGTAACCTAACAAAACCTTTAAGAGCTTTTTAGACAAGGTTAATTGTTATACGAACGTGATAATATCAGGGAAGGAATAATGCCATCTCGCTTGAGTTATTAAAGAAAAGGGTTGATTTTTTCTTAATGAAACATGTATTCACTGGAAGGAGATATACACGTGCCGAGAGCTGTGCACCTAAAGTGGGTTCAGATCGTTCGAGAATTTTAGTGACCTTGTTTCTTTCACGTTTGTATGATTCAAGATACCTACTTAATTACTTAGTGGGAAATTGGTTTTGCGACCACAAAAAACAACTGAATGGTGTTCATTGGAAAAATTACCTCCCGCAAAAAGAGCATCAGCGATATTTTTGCGACGACAACCAGGACTCAGTATTCCTAAATTGCTGAAAAATGCAACATATCAACATCATCGGCTGATCGGATTTTTAAGGAGAGTTTCAGTTAAGAGAGAAGAAACCGGATTACTTCGTAGAAATTGGCCGCCCTAGAAAGTATCTCTTTGCGAGTTGCTTGTTTAATTTTTACATATTTCTTTCGCGTGACCTGTCAATCACACGAGGGCTATTTTGAGCGCTACAAACAATCAACTGCGACATTACTCCATAGCAAATTGCCCTAAAATTTCAAAACAAGCTCTCTTTTAACTATAATTTCGATTGAAATGTGTTATTAAGATGTGAAATACTCGATATATTTCACCGTTTTGTTCTTAAGTACTACTGTTAGCGACCATTCCAACAATACTCCATAAAACATTGTATTTAAAAGCTACTTACCACAAAGGAATTTAATTTGTCGCAATTTTATGGAGTATTGTGAGATTTCACCTTTTCAAGACCTCTGAGTGTCCTTTATTCAATACGGCAGAATCCCTAGGCAAGTACGATTATAGAAAAGAGCTTACTTCAATTGCAGCTAACTTCAAACACCGTATTTTCAGCAAATATAAATGGAGTAATGTCCTTCCTTTGTGGAGTAATGATCATGATGGTTGATCTTGAAGATAACAAGCCCGCGTCAAAACATCACGGGCAATGTGACTGACCCCTCGCAAATTACTGTGGATGGATGTGATATACTTCTTGCGAATTGCTCAGCATGTTTAAAAATTAGTTGAACAAATCGATGTCTACGAGGAGCCAAATGCAATTGTTTTGACGCCACAAATTCAGAAAAAATATATATCCAACGGAAATTCTGCATGTCAGTGTTCGCGTGGCTTAATGAAAACAATTGGCGTGTCAGCCGTTTCAAACACCGGAGTATCTGTTGTGAGCTCAACGTCACGCTTGGAAGAATTTTTCGGACCTGGTAAATGGACGATATCTCCTTTTCAGCAATTGGAGCATATCAGCCCACGCTATAATGGACGATCGCATGCGCTAACAAAACACAGCAGTGCCTTTTCTTCAGGAGCAGACTGTCTCTATTCCCTGATCTGACCGGGGAAACTGCAGTACAATGACTTCAAAAGATTTTAAAAACATCAAGATTAATAATATCAACAGCACCTCGTTAAGGCTTTCTTTTAACTGTTTCCAGCCTATCAATTTTACAAAACTGGGCCATTTTATATTACCTTAAACTACAACTGTACACATACTGTTGCTCTAATTCAGTTTCATGCGTGGCATATAGGCATTTGCCCTGGAACGACATCGTCGAGTTTAGTTTCCTCTTGACCGCACCCACATTTTTACAGACAACGTTCGTCACAAGTTGTTGGGAAGGTTTGACCATGAACAGAATTTTAGTAAGATTTTATTCATCTTGTCTAAATATGCCGTCATACCTTAGTCTCTGTCTCTATTCGCCGGTCCCCCCACCCCCCGCTTCAATGTTGAATGTTTGCCAGACAATACTGCAGAAGAAAAGTCCACTGAAATCCAACATTGAAAAGGGGGGAGGGGAGGAAAACAAAAGCATGGTAAAATGTGACAACCTTCCCAACAAAATTGGCTAAGGTTGTATGTAAATGACCGAACGTCTTTTCCTCATTATATCATCCGAAGTATACACGGTACAGTGTTCATCTCACGTGTGGCAAACGCATTATTAATGTTCTTCCTACAGCTGGAATCTCGATCAGCAAACAGAGATTTTGCGAAATGCAAGAAATGTATGATGGTTAGGTGTTTGATAGCGTGACAAGAGACGTGTGTGACATTCCCAGACAAAATATCTGCTGGGAATTGTATTTAACATAGCCGTATAGATTCAACGGCTGTCTTTCTTTTCTCGAAAACGAAAATGTTTACTGTCAACATCATCTGTTTGTCACTGTGGTTTGTGCACAGCAGTAAGTGTTAGGCGAAAACTTCCCTTCCAACATAGTGTCACGAGTAACAGACTTTACTTCACAAATGTTCTTAGTTGACTTAGAAAAGTAACCTAACAAAACCTTTAAGAGCTTTTTAGACAAGGTTAATTGTTATACGAACGTGATAATATCAGGGAAGGAATAATGCCATCTCGCTTGAGTTATTAAAGAAAAGGGTTGATTTTTTCTTAATGAAACATGTATTCACTGGAAGGAGATATACACGTGCCGAGAGCTGTGCACCTAAAGTGGGTTCAGATCGTTCGAGAATTTTAGTGACCTTGTTTCTTTCACGTTTGTATGATTCAAGATACCTACTTAATTACTTAGTGGGAAATTGGTTTTGCGACCACAAAAAACAACTGAATGGTGTTCATTGGAAAAATTACCTCCCGCAAAAAGAGCATCAGCGATATTTTTGCGACGACAACCAGGACTCAGTATTCCTAAATTGCTGAAAAATGCAACATATCAACATCATCGGCTGATCGGATTTTTAAGGAGAGTTTCAGTTAAGAGAGAAGAAACCGGATTACTTCGTAGAAATTGGCCGCCCTAGAAAGTATCTCTTTGCGAGTTGCTTGTTTAATTTTTACATATTTCTTTCGCGTGACCTGTCAATCACACGAGGGCTATTTTGAGCGCTACAAACAATCAACTGCGACATTACTCCATAGCAAATTGCCCTAAAATTTCAAAACAAGCTCTCTTTTAACTATAATTTCGATTGAAATGTGTTATTAAGATGTGAAATACTCGATATATTTCACCGTTTTGTTCTTAAGTACTACTGTTAGCGACCATTCCAACAATACTCCATAAAACATTGTATTTAAAAGCTACTTACCACAAAGGAATTTAATTTGTCGCAATTTTATGGAGTATTGTGAGATTTCACCTTTTCAAGACCTCTGAGTGTCCTTTATTCAATACGGCAGAATCCCTAGGCAAGTACGATTATAGAAAAGAGCTTACTTCAATTGCAGCTAACTTCAAACACCGTATTTTCAGCAAATATAAATGGAGTAATGTCCTTCCTTTGTGGAGTAATGATCATGATGGTTGATCTTGAAGATAACAAGCCCGCGTCAAAACATCACGGGCAATGTGACTGACCCCTCGCAAATTACTGTGGATGGATGTGATATACTTCTTGCGAATTGCTCAGCATGTTTAAAAATTAGTTGAACAAATCGATGTCTACGAGGAGCCAAATGCAATTGTTTTGACGCCACAAATTCAGAAAAAATATATATCCAACGGAAATTCTGCATGTCAGTGTTCGCGTGGCTTAATGAAAACAATTGGCGTGTCAGCCGTTTCAAACACCGGAGTATCTGTTGTGAGCTCAACGTCACGCTTGGAAGAATTTTTCGGACCTGGTAAATGGACGATATCTCCTTTTCAGCAATTGGAGCATATCAGCCCACGCTATAATGGACGATCGCATGCGCTAACAAAACACAGCAGTGCCTTTTCTTCAGGAGCAGACTGTCTCTATTCCCTGATCTGACCGGGGAAACTGCAGTACAATGACTTCAAAAGATTTTAAAAACATCAAGATTAATAATATCAACAGCACCTCGTTAAGGCTTTCTTTTAACTGTTTCCAGCCTATCAATTTTACAAAACTGGGCCATTTTATATTACCTTAAACTACAACTGTACACATACTGTTGCTCTAATTCAGTTTCATGCGTGGCATATAGGCATTTGCCCTGGAACGACATCGTCGAGTTTAGTTTCCTCTTGACCGCACCCACATTTTTACAGACAACGTTCGTCACAAGTTGTTGGGAAGGTTTGACCATGAACAGAATTTTAGTAAGATTTTATTCATCTTGTCTAAATATGCCGTCATACCTTAGTCTCTGTCTCTATTCGCCGGTCCCCCCACCCCCCGCTTCAATGTTGAATGTTTGCCAGACAATACTGCAGAAGAAAAGTCCACTGAAATCCAACATTGAAAAGGGGGGAGGGGAGGAAAACAAAAGCATGGTAAAATGTGACAACCTTCCCAACAAAATTGGCTAAGGTTGTATGTAAATGACCGAACGTCTTTTCCTCATTATATCATCCGAAGTATACACGGTACAGTGTTCATCTCACGTGTGGCAAACGCATTATTAATGTTCTTCCTACAGCTGGAATCTCGATCAGCAAACAGAGATTTTGCGAAATGCAAGAAATGTATGATGGTTAGGTGTTTGATAGCGTGACAAGAGACGTGTGTGACATTCCCAGACAAAATATCTGCTGGGAATTGTATTTAACATAGCCGTATAGATTCAACGGCTGTCTTTCTTTTCTCGAAAACGAAAATGTTTACTGTCAACATCATCTGTTTGTCACTGTGGTTTGTGCACAGCAGTAAGTGTTAGGCGAAAACTTCCCTTCCAACATAGTGTCACGAGTAACAGACTTTACTTCACAAATGTTCTTAGTTGACTTAGAAAAGTAACCTAACAAAACCTTTAAGAGCTTTTTAGACAAGGTTAATTGTTATACGAACGTGATAATATCAGGGAAGGAATAATGCCATCTCGCTTGAGTTATTAAAGAAAAGGGTTGATTTTTTCTTAATGAAACATGTATTCACTGGAAGGAGATATACACGTGCCGAGAGCTGTGCAGCTAAAGTGGGTTCAGATCGTTCGAGAATTTTAGTGACCTTGTTTCTTTCACGTTTGTATGATTCAAGATACCTACTTAATTACTTAGTGGGAAATTGGTTTTGCGACCACAAAAAACAACTGAATGGTGTTCATTGGAAAAATTACCTCCCGCAAAAAGAGCATCAGCGATATTTTTGCGACGACAACCAGGACTCAGTATTCCTAAATTGCTGAAAAATGCAACATATCAACATCATCGGCTGATCGGATTTTTAAGGAGAGTTTCAGTTAAGAGAGAAGAAACCGGATTACTTCGTAGAAATTGGCCGCCCTAGAAAGTATCTCTTTGCGAGTTGCTTGTTTAATTTTTACATATTTCTTTCGCGTGACCTGTCAGTCACACGAGGGCTATTTTGAGCGCTACAAACAATCAACTGCGACATTACTCCATAGCAAATTGCCCTAAAATTTCAAAACAAGCTCTCTTTTAACTATAATTTCGATTGAAATGTGTTATTAAGATGTGAAATACTCGATATATTTCACCGTTTTGTTCTTAAGTACTACTGTTAGCGACCATTCCAACAATACTCCATAAAACATTGTATTTAAAAGCTACTTACCACAAAGGAATTTAATTTGTCGCAATTTTATGGAGTATTGTGAGATTTCACCTTTTCAAGACCTCTGAGTGTCCTTTATTCAATACGGCAGAATCCCTAGGCAAGTACGATTATAGAAAAGAGCTTACTTCAATTGCAGCTAACTTCAAACACCGTATTTTCAGCAAATATAAATGGAGTAATGTCCTTCCTTTGTGGAGTAATGATCATGATGGTTGATCTTGAAGATAACAAGCCCGCGTCAAAACATCACGGGCAATGTGACTGACCCCTCGCAAATTACTGTGGATGGATGTGATATACTTCTTGCGAATTGCTCAGCATGTTTAAAAATTAGTTGAACAAATCGATGTCTACGAGGAGCCAAATGCAATTGTTTTGACGCCACAAATTCAGAAAAAATATATATCCAACGGAAATTCTGCATGTCAGTGTTCGCGTGGCTTAATGAAAACAATTGGCGTGTCAGCCGTTTCAAACACCGGAGTATCTGTTGTGAGCTCAACGTCACGCTTGGAAGAATTTTTCGGACCTGGTAAATGGACGATATCTCCTTTTCAGCAATTGGAGCATATCAGCCCACGCTATAATGGACGATCGCATGCGCTAACAAAACACAGCAGTGCCTTTTCTTCAGGAGCAGACTGTCTCTATTCCCTGATCTGACCGGGGAAACTGCAGTACAATGACTTCAAAAGATTTTAAAAACATCAAGATTAATAATATCAACAGCACCTCGTTAAGGCTTTCTTTTAACTGTTTCCAGCCTATCAATTTTACAAAACTGGGCCATTTTATATTACCTTAAACTACAACTGTACACATACTGTTGCTCTAATTCAGTTTCATGCGTGGCATATAGGCATTTGCCCTGGAACGACATCGTCGAGTTTAGTTTCCTCTTGACCGCACCCACATTTTTACAGACAACGTTCGTCACAAGTTGTTGGGAAGGTTTGACCATGAACAGAATTTTAGTAAGATTTTATTCATCTTGTCTAAATATGCCGTCATACCTTAGTCTCTGTCTCTATTCGCCGGTCCCCCCACCCCCCGCTTCAATGTTGAATGTTTGCCAGACAATACTGCAGAAGAAAAGTCCACTGAAATCCAACATTGAAAAGGGGGGAGGGGAGGAAAACAAAAGCATGGTAAAATGTGACAACCTTCCCAACAAAATTGGCTAAGGTTGTATGTAAATGACCGAACGTCTTTTCCTCATTATATCATCCGAAGTATACACGGTACAGTGTTCATCTCACGTGTGGCAAACGCATTATTAATGTTCTTCCTACAGCTGGAATCTCGATCAGCAAACAGAGATTTTGCGAAATGCAAGAAATGTATGATGGTTAGGTGTTTGATAGCGTGACAAGAGACGTGTGTGACATTCCCAGACAAAATATCTGCTGGGAATTGTATTTAACATAGCCGTATAGATTCAACGGCTGTCTTTCTTTTCTCGAAAACGAAAATGTTTACTGTCAACATCATCTGTTTGTCACTGTGGTTTGTGCACAGCAGTAAGTGTTAGGCGAAAACTTCCCTTCCAACATAGTGTCACGAGTAACAGACTTTACTTCACAAATGTTCTTAGTTGACTTAGAAAAGTAACCTAACAAAACCTTTAAGAGCTTTTTAGACAAGGTTAATTGTTATACGAACGTGATAATATCAGGGAAGGAATAATGCCATCTCGCTTGAGTTATTAAAGAAAAGGGTTGATTTTTTCTTAATGAAACATGTATTCACTGGAAGGAGATATACACGTGCCGAGAGCTGTGCAGCTAAAGTGGGTTCAGATCGTTCGAGAATTTTAGTGACCTTGTTTCTTTCACGTTTGTATGATTCAAGATACCTACTTAATTACTTAGTGGGAAATTGGTTTTGCGACCACAAAAAACAACTGAATGGTGTTCATTGGAAAAATTACCTCCCGCAAAAAGAGCATCAGCGATATTTTTGCGACGACAACCAGGACTCAGTATTCCTAAATTGCTGAAAAATGCAACATATCAACATCATCGGCTGATCGGATTTTTAAGGAGAGTTTCAGTTAAGAGAGAAGAAACCGGATTACTTCGTAGAAATTGGCCGCCCTAGAAAGTATCTCTTTGCGAGTTGCTTGTTTAATTTTTACATATTTCTTTCGCGTGACCTGTCAGTCACACGAGGGCTATTTTGAGCGCTACAAACAATCAACTGCGACATTACTCCATAGCAAATTGCCCTAAAATTTCAAAACAAGCTCTCTTTTAACTATAATTTCGATTGAAATGTGTTATTAAGATGTGAAATACTCGATATATTTCACCGTTTTGTTCTTAAGTACTACTGTTAGCGACCATTCCAACAATACTCCATAAAACATTGTATTTAAAAGCTACTTACCACAAAGGAATTTAATTTGTCGCAATTTTATGGAGTATTGTGAGATTTCACCTTTTCAAGACCTCTGAGTGTCCTTTATTCAATACGGCAGAATCCCTAGGCAAGTACGATTATAGAAAAGAGCTTACTTCAATTGCAGCTAACTTCAAACACCGTATTTTCAGCAAATATAAATGGAGTAATGTCCTTCCTTTGTGGAGTAATGATCATGATGGTTGATCTTGAAGATAACAAGCCCGCGTCAAAACATCACGGGCAATGTGACTGACCCCTCGCAAATTACTGTGGATGGATGTGATATACTTCTTGCGAATTGCTCAGCATGTTTAAAAATTAGTTGAACAAATCGATGTCTACGAGGAGCCAAATGCAATTGTTTTGACGCCACAAATTCAGAAAAAATATATATCCAACGGAAATTCTGCATGTCAGTGTTCGCGTGGCTTAATGAAAACAATTGGCGTGTCAGCCGTTTCAAACACCGGAGTATCTGTTGTGAGCTCAACGTCACGCTTGGAAGAATTTTTCGGACCTGGTAAATGGACGATATCTCCTTTTCAGCAATTGGAGCATATCAGCCCACGCTATAATGGACGATCGCATGCGCTAACAAAACACAGCAGTGCCTTTTCTTCAGGAGCAGACTGTCTCTATTCCCTGATCTGACCGGGGAAACTGCAGTACAATGACTTCAAAAGATTTTAAAAACATCAAGATTAATAATATCAACAGCACCTCGTTAAGGCTTTCTTTTAACTGTTTCCAGCCTATCAATTTTACAAAACTGGGCCATTTTATATTACCTTAAACTACAACTGTACACATACTGTTGCTCTAATTCAGTTTCATGCGTGGCATATAGGCATTTGCCCTGGAACGACATCGTCGAGTTTAGTTTCCTCTTGACCGCACCCACATTTTTACAGACAACGTTCGTCACAAGTTGTTGGGAAGGTTTGACCATGAACAGAATTTTAGTAAGATTTTATTCATCTTGTCTAAATATGCCGTCATACCTTAGTCTCTGTCTCTATTCGCCGGTCCCCCCACCCCCCGCTTCAATGTTGAATGTTTGCCAGACAATACTGCAGAAGAAAAGTCCACTGAAATCCAACATTGAAAAGGGGGGAGGGGAGGAAAACAAAAGCATGGTAAAATGTGACAACCTTCCCAACAAAATTGGCTAAGGTTGTAGTTTGTTTTTCTTCGGCACCGCATATTGGGTTGTTTTGACTAATTCGTAATTTAGTATTCAACACCTGAAGAGTCGCTCTGTTGTCAATATTTTTATTAAGTTTATATCCTCAGTGTAAAGCTCCATATGTTTTTTGTTCAGTTGTGGAATATTTTTTCTTCCTTATATTGTTATATTTTTTGGTTTCTTCATTTGAATTGAATGACATTTCTGTCCCAATTGAACGACTAAACTTAGAATCGCCGTTTCAGTGAATGAGTTCAGTGTGACATGTTTTGGAGTTCGGTTTTGTTTTTAACCGCTAAGCCAATTCAGTGTGTCTTTAGTTACAGATCGAAATGAAATCTTTATTTAAGTAACTATAAGCAAAGCATTTCTCGGTTTAAGACTATTTTGTCTAAAATGAGACTCTAAAAGCTTCCTAAAATTAGTTCAGGGTGTGTTCTTGAAAGCGCCCGATTAAGACTTCGCGAGTGAACAAACTTGTGCCATTTTCTCTTGATAATTATACGTGTGCTTGAAAGTATCCGAAAACATTTTTTCAGCGGGTAATGTAAACAATGTAATAAACGGTTTGATGCCGGGAAAATTTTATTTATTTTAGCAAGATAGATTTCGAGAAATGTTTCGTGGTTAACAGAACTAAACAGCCAGAGGGATGCATTGGAATCAGTGAGAAATGTGTATTTGCATGGAAAAGTTAGTCGCTACCGGGAGCAACTTCAGTGTTTTTTTTTTATAGCAATTGTAGTTTTACAAGACCTCTTCTTGAACTTAATAAGCTAGCTAGCTTTCGAAAGAATGCTACAAGAAGAGCTGTCGGCGAAAGTCGTGCTGAAGTCTTCTCTTTGAAGAAAAATAATCCAACTCACTGTTTCCTAAGCGGCCGCATGCTTTTCCTTGCTGTTTTTCACCTCTTGGAGAATAACTGCACAACTAAAATTTAATGTATTTAACGGGCCAATAAGCATGAAAGAGAGATGTGGAGCTTCGCTTTTAGGCTTGGCTAAATCTATATATTTAATTATCGATTGTTCCTGAAAAGCCCCTTTGGGGAGAAGACAATAAAGTATGTATGTATGTATGTATGTATGTATGTATGTATGTATGTATGTATGTATGTATGTATGTATGTATGTATGTATGTATGTATGTATGTATGTAATAAGTTACTCACAACTCATGATGTCAAATCTGAAAACTTGTTTGTCCATTGGACAGGTCCGAAAATCCATAAACATATCGTTGTAGCTGTCACCGTTATCAGGCTTTAGAGTGTCCAATTACTGCCTCAATGATAACGAGGTCACATAGGGTGGGGAGAAAAAACTGAAGATAGGGTGGGCGTACCACTCCCTACACTCCCGGATGATGACTCACAGAATTGCAATTCTACCAAATCATTATGTACGTTCGGGTTACCATGAGATGCGCACGCACTGTCGCGGGTCAGTGCACTGATCGATCGCCGGGGGTTCAGACGTGTTGTTGATTGCTCTCACGTTTGTCGGTTACTCAACCGCTATTTGACTCGGTATGTTTACCTATTTTTTATTGTTTTGTATTTTGTTTGCAGTGGACGTGTTCCACCATTTCTTTAGGTCTTAGGACCTGAATTTTCTCGAGTTTTGTGACGCGTCACATTGCTCAAATCGACAAACTTGTCGAACGATCAGACTGCAGGACGTGTCCTCAGTCGAAACACCGAGGTATAATACGCGGCTTATACCTTTTCACTCTTTAAGAGGTTACTGGGTTTATAAACCTGTTATTCATTTTCGTTACAACGAGTTTGTAAGCGAGATAAAGCCGTATATTTAAATCGGCTTCAAACCACGTGGTGGACGTGTCCGCCGTTTTGAATTACAGATAGTCCTATCTTACGTCTCTTCGTTCTGTGCAATCCGTCCACTACCATATCAACCTTTCTGTTTGGTGATGACCTTAACAAGGAGGTGGAAGAGCTGACTAAATCAGACAAGCTCAGTAATAAGGTGACTCCCAAGCAGCGCATGGAACCGTACAACGTCCCAGGTGGTAGAGGTATGCGTGGTCGTGGCCGTGTTAGCCATATTCCTGGTAGGGGAAGAGACTCCAGGTCTTCTAGTTCTTTTTTGGTGCGAGGCCGGGGCCAAGCACGGCCCCATCAAAGCCCCAAGTCATCGTCAACCAAGACCCTGTAGGATCCTCTGAGGAGGTAAGTCAAAGTTCTGTGGCTACTATTATTACAAATCAGACACCCTTTAAGGCTGGGGGTCTGCAAGACTCTCTCCATATGTGGGAGAAAATCACATCTGATCCATTTATCTTTGATGCAGTCACTCACTGTCATATTGAATTTGACTCTGAACCTGAGCCTCTTTTTAGTGCCACCAGACCGCATTCCTCATTTACTGAAGTTGAACAAACTGTCATTGACGAAGAGATAGAGAAATTCCTTCAGAAAGGAATAACTAGGCTTTCTTCATTTGAAGATGGCCAGGTGATATGACCTATTTTTACACGGCCCAAGACAGGTGGGTCTCACAGGGTTATATTTAACGTTAAGAGATTGAATGAGTCAGTATCTTATCACCATTTTAAGATGGACACATTAGAAACAGCCATCAAGCTTATACGGCCTTCTTGCTTTATGACATCTATTGATCTTAAGGACGCGTGTTATTCTATCCCTGTTGTATTAGAACACCAGAGATATTTGGAATTTATTTGGAGAGACCAGTTGTATGCTTTCACTACCTATGGGCTTGTCTAGTAGTCCTAGGGTTTTCACCAAAGTCATGAAACCTGTCTTTGCTTACCTAAGAAGTCAGTTTGGTCACACTTGCCTAGGCTATATTGATGATTCTTTCTATCTTGAAGACAGTTATATGGAATGTGAGTTAGCCACTTTACGTGCTGTGCAGCTCATTATCAGCTTAGGTTTTAAAATTCATCCTGAAAAATCAGTTATCATACCAACACAGACTTTAGAGTTTCTAGGATTCGTATTGGACTCTATTCGTATGATAGTGACTTTGACGTCTAAAAAAGTTGATAAAATCTTGTAGTTGTGTCAAAAGTTTTCTCACCCAAATAAGCAGTTCACTATTCGTGAGGTTGCATCTTTTCTTGGGACCCTAGTCTCAAGCTTCCCTAGCGTACAATTTTGCCCTCTTCATTATCGCCGGATTGAGGTCGATAAAGAGAGAAATCTAAAATTGAATCAAGGGAATTTTGATGCACTTATGACACTGTCTGAGTGAGGTTTGTTGGTGGTTCTCTAATATTCAATCAGCTTCAAAGAAAATCCACCAATCCAGCCCAGACGTAGTAATTTACACTGATGCATCTAAAACAGGCTGGGGTGCACAAATTGCACATGGTATTAACACCTGTGGCATATGGTCTAAGTCAGAATCAACCAGGCACATTAATTGCTTAGGACTTTTAGCTGTTAAACTTGCATTGTCATCTTTGTTTAACAACAGAAGTGACATTCATGTTAGGGTCACGTCTGATAATACTACTGCTGTTTCTTATATCAATGCCATGGGGGGGGGGGGGGTGCAAGTCATTAGAATGTAACTCCCTTACTCAGGAAATTTTGAATTGGGCCATTGTAAGAAACATTTGGTTATCAGCAGCCCATATTCCAGGATCTAGCAATGTTGATGCTCATCAGCTATCTCGAGATTTGAAATTAGACCTTGAATGGATGCTTTAAGCTCATGTATTTAAGAGAATTGTTGCTTTGTTGGGTAACCAGACATAGATCTTTTTGCTAGTAGACTTGATGCACAAGTGGAGACCTACGTCTCGTGGAAACCGCATCCAATGGCAAAGCTTGTGGATGCCTTCACTGTTGACTGGTCGCAGTTTTTCTTTTATGCATTTCCTCCTTTTTGTCTTATTTCTAGATGTGTGCAAAAAATAATCCAAGACCAGGCAACAGGAATTTTGATAATTCCGAAGTGGACTACTCAGCCATTCCTTACAGTTGTGCTGGGCCTTCTGATGGACACACCACGAGTTCTAAGGGCTTCTGCTCAGAATCTGGTTCATCCAACTCTAGCCGGTCCTCATCCACTACATTACCGACTGGAGTTACTGGTATGCAAATTCTTAGGCATTCCTTGCAAAAGTCAGAGTTTTCGCCAGACATTGCCGAGATTATCATGCATTCCTGAAGAAATAGTACTCACAAACAATACAGAGTGTATATCAACAAGTGACTACAATTTTGTTGTGAGAGATCACATGATCCCTTGCGTCCCACTGTGAGGCCCATGTTATTGTTCCTGCATAGTCTCTTCGAGAAAGGCTTAAGGTGGCTCATCTGGATTTTTCCGAGGCACACCATCCCGACTTTGAACGGCTAATATTTCACTGTCTGAGCTAGGTGGGGCAAGCTGCTTCACACATTTACTAGAGACTGAATGAACTTGTCAAAAAAGTAGGTTTGATTGACATCGGTGTTACCATAGCAACGAAACGATGACTTCATGGTTTTTGTATATCAGCAATTTTCTCGACATCTAGACCTAAACTTTTAAAACGACCTATTGTCTCTTATAGTCTAGATGTAGATCTTCAAGACTGCAAAGTTTAAAAAAATTCTATGAGAACGTTTTCGAAAAAACCGGGTTGAATTTTTCCAGTAAAAAAATGACAGATTTACGTTATTTTCTATTGTTTCATCGGTACCAGTGTTATCCGGACAGATTGAAAAAATGTTTTCACCATCTTTCATAGCTGTAGCATACAGCTATTTTTTCCTGAAGGTTTTATCCGGTTTGCTTCCCTAGATTTCAAATGATGTAATAAGAAGTAATGTCTTAAGAGGCTCTGACTGTAAATATCGAGAATCGGCGGACAAGCTCAAAAAATCGAAAATCCTGATAGCTTCCCAGAAGAACACCTTTGGGGAGCTAACTTCGAAAATATTACTTAAACCTTCTGGGATTCTATTGTTTTCGAGAAATTTGGAAAAAACGGTTTTGCTTAATTAATTATGCAAAAATCAGGTTTCAAATTAAACAAATTGAATGCGCTTGTTTGTAAACAACTTGCAACGCCAGAAAACAATTTTAATTTTAAATGATAGCAATACTCTTCTACTTTCTATCAATGGGAATTGCATGGAGTTTTGCTTTATTTACGTGGCTTGGTGGTTCTTTGAAACAAAGTCATTTTGCCCACTTCCGAAAAAGGCAAAAATTAGTAAACTTCAGAGGCTTAAGATAGGTCTTGGTATGTCTAATATCGAATTGAAATAAACACTGTGATAAAGATTGGCCCTACTTCTATCATGATATGAAATAAAAAATGTGGGCAATTCAGGCTCGCGCTGACAAAAACAAAATCGTGAACCAGTGTTGCCAAAATTTGCATAATTTGGATAATAGGAAAAAAACTGTAATGGAAGGACGCCTTGAAATATGACAAATCGCTTACCGTAACTATTTTCAGATGGTCTTTCTATTAGATGATGCATTCGCTGGTATCTTCATTTATCTTTCTGAAGAATTACGAACAAATTTGGAAAATTGTTGGTGAAACTTAACAGCAATTCTCTGTAAGAATCAAACAAAGTGGGAAAAGAAAAATTTTGACCCCCTAACTTAAATTTGCATGTGAGTAGATATCCACGGGGAATGTTCGAAAATGGCCATTATTGAGGTCATAACTTAATTGTTGCCATGGTAACAGCGAATGTTTGTTGACGCCCGAGAACCCAATTTTGAACTCAAAAACTGTTCTAAAAACTGCAAAATTTAAAACGTTATTTCTCAAGTTTATTAAAACACTACAACTCGAGACTTGGGAAGAATGTAAAACCACCTTTCTAGTTTCTTTCCTTGTATATGGCTTTTCATTACATTCAACGTAAACAAAACAAACGGCAAATTAACCACACCGTGTTTCGGCCATTTTAATTCGTGAGTAAAACAAGCAGTACATTTCTTTTAATATCTCCAAAAGTACATCAATTCTAGAATTGAAACTACATGGATAGCTTACAACAGACATTTTAGTTACTAAATCTGTAAAATTTTCAGCGGGGATTTTGCTGGAAAACTCGGAAGAAATCTAAGGTGACCTTGAGATTTAAAGAAAATTAACTGTTATGTAAATCTCTGATGAAAACAACCGTTCCTAAACGGTATTTTTGGAAACAAGTTGAATCGAAGTACAGCTTACTTGACGGCTTAATGTTCATTTCTCCACGTTTCGACTCACGTTGAGAGAGCTGATTCTTTCTATACAGCACTCGCATTGTTTAAAAACCCAGTATTCTGAACCTTTTCTTTCAGCTGGTAGTGTTTTTTATCCCCGGCAGTAGTCCATCCCCTTATGTCAGCCCACTGAAATCAGGTTTGGTGGCACTGTCGGCAGAAATAAGCCAACATGGAGTTCAGTCAGTACAGGTACATTTCCACCGTAGCCTTCCGCTCTACTTCTCGATCCGACGTCACCATTCGCTCCAACAGATGGAAAGATGCATCCTTTCAACTAGGATTCCATTTAGCCAAGCATTTGAGTCCAACTTACGGTGTAAAAACTGCAGACAACATCTTTCTTCGATGTGGAAGAGATAATGACATACGCCGTGGGACGTTACCGGTCAGGGGTGTTTACTTGAACAACTTTCCGTTCATAATTTGCTTAACACCGAGTCCTTTATATGCTGTTGATATGACATTCAAAATACTTCAGAAAGCCAGCAATTTCCTTTTATTAGATTCTGTTTTTCCACTTGCTCTCTAGTCTTGGTCCATTCATAGTAGGATTAACATTCTCTGATAGAACAAATGTACAGTGTGTTTTCCAGCGCCAACACCATTTTCGCTGCGAAAATAAAGCGGCTTTCACACGTCAAACTAATGTTGGCCAACTCACATTGGCAAATTCAAGTTGGTGTGTGTGAACGACATAACAACATGTTGGCAAACTGTTGGCGAAAAGTTGGCGAGAATAGAAACATGCTCTATTTTTCGCCAACAGTTTGCCAACATGTTGCTGTGTCGTTCACACACACCAATTTGAGATTGCCAACACGAGTTGGCCAACATTAGTTTGACGTGTGAAGGCCGCTTAAAGCGGCCTTCACACGACAAACTAAAGTTTGCAAACTCGTGTTGGCAAACTTTAAAAAGTTGGCAAACTCATGCCTTCACACGTCAAACTCGCGTCAACTCAAAACACACGCCAATTTGCAACATGGCCGACATAGTCCAATGGCACTCGCAGCGCAGTAAATTCACTTCACGAATTCGCGTCACATTGTTATTCAAACACATCCAGAAATAGTCGTGAATGTATGGAACTTCGAAGAGAACTTCGTGCACGAACGAGGAGTGAAATCTGAGTGTAAAAAACTTTACTTACCGCCTTTCAAATTCAGCTTTTCGGCGATATGTTCCATCAACTTTTGTTTAAGATTTGTGTCCTTATAGGATGGCGATGAAACGTCCCAAACAGCAGGATTATTGTGTATTTCTTCAATAAATTTGAACGTCGCATCGCGATCTTCGTCCGCCATCTTGTGAAGTGTCACGCAAATCACGTGACTAAAGCGCGTATTTTGATTGGTTGAAAGATAGCAACACACATTTGCCAATCGTTCACACGTCAAATTCGAGTTTGCCAACACGAAAAAGTTGGCGAAAAAGTTGGCGAGAATAGAGACAAGTTCTATTTGTCGCCAACAGTTTGCCAACATGTTTGCCAACTGTTTTTGTGCCGTTCACACACACCAACTTGAGTTTGCCAACACGAGTTTGCAAACTTAAGTTTGTCGTGTGAAGGCCCCTTAAGACTGCTAACACAAGAGGACAACAATACATCGGTAAACTGAATAAGGAATGGCTATTTTTATTTTCCATTCTATTCAGCTCGTGTGCCTTTGTGCTTTTTATTCAATGAAGGGCTCGATCCTGATTATTTAGACCTTTCGTACTTTCGAGTACAATTTTTTCCAGACATTTTTTTACAACTTTGTAAAACAACAAAAAACACCAACAACAGCAAAAACGAAAACAAACAGAAACAAAACAAGAACAAATAAACAATGGCTAAATGTTCTTATCATTAGAATTCCTCTGTTGCGCCGGCATGTCCAACTGCTATGTTAGTGAGCTGGTGTGGGCCTTATAGGCTACATTGTCCAAAGCTTTGCAGCTGCAGAGCTAGATAAGAGAAACAACATTCTTTCGTTTTCCTGAGATACATAAATCGTACCTTGTGGAGACGGCTTTCAGAATTGCCATTCTTGGCAATAACAATTCTTCTTTTCTTCCTATTCATTTCACACAGTTGACGGAACTCTTCGTCTTCGAATGGATGACTGTGGGACTCCTCTGAAGATCTCATGATATCATTTTTACCTCTAGAAATATTTTCGTTTTCGGCAGCCGGATATTCTGACGCACTGAGCTGCTTTCTTTTCGTCGCAATGCGAGAAACGTAAGACGAAATTTGCGAGAGCGTAAGGAACACCTCCATTGTAAACAATCGCTGATTATTAGAGTCTGTAGCCGAGTCTACACATTTTTTGGCGAATTCTGCACCATCGGTCTTGTTACTTGATTTCTCCCCTTCTCTCTGATTTCTCTTACGTTATATTGTTGTTTTGGGTTTTGACTTTCAAGCCCAGTCGACTTGTATACTGCGCTAACGCAGGAAAGTTCTTGAGTTTGACGTTGTCCTAAATGTTCTGCATGACTCAACTTTGCTCTGTGACGCTGCCCACCCCTCCCCTCCCCTCCCCTCCCCTCCCCTAGGAGGATAACTTAAACAAAGCCCTACTTGATGAACAGCGTACTCACAGTATTTTTCTGGTGCAGAATATCGCACAAACGACTTGGTATCCTTTTTCGAAAATACGCCACTTGAATAACATTAAGAGATCTTTAGAGGACGAGTCTCACAGGTATCCACACGTATACTAAGATCTCCAGCTGTGCGAAATGACAAAAGAAAAATTGTTCGGGAAGAATGACAACGCTTAATCCATCTGCTAAAAGTACATACGATTTGCCCATCTCAGGAAAAAGAAATCAACCCCACGTTGAAAGTGTTGGTTCTCTTTTGTTTGTTTGTTTTACAAAGTTGTGAATGGCTGGAAGGAATTGTCCTCGAAAGTGCGAAAGGTCTATAATAATCAGGATTGAAGTCTCCATTAAAGGCACGCTAGTTAATAGAATGGAAAAAAAGAAAAGCCGTTCTTTCATCAGCTTGCCGATCTATTGTTAATTGTCGAGTTAGCGGTCCCATTTTTGCGGCGAAAATGGTGTGAGCGCTGGAAAACGCACTGTACATTTGTTCTATCAGAGACTGTTAATCCTACTGTGAATGAACCAGGACTAGAGAGCAAGTGGAAAAACAGAATCTAATAAAAGGAAATTGCTGGCTTTCTGAAATGTTTTGAATGTCATATCAACAGCATATAAAGGACTCAGTATTAAGCAAATTATGAACGGAAAGTTGTTCAAGTAAACACCGCTGACCGGTAACGTCCCACGGCGTATGTTATTGTCTCTTCCACTTCAAAGAAAGTTGTTGTCTGCAGTTTTTACATCGTAAGTTGGACTGAAATGCTTGGCTAATTAGAATCCTAGTTGAAAGGATGCATCTTTCCATCTTTTGGAGCGAATGGTGACGTCGGATCGAGAAGTAGAGCGGAAGGCTACGGTGGAAATGTACCTGTACTGACTGAACTCCATGTTGGCTTATTTCTGCCGACAGTGCCACCAAACCTGATTTCAGTGGGCTGACATAAGGGGATGGACTACTGCCGGGGATAAATAACACTACCAGCTGAAAGAAAAGGTTCAGAATACTGGGTCTTTAAACAATGCGAGTGCTGTATAGAAAGAATCAGCTTTCTCAACGTGAGTCGAAAAGTGGAGAAATGAACAAAGCCGTCAAGTAAGCTGTACTTGGATTCAAATTGTTTCCAAAAATACCGTTTAGGAACGGTTGTTTTCATCAGAGATTTACTTAACAGTTAATTTTCTTTAAATCTCAAGGACACCTTAGCTTTCTTCCGAGTTTTCCAGCAAAATTAAATCTACGGAATGTTAATTTTGACAAAATTTAAGAAATCTCAATTTTATGGTTTCTTTGTTGATTGCCGTGAAAACAAAATAAGCCCGCCCCGCTGAGAATTTTACAGTTTTAGTAACTAAAATGTCTGTTGTAAGCTATCCATGTAGTTTCAATTCTAGAATTGATGTACTTTTGGAGATATTACAGTTGATCCACGGCACGCGTGAACGGAAACCTCAGCACGTGATCCGAGTCTTCAAATAAACAAGCTACTTTCAGTGACATAACGGAGATCACAAGGGAAATATTGAAGATCTCATTGAAATTTCCGAAAATGGCTTCTATCTTTGTAGAAGCAAGGGGTTGTGACGGGACAAATCTTTGTTTTATCGAGAGACCGCGTTATTTTCTGGGTTCACTTCTCGTCAGTGGTTCAAAAACGTTTTAGACGACTAGAAGGAGGTGAAATTATGTCAATTATTTTGCTGACGCGTGATTCCTGTTTCAACCGAACGAGAACAAACCTTGGAGCTGAACGCTTGTGTAAGAACGGTAGCTCCGAAGGAAGTGGACGAAAACCAAGATACACCTGCCGTGTCAAGCAATTACTGATGACAGTTTTTCCTAGTTACGAGGTTGATTAAAGACAAAGCCGACGCTTCGTCCACAGTTAACCAAAGCGTAATGTGAGTTGTTTGTATGGAGCTGAAATTCGATCCAAAATGTAAATGGTCAGTATTCCGTGCAAAATACCTAAAAAGCGAAATAGGTTTGAAGACCATTACCTGTTGTGTGTTTGCTGTGTTTTTGCCACTTTTCCGAGCTTCTGGAGGCCGTTTGGGGCGATTTTCTGTTTAACGGTCGATGCGACATCTGTCAAAGTAAAGCCAGTACGTGACAAGACGTCGCTTCGACCGTTAAACAGAATATCGCCCCAAACGGCATCCAGCAGTTCGGAAAAGCGATAAAGACACAGCAAACACACAAAGATAAGGTTTTTCAAACTCTATTTTGATTTTTAGGTATTTTCCACGGAAAACTGCCGATTATTTTCAATCGAATTTCAGCTCCATACAAACTCTCATATTACACGCTTTGGTGACCTGTGCTTCGTCTATTGCATAACCTACTGCTCAACAATCTTTCGCGATTTTCGCATCCATGTATCCTAGGTTTCGCTAGTTTGAACAATTCAATAGATTCTACATGCAACGTCGTCTGAAAGTTTAGAAGGATAACTTCGTCCCCCTTGACTGAACGCCTCATATGTACTGAACGTTTCATGATGTCGAATGATACAATAAACAGTGAATAAACAGCGCCAGGAGTTGCACGAGCTGCTGTGGAGATCGCTTTCGGTCCCTGTCCAGTCAAATAACGATCAACTATTCGTCTTCTCGTTTCCTTGTGGAGAGGCCTACATGGCCTGTTCTTCCGACCTAAGGCATTAACATAACCAGGTCTGAACATTTCGAAAAATCTGTGACAGATTCGAAATTTCCTTTCGATTTTCGAAATCCCTCTGAATCTCAAGAAACACAAGGCGAATGCCCAAATATGGAGAACGTGACTCGTCACGTTGTTTTGAATTTTAGAGTTTCCGTTCACGCGTGACGTGGATCAACTGTAAAAGAAATGTACTGCTTGTTTTACTCACGAATTAAAATGGCCGAGACACGGTGTGGTTAATTTGCCGTTTGTTTTGCTTACGTTAAATGTAATGAAAAGCCATATACAAGGAAAGAAACTAGAAAGGTGGTTTTACATTTGTCCCAAGTCTCGAGTTGTAGTGTTTTAATAAACTTGAGAAATAACGTTTTAAATTTTGCAGACTTCAGGACAGTGTTTGAGTTCAAAATTGGGTTGTCGGGCGTCAACAAACATTCGCTATTACCATGGCAACAATAAAGTTATGATCCTAATAATGGCCATTTTTGAACATTCCCCGTGGATATCTACTTGCATGCAAATTTAAGTTGGGGCGTCAAAATTTTTCATTTCCCCCTTTGTTTGATTCTTGCAGAGAATTGCTCTTAAGAGTGCAGTGGGTTATCATATTTTGTCAGATGTCTTTACTCTGCAGCACCAGTGGCCTTTCTTTGTTATTTGCAGTTTCTTTGGGAAAATACTAATGTTCTCGAAAATCCAAACGGTTTCTTTTATTAATCATTAATTAAGTTGACGTACGCGTATAAATTGAGAGCTAAAATGGCTGTGTAAGGTAAGGAACACAAAGTACCACTCAAAATAATCAAGTCACGCAACCGATCACTGCATGTTCATGCAAACGTGAAAATATTCTTCAATGAAAATCTTTTCCTCCAAAACTGTGAAAGAGTTCTCAGCGATCTTGCAAAGTAAAACCAAACAAACTGTGTATTGATATCTCTTAGATATACAGCCGCATTAAAAACTCATAAATACCGATCCCGTCCGTGGTTTGCGTTTAATTTTAAACATATTTATACAAGTGTAATAATATTGATAGAAACAGCACATGTTTTGACAAATACGTATAAATCATAATAATGATGCACTTTTGCTTCCTGGCCAAAATAGTGTCATTTCAAAAAGTCGCCCAAAATCTTAGTAGCCGTTTGAAAAGAGCGATCGAGTCACGTACACAACAACATACTATGTCGCAGTTTTCTTCTCTCGAAGAGAAAGGTGTCATATGTATACGAAACTAATTCTAGACTTGCCTGTCGGAATTTTCGTCCCAGTAGAATATCAACTGCACATGACAGTATGCCCCTAACACAGGGATGCGTACGGTATTCGCTGGAGAACTAGCCATGCATAAAACAGCGGCCAATGTAAGAGACCGCATTCAAAAACTGCCATAAGTAGGTTGACAAATTGACAAAAATATTCACGTGACACGTCACGCAACAGCTTTGTAGAACTTTTAAAACTTCTTCTCCTTCTCTTTAGTTTTACGTAGAAATAGTACAAGCCCAAAACAATACAAGAATAGATTGAAGAAATGTTTTAGTCCATTCTTTGTGTGTCTTCAGGGAATAAAATCCTCTAAATTAAGGTGACTCGATCGAAATAAATAACGCGCTCTATGCCTCTCTAAAAACTCTAATAACATCGTCATTTCTTACTCGATTGCCGTGAAACTTTCGCATTTTACACACACTTTATCGAGGATTAATACGTTTGTCAACACGTAGATGTACTGTTCGTTAATTTTGCGTGATTTTGCTTTTATAGAATACTACTTTTTTGATAAAATTGCTATTCTAACAAAACTGAGCGCTACGATTTGGTTTAAACTTCTACAATCAGCTTATAATAACATCTTACCCTGACTCTTCAAGTTTCCGCAAAATCGTAGGAACAGAAAATCCCGGTACAATTTGAACGTCAAAATAACAACCCAATAATACGGCTTTGTTGTTATCTGAATTCCACAATAGCGCTATGCAAATTCCTTTCATTTGATGAGAATTTGAGGAATTTGCACATTGGCTAGGGGGGTGTATTGACGATGTTTGGTCGCTACACGCTTGAGTGGTTTTGTGTAAAAAAAAAAGTGTGTCGCCTGATAACAACATAGGATTTCACATAAACATGAAATTATGGAACAAATACGTAAAACCACCAAAGCGTGTAGCGACCACACACCGTCAATGCACCCCCTAGCCAATGTGTAAATTCCTCAAATTCTCATCAAATGAAAGGAAATTTGCATAGCGCTACTGTGGAATTCAGATAACAACAAAGCCGTATACAGAACAGAGTTTCGATAGTGCATCACTTTCAAAAAATATATTGTCCAAACCAAGACCTCCCCAGCAAAGTAAAATAGCACAAAGTATGTGTAAAAGGTTCAGTTTCATGGTCGGGTAGTTTTATTCAATTCGTCCGGTTAGTTTTCATATAATTCAGAAAAACGTGAATTTGGCAACTTCGTTATCTTTTTGGTGAAGAAAGTGAGTTTATAATAGCCGCCCAAACTTTTTCATCGTTGCGGATAGCCAAATGCGGTTTGGAACTAACTATAACGATACATTGAACTTACTTTATCTGGAGTTATTACGCTCTTCAGTCAAATTTGGAAAGCGCTGGAGCGGTCCAAACTTTGAAGTCCATCTGGGGTTGTTATTTTGACGTTCAAATTGTACCGGGATTTCTGTTCCTACGATTTTGCGGAAACTTGAAGAGTCAAGGTAAGATGTTATTATAAGCTGATTGTAGAAGTCTAAACCAAATCGTAGCGCTCAGTTTTGTTAGAATGGCAATTTTATCAAAAAAGCAGTGTTCAATAAAAGCAAAATCACGCAAAATTAATGAACAGAACATCGACGTGTTGACATACGTATTATTTCTCGATAATTGTGTCTAAAATGCGAAAGTTTCAAGGCAATCGAGTAAGAAATGACGATGTTATTAGAGTTTTTAGAGAGGCATAGAGCGCGTCGTTTATTTTGATCGAGTCACCTTAAGCTCACCCAAACTACTACTTTTCATTTCATTCATTTCATTATGCAAATTTTGGCAACACTGGTTCGCGAATTTTGTTTCTGTCAGCGCGAGCCTGAATTGCCCAGATTTTTATTTCATATCATAATAGAAGTTAAGGGCCAAACTTTATCACAGTGTTTATTTCAATTCGATATTAGACATACCAAGACCATTTTAAGCCTCTGTAGTTTACCAATTTTTGCCTTTTTTCCGGAGTGCGCAAAATGCCTTTGTTTCAAAGAACCACCAAACCACATAAATAAAGCAAAATTCCATGCAATTCCCATTGATAGAAAGTACAAGGGTATTGCTATCATTTAAAATTAAAATTGTTTTCTGGCGTTGCAAACGGTTTTAAAGCAAGCGTTTTCAATTTGTTTAATTTTAAGCCTGATTATTGCGTAATAGATTAAGCAAAACCGTTTTTCCAAATTTCCCGAAAACAATAGAATTCCAGAAGGTTTAAGTAATATTTCCGAAGATAGCTCCCCAAAAGTGTTCTTCTGGCAAGCTGTGATCAGTATTTTCGATTTTCTGAGCTTGTCCGCCGATTCTCGATATTTACAGTCATAGCCTCTTAAATATGCTCATTTTACACAGAGAAGCAACGTCTTTGTTACGGGCGCTTTCATTCAAAAACTAGTCGATGAATTTTCTTTTAAATCTTGTGATTTCAAGTCTAACATGTATTGAACTATCCATGTAAATGTCACGCGCATTGAATCATTTTAAGCGCGCGAAATACAAATAAAAGTATAGGAGACTTTTGCACTCGTCTCCCAAATTTTCATTTTCCGCATCATTTGTTGACAGCCGGTTTATTTCAGGAGTTTCTCTTTTGTCTGTATTCTACATATTTGTGTGTTTTGGGACCAACAAGTTTGCCATGCCTGCTTGCTACGCTTCGCTGGTGCCGGAGGGATCGTGAAAATTCTGTTTTTAATACAACGACAATGAAAGCCTTATGTTATTTGCCATTGTACTAAGAACAGAATTTTTACGATGCCTCCAGTTGCTTGCGTCATACATCAAACCATATAGGGCAGTGACCTCATGATGTCATCATGTACGGATGACAGATATTGAGGGCTTCCTTACCATATATGGGCATAATGACAATTTGTTGAATAATAATGAGGCATAATTGCCGTAGATTGTAATACAAAGAAAACAGGCAAAACACAAAAGCCGGGAATGTAAAACGTGTGTAATACAACATAGCAATGCAGCATAAAGTTGCATAATAACATTATTGCAATGTAATTGCAAAAAACTACATGTCAAGGAGAGTAAAGATTAATCCTCCTCGGATGCCAAATGCAGAATTGTGTCACCGAAATTAAAAGGTTTCTCAGCTGGCTTATGATAGTAACGTTGAAATGACTAATCTCATTGGACCAGCCAGCAGACATCATAACATCTTTGATGTTGACATTCGTCCCTGCCAAGAACGAGGTTGAAGCAGATTACTTTGCGCTATAAACTTAGAGACATCAATCCTGGCAGATTTCAGGACATTCTTACACCACCTGGATATGGTGTCCTTGCTGGAAGGGCCGTGAGGTTTGACATGGCTAAGGAGTAGTTGATGACAATTGTTTCGAAGAACTTTGGTTTGCTTAATGTACTCTTGTAAATGTTTAATAACATATAATTTTTCATCTTCTGGATACGCCAAAAACAGTTTTGAGGCGGGTGCCCACATGACTTTGTTTAACTTTCTCAGTAATTACAAAGGCACACTTGAGGTCTGAGAGCTTCATATTATTGATTTTGACTGTTTGACACCTATTGATTTTGACTGTTTTGACTGTTTGACACCTTTGTCCACTCATCAGGGTTAACAAAAACTTAACTTTAAGGTTGAACTCCTTGAAGGAAAGATGCACCTTTGCGAAAATAATTCAACACAGAACTCAAATCCCACGTAGCTCTGTAACTAGGCAAGGAAGGGCGAAGTTCATAAATCCCTTTCATAAAACGCTTGACTATGGGCAGTTGTCCAAATGGGACTGAGGAATTAATGTTAAGCCGAAGGATAGAGGACAACATACTTCTTGCTCGTACGCATACGGCTTGCTCGTACGCAAACCTCCACAGTTTTGGAGAACGCTAACGAAACGGGGCATCTTCCTATTTGGAAAGAAGTTATTATAAGTTTATTGATCGTGACCCTCACTGGTACACACGTAGGGTCAAAGAGGCTATCCATATAAGACTTCATCCTAATAACATCAATAGAGATAGTGGAATCGAAATTCCTGAAGCTTGGATACCTACGATCAGAAAGCACAACAGCCGATCAACCACAAAGCTGACCTGTGAGGGAACAACATCTAATAGTCGGAATAATAATGAGGATCGAAATGCACTAATAGCAGCGAACCATCATGCTACAAATAGCGACACGTAAACAATGGACCCCATCGCCTGATGAAGACTAGCAGCATTGCAGTCGAAACGTCGCGATCAACAACTCAGAAGCGATTCCATCGTGAGACAAACGAATAAACGTTCATCTTACCTATCTTACACCACGATGAACAATAAACACATCTTTAATGACATACTTCTTGCTGTTTTCACAGAGCTGTAGGACAATTCATTCTCATGTAGCATGGTTAGGACGTCAAGAACTACCGGTAAATCTGGAGAGAGAACACTGCACTTCTTTTCCTTGCAAAACTGTATCCACGTCTTTAGGTGGGACTAGTACTGAGCGGTTATTCCTTCACGCCAGGAGGCAGTGATAACTTTTATGGATCGCTCAGCAAATCCTGATCCTGTAAGTTGTCGAATATGGGCTGCTGTAAGCCAAGTGATGTTGTGTGAAATACAAAATTCCCAGATCTGCACCACGAGGGAATTACATTCCTCATTGTGACATGTACCCATATTGTTTATTTGGGCAACAGCAGAGGTATTATCAATCATAACCTTAGCATGTTTGTTTGAGAGGGCGGGATGAAAACACTGAAGAGCAAAAAATGCTGCAAGCAGCGCCAGGTAATTTATGTGATGCTCACGTTCAGTGGGAAGCCATCTTCCACCTGTGGACTTATCATTCAGAACTGCACCCCAGCCTTGAAGGGATGCATCTGAGTACAAAGTTACATCTACAGGGGGCAACGTATGGTATTAAAAACTGCTGTGAAGGTTACACAACCACCAGTTTAGTTCAGAAATTTCTTTGTGGGAGATACACATTTTGTCCTTAAAATTTCCATTGGCTGACTTCAGAGCAGCAATCCTCTCCATTTCGAAATTTCTGTAATACAGTGCTCCATACTTAACACCAGGTAAACTGGAAATTAGGCGACCACTAACTTTGGCAACATTACGGATTTTGACAGAATAGGGATGTTGAAGCAGACAAGACAAAAGTGATCTTGTCTGAAGTGAGGTCATTAAAACAGAATCTATGACCCAAACTGGCAAACTTTCATTAAAACAGAATCTAAAACCCAGAAAAACAAGTCGCTGTTTTGGGACTATAACCGATTTATTGGGGTGTATGACGAGTCCAAGGTTTTCAAACAATGTGATAGCATCAATTATATTAGCTATGCATTCCTGATGGGTTTTACCTTGTAGGTATAGATCATCCATATACCCAGATATGATATGACCAAGTAATCTCAAAAAGGCTAGAGGGGGTTTCATCATCTTAGTAAAGTTTCTTGGGCAGATGCATAAACCACTAGGGAGAACCGTGTACTTGTAAAGAGTGCCTTTGTAAGAGAATTTTAAAACATTTTTGGAAATCAGGATGGATCTTCACACTATAATATGCATCTTTCAAGTCTAAACTAGTCATCCAACAGTTAGGTGTGACAAGAGTCAAAACTGTATGAATAGACTCCATTTTAAAATGTGAGTTCTCAACAAACATGTTAAACTTCTTTAAATTAAGAATGAGTCTCACATTACCATCTTTCTTGGGAACTGAGAATATAGGAGATATAAATTCTCCTAAAATCATGATCACATGGGACAATAACTCCCTTTTCTTTCAGAGAGCAAACTTCTGCCTCAATAAGGGCAGAATGGTCTTTACCTACAGAGTTGCGGGGATATGATTGCTGAATAGGGTGTGAAGAAAATTCAATTGTTTCGCCAGCAATTGTACGCAGGATATGGGGATCTGAGGTGAATTCCATCCAATTTTCTACAAATAAAGAAACCTGGCCAGCTCTAAAAGATTGAGCTTTCAGCTTGAGGTAAGGTATCAGGTAATCGTTAACATAGCTGGGAAAATTATTTACCTGAGTTTTAAAATCCTCTAAGGCTTTGCGAACTTTTTCTTGAATGGGTCGGAGGCCTGAGTGGCTGTAGAACTGGAGGATTGTAAATCCTCCCTTTGTTCGCTAAAAAAGGTTTCTGCTGATATCTGTTGTTTTGTTTAGAATGGCCACTACTCCGTTTGGGGAGTCTGGTATCAGAACTGTTGTTGGTAATGATCTTATTAGTGGTTCTCAAATCTTGAAGTGTTTTAGCTAAATCATTTCCAAAAAGGAGCTTCCCTGGTTTTCTACTTCTAGCGCATGCTAGACGGAAATCCTGATGCAAAAAGGGTTTCAAGGCATCCCTTCTTTTGTAAGATAGCTTCGTACAGACATGACCTAGCAAGGCCACAGAATCCAACAAGGGATTTATCAATGCTTTGTAGTTGAGAATGGTCTTCTTTTCTCTGTGTTCCAGAAGTTTATCAGTAGTGCAAATAATAGCAATTGACACTTTTACTAGTGTGTAGTGCCGAAGTTCTGATGTCTGAGCGTTTGGCATTAGCGAGGAGTTTGCTCCATATTTCCTCATTTACTTTAGGAATGAGCACATGGTCGCAGTTACTTGGTTTCTTATATTTCTGGAGAATTTCCTTTCTCTCTCCACAGAATACTCAGCATTAAATTTCCCATTTAATAAATCAGCAAAATTACTTGCAATTGGAGGGCCTTTGTCCTCGGAGCAACTCAGAGAAGAGCAGATTTCAGACAACAAACTAGCATTCCTCCATATCCTCGAGGTCGATATCCTCCTTGTCAATATCGTCTCCAAATAAACTTATGGCATCTGCCTCATTTGCATTTGCATCATGTTGATGCGGCGTATTTGCTTTCTCTGAAACATCGTGTTCGTCCTCATCTGAGGACAATGTCTTGGCTTTCTGTGAAGCCGTATCAGATTTCCTTCGTTTGGGTGTTTCTGTTTCATCTGTTTCACGATCAGGAGACGGCCGTTTTCGGGTTACTAGCTCTTAGAGCAAAGTGTTTCCCGAATCAATGCTAGCCTTCATACTATTTAGCAGAGAATGAGAGAGCTAGACTCTTGCTCATTAAGCTTTTCCGTGGCATTGCCTTCGACATCAGAGGCGTCCATTCTGCTCTGAAAAACAGAAAAGCGCGGGAAAACACAAAGTGGGACAAAAGGACTTTAATAAAAAAAAAAAAAACTGGAAAAATTTTACCTTTCGAGATTCCTAGAAAACTCAGCAACAGAAAGAGAGGATTCAGACGGTGCAAAACCCAGAACAAACCATATAAAAACGATGAAAATGTTGGGAAACGTACACTCTTTGCCTTCTCGATCGATGCGAAAGCACGACACAACTGATCGATGCATTGCGCTACGCTCTCTCGTACCAGTCCCTCACGACCTAGGCTGATGACGAAATAGCCGATCTTTAGTAAAAGGCGAAAGATTTTTCGTGTTGAAGGAAAACCAGAGATACTTGAAGTGTTATTCGCTTGGGCTTTCGATGAAAGTGATGCGACAACGCGCGTGGGACATGATATTCAAACTAGTTTTTTTCGTTTACGCATGCGTGTCAGTGATATTCAAAAGATTTTATTGTTCTATCAACTGCGTGAACTTGCATTTTTCTTAATTTTCATTTTTATACATATATATTTTATGTACATTTTTGGCAACTGCTATGTTTACTTCACGGATGAAAAAGCAATGTAACTCAAACGTGGTTCGGATCTGTTTTATCGGCGAAGGATCGGGAATTCGAAATAACAAAACGGATCGCAATGATCCCATCTTGAAAGATCAAGTCCGTGGTGCTGTTTGTTTAGTTTCAAGTATAAATTGTCACAAGAGCTGCGCTGGCGAAACGAAGGGCAAATTTGCTTATAGACTAAAAGAACACCTGGAAGCAGTGGATCAGATTTACTGTAAACCAGCATTCAACTTTACAGTTAATGGTTTAACCCACCACTTTATACTGTCCGCACGGAACCACTAATCTCGGTAACACCTGAAAATCTCTTTTATAGTGTAGGTACAAAGAAGATATGCATTGTATGACATCCCTAGATGAGGCTAAAATAGCTCACTTTCATAACATGTTTTCTTCCTCAATGTTTGAAATGGACAAAAATCCAAGAGACACTGCAATAGTGTTGAAGTACTTTTATCTTCAACTTAGGGGGATAGCGTACACAAACGGACAACAGACGTCTCTTACGGTTTAACCTCTATAATCTATTTCAACAACTTTACAGTTCAGCTCAGTACAACAGAATCAATAATTCTACTTCACACGTTGCCTAATCTTGGCTGGGAATGATTGACAAACGCTTGACAGAGTGCTGTCAAACTCTCATCAACTGGAAATGCACGTTTACGCAATCTCTAATGTGACTGGATGTTTTGATACATTTCCATAATTTTCTTCGGTTTGTTTGACCGAGTCGTAACACTTTTCTTTTTGGATTTTCATCGTTTTCCTCGACATGTCCAGCCAAAACAAAACACTGACGGGAGAAATATCAAAATTACAAAGAAGTGTTCTGTAAATTAAAATACAGCATAAACAATATTAAAGTATGTAAAAATTCAACCAAAAGGTTGTTATGCAACCATTACAGAAACAACAACTTGCCTTCTTCTTCTTCGAAGAAGGGCTGGACTAAAGGACACGCCTATTTCCATAAACTACAGGAGTTTGTTTACTACATCGCAGGATCTTAATTCACACTTTCACTAATCTTTAAATTAAAACTTTTTTTACAGAAATAATTAAAACTAAAAGTAATTTCAAGTAGAAACTTCAACTAGTAAGAATTCGGCAAGAAACACGGGCAGTTTTTAGCAAAAACGATGCGAAACGGAAAAAGTGATCTTTTTCAGGTAAATTTCAAGGAGTAGTCAACTAAGGGTCAAAACCAGAAAAACACTTAGTAATCTGATGTAAACAATCTATTAATTGTTATCTGTCGAAAAACCAATTTAAACTTATTTCAAACTGATGATGACATCTCATGGAAATGACTCTTGAACAAAACACCTGCTTCGTGCCGAATTCCTATAGGATAAAACACTATTAGATCAGCGCTATACTATTCAACATTTTTATATTTTTGCCCATTATGTCTTACGTTTGCTACATGTAAGACACTCGTTGTAATGTTTCCCAACACCAAACCATAAAGAAATCCGCGAATTCTTCAATAAAACAAGTACAAGTTTGAGTCTTTTCATTGCTGGTATTTTTATTGTTTAACAATAGTCACTGGCTCCCTAGAAGAAAAAATTTAGTCTTGCTATGAGCATTAAAAGCATCGAAGGGGCCACAGGAAAACGACAAGGATTTTCAATCGATTTTAATCTTGTGCCACCGAAAATCGATTTTTGTTCGATCTTCGTGGAAAGTCGCTCTTAAATAAATATGTCGGCTTTTGTATTCTTGTTACAACTATTGAAAAGCAAGTCGGCAACCCCAAAATACGAATTATCTGTGTCTCCCCTAGGCTAAGCTGAGGTTAGACAAAAACAGTTAAAAGACATAAGGCTGGGACTTCCACTGTGATAAGAAGTGTAGCTGCAGAAATCTAAGTATTGTAATTCTCGGAGTCAGAAATATCAAACACAATTTTACTACTTAATGGCCTGCATTAAACTATGATTATAACTATCACCTAACTTACATGAATTGCCAAGCGAATAGGGCTTCAAACTTAAACCGTAAACCGACAAAGAGGGGCATATAGAGCTTTTACTTTAAAGCAATGATCTTCAAATGGCAGAACGTTTTACTGCTAAGCCACAATGTTTGAAACGTGAATTTACATCAACTGCCACAAGATCTTATTGCTTGCATATCAACGAAACAATGCTGATCTAATAAAATGAATAATTACTTAACACACTCAATGTGGGTCTTCAGACCGAGTCGCTTGTAAAAGACATGTTCTTAAAAAGGCCTTTTTGTGGGAGGTTTTTAGTTAATTGAGTTTTACTTTGACATTAAAGGATCCTAAAATGCTTTCGGACTTTGCGTTATCTTTTCCTCCCAAAAATAACATCAAAGAATAATAAGGAGAGCTTTTATCAGTAGTCAGGGAATCTTCCCCACAAATGCCTAGCTTCTCGGCCTTCTGGTTTTCTCTTATTGATGGCGATGGTGTCAGTCATATTAATAGAAAATTCAAGAGGTAAATGTGCAAAAAAAATTCTTTCTTTATTCTTTCTTTATTTTGCACGATCTGATAAGACGTTTAATGATCTACATGCAATTAATTACTAATAGGCGTTTGGCTTTAAAAGATTTGAAGTAAAAGCAAGCTCATCATGATTGATATATTTTACGCACTTCTGACGTTGCAGGAAACCTTGAGGATCGTTACAAGAACCTCCAGGATCTTTGAAAGATTAGGAGAAAGATCCTTGAAGTTCTTCAAAGATCGTTCCTAGATTTTCTCCAGGGTAAGACACGACCCCGTTGACCTTTTTGCTCCAACTAATACTAGTAATTCTCATACTATATAGATTTAGCCAAGCCTAATAGCACTAAAAGCGGAGCCGCCAAGGAATAAACTGGTGTTCGTTTCTCAATAATAGTCCGGATAACGGATAAAATGGCTTTAAAACTACAACTGCTTTCCTTAAAATACCATTAATATTGAAAACGTCTAGGACAAGAAAATTGACAATGGCACAAAGAGATTGGACCCGACAGTCAAAATTGAAAGCAAGTATTCGCCGTAATCTCACTAAAGTGATGCTTGTCCTGTGCTTTGACCTACTGTTATGAATAAACATTATGAGATTTTCGGCCTTTTTCCCTTGCCATAACCAGCAGTCTCCTTGATCATATATGTTTCTTTGTCTTTGTGAGAGTACAATTGAAATAATAGCGTTGTTCATAATTGTCCCTTTCAAACATATGGCAATAAGCAGCGTTGATATAGAAGAGCCGCTACCTCCAGTCTATCATGGCCACTCAGTGAGAAAATTTCTCTTTCGTTTCGTGAACAACGAAACCAATCATGCAGAGGAATGGTGATCCTCAGAACGGTTAAATAACAATAGATGTTGAAAATCTTACCATATAATTTGGGAAGCCTAAATTCGAATTAAGTCTGGCTGATGAAATGTTTCGCGTCTGAACCCTTTTGCCTACACTAACATCAATATTGAGTCCACCTATCTCCTGGCTTCTCTGAAATAGGCGAAAAAACGGCGGCTTTTGTTTTGAAAAATAATATTTCAAAGAAATAAGGGAGGTTGATGCAACGATAGTACTTGTTTCAACCATCGCTTATTTCCAGTCTGTTTTATATTTCTGTTGCACTGTTTCGTTTCGTTTTCTTAATCTTCGACAATTTTTCGGGTACGCAAGTGCATACGTGCTTACAGGTAGCTACGCCCCTGACAACCACAAAACAATGGACATAGAAATCATTTTTGAAAAAGTTTATTCGAAAACCCGTAAGTTTATACTTAAATGCAACTCCCGTTATACTTTCAGCATCGTGGGTACGTGCACGCGAGTGAAATCAGCTGAGCATGGCAAAATATTCAAGACTACATCGTCACAAATCTGAGCGCGTTTTCTAATAATCTTTTAAAGTCAAAAGTAAACGACACATTTCTAATGACATAAATTAAATTTCCATTTCAAAACGTAATTTCTTTGACCGTAATACCGTATTTACTCGAATGAGCGCCGCGGCGATTATATTATATTGAGGGCGGCGCTTATTTCAAAACTGGACGCGACAAAGAAATCTTTTCTTTTAATTTAACGGTATATTTTCTATCTGTACGAAAATTTTATAGTAACCAATGGAAGCGTCTTTTTGTCACTATTCGTCTCTTCCGGCATTTGAACAAAATGTCACTAAAATTGTAAGCAAGGAACAGAATGAAGTGCTGGGTCTCCTAGGTTAAAACGCTGTTTAAGCCAAAATGAAGCATCAGATATTTCTAGGTTTGAATTGAAGAACATGGCTGATGAGAAAGAAATTTCCAATGCTGGTTTAGAGTTGCTTTGTAGTGGTTTTTTAGATATACAGAATTCCTCAAATAAGGGCCGCATCGGGACCGCGGCGCTTATTCAGGGGCGGTGCTTATTATTCTTTTGGTCCCAAATGCGGCGCTTTTTCGGGGGAGGCGCTATTCCGGGGGAGGCACTAATTCGAGTAAATACGGTACTCAAAATCATGTACCTTAAACCGTTTAAAAACTTCACCTATTCGGTTGTGTTTCAGAAAAGGGCAAGCTCTTCGCCGTGAAGAAAACATACAAAGATGAAGTCCTTTGAAGGCAGCTTTTGTAACTTGAACTTTTCGTTTTCCACCAGTATTCTTTTGAACTCAGTTTTTCTTTCCATTTATAGATATTACATGTTTTTTATCATGTTTAAAACTTCACTACTGTCGAACAATCGTTTTGCTATTAAAATAAACTTAAGCTTTTTAAAGAAACCTCTTTTTCAAAAGCTGCGATGGTCATGCGATTTCCCGCCAAGAAAAACGGTTCCCAAAAAAAAGGCACCGCGCGATTTCCCGCCAAGAAAAGATGGCATTCTCCACCCCCCCGTCGGGTTGTCTTGGGACTCCCCTCCCCCTCCCCCAGAGTCTGTACGGACGGGCCCGCAGGCTCCGCTATAATCAACAATTATCAAACGACTAATGTTCACCACTATTGTTACAACAAAATATTGTTTGGAGGCCTTCGTGCAAGACAGCCCTAGTACTTCCGAGGCCTGTTGAGCTTACTCTTGCCTGACCTTCTGGGACGGCATGCTACCCAAGCCTCAGACCAAAATAATGCTCCAGGCGGCCGGAGCCTATGTTGACGGTCCTTGTGGCACCATTCTTTAGCGCTTATCTCCTGATTTATTTGTTTAGACCAACGAAACCAATGGTTTGGCAAAAAAGCTTTGTTGTTAAAAATAGTTTTCATAATAACAGCCAGTTGGCAGTGCAAGCCACTAAAGAATGCAATTTGACGATATTTTGTCACTCAAGCAATGGCAATTGCATGAGCGAACGTGTTTGGAGAAGGACTTTCTTTCTTTCACTTTCATGTAAAAGTCTATCATTGAAGAAGATTCAACAAAACAACAAACGGTTAATATTATTAATACTATTCATGTTGTTATTTTGTGCACTTACAAGTCACAAACAAGCGAATGTGTTTGGAGCAGGACTTTTTCACTTTAATGGAAATGTCGATCACTGAAGAAGATTCAACAAAACAACAAAAGTTAATATTGTTAATATTATTCATGTTGTAATATTGTGCACTCACCAGTCACGAACAAGCGAATGTGTTCGGAGCAGGACTTTTTCACTTTAATGGGAATGTCTATCATTGAAGAAGATTCAACATTATTACCATTATTATTATATATTCATGTTGTAATATTGTGCACCTACAAGGCAAAAACCCATAGAAGGGCAAATCAATAGTACAATAATTAACTTCACTTTTTATTCTTTAAAGGGAAAGCTGTTCCTGTTCTAACTATGAAAAAAAATTGTAAAATGTGTTCTGTTAGATGTCACACCGCATGTGTCACCCTTGTAACCGGTTTGTACGTGAGCAGCCGGTGGCTCTAGTGCTCTCTCTGCTATCATAACAATGGAGAACAATACAATTTTGAGAAATTTTACTAGTATTGCACTCAATGCACAGTCTCGCAGCTTGACACGTTTTCGTGCTTAGAGCGATTTTTCCCTCGGCGTTTCTAAGTAAAAATGCAGCACGTGGTGGAATGCATCAGTTAAAAGCTGTTTTCCGAGCAGAACTTTAATACCTTTAATTGAAAAACCTCTTATCGATGTCATGGATAGCAGACAAGCGTTGAAGCGAGAGGATATGTTTTTTTTATCTATCTTCTTGCGGAGCTTGCGGAGGAACACCCGTTACAACTGAACCAACCAAGATTCCAAAGACAGTTCGTCGGTCCATTTCCCAGTACTTTGGAATTACTGAGAGGTAAAAACTTCAATCCGTTTATATGAATGGAAAGATAATTTAACTTTTGTCAAGTTGAGATCGTGAATCTTTTATTCTTAACACGTTTTCATTTGGCAAGAGCCCCGCGCGAAAATATGGCTATTTTTTCATTGAATTTATTGCTATTCTTCAGAAAATTAAATTCCGCCAAGTTCCAATACCCTACTTTCTTTCGGACTTAGCAGTCTTTTTTATCGCTATCTTCGCGTTGTAACTTTCTAGGTTTCACTACTTTAAGAAGAAACGGTCCAAAGAACCGTATCAGTTATTGGTCAAGTCCATTTCAGTTAAATATGCTCTAGTGACTTTTATAGAAACCCACAGTTTTTGTCCTTTGCCATCTCTGACGGTGGAACAGGCGGTTGTTGCGGATGTATGCAATATTCCTCGCCGGGTGTCTGTAATAAAAATAAAAATAATACAATTCTTTATACAGATGGCCTATATCACGCAAGGTGGTTTTCAATAGGGCACTGTGAAAATATATCGGTATCTATTTTCGGTATCTATTTTCGTTCATAAAGCAGTGGCACCCAGGAGAAACTTTTAAAGCAAAATAAGTAAAGGTCGTTTCCTCATTTATCGGTGTTTTCTGAAAGGGATATTTGTGTACGTTAACAAAGGTTCAGCTGTTCTGGTTTTGGCCGAAAACATTACTCGTATCGCGTCTCGCGAATTTCTGAGCTCCCAGTGTCGGCTTTTGGAAACCTACTTTTCGCTTTAGGTGATATTTCACCAAAGAAAAGTCTGCTTTTTCATCACAGAGCAGACATACGTATTCCACCGAAACTGAACGGCATGTTGGGGATCCCTAAGAAAGTCAAGTTAAACTAACTTTCAGGGCTCCACTGGATTCCGGATTCCAAACTTCAAAATTTCGTCGATTCCGGACTCCGGATTCTGTTACATGGGGCGAACGAATAGCGATTTTTGAGAACGCCCTTTCTCAGGGAGGAAGTCTTTAAGGTTTCCTTCGCCAGCATGTGCCCGAAACTTAATACTGATGCTTATAGATGGCAGAGCAAAATAAACGTTTTCAACAAGCTTGATCTTGAAATACAAAATCATTCAAGACATGGGCAGGTAACGTTCCCAAACCACTAAAGAATGAAGCAAAGGCAAACTTGTTTCGCAATACCGTAGTCTCGGAAGTTTTAGATGGCTTGCGCCGGTATTTTTTCGTCTCGTCCTCTTTTCTGACGAACCCAGTCGTTACTAATTTAAAATGAAATCTTCAAATGGAGCTATTTAAACCCGGAATCGCAAAGTAAAATTCAACCTCAAATATCTTCCAATCTTTCTTGAAATTCTTTTTTGTTGAGTATTGCCAAATCATTTTTAATCAATATTTGATTGTTTCCTCATTTTGTTAGCTTGTTTTGGTAACTATCAGGAGCCAGAAAACAAAGGAATGCATCACTTTTATTCCTGCCGGTACTGCGTCTTCCCGAAGCTTCAGTCACTGACGCCGAAACAACATGTACTTGCTACAAAACTGTATTTCGATTCCTTCTATCTAAACCGACAAAGACGGGCAATGGATAGTGTTGCCATCAAAGAGCGATCTTTAAACCTGAGTGGCCGAATATTTTAGCAGAAACGCTTAAATGTTCCAATAGGTTTTTTTAAATCCAAGAAAGATCTTACGGTAAGCATATCAAGGAAAGAATACAGAACTTATAAATTAAATATTTGGTTAACGCACCAAATATTGCTCTTTGAACCGTGTCGCTTGTAAAACACAACCCTCCACTAAAAAGGCCTTTTTGTGCGTGGTTTCAAATTAATTGAATTTTATTTGGAAATAAAAGGATCTTAAAAGGCTTTCGGACTTTGTGGTAACTTTTCCTAAAATTAACATAAAAGAAAAATATGGAGAGCCTTTATCAGAAGTCAGGGAATCTTCCCCTCAAATGCCTAGCTACTCGGTTTTCTCTTGTTAATGTCGGTGGTGTTAGTTATATTAATAGAAAATTCAGGGGTAAATGCGCAAAAAATTTAAAAGTTTCAAATTTTAACTACAGCCGTCTTTACTTTTCACGATCTGATAAGACTTTTTCCGACAAGTAAGGATCTAATTAGGCGTTTGGCCTCAAGAATTGAATCGCCTACGATAAGGCTGAACGATTTCCCACGGTGGGTTTTAATTTGAAGTAAAAGCAAGCTCAACATGTTTTGATACACTTTACGCACTAGTACTTCAGAGTCTGATAAAAATTTTCCTCAGCTAGTTAATTAATTGAGAGCAGAACTTAGAAATATAAATGCGTCAGGCACGCATGCGCTCACGCGCTGAACATAATACGGCATCTAGTAATAAATTTTCGTCTGTCAAAAGAAATTTTGTTAATGGATAATTAGGCGATATTTAACTGTGAGAGCCTGAGAGATCACATCGTATACAATTCTGCCTTTGCTGAGAACCCAGATTGTAAAGAAGAAAGGAGAATTCAGTATTCGCAGTGGTAAGCTTGTATTATACTTCTGTTTTCTAAGTATGCAGAGTCAGTAAACCTTCCTGAGATGGCTTCGACTAGTGGGGAGAAAAGCTACTAAAATATAACGCACTTCGCACTGCACTGATTTTACGAGACGAACAGAGATAATGCGAGGACCCTGTTTGTCAGAGAGAAAGTCTACAATGTCTCCTTCGGCAGTATGTGTCCAAAATTTAACACCAATGCTCGGGGGTGGAAGAGGAATAACTGTGCCTCACTTATTCACTATTCCTTTTGCTTTGCTTCTGACTTATTCATTATTCATTTAACATTTTTACGGATATTCCTTATTCATTATTGCGTTCAGTGGCTATTCAGATTTTGTTTAACAAATTCAGGTACAATGCCGGTGCATGAGATAGGAGATAAATATTGAGACCGCTTACAAAGTTTAAAATGGCTGCAAATTGTTTTATTCCATATCATGGGTGGATAATGAGCATGAATTAACAGAAAAGGGCAATGTTACAAAGACAAAAAACAGTGTTGGATACGCGAAAATGTCTCTGACTTAGGCTCCGTTTACGACTTTTTAGCATGGAACCTATGAAAGAAATGGGACCCACAGCCCTGGTGCAGATCTAGGATTTAGAGAAATGGTTTCAAAACACGCCGATTGAAGGCGGGAGTGTGATCTCTAGCATTCTGAGGGGCATATGGAAGGTTTTTAGTTGCTGCAAATTTAACTCACTTTTTGCGCTAGCTATATATATGCTAACTTCTACATTAAAAAATCTTTCGTCAGTCTGTAACAAATGACGTTACTTGTGTCAGCTATAGGAATTTTTTTTCGGCTCACTGTATGTGGCAAGAATTTTTGTTTTCGCCTTTGGAGTTGCACATGAGTCTTTCATTGTAAAAATCTCCCAACAGGATATTTTTTGCCAGTCAAAGTCACTCAACTGTCCTCTCCGCAGAAGTCAAGTGGTCCGTTCCTTTAATAAAAGATGCACCAATCATGAGAAAGTCGCCAGGAAAGTCTTCTTGCCCCAGTGTCACTCGTCTATTTCACGCTCGCTCCAGACCTTTCGCTCGCAGACCGCGCGTTTTCACGGACCAAAGCAAAAAAAAAATTAAAAAATAAGAAAAAAAATACGACTATTTTAGTCCTAATTGAATACAGATCATCCATAGTAACTATGAATGATTACAGACTACTGTCTTAGCTGGCCTTCACACAGTGTCGCAGACACCGACAAAGAAACAAAGATTTTACAGAGTCGAGTGCATACAACCTGTGCGATATTCATTATTCCTTCAATGGCCTGAATTATTCATTATTCCGAACGCTCAAACTCTGAATATTCCTTATTCATTTGCTGATTTAACTCGTTATTCATTATTAATTATTCCCCTTCCACCCCCGACAATGCTTTTTGATGGCAGAGCAAAATAAACGTTTTCAACAAACTTGATCTTGGAAGTTACACTGACATTCATTTGGAAGACACAGAGGCCTGTTACCAATTTAAGCCCCCCGTTGATAAGCCCACTCAAAATACGAACTTGTATAAGCCCAGGGCTTATAACTGGGGGTGCGTTTTTTTGGGAAAATCCGAAAAAGGATTCTTGAGTCCAAAAGCGAATTTTGCATTTTTTTTTTTTACTAAAATCCAAAAACGGATCACGAATCCAAAGAGTCTACACTCCGAGTGGATTCTTCAGATCAAATCTAAATCCGGATTTTTGAGATTCATGATTCGAGCGTTTTTTGGGGAAAGCAGGGTGTTCATTAGGCATCGGAGATCGGAGAATTCTCCGGCTACTGAGCAGAATTCTCCGGCTAAATTTCGATGGCCTGTAGTTATTTTTTCATTCAGACGTGGAGCTGTTATGTAGTAGGAAATTATATTTGGCGAAAATAGTGTCTTTTCTAAGACATACACAGAACGTGTTGAACAAATAATTGTTCGTTGACATGTGTACGTCTATTACGCGCGAAAAGTATTTTCTTATATAAAGTACACGACGAAGAAATCAAATCGACAAAGTCACGAAAAGAAAACTTTGCCAAAAAACGATTTTTGTGATACATTAAACTGCTATGTAAATACATGTGGCGATGTTTACCGTATATTAATATGAGTATCAAATTGCCGCTAAGCAAATGCAACTTTCGGCAATTTTCTATTTTAACCATGACTTGTAAAAAAGAAACAGTAGACTATAATTTGTAACTGTACAGGAAACAAAGATGAAATATTCATTGATAGTAGCCTGTTGCATTCAAGAAATCGTTCATTAAACCGCGCACGCAAAGTTTTGTGCTGAGAGCGAATTCATTTAAATGTTTTCCGTCTAGCATGCATGTCGCCGACAGAGGCGGGAAAAGTTTTCTCACGTCTCGTGTTATTTATAGAGTTACAGTATATTTTCGTCTTAAAACTTACCAGAGGGAAAAAAATTTCTTACGATCTTTTTGGGCTTTATGCCGGTCACCATGTCAAAAATTACATATTTTTTCTTGCCCAGCACAAGCAGTGATCGTGGAAAGCGCTCAAATGCGAGTTTAAACAGCAACAACAACAACAAAGACGAAGAGGACGATCCGCCACCTAAACGGAGTCTGAAGTCAACTTCTTCTGAGGCAATTGGGGCGAGCTCAGTGCTTCTTTCAAAAAATCTTCGCTTAGTTCTGAGGATGTCGATGGTATAATCAACGGTATGTTTACAGAAGACCAAAAGAAAGTATTGCACCACTACCATCGCTGCCGCGAAAGAAATTGTTCTGGTCTTCGAACAGGCGAGAAACGAAGGTTGTCAAGCAAGAAAGACAAGTTCCAACACGAGTGGCTCTTTGACGCAAACGTATTTTGTGAAAAGACAGGTTTGAGATGGCTCGTGTTTGTTGAAGGTGAGGGTATGTATTGCTTGATTTGCAAGAAATACAAATCTACGAATCAACAAAACAAATCTGATATTTTCAACGAGACGCCTTCTGTAAGGTACAAAACGACAGCAATCAACGAACATGCACAGTCGCAGAAACATTCGGCGGCAATAACATGCGAGATGATGAACCGAGTTTCCGTTTTCCAAAAAGAACTGGATGAGCGCCAGAAAGTGAGTGACACCGTTCTTTACATAGTATTTTATTCAATTTACTGGCTTGCTAAGGAGGGAATTGCAAACAAAAAAGCAGCAAGTTTGTTCACCCTTTTAGAGAAGCTGGGAGTAAATGATCTGAAGTACTTTTATCATCGATCACCAGCATCAGTGCGAGAAATGTTTTGTACCCTGAGCTGTGCAGTAAAAGAGAATGTTGTGAAGAGAGCGAAGACAGCAGGATGTTTTGGACTCCTCGTGGATGATGTGTCAGATAGATCAGTCATGGAGCAGATGATTACATTTATCCAGTTTTACGATGACGACAGCAGCGAAGTCACTGTAGAGTTCCTCTCTGTTGACAATCTGTTAGAGAAGCATGACTCTGCAAATGCCACAGCTATGTTTCAGACAATTCAGTCTAATTTGCATGCATGTACTCTTTCTACTGACAAACTAATTGGGTTGGCTACAGATGGAGCTTCAGTCATGGTTGGGAAAAAGAATGGTCTTGCTGCTAAGCTGAAAGATGTGAATCCCAGTTTGATTTCAGTGCACTGCATATGTCATAATTTAGCTTTGGCATGCACTGATGCCAAAGATGACGCAAATTTGAAGTTCTTAAAAGAGGTTGAAACAGTGGTAACACAACTTTGGAAGCTCTTTGAAAACTCGCCAAAGCGACTTGCTTGTTACCTGAAAGTCCAAGAGCAACTGAAAAATCTTCAGCTAAGTAACGAGAAGTCAAGAAAGATGGTAGCAAAGAAGCTAAAAAAGGCCTGTGATACTAGGTGGCTATCATTCAATAGCGCAATCCAATCTTTGTACGCTGATCTTGTTGCTGTTCTTCAAACTCTCAAGCAGTTGAAACAGGACCCAGGTCAACCTGCAGCATATGGCTTATTGAAGAAGATCAACAAAGTGAAATTCATTGGTGCAGTATACATTTTGAAGTGTTTCTTCCTATATTGGCGACCCTTAGCAAATCCTTCCAGAAAGGTGCTATCAATTATGCCTCAATTAAGCCGACAATCGACTACAGCAAAGACAGGCTGAATGACTCAAGATCACAGAAGAAGCCCATCGAACAACTTCAGCAAGATCTTTCTAGTGGTGGTCGTCTTGAGACCCTGGAGCTTGCGTGCACTGAAAGTAATGTCAGAGATCTACAGGGACTTCTCCAGAAATACATCAAGGCCCTTGTGAAGAACACTGACAAGAGGTTTAAGTCATCTCTGCCTGTGCTCAGTGCATTTTCAGCATTTGATCCCATGCTAATACCAAACAGGCAAAGTCCTGCATTCCATAGCCATGGAGATGCAGAAGTTACGGTTCTAGCTGACTATTTCTTTGATGGTGATGACAGCGAGGCAGAGGAATTTAAAATGGAATGGAAGAAGATGAAGTACGATCTGCTGTCTTGGAAAGAACGTATCCCAAGAGACACACTTGATGGCAAGAAAGGCACACCTACTGAGTGGTCACTTAAAAGAGTCATGGCCATGAAGTCAACATTTGGACAGGTATATCCAAGATCTGTTCAGGTAGCGGAAGCAGCACTTGCAATTCCAGTCTCAAATGCCTGGCCCGAAAGAGGCGCTAGTCAGTTGAAATTGATCAAGAATAGGATTAGAAGTCAGATCAAGAACGACTTACTTGCATCTCTTCTTCATATCACCATCAATGGCCCTGTCCCACATACAGAAGCCTGTGATGCTCTGGTCAGCAAAGCTGTGAACATGTGGAAAGCTGCAAAGAAGAGAAGAAAGCTCCCATACCACAGGCCAAGCACGCAGCCAGAAGCCAACAGTGAAACTGAAGCTGCCACTCCCACCACGGTCGTACAAGATATGGGGACGCAGACAGATGCAACATCAACCACTGAGCTGCAGAACATCCGAGATGAGTATCAAGAGGCACTTCATGTTCTTCACCTTGACGACATGGTTGAGGAAGAGCTAGACTCTCTGGAAGCTTTTGCTAAAAGCATGGAGAGTGATGACAGTGGAGACAGTGGAGTTGATGAATAGAGTTAACCCTTTCACTACTGAAAGCGGCCAAAAAAAATATTGGCTTTCAGCTTGCAACATATTGAGAAATAGCTTTCATTTAAATGGTCACACTTTGGTATATTATTAAGTATTTGGTAAATTTGTTAGATAGAGCCATTTGAAATGACTCTAGGAGTGAAAGGATTGGAGCTCTTGATTTCACTTTACTTGCTTGTTAATTCAAAGAATGAAACAACATTTGGAACCACTTTAAGGTGTGCATTGTTTTTTGTTCGGCAGCTAGAAAGGAATGAAATCTCCTGTCAGATAACAGGAAATGGCATCTCAGAGGGTTTAAAATTCCAAAATTTCCTGGGGGAGCATGCCCCCAGACCCCCCCAGAGGGGAACAGCCTTCGCTCGTTCCAAATACTCTCCTGTTACTTTATACTATTCTCCTGCTACCACAATTCTTAATGAAAACCCTGTTTCGGAAAGGATCCGAAAATGGTACAACTGACTATCAAGCGGTCTTCCATGCAAATTTACACTGGAAATGTTGAAAATTTACATAGTATGTAAAAAAAATCATGTAAATAACAATGTAGATCGTCAAAAAGATACTGTAAATGATAATTTCCAGGATTTTTACCCATTTACATGTTTTCAAATAATTTTAAATAACTCAGGTAAAACATGTAAATCATGAAGATAGCATGAAAATCGACAAAAGGGTATTTGTAACAAACATGTAAATGGAGAACGAAACCTGTAAATGACACGTAAATCGATAAGATAATAACAAGTAAATGGTTAATCCTTAAGGATCCTGTTTAAATTATGTAAATCGAATAAAGGAGCCTTTAAATTTTCATGTAAATCGAATAACGGAGTCTGTAAATATCATGTAAATAGAATAAAGGAGCCTGTAAATATCATGTAAATTGAAAAAGGGCGACTATATTGTAGGTTTACCATGTAGTGAGATGACAGACAAGAAGCCTTTTTTCTAATCTTTATAGTATTGTTGATGAAATAACGTGTTCATCATTTCCAGCATAGAAAACCTTATAAGCAGATGTTATCAGCAGGTTTGCATTAACGTACCGTCCGGTCTACTACCACTACACTGCATGAATTCCTAATTGGCATGGATACATGCCTTCAAAAAGGGCTTTTAAGAAATAGAGCCATTTAAGAAAAGTACTGCTAAAATAGTATAGCCACATTTGATGGATAAAACTGTATCCAGTAAAAACACGCAAACATGGTTACACCAATGAGCACGAGCAGGATCAGCTAAGCAAATGAATCTGCATCTGTGTGACTGATACCGCTTATGGATGTCAAAAAGTAATGACTGTCACATTAAAACTACACTGTAGCAATCGTTGCGATGCCCTTGCCTATTTATATTAGTCGTGCCATTGCATGTACTTGTTAATTTGTTTTTGCTGTGGGATTCTCCTCTCATCTTGAGACCTGTGGAAATAACAAAAAATGCAAACAGTAAGAAGGTGCAAGGCAACTATGGTGTAATGATCTGAGTTTAGCTTAAGCCGAGAGCTTTAGACATTTCAGTTCCTGTGGCTCTCATTTAGCTCTTTCATTCCATACCCTAAGAATGAAACATCTTTACTTTGACTAATACTTTTAAGAGGTAAGGTTGTATCCCCATGCAAGCCCTATTCATCAGGTACATGTACTCTCTAATATTAAGTTACTTTTCCGTCAACCAACCACAGCCTGAGAAGGTATATGTACAATAACAGTTAACTAAATTGTCAATAATGTAAGCTATATGGGTATTGTTGGCAAATGGCAATATTTTTTCAGTACTTTCTAAGGCATTGTACAGAATGAAAAGTGGCATAGACTTCTAACATACATAGGAGTGTAACGATAGATCGAACTATCAATGCATATGCATTGCGATTGGAGCGTTCCGATAGCGATGCATTGATCGCAAATTCAACTATCGATAACAATCGCGATAGCTTCGTCAATTATCGACAGTTACGATACTTTTCAAATGATTTCCTTTAGTCTTTTCCCTCGATTGAAAAATGCCTCTCGTTCTCCACTGTCCGTCCTGTTCATTATTTTGAAATAAGTAACAATAATACTTTGTTTTAAAAAAAAAACAAACTTCATTCGTCTCCAGGCTGTTGTCTGCAAATAACTGTTAGTTAGAGAAAATTAATGGCCCTAACCTTTTTCGTCCCTAACTTTGCGTAGAAAACATCTTTTTTCTTCGGAAACTTTTTGCAAAGGAGAGGTTTGAATAATATGTATATGAAAATGGCAAAAGCGTATTTTTTTTAAAAAAGTGGTCAATTTTGGGGTACCACGATACCTTAAATTGTATCTGTTTTGAATTGCCTAAAGGTAAAACCCTCATTACAATTTTTTTACATATGTATAAAATTGAAAGCTTGCATTCGCTTTAGCGGTTTCATACCCAGCCAAAAATTACTGAAGTAAAAATTTGTCATGAAATCAGCTAAAAATGGTGTGGTAGGATGAAAAGTAATTTTTGATCACTACCAGTGGCGTAGGTTTTTCTTGTCGGTCTATTCACCTTTAATCGTTTTCATTACATCAAGTCAAAACAATTTTTCATCCTGCCCGTTACTGTGTGAACTGCAACCACCTCAAAAGGCATGTTGGTTTTGTAACTCAGCCCACTTACGTCCTACAACTCATGAACGATACATCACTTGGGTGCTCACTCCTGAACGGCTGAAGAACTACAACCAAACATTCCAGAGATATCGAATCATTGATTGCTGAAGAGGAAAGTCTAATGTCAGCAAATGCTGTTTAAAAAATCACCCCAACACGCTTTTAAAAGTAGCAACTTAAGAGGTGAGAATAACTAACCAGTCATGATCAGAAGGAAATTGGATAAATTTAGACAAGAGAAAGCTTAACCTTAGTTCACAGAATCTCAGTTTTGAAGACTTAATGTTCTTGGGCCGGTACCATGAAGTTCCCCTTCAGAATCTTTTCTACAATTCAATTAGCGTTTGATAACTTTTAATTTCAGACTGATTGATTTAATAAATATACTTTTAAGCAAATACACAATGATAATGCTTTTTTAGAAATAAACAAAAATACGCCTACTGTTAGAGTGCGTCAATACATTTCAAGATCACACAAATACAAATCTGTAATTTTTTTATTTTATGTAGGGCTCTATTTTACACTGTAAGTACGATTTTGCTTACTTGGTTCGCACCTCCTATTAAGACTTCACTACATGAATTTGCATGCAAAGTTCCTGTATGTTTTTAAATTTGAAAAGGAGGAATGTTATAAGAATTGACGAACCTAGTGAAACTGGTTGAGATCAGCCTCCAACGCAGAGATCTTTTGTGCTCGTCAACGAGTATAACCTCCATCATGGAAAACTTCAGTGAACGAATAAAACTCTGTTGATTGTTTAACTACGTGTTTAGTTTTAACATGGCTTTTGTTTAAACGAAAACATCACGAAAACTCACTCATTCCCTTGGATGCCTGCTTTGATCACGAGTACATCTTCAACGGAGCTACTCGGTACAAATTAAATTATTTGTAGTTTTGGAGAGCGCTAACTGCATGCGATAGTTTTTATATTCATTTTTTTTAACAGTGGTGGAATAAAAGCAGAACAAAAATAAATGAGGCAGGTAGAGCTTTCAAAGGTTTTTTATCAAAAGAATAGGAGTATTTTGCCACACCAACCATCCAACTGTGTTATACGGTCAAAAAACGTTTACCGTTTTATCTAAGTACCTATCACCTGTACTGCTCTCGTAGGCTAGTGTCACTCTCTTCTGCTTTAATGTTTTTGTGGATTAAGGCTTATAGACCTTATTTAACTGTGGAACGATTACCATGCATTATAGTGAAAACCATGCTTCATTCAACCTTGCGCTCATGTGCAATGAATTCTTTTTCTGGCTAGCTTTCGATTCAGTATCTTATAATAGGCCCTTTTAGGAGCCCAGGAGCCCATTACTCACACGTTCAGACACGAGAAAAAGCAGAATGGGAACTTTTAACTGGCACGGTCACGAATCCAGTTGACCGCTGTAAACGAAAATCTCCATGTGCTGTTAGCACTTTCGGCTTTTTAAAGGTGTCTGCTTTAAGGTATCAGGGTACCCCAAATGACAACACCGCGTTATCACCGATGTACTTTGCAAAAGTACATCGTTCACATGATCAGTTCCGCTTCACTTGAAAATGCTCTGGAGAGTAAGAACGCCTAGACATCGCGCCGAATTCTTCACAGCTTTGTCTCAAAAACCGTGTCTCGGAATTTTTTTTATCTGGCCTGGTTTGTTTTCTGCACTCGGTTGAACTTTGCAGTTTGTAAACAACATCCCTTCTCTTTCATTAACGGATCATAACTTTTGCCGATGAACAAAAAAAAAATAAAATCCGGACACACAGTTTTGGTATCAAATTATCTGGCAACATTCTCGCCAAATTTGAGCTAAATTAGTTGAAAACTCGCTGAACGCTAACTTAAAACGTGCACTCAATTTCTTGAAAAATTAGTTTCGAGAAAAAAGGCAAAATAGATGAGGAGACTTTTTCCGGCCTGATGAGATTAAAACACCTAGGTGTCAGGATACGCGTGCCGTTCAAAGGGTCTTACATGTAACGCACTGGAAATTTTACCTTTATAACTTCACGTCGGCTGTACAATGCCAAAGCCACCAACAAGAAGAAAGGGTAAGACTAATCAAGCTGCCCGGGGACCCGAAAGACGAAAGTAAATGCGAAAGGAAAGCACGTTGAAACCCGCCAAGAAGCAGCCGCGTGCGGCTCGGCTCAAGATCGAAGAGAGAATGTCCTGTCACGAATGCAAGAGGTTGGGTAACAATAAACTTCTTTATTTTTATTTTTTCGGCAGAGGCAAACAGACAGGATCTCTTTCTACTCTGTCTCATGTTTTCTACACAACAGACCCTTCGATAACGCGGGAATTGGTACGCAATCAATCTCATTATAAAACGTCAGGCATAAGCCCTCTTATGTCGCATGATATTTTCGACGTTGTTGACAGATAACTGTCAACACGTAAGTAGAGAAAATTAATGGCCTTAACCTTTTTTTGTCCATAACTTTGCGTAGAAACCATATTGTTTTCGGAAACTTTTTGTAAAGGAGAAGTTTGAATAATATCTGTCTGATGTTAACTGGTGCCCCCTACTGTACTGCATTCACTAATCAGTCGTTCCTGTTTGGTTGAGAATAACGACTATGATTGACAAACTAAGTATAACTAACACACGGTGATTTGTATGTAATATGTACAACTTTGTGCGCAACGTTCACCATGTAAGAAATAAAGACTTGCACTATTAGTAGGACAAAAAATGTTTTCCTGCATTCAAGCATTCATTTTTTATTATGTATAGGAGTAGAGACACTGTCAAAACATGACTGAATAAAGACTGTTAGAAGTGAGATATTGTTACTAGTTAAGCTTTTCTCTTTTGCATAGTGCCATTGGGTTAAATTTGTAATAAATACACAAATGCAATTGTTCTTGATCATTAATGTTGTTTGTTTTTTTCTCCATGTCTTTAACTATGACCATATCCTCTTATGTCAAAGAAGTAATTACAACATCGCAATAGTAAATTGCAGTAGTATTTCGACTACTGCAATACTATCGCAATAGGGCAAATGACCCATAAACATACACATAAGGAGATTAAAGAAACACAAGAATGATTTCAACAGCTAAGCAAGTGCTCATATTTAAGCAGCCGAGATACAAGTGCATTGCTAGTGTAGCCCAACAAATTTTTCAATTTTTTTTATCTTCACATTGCAATCAATACTGATATGTGCCTGCTGGCTGTGGTTGGTCCAAATTAAAGTAACTTAAGACGGATAGCCTATGATATTGAGCATATATGGGGGACATATATAATCTGTCATCTTCATCATCCCTTTTTCTCTATCACTGCATTACATTACATGTTAAATACTTTTAAATAATATGTTTGACGCGCCCTCAAAAGGGAGATTCTCTCTCCCAAACCACAAGGATTGGGCAAGCAATAGTATCTGATTCATCCGCATTTGGGAGTCAAGCTGTTTTATTTATTTTCCACCTTTTTGTCATATTTACTCACCCTGAAATTTTTTCTTCTGCCTCTTAAGTATTAATACTTTTTATCTCGAATGAAAACACACCTACAAAAAACAAAAAAAAATCATACCAGTCAGTCAATCTAGAAAATTACATTAAATTATCACACACCACACATTTTCAAGGGAGGATACCGGGAGAAAGTGGGGTACTCCCTATTCAGGGTTATACAGGGAGGCTCTGGCTGAGGGTGGTGACTTTTTGAAGCTCACAGTTACTAGAGGGAAGGAAAAATTGTCATTTTAGTATATGAAAGGATCACAAAATCAGCTGAAAAGTGGAAGAGATTGTGGTTCAAGAAAAGTTTGGGAAGGGTGCCAAATTCTTACAGAAATGACAACCGAAAACACATACTGTAAAAGCTTGCACCCTTAGAGTAGCTGAACCAGAACGTCTGAAATCCTGGGAAAAATTAGGCAATAATAGGAAATTCTAATGTTTCCGTTTATCCTAGAGATATAGGAAAGGGGCGCAATTTCGCTCTTGGTATATTAAAGGGGTACCATTTTGGTAAAAATTAGTCAAACTTTAGCCTCTGCCCCCCCAAGGGTGAAGATGCACCCAATCCATACTCCCCTACAAATTTATTTGGGTCCAGCCTTAAGATTCTGTCTTATGTAGCCTTAAGGTGTGATGGACTTTTATGTGTTATATAGAAAGAGAAAGAAAAATGATGACTTACAGGTGAGTTGTTATGTTCTGAAGCGAAACTTAATCACAAAAAAGTGTTTGCTCAGTTTGCTGAGCTAAACACCCTTACACTACAAATTTTCCACTTGTCTACCTGGGAGCCCAGCATTGTCTTACCAGGATCCCAGCTAGTCGGACTAAGGTTTTCCTATGTAACTTAAAAGTAGGGGTGTAACGATTAATATACCTTTCAGGAGGCAGCATGGCCGCGTGGTATAGGGAGCTGGATTTCAGCCCGGTCGCCCCGGGTTCAAATCCCGCTCTGGTCACTAGCTGGAGTTGTTTCTCGGTAGTCCGCGTTCAACTCCTCGGCCATGCTCGTAGATAGCCAACTGGTCTGCCTCCGGCCAGTTGGGATTCTTACTTGTTATTTTCAGTTTGATATCTCTTTCTAGATATTTATTTCGTATATTTGTTACACGGAGATATTAGCCTTTCTGGCTACTCTAAAATTCGCGTTAAAATAAAGTTCATGTTATGTTATGTTCATGTTTCGATTCGACTCGATTTAGATTATTGGCTTTCGATTTCGAATATTTCGATTCGCGATTATGCAAATGTTTCTTAATTCTTATCATACAAAAATTAAACAACATGGTTTTCAAGAAAACTCCTTTAATAGGGGCCAAATCTCGAAGACCCTTAAGAACTTGAGGTTACAATTAGCAGGATCATTATTGAAGGAACATCTTCATAACATCCTGAAGTGTTAACTGTCCTGTTACAGTACCGTTTTTAGTGCGAGGTGAATTTTTACCATTTCTAGGTACACCACTTCTGACTTACCATGTTCACGTTTCAAGTGTACACCCATGCTTGACATTGAACCAGCACAATGCTTGAAAGTCGAGGGGCAAAAAATTTGCAGATAGTTTTAGACTCATCTGCTGTGCCATCTTTAACAGGAAAACCATACTATTTCCACACAGCTGATCTAAAGGGTGTATGAGGTTTCACAATCGCTTGGTCATAACTTGACTTTGAGGTTTGAGAACGTGACAATGAGCTCGTCGTGCATGGTTTTTCTTATTTGGAAATTCTCAAGGGGTGGTAGAAAGGCAGCATTTTCACCAGGCAACCCAAAATGGCATATGAACTATGGTGTACAAACTCCTCAGCTCCTCGATCAAAAACACGGATTTTTAAGACTTGTGAATTCTGATTTAATAAAAAAAATAAGAACTCATGATCATTTGAAAAAAGAGGGTCCTGAAGGGGGGATACCAATCCCATTTCCCAGCCCAATTTTTTTTCAAATCCCACTTCCCAGTATTCAAATCCCATTCCCATTAGCAGAATTCAGAAAAATCCCAGTGTCATACAAACCAGCTCTTTTCTCTTAGCCTCCGCAAAATAACGGCTTCTAAATACGACCCAACAAAGGCCCAAAAATTCACGAGGACTTGCGAAGATGTTCTGAAGACGGTAGGATCCGTTTAGACTGGTAAAACGTGCAAGCAGGGAAGTTATAGTGATTATTTAGGTAACAAGTTCATGCCACTTCACATTCCTGTCATTCCTGCCTGCAGGAAATCTGTCATTCGACTTGTAAGTGTTCTTATTCTTCCAAGCCTGGTCGGACGGATCATTCTCAGTGTTGTTTCAAGAGTGCTGACTACCTCTTCTTCGGAGTCACTGTCACTGTCACTAGCACTAAAGCTGTCTACCTCTTCGTTGTTAGGAGACTTTGGTGGTAAACTGACATCCTCATCTGAGTTACGGGGCTCATCACTTGTTTCAGGACCGTTTCAGTTTCATATAAGTTCAGAGGCAAAGTGCCCGCCATGTCCATTGTGTTATCTTGTCTTACATTTCGTTGTCTGACGGATTAACCATGCATTTTAGCCCACGCCCCCATTTCAGCTTCCTCGTTTCTGGTTATCTCCTGTGAGGTTGGCTTTGGAATTTTGATGCTAGGTAAGGAAACTGCATGTGATGTTGCCAGTTTGTAATATGAATTTGGATGTGTATAGTACGCTGCTGCCCACTTCTTCTTCTGCAGTTGAATTTCCGATGAAGTAGATGGCTGTGGGTCGTTCGTTTTTGGCACAGACGGCAAGTTCTGTTGTAACACGATATTTACGGAGCCTTTCTGAAATGTGACTGCACGTTGAATCACTCTAATGTTAAAGTGAAGTGCACGAACTCTTCTGGAACATTTCCAATTAATCTTTAGTTCTTAGGACGAAGGAGGCTTTTCGTGAACTTCCCACCTCGATGAAGTCGATGTAAAACACTTCGACAGCAAAATCTGCAAATCCTCTTCGTCTACTCGATTCCTCTATGCCACACATTCTTCGAATATTCCTCTCCATCTGGGTCGTTGAACAAGATTTCAGATTTCAGATTTCAGATTTTTTATTTTTTGCACTATTCGAAAAAGTTGCTACAGATATTACAATACATTACAAAAGTAAGAAAAAAATAAAACAACAAAATGGTAATTCCAGTTTACAGTTCTCGGTGTGTATAACAACATTTTGAGTAGAAAAGTACTTAACTTCCACGACAACAGTGCGAGTATTGCACGAGAGCGCCGTTTCTTCCGCCAAGTTGTTTGTATCAGAGAAATACGCATGTCCTGTAGACTTTTGGCTTTAGACGCACCGCTGTACACAAATATCGTTGACCGCAAATCGAGACCATTCGGGGGAAAATAAAACACGATGGCTAAACATGCTAAAACTTGACACGAACAAGGTGCTTAAACAATTCTTTTATGTCTCAACCCCAGGAAATAAGTGATGTCTCGACTGGTCATGGTTACAAAATATTTATCCCATTCCCATTTTTGACATTTTTTCTCCCATTCCCAGCGACCAAATCCCAGTCCCAGTGACCTAAATCCCATTTTCCCAGGACAAAAACAGGCCAATCCCAGTTCCCATTTTACCCCTTCAGGATCCTCAAAAAACAACCGCTAAGAAAATGAACATCAAGTGTCTTTTATTTGCATTTAAAGCTTTGAAGACACCTTTCTAGGGCAGCCTGGAGGTAAGGTAAGCAAAAATTGAACGAAAATTAGCAGGTACAGGCAAATGAAAGCCCAAGTGCATCTGTAGCACACCGGTAAACGGGTTAAGAGCCCCGCCTTGGCAATCGATAAAATCGATAATCGATAACATTCGGTAACAATCGATGGAATTTGTGGATTGTATTGGAAATCGATAAAAATGGATAAACGGATTTGTTGTGAGAAATCGATATTTATCGATTTCTCAATTACTTTTATCGACTTAATCGATTTTATTGGTAACATTTGTTGTGTCGAAATATGTGAGCTTTAATAACAACGACAACTTCTATAACCAGTTTTGTCAATTTTATTGCTATACGATAACGCTTCTAAATCTTTTCTAGGCTCATAAGACAACACTAAGTACTGGTGCCAGACTAACGGAAAAATGACATTCACTTTGATAAACAAATGTGTAATGTCTCTATATACCGAAGCATTTCAATTCTAAACGGGAACAATAGAAAATATGAAACTTTAAGTTTCATATTTTCTAAACGGGAACAATAGAAAATATGAAACTTTAAGTTTCATATTTTCTATTGTTCCCGTTTAGAACTCAAAGACTTCGTGAGGCACGGACGTCAACCGGAAGTTCCCGTTTGTTGGCTTCTTTTTGCTTCTCAACAAAGCATGGAAAACTCTTGTTTTGCTGTCCAGTTGCTTGCCATTAGAGAGGTGAAAGTATCAAAATACCTCAAAAGGTAAACATTCAACTTCCCGTTGCCATCCGTGGTTCACTACCGTCCTTAAGCTCCCTAATATATGTTACCTGCAACTGCGGGTTGAGCTCAGTTACGCATTACGCACGTGCGCCCGAGTTGACATTTGCCTTGTTAAGAGTTTCTACTATGCAGTCCCTCAGGGAAACTTAGTAGCTGCTGCAAAAACTATAGAACAAAAAATTCTAGAACTTTCTTATAAATGATAAATATTAAGTCTACGATAACTTCGACTTGTCACTTTCGCAGATACTCGGGTCGATACAGCACAGTTTTCCTGCCAGCTTAATAAACCACATTTACATAAACTGAAATACAGTTTTACTTGTGAACAAACACACCGCAATCATTTACTGCGATTAAACGTCTTTTAAAAACAAAATCAATAGAAATGCCAGAAGATAAAGACGTACGATCGCCATCCATCGATAAAATCGATAACATCAATAACAGTAATTACTAGAAGAGTTGTTAGTATCGATTTTTATCGATTGATCGACACAATCGATAACGTTTACGTGATTGATATCGAATGTTATCAATCTATCAAATGGTTTTCCGATATCGATTTTTATCGATTGCCCAGGCCGGGTTAAGAGACAAGATTCGCCTGCATTTGCTTTATCTAAATACATAAAACGCATATCTGCTAAATTACACACACTTTGGTTAATTTCAGTGGCTTATAAGTCAAATGCCTTGCACTTAAATGTAGCAAAGAAAAAGGAATTCACAAGTAGAAAACAGATAGCAGGTCAAAAAAGCAAAAAATTCACCTATTCTTTCCCGCAATTCTATGTTATATCGCCCGCCGATTCGACGGGGAATGCCCCAAGCTGGAGCGTTGCTGAAAAAGTGGCTTGTCATTTCCCATGTGCGTTGGCCGACTGCTTGGCGAGAAGCCCGAACATTGTCCGAACATATAACGTATCGAATCGCATGGGCTTTTGCAATCCTCGATTACCAACGATATGACCTTGGCACAGCTACGTGTACCTTTGCTGACAGTTCGCTTGAATTCGATAGAACAAGGAAAATCGGAGACACTTCGTTTGGACTTGCGCATTATGAGCAATGGAATTTTCTGCGTGAACTGCAGAAACTAAGCTCGGTTGCCCGAGCAATAAGAAGTACGATTTAATTTATGAAAAAAGTGTTTTTTAATTAATTAACGCAATTCGAACTTTTTCTTCAGAGGAAAATTATAAAAAGGCTAACTGAACGTAGGAAAGTGCTTCGTTCAATCACACGATGGTCCTAAAATGTCCGCATTTTCTGGGGAAAGGGGGCATACATCGATCTATTATAGAAAAGGTGACAAATCACCAACGCACGTCCCCGTCTTGGTGACGTGATAGGTCTTCAGCAGCCATCGCTTAAATGCTTAACCTATAACAGTAAATTGGTCTCATAGAAAAAAAACCTGAGGGGTTGGGGGAGGGGCGGGAGCGCTACACCCATGGCACGCTTTGTACCGTCAGTAGAATGCTGACTTTGCTTGCATGTCCGAAGGGCATTTTTCAATCAAATAAATCAAGCATGGCCACACACAGAAAATGGCGATTATGTTTGCTTCAAACAAACAACAGAAAAAAAGAAAAGAAAAACAGTAGGCGACAGTTGACATGTATTGAGCGCTCTTTGAAATAGTATGGCTAGACACAATGTGGAGGAAACAAATGTTACCAAAAAGGGCCATCACAAATTTTATCACGATAAAAAGGAAGTTTCCTATGGCAGACTAAGGCTCATCTATTCAAACAACACTGACCAAGACAAATAGGTTGCAATTAACAGATTAAAACGTTTAAAAGATTCAGATTTTTAAACCCAGCAAAGTAGCTGCAATCTTGGACAAAACTAGTTGAGAAAAATGCAATTAGCGAGCGTATTTCTCAATTTGCCTGTATGGAAGCATCGACAAGATCGCAGAAATGCTTTCCCTCCCTCCTCCCCTCAAACAATGTTGTTTAAAGGGACTGAGGATTCATTTGGGGGTTTTTGGTGGCAAAACAACATTGATAAGGGGGAGAGGGGGAAAGATTTGTAGTGGTAAATGATTTTCATGGCCAAAGTTCTCATTCATTCCAAAGTGTCTCAACAGTTTTGTCCGAGATTGTGGGTTTCGAGAAGTTAGGAGGGAGAGAAAATAAAAACGTGTACAGACTACTACATCGTACACGTAGACTACATATTTACGCTAATTCGATGACGACCCAGAGAAATTTATCTCATTCCTTCACATGTTACTCAGCAGCTAAAATTATTAGGATTATTGAAGACCACAATTTCCAGGTCAATCTGAGGTTGTAAAAGTTTTGGCTTACAGTAACTATTAGTCTTAACGCATTACGATGTTTTTATTTATTTATTTATTTTTTTTCAAATCGAAGCGGTGCAAATCAGTTGGTGTCAAAAGTGGGAAAAGCAAGATCCCTTTTGGTGGGGCGCCTTCGTGTTTAAGTCAACAGTTTGGTTATTTTGCCGTAAAGTGTGAGATAATGAATGGGCTGGCTAAAAATGGTTTGCTCTAACCTTAAATTTTGTTTTGCAGTTTTATCGTCGCAGGGTTCGTTCTCGATCAAGAATGAGGCGTCTTCTTTGGTTCGCAGCCGTGCTGTCGGCGTCATGGCTGGGTTGTACAAGTAGTTCCAGTTTGGATCCTAACGAACAGGCCCAAGTCTCAACAGCTCTAGATTCGGCTCAGTTTGTTATAAGCGAGATTGCAGAAGAGAATAAGGCAGCAGCAGAAGCCCTCAAAGACGCACTGAAGAGTTCGGATAATGCGAAAAGCGCAGAACTACTGGTGAAGCAGACGAAATTAACCAAGTTCGCTTCCAAGGTTGGCAAAGCCCTCAAGGCTGTGCAGGCGGCGTCTGCTATTGCAAGTTTTGTATTCACCTTCTTTATGCCAAGCGAGCTGGATGTCATCACGAGCTTGATAAACGAACGCTTTAAAGAAGTAAACGCCAAGCTCGATCGTCTAGATGAAAAACTCGATGAAATGGAGACATCAATCAAGGCAAACAGTGCATTCAACACCTTCTTGTCTGCTTGGATCAAGTGGGAGTATGCGTCAAGGAATGGGGCAAAGAAATTGTCGGATATCCGCAAAGCAATGGGGACTAAAACCCAAAGAATAGACCAGGTGAAGCTCGCTGAAGAATACGTCAATTATTACGATAACAACAACTTAGATGGGAACCTGCAGAACCTCTACAGAATGGCAGCTCTGCCAGAGGGCATAACCCATCGTAATATATTCGACAGATTCATCGCCGAATACGGTTGTGACATTACGAAGCTGTCTGAACTGATGATCCTCATCAAAAACATGATGACCAGCGCTGCCCAGCAGAAAATGTCCTACTACTACTTCAAGGGTGATGAAAAGAGGGCCACCGAGGGATTCAAAGACGTTCAGATGTATTTCTTCGATATCCGTAGGGCGTTTGATGGCCGAGTCTGGCACTGCAAAAGCAATGCCATTGATAATGCAAAGAAGGACGCTAACAAGATTTTGAAGAAAATGAAAGGCTCTTCACAGGAAAGCATCGTTCGAGCCATCTTCAATGAACTTAAAGTCACGTATCCGTGGTACACTTGGGCTGTCGCAGCTATCAAAGGTGATTACCCAAAGATGCGTAGCCTTGAGTGGCGTGGAAGCACCTACTTTAAGTTAGAAGACCGCTCGGATCCCGATAAAGTCAAAGATTATTACGTTGTTTACGAAGACACCAAGTCGTTTGCCAGCTGCTTAAATATCAAGCAAGCCAAGACCTTGTTGGTTTTCAAAGGATGCGACGGGTGCAATTCTGATTATATTTACTCCGCAGACAACATCCTGTCTAAAAAGAAGTGCGGACGTTCGACTTTGGAAAGGGTTGTTGACTTTCCATACGAAGTTGCCCATAGTTCGTACGGTTTCCGAGTCTCTCAGAAAGATAAGTATATCTCGTGCTCTGAGTGCTCTGATAGAAGTTCTGAGGATTGCGCATATATATATGATAAATGTGTTGAACGCGTGAAACAAGAAGTCCATACCTGGGGCTTTCTCGCATCAGCAGGCAACAAAAATTACGACGTTTGCGAGCAGTCTGATAGGTGTAATGGCCACGGTCAATGCAAGCAAATACCCTTGACGAAAACTCATCAGTGCATCTGTGAGAAGGACTATGAAGGTGAAGCTTGTGAAAAACGAGTGGACTTTGATGATACCATTGAAAAGATGATGTCCGAATTGAGGAAGACTTTCAATGTTGTAAACGGCGTTCCCACCGCTGTTGATGTGTTCTTTTCGATAAGATCCCTGTCAAAGAAGTTGGACGTTGTTTTGCAGAAAATTAAGGCTTCCTTTGCACATACCAATAACATCATCAAACATTCCAATGTTATTTACAACGTCGAAGACATAGCTGATCTTTATGCCAAACTGCAAGAGAATCAGCTGACTTTTGATCAATTTGGTCAAAGAATCGATGCATATCTGTATACTGTTACCGCCTTTGAAATGCAGAATCGATTGAGGAAGATGATCCTTGGCAGAGGTACTTTAGACACGCCGGGGAATGATATTTATAATTCCTATAAGCGTGAATACTTCAGTGAAAATGGAGCTGGTTGTTCGGTGAAGTACAATGAAGATATTAAGAGTTTCAGAGACAACTTGGCCTACTTGGACCAGGCACTCGGGGAAGCCCTGTTACTACATCAAAAGTGGTTGCTGGAAAGAAAAGGGACGACAGAAAACCTCCGAACGAAGATCAAAAAGGAAGCCGAACATATCCGAAACATCTTCAAAACTCGTCAGACGGAATACAACAGTTACTGGAAATCCTACAGCTGTGGCGCCTTAAGTGTCGTTGGCACGGATATTTCGTGCAAGGACGAGCTGACTTTCGAAGGGATGACTTTGACTGTAAAGTGCGACAAACAGAGGCACTCGACTCCTAGTCAAGTAACCTGCAAGAAGATTGGTAACGTCTTGCAATGGGACTCACAGCCAAAATGTAAATTCGTTTGGGGAGGTTTTGGCGGTTGGGGTCATTGTTCTAAGACTTGCGATGGAGGAGTCAAGTACAGTTACAGATCCTGCTCGGGTTCAAAAAATGTCAATGATTGCATTAGAGACCAAGGCGGCTCGAACTACAAGACTGCATCCTGTGAGACGCAAGCTTGCTGTTCTGATCAGTATGGAAAGTTCAAATGTTCCAACGGAAAGTGCATCCCGAAAAGATGGCTCTGTGACGGAGATAACGACTGTGGAAACAATGACGACGAAAGCAGAAGTAAGTGCCCTAACTACATTCGATCAGGGGACACAATCGCATTAAGAAACGACGCTAAAAGAAATCAGTGGCTGAGTTGTTGGTGTACCGTCAATTGCGATCTCGATCGATGCAAGCTTCGACCCTGTCCTGGTAGCGAAATGACCGGCAACGACTGGAGTTCATGTATCAGCGAGACGTTCGACTTGCAATTGGTCTCCTATGGTTACGGTGAACCTGTTCGAAGTGGTGACCGAGTGGCAATTTATTACGCAAAAGGTCACTGGCTGAGCTGTTGGGGTAGTGGTGGTGTGTGTCCAACTAGGTCATGCCCTGGCTACAGTTGGGATTCTTCAGATACCAGGAACTGCCGCGGGGAGATGTTCTGGATATATTCACCGAAACGACAGGGTTCGTGCTCAAGCGACACCACCGTGAGCTGCCGAGGAAAGCCAATACAAAAAGGCGACAACGTCTTCATACAATACTCTATCAAGAACGGAAAAGGATGGTGGCTAAGCGAAGACGATGAGGACATCAGAACCCGAACGTGCCCTGGTCTTCACATCAACGACGAAGACAAAAGGCGCTGCGGCTCGGAAAGTTGGACCATCTTTGCCCGCTAGATCACTGCAGACGGCTTTTCCATTTCGACTTGACCTAATAAAGAAATTTGTTTGTACTAGATTAATTAGATTCTTTATTGACTTTGTTATATTTCTTGTGTGTAAAAGTAAGGATGCAATAAAAAATCACGTGAACTATACGTGATCATAAGAAGTGATTAGTGTGTGTTTAAATCATCGGATTTGACCAGTGTAACGCTCGAGTTAAAGGCTGAATAAACCTAACCAGACAAAGATACCAAATTTACTGTCCTCTTTCCAGGGAGGGAGATAAGTAGGAAGCTACTTTTGTCTAACCTTGACTGAGTTGCAAATAACTCTTAAGGAGCGGGAGGATAGAGAAAGTTCGCAATTTTGGTCGGGTTGAAAAATTCATTTTCTGTCCAATTTTTTTTGAGAGGGAGAAGGGGGGGGGGGGGCGGGGTAGTAGTGAGATGCGTTTGTTGTTCCAGAAAATTTTCTTCGATATCAAAATGGCAAAGTATATAACATCCTTAGTGAAACAAGCGAAATACAGTGAAGTGCGCTCCACTTGGTTGAACACCAGTTACCATAACTGCTATGAAACAAGTAATCGCTTATTTTGTAAAAGAGGAAAATCTTTTCTAGTTTTCGTTTAAGTTGTGGATGGAATAGTGGAAATCAAGAAGAACTCGATAGAGCCGTTTGAAAATTCGCCTTCTCGGTCGTGTTTCGACGCATCAGACGTCGATTATGTTGCAGGGGCCATGCTACGCTCGGTCCTTGGACCATAAACCCAAACCAAATATTCTTCCTTCTGGGCCTAACACTCAAACTATGAATTTCTGTTGACAGTATTACTCACCACGTAAGGCCAAGTACTACGAGCAACATTTTCGTGCAACTTGTTGCGAAAAAAACGAAGTGCGTTGCAAGTTGGGATTGCTTGTTGCGCATGTTACCACCTCCTTGCGCAACAAGTATTAATTTTCATGTTGCAGAAAGTAGACGTCGTAGGGTTAGGCAGTAACCAAAGTATTCAAATATCAATGTTTCTTTTTATAGGCCGCGGTTTTCATACACGCTACGATTTGTCGGCTCAATCTGTTGGTTGGACATGTTCGGAGCATAAACCATACGACCATATGTGTGTTTACACGCTTCGATTTGCCGGGCCCTGGTCGGCCCGACGTATTGTATTGGAGCGTGAATCGTACGTGTATTTTTACACACGATTTTACGAATGTCGATTGACGTGGAGCCTTCTTTGAGAATGTCAGCCAGACGTGACAAAAATCTGTTGCATTGCAACAGAATTTCTGAATTAGCCTGATTTTCATTTTCAAGACTGGGCTGTGAATCGGGTGCCAAAATACACTAACGATTCGCGCTCCGATGTTATTGGTCAGACAAATCGGGCCGACTGATCGGAACATGTAAAACAGGCCTTATTATAATATCGACACACAAGAGGTGCAAAGCAAGAGTTTTTGCGTAGAGGCGGATCTGGCACGCAGGTTCATGGATTTCGGGCTTAAGGTTACTCCGGACCTTCGCGGGTGTTCTCGGGGAAAAAAATTCGTATGCGCGCCATTTTAAAGGAAAACACGGCAAACTATATATCGTTGGAAAGCTTAAGGTGATTCCATCGAAAAAGACGTTGTAATGAGAATTTGTTGAAACTTTGCACAGTTACTAATTACACCTAGTACATTAAAAAAATAAAATAAAAAGAGGGGGTCACTGTGTCTGATTTCACGCTACGGGGCTGTAGTATATAGGTACTTTGCTATCTTTAGACAGCAATATTAAAAAACCTATCCTTGTATTAAAGACACGCATTACTTCAACAAAGTTATACCTAACAATGAAATATAAGCATTATTATGACAGAAGTACAATGTTACAGTAAAGCGTCTTAGAATTGCCGTAACAATGAAACTAATTTGAAATAATAGGCAAATCGAGCGTCCGCACGGTTCCAGGGAAACGCCTAAAATCTGGCTGTAATAGTGAATCAACCGGAATACTTCAAAATTGAATAATGAAAAGTTCTTCAAATTTGAATATATCATGTAAAGTCGTATTTTCCTTAAATAAATGGAATAAAAAATTGGGGTCACCGAGTTCGTTTAGGAGAAAACGACCATTTATTTCTCTGAACAGCTCAGCTTCCTTAGAAAACCTATCAAGTTCCGAACGCGCGCGCGCTCGTGCGCGCGCTAATCACGCAAAAAATGATGCGCAGAAAGGATGCGCAATGCATTTGAATGGAATCACCTTAATAAATGTAGATTTCGGAAAAAAATATAAATTGCCGGTTTCTTTAATTCCGCAAAAGAAAATCGCAAACAACTGCGAAAATGACCATGTGTCATTCAATTGAATTAATAGGGTATCAAATCCAAACGCATTGGCAAAATAACTGCATAGTGTTAATCACAAAAGATCAATTATCAAAAGTGTGTCAGCATTTTTCGATATTCTGACTGGTTATTTTTAATTAATATGTCAAGTTCGAGCAGCAAAGAATGCGCGATGGGCATTGCATTGAAGATCGCCACGAGTGAAATATTATAAATTTCAAAAATCCCTGGCACACTTTTGTTTCACAGCATCTAAGGAATGATCAGGCCAAATTTCACAGAAATCTGCCGTATTTTGTTTGCCGGAATGACGCATGGTCATTTTCGCAGTCATTTTTGCAATGTTCTTTTGTGGAATTAAAAAAAACTGAAAATCCATATTTTTTCCGAAATTTATATTTATTAAGTTTTCCAACGATATATAGTTTGCCATGCTTTCCTTTAAAATGGCGCGCATACGAATTTTTCCCGGGGGACACGGGAGGACACCCGCGAAGATCCGGAGTAACCTTAAAATTCCTGCGTGTATATCATCTCTCTCGTGCAAGACTATCTCTAAAGCGTGATTTTCATTTGCGACGTAACCAAAGCATCAGCGCAAGAGAAACAACCTTAAAGGCAAGAACAAGCAATTAAGATCGTTATCCCTGTGCTTGAACTTGCTTTTGTCAATGTTTTTGTTTTTGCATGGACTCTTATGCTACCTGCACTTGCAAGTGTTTGCGTCGCCTCTGAATGCCATGCTGAAATGGAGCTTTCAAAATCAATATAAATTGTTTTTTTTTTCAGATAATTAAGGTAATTAATAAGTGTTTTTAAAACTCCTCGGTCAGATTCTAACATTTAGAAATCAATACCACTGAGCGAGTGGATGAATCCACTGTCATGGTCATTCGAAAAAACTGAACCACTGAGCAGTTTAGTAGTGAACATTGCTTATTACTCTGATTTTAACTTTTGCTCTGATGAGGACAAAAAGTAGTGTGAACATTTAAATGCAGAGCAGCATTGTAAAAACAATTTTCAGCATTTAAATGCAAAGCAGCATTGTCAAAACAACCAAGGTTCAATCTTGTTGAAGACCTGAATCTGACGGACACGGTAATTAAAAGTCAGAGAGGCTTACTTATGATAAAAGGTTAGCTGTATTTGTATATGTCATCGCATGAAGCCGAGTAGAATTAAGGATAGATTTTCACGCGTATTTTCGAGGGCAATTTGTGAAAACTTTGAAAATACAAGTGAAATTTATCCTTAATTCTTCGAGGACTCAATGCGATTACTTTTTTCTAACACAGAGGGCAAAATTTTCGCAAAACTTTCTATGCACGTTGAAGCACAATCAGCCGGCCCTGACAGAATAAAAGTACCCGCTCGTAAACAATTCATCACACAAGCACTTTAACTATTGCTCAGCGCACAGAACAAGAAAGACTGACCTAATTAATATGTACATCTTAAGAGAAAAATACATTTCTAGTTCATTGACAAAACGTACTTAAAACTCAAACTAAATTTTTATTCACCTGAGTTGCGAGGCTTCCTCTTGCTGGAAAAATTATCGACCATGTCGCTCCAAAGCTTTCAGTAGTTTTGAAACAAATAAACATTTGCTGTTTCCCTTGACACATATAGGTTCACCTTTGGAATTTCTCTTCAAGCTAAGACCCGATTTTCATACCATTTTTACCAACCAACCCCGTTATCAGTCAAACTTTAAAGTTGATTTCCAGTCTGTAATGCGCAGGCTCGGCTCCGAATTGTTTGTGAGCCTCACATGATGGAATGTAAGAAAAAACGTAGATAATTTATGAAATTAAATGCATGTTTGGAGCAGTACGAAAATTTTTCCACATGGGAAAAATAAAGTAGACTTAAATACCTCGTCATTTTCGGAAGAATCTTCCTGCAAAACACATCGTGTGTTCATGTACAAGCTTGCGGTTCCTCTTGCTCGATGGCAACTGCTGGGCACTACGACACAGGCAGGCATTTCTTCCTGTTTCCCGTAAACAAAACTTAGTACATATACACACCGAGATGTTATCTTGTCGTGGAAGCACGGCCACCTCAATGTCTCTTTCTTCAATTTCTTCGAGAGCAAAGCTCACTTCCATGATGGCGGGAAACTAAAATTGTAATTTCAGTTTATGTATGACGTCACGAATTAATACATTTCATAAAGTCGTACATGACGTAAGTAGTTCTTCAAAACAAGAAACCAAAACAAACTGTTGAGCCTGCGCAGTACGGACTGGAAATCAACTTTAAAGCAAAACTCAAAATCAAGACTCCTACAAAATGCAAATGGCGCGCTCTCACGCTCAGCCAATCCAATGCGAGTAATTTTGGCGCTTGGCCAATCAGGAATTAGTAATTTTGCCCTCGTCTGAAAGAAAATTAAGAAAAAATGCCCTCTGTCTCAACCAATCAGCATTCAGTAATTTTGCCCTCTATGTTATAAGGTTTTTAAGTGCCATTATTCGATTATCGACATTCTAAGAGACAAGACACACCTTATTTCTTTAAGTGGCAACCACTTGACTCTGTCGTTGTCTGGACAAAATTGCAAGTTGATGAAAGAAATTTGTTAAAAAAAAAGACGTAACATCCAGGATATTATGAGCTTGGCGCAAATTAAAGATGAAAACTGAGTTCCCCCCCTCGCCGAACGGGAACCAAACCAATGCCCTTTAGTAACACCGGTAGGATGCTCTAACCACTGGGAGCCGGGACTCGCTTGTGGGAGACTGGTGGCGATTCTTGGTTACTTTCTCTCTTGACTTCACAAAACGACTCGAAAACAAAGAAAACCAAGTCGAAAGAAGAAGATAATTCAAACCGCTTTGAAGTCCACGTGAGTGCTTAAGCCATTTACACCCCGCGGAGAGCACCCTAGATAAGCTTATATGATTCTGAACACACAATAAAAGGAAGTAGGAGAAGTCTGCGTGCAGGCTATAAAGGGTGAGGCTTTTTAGTTGCTTCGGTGTAAAATTGGGTTATGGAATTTGCCATTTTGGTGGGTCGGAAATTGGGTGGGATTTCTTAAGGCAACACAACATTTTGTAAGCTCATTTCTCTCTTTGCAACGCAAAAAGAGACAAAAAGAAGTACCATATTTTCTCGATTAAACACCGGGGGTGTTTATTTAGAGTGAGACCTCGTAGAGCCGGCGTTCACCCGGGACCCGGGGTTTATTTAAAGGGACATTTCATCATTTTTGAAAGCGTAAATTTTTTGGATCTTTGGTACTTTAATTTTACAAAATCAGGGAAAAAAAAGGTACCCGATTTCGTCTTTGGATAAAATTCAAAACAAGGCGGGAAAATGATAATTGGATGCTAAGTACAGTGAAAAAATACGTTAGGCCATGTTCCTTTAAAAATATTGGACTATTGTACCGGCATTTGTCATGAACTTTTATTAAACTGCCGTAACTAATTATCGATGAGAATCAGTTAGATAAACTGCACAGTACTGTTTTAAATAAACGGTAGTCCAGCCTACGCAGCCGGTCTTGGGCTTATCTTGGGGAGGAGCGTTGCGTGCCTAAGAACGGCTACGGCGAAGACGAAATAAACGGCGGACCTCAAATAAACGCAGTGCAGCGTTATTAACGATCGAGTTGGATACACTTTTATTTCTTTTTATTCTTTTTTTTTCTCCCTGGAAATCTTTCCTAAGCAATATCCAAGCTAATTTTGATAAATCTACAGGAAAATCTGGATCGCGCAAAATTTTACTGTTCTCGAGAATTTTTGTTTATCGCTGTCATGGAAATATCTATTTTCACAAAATGTAAACCACACTATTATAACAGTCAATCCGAAACCAATGACTGGTGCAAATTTCACGTCGATCCAACAAGGAGAAGACTATCTGGGAGCCGATTTTAAAAGTTAGGGGCCGTCCCAAAAAAGTGTATATCGAAACACCATAACCAGTCAGCCAAATGTCGCGTTTTGTATTTTGTTTATCGCAGACGATGTTTTTAGCTATTATTACAGAAAGTTAGCTTGCTTTTTTTGCAGGCAGATTAAAATATTAATGTGAACAATGAATCAATCAATCAATCAATCAATCAATCAATCGATCGATCAAACAGTCTATCAGTCAGTCAGTCAGTCAGTCAATCAATTAATCAGTCAATCAATTAATCCATCGATATCAATCAATACATGACCATCAATCAATCTATAAATTTTTTCTTCACACGTTTTTTTTAACTCCTGCATGTCATGACAGTATAACAGCTATGTTCAGTATCAACTGAGGAAAGAGGGACATGTCCAGCAGCGGTCTCCATTCAATTTCCCAGAACAAAGAAGTCAAATTAAACTTGTTCAGTTGCCATACAACAACTACTTTGGTCATTTACTCACAGCAAACGGATAAAGAAATAACTAACTATGAAAGCCGTGTATCCTAAAGGAAAAAGAACTCGAGCCATACTATCGATCAAAGTGTCCATGCTTGTGTTGATTGCTAGCGATCCCAAGTTAAAGAATTTACGTCCCGTTAGTCGGTGAAAAATTGAAATCTTGTCCTTCCTCGTGGCATCTTCTGAAAATCCCATCTTATTTTCCTTAGACTCTTCGTTGTTCTGCAGCTCTGTAGCGTCTTCCTGCATTGTTTTGACAAAAATATTAATACTTAATAGCATAAATCAAATACCACTAGTTGGTCTGGAGTGAATGCAAAGTTGAAATTAGTCCATTAAACGTCTGTGGTGAGGTATCACTTCGTACCCAAGACTATTAGCTTGAGAAAGCAGCCGACGTTTCCCAAGGTCGCCGACCTTGGGAAACGTGGGCTGTTTTCTCAGGCTACAGGACTATCAGTAGTTTATTTAGTGAATAGTCCTGAAAAAGACTGTCGTTAAAGAGATGGTTTGTCCTGAGAGTATGTGTAGTTTTTCTACAGTGACCCTTCCAGGTGAGTAGTCCTTGAAAAGATTGTTGTTTGGTTGTTTGGTCAGCATTTTTCCTTAGCGTAAATAACAGGAAGAGTGTGGTCCTTTTAAAAATGATTGTCGTCAATTTACGAAATGGTAGCAGTATTTGTAGTTTTTGAGTGGGAGTAATCCTCAAAATGAAAATTATTTGAAGTGTCTGTCTAGTGTGATTGTCCAAGTGAGAGTATATCAAAGACCTCTAGTTAAGGCTGTTGTTGGTGAATTACGTTGAAACAGTCTCTAAGGACTCTAAAGATGACCTGCTCAGGCTATCAGAACTACAAACACCAATGGCGGACTACCGTCACCAGCCCGGACAATCAGGCTAGAACAAATAACCTAGGTGCAAACTCCTCAATCAAAACTCAAGACAGATGCCAGATCTTGGTGTAAGGTCATTTGTCTCGTACTTGGTGTAGTGTTCTTCTAAGTAGGAATAAATGCTAAATGAAAAACATAAACTCTTACTTTTCCCTTTGGTGGCGAAATTTTCCTCACTCTGTTTCTTCTTGAAGTTGCGTTGTAGACAATCAAACTCTCCAGAAGTGCGATAAACGTGAATCCAAACGACACAATCAAGAACAGGTCAGCGGCCTTAATGTAGCTGACATGCGGCATAGCCTCGTTGACGCTGCCAACCAGAAACAGCTGAGTAAGAAGGGAGGTGATACCGACTGTTACACGGTCCCCAATGTTACGGCAGTCCATCCAAAAAGCCATCCATGATACAACTGTGCAAAGAGTGCAGGGGAAATATATTCTTATGACGTAAAAGCCAATCCTTCTTTTTGCTGTGAACTGAACTGTGATCATGTCAAAACACCCTATGAGAGAACATACGCATGAGCTTATCACTTCTTCATTTTCGTAAAGGCACAACACGATATGCACCGGGAGACGGTCTTATTAGAGAATTGGGCACATTCAATCGGTGGTCAGCTAGTACAGCAGAAAGAGCGTCGTACTTTCCATGTCAAAATCGGTGCCTTCCAACTCGACTTTGCAGTCGAATTGTTTTCAGTAGACAAGAACTAATTTTCTCGACATTTTCTCTTTCTATCCAGGTGCATAGACAGGTACCGCACAAACCGCCAATGATACCAAATAAAAATGCTGGGGTAAGGAAACTGAACATTTAGCTCAAGCCGGACACGTATGCTGCCAGCCTGACTGCCTTTTTTTTTGGTCCGGTCAGTCTGTCGTATGTCTGTTTGCCAGCTCGCCTTCTTGTCTGTCTATCTGATCTTCCCGCATTCCTGACGTCACTTCTGCTTACCTGGCTACCTACCTGCCTGGATGCCAAACCACTTGCATGTCCACCTAGTAGAGCTAGTTAATGAATGCTCATACCCATAAACAGTTTCTTCGTAGTAATCGCGGTACTTTGATTCACAACCACGAATTCTGACATTTCTTTCTTAAAGAGTTGAACGTCTATTCTTCTGTAATGCACATGATTGTTATCTCTTCCATCTGATCAGAAAGATAAAAGTTACAAGTTTAATCAAGAAGGCATATTATCTCGCTTAATTCCAAATTCCAAATTGTCTATTCGCTTAGGATATTTTACTTGTATAAACGTTAATTTTGTGTTCAGCTTGCGCTAATAAAGATCTGCGCCAGTTGCTCGTACATTTATTTTGTGCGTAGCTTGCAGCCCTCAGGTTGCGGAGGTCATGAACTCAAGCACTACATTTTTTTCGTACCGAACTATAAGTCAATAAGTTACTCACAACTCATGATGTCTAATCTGAAAACTTGTATGTCCATTGGATAGGTCCGAAAATCCATCAACGTTGTAGCTGTTACCGTTATCCTGAAAACGAACGTGGCCTGTTAAAAACTTACGAAAAACGATGAATGAACCAAAAAATAAGAATTACAAAATCCCTTGGGTAATTTATGTCGCTGACTTTGGGGTTTGACTCGGGTTGTATGTGGTCAGAGCCATCTCCAACTCTTAGCTAGATCTAATAAGACATTTTCCCTGCAAGAAACAAAATCAGATCTTCACATTGATCTACATGGACATTGCTCTTCACCCACACGAGGTGGGTGGGGCCAACAAAATAGCTCCAGAATTAACTAGACGAATTCATCTGGCTTTACCTAACTGGATCTTAGCTTTCTTATAATTTACCTCTGTGAGTAAACTACCAAACCATCTCCAAACAGAACGACTGTCCGCGTTTCTTGTTGTACAAATGTCTTAGCAGCGTTTTCAAAGTAGGTATCTGGCAGCCACAGTTTGTTAAGGACTTCGTGTTGTAATACCAGGGCACTGCCCCTGTTGCCAAAAGTCAGTCTGGTGTCATTCCAAATTTGTCTCATGTATATGTCCGCTGTAAATTCCTGAAAAATGACACAGGATATAATACTATCAATTGGCATTATATAGACAGAGTATCTGAAAATGAGCGATTGTTTCCTACTGGTTGACTATCCAGCAGCTTTTATTATGTAGGAAACACTGGATTGAATATGAGTAAACGCGCTCCTACTTATAAGAAATTAGCTTATATCCTACGAGTAGAGAAGTCGCGCACAAAAAGAGGATGAAAAACTTGCTTGTTTTAGCAGAACTGGTTTGTTTTGGGTACTGAGTAACATTTCTTAACTATGCAAGATTCACGGCCGCTTGTTGTCAATTAATAGAGTCATTTCACTGAATCTCGTCGTACATAAACTTACAAGCAACTCAGTAATGCTTTTATTGTTTTCTTGAAATGGGAGAAAATAGGCCTTTCCCATTAGAGCGGTTTCAATTTCACTGAGCGCCGTAACACTAAAACCAAAGTAATTACCGTGGACATACCCGTGACCAATCACAGTCATCATCATCCGGTCAACTTGGTATCAAGATACCAATAGTGCAAGAGGTCCAATAGTGCAATCACAGTAGACGGAAACAACACAATGAACTAATCAGATCTCGTAGTCACGGGCGTCAAGCGCGGGAAAAAGCGTGCGAGCACGTCACGATTTTGGTTTTTACTTCTGATTGGTTGAAAAAATTGCGCGAGTTGCTTTAACCAATCACAAGGGGTGGTAACGCAAAATCAAAACAAATACAAAATACTTTCGACACTGCAATTATAGCAAGACTGAGTAATTAAAACGTGGAGAACGGTCTCCTACATGTTTCAATACAAATTTTTACCACCACTTTATTACCCTTCCAGACCAGGACGAGCAAGAGATCAGGTGTTTTTTTTTTTTACATTAACGTCAAATTAACTTTCAACGTAAGTGAGATCACTATATACAACGTAAGTTAGAAACAGCATGGCTTGGTAGTTAGAAAAATGATTCGTCTCATAAGAATTTCTGTTATGGCTCCTCAGGGAAGAAGTGAATAGGCGTTGTCCGTAGAATTACGCAAATTTATTATATTTCATGCCATTAGCCTCCACGCAGACATTCTTTAGGCTCGCACGCAATCTCTCCTCCTGAGCGAGCCAAACTGAAATGTCTGCGTGGGAGGCTATATTAATGTGCATCGGAGTAGCGAAATCTAATAACCCTCGTAAACTGAACATTCCAGGTATGTACACTTAATTTTAACGCAGTAAATGTCGCTGTTTGGTAGCCCAAATATAAGCGCTAAAACACGGCAAACGCCGAAGAATTGAAGTGAAATTTACGTTAAGAGTGCTAGCTTGAAGTTTTAGGTATGAGTGATGTCTATAATTTGCGCGCCGTTTCTTTAAAATGTAAAGCGTAACTTTATCTTTCTTCCCAATTTAGTTAAGGAGCCCCGCCGTAAGGCAGGGCGACCAAAATTAGTTTATAGACTCATTCATTGTTGTCCTCCACGGAAATCTTTAGTAAAAGGCGAAAGATTTATTCGTGTTGAAGGAAAACCAGAGGTACATGAGGTGTTATTCGTGTGGGCTTTCGATGAAAGTGATGCCATAACGCACGTGGGACATGATATTCAAACTAGTTTTTTCGTTTACGCGTGCGTATGAGTGATATGCAAAGGATTTTAATGTTTTATCAACTGTGCGAACTTGCATTTTGCTTTATTTTCATTTTTATACATATATCTTTTTGTGTATATTTTTGGCAATTGTTTTGTTTACTTCACAGATGAAAAAACAATGTAACTCAAACGTGTTTCGGATCTGTTTTATCAGCGACTAAAGATCGGGAATTCGAAATAGAAAACGGATCGGAACAATCCCATCTCGAAAGAGCAAGTTCGTGGTGCTGTTAGTTTAGTTTCAAGTATAGATTGTCAGAAGAGCTGCATTGGCGAAACGAAGGGCAAATTTGCTTATAGACTAAACGAACACTAGGAAGCAGTGGATCAGATTTACCGTAAACCAGCATTCAACTTTACAGTAACTGGTTTAACCTATCATTTTACACTGTCCGAACGGAACCGCCAGTTACTAATCTTGGTAACACCTGACAATCACTTTTATAATGTAGGTACAAAGATACAAAGAAGATATTTATCGCATAACATCCCTAGATAAGGCTAAAATAGATCACGTTCATACCATGTTTTCTTCGTCAATGTTTGAAATGGACAAAAATCCAAGTGACACTGCAATAGTCAGTGGCTCCCCTAGAAGACAAATTTTAGTCTTGAGTACACAAAAATATCGAGGGGACTACAGAAAAACGACAAGAAAGTGTCTGGCATCAGAGCAAACTTTACTGTTTATTTAAGTTGAAAATCTGTGCTGAAGCGAGACCAGCTTGTTGACTTTGGAGCCTGGTAGTTCAGGAAGCCCAAGAAACGTCGCCCCCGGGCCACAGGTTACCCACTTGGGCGGTGTTATACTCCAGGCTCCCCTCCCCCCCCCTTCCTGGATGAGAGGCTAGTTTCAATCGCAAGCTATCCCCACAGCACTGTTTTGTTACGTTTCCCTAATGGTTTACTCAGTGCATGGTATCCATTAATCCGCTTGGGTGCTGTCAGAAAATGCCGAGGAGAATAGTTTCTTAAGGTGGCTCGCTCCTATGTTAATGCGGAGGCTCCATTTTATAAATCGAATTTTCGGCAAGTATTAAAGCGTTAATCGATTTCTGTGATTTTTGGTATTCTAAACAAAAAATGTTTGAATTCTACAAAACTTTTAGTTTTAGGGTAAACAAATTCAACGATTAAGAGGTACAGGCGCTAGCCTTTTCACGGAAACGCGAATATTTCCATTAAACAACGCTCAATAAGTTCGAAGATTTCAAGGTTTACTGTGAGCAAGTTTCTACGAAATCGGCTGGGTAGAAATTTCTGCACAGTTGATTGTTGAATTTTGGCTTTAAAATGTTATGTTTGTGTAATTGCCTCAGCTGTTACAAAAACACTAACGTAATGCTAAGATTGCACATATTTTTGACAGCTTGACACCATTTAAAACTCTGCTGAAAAATCGGAAAAGATCGGAAACTCCCAGTAAAATTTACAAGCAAATAAAGAACATGTTTGTAGTGCGTAACTTGTGAATCTGAAGATATTCACGTTTACCCGACTTGTAAAAAAATTACCGATTTGTTTTCCCTTATTTCTAAGTATGTTAAAATCCAGCAAAATTTGGCTCGTCAAGTTGGCTACTTCGCGTCTTCTGTTTTATAAAATGGATAAAACCCTCGCGTTCCTGTAAATTATTCAAACTTACCGTGTTGTTGTGTTTATTTTACCACTAGGGAATTTCGGTTCATGGACAAACGAAATGATAATGCGGTTGAGCGTCTTTTTCGTGTCCAATTTGAGTTGCGATGATTTGTTCCAACAATAATGAATGGGAAAAACCAGTGATTCCCAAATGGCAAATAAACTCTGGAACGCGGTAAGTTTGAATAATTAACAAGGACCCGAGTTTTTTAAAGCATTATAACATGGACGATGCGAAGTCGCCAACTTGACGAGCCAAATTCGTTGCCTTTCGTCGAGGTTACACACTTGAAACTAGGTGAGGTCGTTTGTATATATGCTGGATTTTATCATACTTAAAAATAAGGGAAAACAAGTCGGTAGTTTTTTCAGAAGTCGAATATTAACTTGAATATTTTTAGATTTGCAAGTTACGCACTATAAACATGCTGTTCTTCATTTGCTGGCATATTTTACTGGGAGTTTCCGATCTTTTCCGATTTTTCAGCAACGTTTTCGGGGGTATCAAGCTGTCAAAAATTATTTGCTATCCCAGCATTACGTTAGTGTTCTCGCAACACCTGAGGCAATTACACAAACATGATATCTCTAAGCCAAAATTTAATAGTCAACCCTGCAGAAATATCTACCCAGTCGATTTTGTAGAAACTTGCTCACAGCAAACCTTGAAGTCTTAGATCAACTTATTGAGCATCATTAGAAAAAAATCTGTCGTTGTTTAATGGAAATATTCGCGTTTCCCTGAAAAGGCTGGTCTTCACATAGCGCTTGTATCTCTTAATCTTTGTACTTGTTTGCCCTAAAACTAGAGTTTTGTAAAATTCGAGCAGTTTTTGTTTAGAATACCAAAAATCTCTGAAATCGGTTAACGCTTACTTACCGAAAATTCGATTTAGAAAATGAAGCCTCCGCGCTAATAAATAGCCGCGAGCCACCTTAAGTGTCTAAGGTAACTACATGACGAAACATTTAATTGAAAGGATGAGACAATATAACCACAAAAGACCGCACCTGGTGTTGTGCAATTGTTTCCCTGGGTGTTAAAGGACAAATAGAAGTATAAATATCGACGTTTATTCTACCTTCTTGCAGTACTAAAAAAAGACCTGAATTAAGACCTTCAATTAAAATTCAACTAATTGAAAAATGCTAATTTAAAGTATATGCCATTTAACTAAACAATCTAACACATAATTTCATCATGATAACAATTGAGTATTCAACAGTGAAAAAGTCTCTGGCTCCCTTTGAATTGCATGGTCTTTTTGAGCAACATGATGACGATGAAAGGAATGATGAAAAGCGTTGCGAGATCTATTTCGCTGCTCCTAAACCCAAATTGCAAAGTTTACAGCAAAACTTGTGGTACCTCCGTGTCCTGGCCGTAGCCTTTTGTCGTAGTTTTGGAAAAGGTCCTTCAAAATACGTGAAGCATTTGGAAGTTCATTCACTGGAGGAATAGTATCCATTTCTAGCATATGATCCTCGTCGCTGGTAAAACAAATTGCATCAGAAAATAGTTGTAGTTAGTTTCATTTATTTCTCATGCAGTCTAGATTTCTCTACCTTGGTTTGTTATAGTACAGCCCGCAAAAGTGTGACTATTTTTGTTAATTCGGATATACTTTCGTGTATATTAGCCAACCAAATCCAAAAATAGCTCAAATAAACTAACTCAAAACGACAAATGAGCTGAAGGCACGGGAAAATTAATGTTTGACAGTACGTCTTATTTTTTTCCTTTTTATGTTCTTTCAAGTCTCGTAGTTTTTAAACTCGCTTTTTCACAAGTCATCACAATGACGGTGAAATCGGGTGAATCGACAGTACACGCGCTGACCTGAAGTCAATTGTCAGTAATGATTTTTAGCCAGTGGCTTGTACGACTATTGCTGCAAGACCGCGATGCAGATACCCTGGGTGCCAGAGGTTTTCTCACGGTCATTCTTCACACCTCTCATGTTTCTTACAAGTCTTCTCGCCAAGCGAGCGTGCTGCGAGAGAACCTCTGGTACCCAGGGTACGATGCAAAATGTCGTACTATACAAATTTACGATTGTTAAGGACTGGACGAGTAGATGAAAATCGGTTTCATATCATTGTAAACTCTCCACAACAAAACACAGCTCTGAAGTTCAAGGAAACCAAATGAATGATCAACGGTTGTGTTCCGCACTGCCGTCAATCAAAAGTTTAACCGTCTGACGTACAAGGGTGGGGGGGGGGGTGAGGCCTCGAGGACACAAATAAAAGAAATTTTACAAGCATGTTTATTCATTTCTTTTGTTTGTGTCCTCTAGGCCTCGCTACCAAGCTGAATTTTAATATATCGAAAGAAGCCTATTTTAACGGGACGATTTTTCATCTGCACCTGCTGTTTTGTTTTCAATAGCTGTACACATATCCCTTATACACATTTTGATACAAGTTTGGCGAGAATAGGTTGCTATGGTTACGAGATATGACGTTATAAGTAGCGGGTGGTCACGTCATTTTTGAGTTAAAATGCGTATTTTTCACCATTCTGGGGTGAAAAGAGCCCAAAACGTTGACAAAACGCAGAAAAGTATTTACTTGTGTCATGTTCTACATTCTAGAATCAAAATTTTCAATTTCCGCCGTTTTTTGAAAATTTCTAATGTTGGCCAAAATCCGAGATGGCGGCCAAGATGGCAGCCATCTTGGATGACGTCACAGACACCCAGCAGCGCTACTACCGAAAACGTATACATATCTTGTAGAGCACATCACAGGCTGTCTACTAAAGGTAAAATCTTTCGTAAATATTGTCACACAGCAAACACCCAAGGGAGGAGTTCTATCAACCTCCCCTCCCCCCTGTACCACGGTGGGGGTTTGACTTTGACTGTACGTCCTAGCCTGTGATTGGTGGATTTGGGTCCACCTTGTTTCTGTTTGTAATGGTCCACTGTTTTATTTCATCTTACGTTTGATCCTGTTGACCTCGCCAAAATTTATCGTAAATATTTCGCACTTCTGAGAAATGAATTTAGTTAAGCGTATGATTTCATCACAGTCAAAAGTGGTTTTTGCCTCGCCAGTTCGCTTGATTGTGGCGATGATGATGATGATGATGATGATGATGATGATGATGAAAAGATTGATGCCTGGTGATGACGATGGCATCATGCAGAATAAACCGAAGACTTTGAGGCATTCGATTCTTTCAACTTGAATGTTAAAAAATTTTCTCGTGATAACCGGTTAGGTTGACCCAAAGAAAAAGGTCCAAGGCGTCGCTATTATACTTCCAGAAGGTTATACCATGCTGCGACACGATTCTGCTGTGTTTACTATTTCCAAGAAACGACCTGTGAACAGCATACTCAAACAAAGCTGAGATAATGGAAATGAGGTTGGACATCATGGTGGCAAGGTCCATTGAGAATTCAAATGAGATGCTGTGAGCAGGGCAGAACTAGACTCCAACCGATGCTTTGCATTCAAATTTTGTATTCGAAAACAGGAAAATTAGGTCTTATCTTATTCAAAATTCTACACTCCAAAATGTACCTGTATAATTCTCTAACATTTTTTAACAAAGCTAAGATTCAAATTAACTCAATAAAACTTAAGGAAGACTACCACCGAAATGATAAGAAGTCTGTTCATCTTAAAACATTCAAAGACAAGGTGGTATCCTAAAATGTCATCAACAGAAAGAAATGGAAAATAGATTTTTTGCTAGCTAATTAACTCACCTGCAAGTGACACCTAGTTAGATAATTATATGAGCTTTTCTTATTTGTCCATTTGATCGTCACTTTACAGCACACGGTCGCTACCTTGTACCATCACTTTTAAATATAAAATATGGAATACAAGGAAAACCTTCCAATCAAGGTGATTAATCACGAAAGTATTGTAATTTTCGAAGGTATGTAAAACAGGAGACTGACAGGAATTGAGACTGAAAAACCCGTCGAAGCTATTCAACATAAGTAGTAAAGGGGGACCACTAGGAGAACTGAGCCTCGTTTTGATGTAAGGATGACGTCATAACCGGAACCGGAAGTCACGTGTTTTTAAGAGGGGGAAACCGCTGACCAGTGGGAAAAAAAGGGATCGCAGGCTCATGCAACCGGAAGTCACGTGATTTGAAAAGGGAAACCGCTGGCGAGTAGGAAAAATGGATCGTGGGCTCAAGGGGAAGTAAAACGCGGGCTCAAAGTCCAAAGTCCAATTGGGGGAACGGGGGTGACCTGGTCCAGATATGGATTTGATATGGGTTTGATATGGCACATCAAGCAAAAGACATTTATAAGTTGGAAAGAAAATATTTTAATGTAAATCATATAATCCATCCATGATGATGAGAGTTCCATGTCACAAGGGGAAGCAGAAGCATGGCGCTGACATTTTAAGGAAGGAGACGATATGGTTTTCGATGAAATAGTGGAAATCCATGTTGCTCGCATGGGGTACTGTGGAAAGATTTCCTTTTCAATAAAGTGTCCTCCAAACCACAGATGTTTATATGAGTGTTCCTATTAATGAGTTCCTTTTGATAATATGAGTGTTCCTTTGAGTTCCTTTTGATAATATGAGTGTTCCTTTTAATGAGTTCCTTTTAATAATACGAGTGTTCCATGATGAGTATTCCTTTGAGTTCCTTTTAATAATACGAGTGTTCCATGATGAGTATTCCTTTGAGTTCCTTTTAATAATATGAGTATTCCTTTGAGTTCCTTTTAATAATATGAGTATTCCTTTTGATATGGGTTGAGTGTTCCTTTTGATATGGGTTGAGTGTTCCATCACCATAACTTTCATGGCTACGACGGATACTAAGCCGGCAAAAGCCGGCAAGGCAGCTTCGAGTTTGAACTCCAAGGTATGCTACTAAGAAGAGGCAAGCAATACCATTGACTTGGCGTACTCTTAGGAAAAGAGTCTCACTGGCGTGGGCATCCTCCCCACACGTGATTACTTCATGACCGACTTGGCGTACTCTTAGGAAAAGAGTCTCACTGGTACCCGTAGGGGAAGGTTTGGAAGGTGACAGGATCTACCACTCTCTTGTCGTACACCAACCGATACTGCTTGTACTCGGGGAAGGTGTACAGTAGGTAGTGCTTGGGATCCCGGACGATCTGGTGTGTTTTGATGATTTGGGTTTGTCTGGGTTTCAGGAGGGGTTTCTGGATTTCGTCGAGGACGTTCTGTCGCATGACGTTGTAGTTCAACTGGCTCTTGCCTTCGCTGTTGAGACGGAACCCTCGCACTTTGCATTCAACGTGACCAAGCTTGGTTTGGTAGCCATAGTTCTTGGGACCGCCCGACACGAATTCCACAATGTAGTCGTCGTTGTCCAATTCACTCGTAAAGTCGCCGAGGTAATCGCCCAAGAGCGGGGTTGCTTGAGTCTCCTCTGTCCAATAGATGACGGAGTCGGTGTCGTAGTAGAGGACACGTTCTCCCAGCTGTTCCAGGGCTGCATACAGTCGGAGCCGGGCCCAACAGGTAGTGAAACAGGCTACAAAGATGTTGAGGTTAGGTGAGAGAGGGATGTCTTCGTCTTGGTACTGGTAATGCACCTCCACTAAGTTGTCATTGATGACGGAGAGGTGACGCACGTCCAAGCTATCGGTATCTAGAAAACGGTGGAAGGCTTGAGGGTCCTCAAACGTTTGGACTTGGGTCTTGTTGAGACGTTGTCCAAACTTGCCCCACATGGAATTGAGCATGAGCTTGGCTAATGTTCGTAGGCCGGGATTCTTTTGGATCTTGTCGTATTCCAACTGAATACCCTCCTTCTCGAAGAACTTCTGGATGTAGTCCTGTTTGGCTTCCTCGGACATGTTGTCCTTAGGCCACCCACTGGCTTCTTGCTTAATTTTCAACCAGGTGTTGACGTAGTCCTTAAAGAGGCCTTCACACGTCTCGTCAAAATGCCAGACCTCATAGATGTACTGGATGTCGTACCCCAAGTCCACCGCTTTAGATAATTCGGGGGTACACCATGTTCCCGTCAAGGCTCGCTGTTCGTCGGTGTGCACACATTCTGCACATCTGTCTAAGGGCCGTTTGACCATCTCTTGTTCCACACAGGCAGCACAGAGAGGAAAAAGGAGTTTGGACTCATGACGGTAAGGCAGGACAGGATGGTAGAGATGACGTGGCGGCAGGACTTTGCATTGGACGAGGCCAAAGTAGAAACTGATGTCGGTGTGTCCCGGATTGAAGATGACACGAGGATGGCCTTTGGGGTACACACAGGTCTTGTTCACCCAGGGGTACAAGGAGGTCACATCAATGTAATGTATTTGTTGATTGGGTGTCACGTGATGGTACAGTTTGATGGCATTGGTACGACCCCCGCAGAAAGCGTCGCGGGGATTCAAAGGTTCTGTCAACTCAAGGGTCCCCAGGTACGTACGGATGTCCAAGGAGGTGTCTTTGAGACGGAACCAATCACATTCCCACATTTCTATGACATGGTATCCGAGCTCTCTAAATTGTTGGATCCTTTGCTGGGTGGCCTCGTAGACATCTTGCATGGTTCGATCATAGTGACGTAGATGGCTTTCGTGACGAATGGGGAAACAGCGAGGACACCCATGCCAGAAACACCCGTGAAATTCGTAGATGGTGTTGGTACTGGCATCGAAACCGTCGACATGGAAGTTAGTGCCAGGGATGCAATACTCGCCGGCATTACGGGCATGTTGAAGGCTCTGCTGTTGTTGGGCACACCAGGTTAACCATTCCAGGGCCACCTTGGAGTAGTTGATGTGATTGCGCCATCCTCGGACGGGTTCACTGGCAATACTGTTGGGGATCATGCGATTCATGCGTAGATCGCGGTTACAGGCCGAGGCAATGGTGATGTGGTCGAAGGGGTTGAAGCCCGTCAGCGTTTCAAACAATCGTTTGAATGTCAAGCATCCTTCTTTCAAGAGACGTACATCGGATTGGCAGTACTTAACCAGTTCTTTCTTGAAGTCAAAGACCTTGTCGCGTTGCTCTTGATGCCAGGTTTCCAAGGCTTGTTTACCTTCGGGGGACATGGTTTCTGGCATGAAGTGATCGAGGGCCGGGATGGGTCCTACGTAGTTTTGATGGTCGGGATGATTAAACTTGTGGGGGAAGTACCCTTTACAGAGTTCGGTCAATCCAAAGGTTTTGGGAAACGCTGATAGAGGCATCTGGAAGAAACTCATTGAGTCGATGAAGCGGATACGGTCATGTTGGACTTGCAAGAGTTTACACCCGTTCCGGAGCTGCTGGACGATCCTGTTGTCCCCATAGTATTGATGAATGACAAAGTAACCATCATATCCTTGGAAATTATGAGCCAGGACATTAACTTGGCGGGTATCATGGAGTGTCAAGGTATCCAGCCATTCCAGGAAATCTCGGACGCAATGGTTGCCAGGGAAACACATGGGTTGGTCGTCGTCTTCGGTTTCGGCCACCACGAGGTTCGCGATGTGTTCTTCTTGGGGTTGCATGGCTTCAATATCAAAGAAGACATGAAGGGGTGGTATGCTGTCCTCCTCCTCCTCCTCCTCCTCCTCCTCGGGTGTGGCATCCACCCTACGTTTAGGGCGGGGGCCTCGTTGCCGTTTCCTCTTTCTTTTCTTGTCTTGAGTGGCTATTTGAATAAAACAACGATGAGTTGCACCGTTCACGTACTCATGACAGCAGGGACAATCAATGTAGCCACATTGATGGTTGTCCATGTGGCGAGCAGGAATTAGGATGAGACATTTCGCACAGCGACGACGCCGAAAGCAGACGGAGGAGTCTAGGTTGGTCACGGGTTTGCCGGCGTGGTCCTTGACCAGATGCATTTGGAAACAGGTGTCTCCAAAAAAGTCCCGATGACATTGTTGACAACGTTGCGTGGCTTTCTGGCCTCGAGGGTACGCCTCCAAGAAATCAGGACACTCTTTCTGCCGACAGGCTCCGCACAACTTTTTCTTGGTGCATCGATGCTTTCCCTCCTCGTTATAGGGTTTCCAACAATGGGCACAGACGTAACCGGTTCCGAAAAAGGCGGGCAACTTGGTTATGACGTCATAATGGCCTTTCTCGTGCAACAGGATCAATTGTTTGTCTTGAAGGGGACCAAAGGTGGTGATGTGAAAAGAACGGTCGGCATCCACCAACAGGATCTGGTAACCGGTCAGGGAAGGAGCGGTACTGAATTGGGTCAAGGCATCGTAGCCACAAGGGCCGAAGGGTACGTTGGCCTCGTGATGGAGCAAGAGAGCCATTTCTTTTTGGATTTTCCCTCCTTTGCGAATTGAATGCCATTTTGGGTGTTGGTCCACTTTGGCTTTGGCGACCACGAGGGCTCTGGCACAACAGAGGTCATCCTTGTTTTGGATCTGGATGATGGAACGTTTCTTGGGTATTAAATTTCGTAGAGGTTGATGTCCGGGTTTGGTCCGGCGTGGTTTACCGGTGCCTTGAGGGGCATGATGGACTTGAGTAATGGAGACTTGAAAGGAGTCGTCCATTTCAAATTGTTCGTTGCTGTTGAGGGCTTGGGCTAAACGTTGGAATAAAGCCTCGACACGGTCGCCGCCTTGGCGCCATTCTCCTGCACGTAATCCCCAGCCCTGAAAATTATTATGGAGTCTGTTGGAGGCGATGGTAAAGTACAGACGATCTTGATCGTGGAGGGGTGGTGTGGTGGTGGTCAACACTTGATTCACCGCGCGACGTAACCCCTCTTCTAGAGCTCGAGTCATGCTCTGATTGGGAATGAAATTCCCCCTTTGACGTAACTGGGTCTTGAAATGACGTTCACGCACTCCCAGACGGTTGCTCAAACGATCAACATAGGGGTCGAGTTTAAACTCCAAGACACCCTCCGCATTGGCATCCAAACCTCCCCCAGTTTGTTGAAGAAGATGGGTTTGAAACGCACGTTGGCGTTCGAAGCGATCCAAGGCCTCTTCACAAATCTCATCACTGTCCGGCATGTCTTCGAGGCAAATCATAGGTCCCACACAGGAAGGGGCCTCTTCTGGCTCTGACATCTGGAGACCACTGGGTCCCGCTTCCTCTTCATCTTGGCGAGAGGACATGATCAGATGAACTGACTGGAGATCGGGGCTCTGTTTTTATAGAGAACCAAAAGGTCACGTGTCAGGAGAAGGAACCAATGAGAAGGAGACCCCATGATGTTTTGGGAGGGGGACTGGGGTGGGGGGACCCCCCTCCCCCCTCTCTAATTAGGGTCCATGGGGCATGATGGGAACGAATAAGAGACTATAAAACAGATCGACCCTCGAGGTGAGTCATCTCAAAATGGACGCTGGTCATGAGAAGCTATTGGAAACCTTTGAAACGTTTGAATTAGATTTGGAAGTAGAGGAGATCTTGGGGAAAGTGAAGAGGGAGTTGCAGTTCGAGGAGGACACCTTGGCTGAGTTTTCGGAATATTTGAAAAACAAACTGGAACCGGAGAAAGTTGAGGCGCAGCAACGCCGAGCAGAAGAGGCCACTCGTTTACAGCAATATTGTTACCCTCAAATGACCTGTGACTGGTACATCGAGGGGCTGGATTATTGCTGTAACTATTGGCGGTACCAGTTTAAGCGTCCAGTCACACCTCCCCCAGCACCACCACCCTCGCCCAATGTCCAACGAAAGCGAGGGCCTCCGCCGCAGCAACCGACGACGACGACGACGCACGACGTACCGACCAAACAACGACGACTCTGACCCAGACGACGTGGACGACAAGAAGGACGAGGACTATGTCCCTGACGACAACGACCTTAACGACTCTGATCCAGACGACATAGACTATGACCCTGACGACGAAACGACAGAGTTACTGACAAAAGACGAACAACGACGGAGACGGAACGCTCGGAAAAAAGCTAGGTTCAAGGCCCGCTACCCAGAGAAAGCCCGAGCGAGGAATATTTGCAAAAAAGCCGACTACCGACGCAAGTACCCTGAGAAAGTGTGTGCGGCCCGAAAACGATACGTAGAACAATATCCGGATCGAGTGCGGGAGTCCAGAAGGCGTTATGAGGAGACGCATCAGGAGGAACGGCGTGTCGCCAAAAAACAATGGGCCCGAAACAACCGAGCACGTTGTCTCGAAAACGAGCGACGGTATAGGGAGAAAAACAAGGAACGTATCAGACTCCGACGGCGTGAGTATCGTAAAAACAATCGTGTTCGAATAGTAGAGTTTCGATTGGCCTATCGTGCTGCGAACCGAGAGAAGCTGGTGGCGCAATCAAGAGAGTACTACCAGGAGAACCGCGAGAAGCTGCAGGAGAAAGCAAGAAGGTACTACCACAAAAGGAAGCACGTGTCTCTAAAAACCAAACCACTGCGGGTGGTATTGACTGATTATAGAACGCAACCTTCTCTGGAAATGTATTTGAATGACTTTTGTGCCTCCTTACCTTCTATAGAGAGACAGAAAACGGAAGAGAAAATCAAAGCATTAGGACCCTTAAAACTGACCATTCCCTTGGAGGACTTTATAAAATCCATACCGAAAACCTTTGAGAACTTGTCTTTTTGTGAATCATTTCTTGAGGATGATAGTCTCACGGATATGGATTCGGGGGGTGTGCAAGCCGTGGACCCCCCTGACATGGACCCCTCTGACTTGGAGGATGAGAACATTTCTTTTTCTGAATCATTTCTTGAGGATTATAGTCTCACGGATATGGATTCGGGGGGTGTGCAAGCCGTGGACCCCCCTGACATGGACCCCTCTGACTTGGAGGACTTTTCATCTTTGTTGCAGAACATATCGCCTGACGATTGGACCGAGTTACTGAGGGATGTGGAGGACTCTTGTTCCTTTGATCTGGAGGCATTGGTGCCCCCCGAAGACTTCGTTCATGACATGTCACCCGACGAGGGGGTGGATTTAATGTATGATTTAGTAACATAAAACATTTTCGTTTCCGTAATTTGGAACTACAGAAGACTACCGAACTGCAGAATAACAAAATTTTTATTGACACAACAATGGTATATAGGGGTGTATTCCACAATGAACTTGGTTACAAGGGGTTCTCCAGAATCCTGTTTGAGAATCCTGTTTGAGACAGTACAACGAACCAATCAGACATTTTGTAATTGACACAACATGTAACTGTCATTAAAATGTTTACAATTTTAAACGTTTCTTGGCTTGCATGATTTTCTTGACCACCCGTTCGGTCTTGGTTTTCTTGCCCGGTAATTTATCAATGGCTTGGATCATCTTCGTATCGGCTTTCCATTTATCTTGCAAATTCTTCGCACGGCTGTAATCAATGTCGTGTTGTTTCGCAATCCGGTCCAAGCGATTTTTGCCGGGATCCCCCCGTTTCAGACGTTTGGCCAAATGCGTGCCAGGGCCCATGTATTGATAGCCAGGCCAATGAAATTCCTTCCCCGTTTTCGCAATCCATTTTTGGACATCCACGGCCCCTCCTCGTTGGGTGCGTTTCCGTTTGATACCCCTTCTCCTCCTGTGGGTGGGCATGGTTTACTCACTGTCGTACTGCAAACGTCTCCGTCGGGGTGGTTTGCCTTTGGCCCAATCTTCCCAACCGGGTAAGGGTTTCAATGCTTGTACTTCACGGGAGACGCCTTTGCCTTTGCCTTTGCCTTTGCCTTTGCCTTTGCCTTTGGCCCAAGGACTCTCAGCTAACTTTTTTTCCAAGGTCTTGCGCCGTTCTCGAATGGCTTGTAAACGCGACCCGATATCCCCTCGACTGGTAGAAGGTCTCTCTTCTCCTCGACTGGTAGAAGGTCTCGGTTCTCTCGCGCCTTCCCTGGTAGCAGGGGTAATGGTGGGTTTGGGAGCCGACGGACCTCCTTTTATCATGCGCTTCAACCATTGTTCCACGGGTCCCGTCACCAAATCCCCGACTTCTTCTTCTTCTTCGCCTGGCGGGGCCCCTGGGGCACCCACTCCCACGCCTCCGGGAAATTGACGAATGCGTTTGGTTAACTTGATTAATTCTTGACTTAACGGTTTGGTTTGAGCATTGACCAGGGCTGGAGGTAATTCGGGATTGGCCAACAACACATGTTTTTTAGCGGCCAGCGTCGCGGCTTTGTTCAACAAGGCATTTTCGGTGAGTTCTCCTTTGTAATATTGAACGAGTTGTTCCAAGTCCTTGTGGGGAATCATGTAGACTGCATCCATGGGGGTTGACTACACTCGGAGCAAAGTTCCCCGTCTTCTATTTGTCGACAGCTCTCACAAAGACGGGTCTTTAAGATGTGCCTGTACTCTCGATACAACAGGTGATATTTATGCTTCCAATAATGACACTCGTCTTTCCACCGGTCGGTGGCCCGATTGGCCTCTTGTAACAGGGTGATCCATGTGGCCAGGGTTAACGGGTCGGTTGAGCACATTGACATAACACCTCGTGAAGTCCTTGAAACAAACCGCGTCCTTTTTGTTGAACCAACCACGCCCGACGTTTTTTGACGGAATGTCGACGACGTCCCAAATCGCGTAGCACCCTTTTATAGGGTTGAAGTTTAGCCAGCATGGGTGGGGTGACGGGAATCTTGTTTTTTAAAAAGTTCAACACCAATTCACTCACAGCATTGATTTGATCGGCATTGGCATGTTGTAACAACTCTTGACGTTTGGAACCATTGGCTTCTTGTAACATGGACCGTAAAAACGGTAATTGACGTCGAAGACGTTGCATCGTTTATCGACGACGGCGACGATAGCGTTGATTGGCTTTTTGGATCGTGCGTTTTATACGTTTATCCGTTTCCAAGGCCGCGGCTTTCCCTAATCCTACCATAGCAGGGACCAATAGATTTAAAAAACCACCTCGTTGGCGACGACGGCGTCGTCGTAATCTTCTTCTCCTCACCATGGTCGACCCGTCAATAAACGTTGAAGGGCTTTGTCTTGTTTGATCACGTCTCGCGTCTCTTTATAGCCTTGACGGGTATTGCGTTTGAAATCGGACCACCAACCCCCACCTCGTTGTCGTCGGACATGTTGTACATTATCGGTAATGCCTTTTAAGGCTTGCCCGCCTAATTTGCCTAAAGCCAGGCCAAACCCAGGCGCGGGGCCTGAGAGAAACATACTCATGCCATGGGCAATTTTATCCACCAAACGGGGTTTGCGACGCATTAAAGCTCCTCCTCGTTGTTTCCTTTTTCTGCGTCGTCGTCGTCGTCGGACGGCCATGGTTCTAAGAGTGTCGGACTGGGAGGGAGCGGCTTTTTATGGATCCAATACTCTTTGGGTTTCAAGGGACGAGGACATCCGTCTACATAGCATAGGGCTTCCAAGGGTTGGTACACAAAATGACGATGGTAATCTTGGAGACATCGTTTGGGTAACGGAGGAGTGAAATCCACAATGGTATCATCCAACGTTTGCATCTTGATTAAAAATCCTTCCAGGTCCTCCAAGGGGACACCTCTCACATAGGTTTTCAATTCGGTCAAGGCTTTGGCATAGGTGGTAAACGCAAACCGACTCATGGTCACTTTAAATCGATATTGTTTAAAATCATTCCATCCTTTGACCACGGTGCCCACCGCCGCCAAACACGCTACCAACGTGCTGTTGTCCAAAAGGGGGCCAGCAATCATGCCCGCGGCCATCAGGAGTAACGCCATGCCATTGAACAAGGCATTGATACACTTGTAATGATTCAACATTTTTCGATAACACCACCATTGTTGATGGTAAAAGGCATACAAGGAATCCATCCGTTGTAATAATTCCGGTGGGAAGGGGATGCCAGGACGTCGAGATCCATTCAATAACGACACGGCGGTTTTCATCCTCACGGCGATACCCGGGACGACGAGGTTTGTACGCTCGGGGCTCCTCCTTGTTTATAACTGGTCACAATGCTATTGGTCATGGTCACATTAGCAATTTCCCGTCCTTGGGCCAATTGTTCTTGATCTTGTAATAGCATCCGTAAACGTCGTTGTAAATCGGCTTGACGCAAGGTACGAGGCTGTCGGCCAGAACTCCCAGATGTCCAAGATCCTCGAGGGGTAGCTGGATTGGAGGCAGGTGTCAAAGGCGACGTGGGGGTATTTCGTCGTCGTCCTCGTATTCGAAACGGTCGTCGTCCACGACGACCCCCTCCACCACCACCACCACCACCACCACCACCGCCGCCGCCACCAGCACCTCCACCACCACCACCACCACCAGCAGCACCACCACCACCACCACCACCACCACCACCACCACCACCACCCCCACCACCACCACGTCCAGCACCCCCACCACCACGTCCACCGCCACGTCCACCACGTCCGCCACCACGTCCGCCACCATTACCCCCAGCACCCGCGGCTGTTCGAGCACCCGCCGCCCGGGGTACGCTAGGAGGCGTCGCAGGCGTTCGAGCCCCAGAAGACTCCGGGGTGGTCTGGGGGCTTTGGAATGATTGATTTCCTGGACTTCCTACCCCCGCGGGGGAAGAGGCCTGTGCAGGGGGTACACCAGTCACATCATCGGGCCAACTCGCGATGACATCCGCAGGGGGGAGGGATTGCATAAACTCATAGAGGGGATCAGGGGGCATTTCCTCCATGGCCACGTCGAGAAGACCTTGGTCTCCCGAGATATACAAATCTTGCCAAGCCCTTGGGGACATGACATTGCTGCTGGACGCCCCGACCCCGGCCGGGGCCACGGTATCGTACGATTGCGGAGGTTGACGGTCGTCATCATCATCGGCCATGGTTGCTCTTTTTCCGGTTCCAAAGGGGGTGTCGTGCCTTTATACTCGCTTTTGATAGGTGCGCGTCCATCCTTCGTCTTTTAATAGGTGGCTCAACACACGTTGTTGATCGGAGGAGGCCGGGTGTAAATCCAACACCAAGTACCCATACGGGCGGGTGGTGGCTTGATGAAACGTCTCCAACGTGTCTTTCCAAGTGGTCGGAAACGATTGCAGCATGACATTGCGTACCCCTAATTGATCTCGAGGATTCTTGAACGCCACAATGTAATGGGCATTGCGGGATATACTTTTGGCATAGCGACCCACGGGAAACATGTCTTGGCACAAGTACAACACCGTCACCCCTTGATGATGCGAATGTTTGGTGAATAAATCCAACACGCGTTTATCGTGACTCCCTTCGTCCATTAAATCGTCCAAGACCAGGACCCCCTGTCCTTGAGGAAACCATTGAACCAACGCGTCATGATCGGGAATCCCTTCGTGAAACACCACCCCATGATCTTGCATGCCTTGAAATCGATCTTGCCACGCCCCATAACAATAATGTAGTTGGGTCGGTGGGGTGTCAAACAACTCGGGGTTGTCTACCAAGAGTTTTTCCGTAAACACGGTTTTGCCACATCCCGAAGGACCCACCACCAAGATAGAGGAGGGGGTATGAAAACGAAACGGTTTCCCCGTTTGCATGATGATGATACTACCCAGGGGAAAAAAAAAGGCACCTTTTTATTGGAATCGGTGGGACTCGAACCCACGCACGACCCAATCGCTATTCTGGATTAAAGGCCAAAGGCTCTACCGACTGAGCTACGACTCCGACACACGTTTTTTCCAACATATTTTATTTAATCATTCCGTTGATGATACGGATGACAACAAAGTTGATACCATTGGGCTTCTTGGCCTACAATCAATTGTTGAATGCGTTGACCGGCTTGATGGTCATTGCTTACATAATCATGATCCGAAAACTCATTTAAAAAGTCTTGCAAGGTTCGTCCACGGGCTTTGGCTTTCAAATACAACAAGGCGTAATCACCACAACTCTTGCTTGAAATGGCTTGCAGGGACTTGCCATTGGTCACCACATACTTCCAATGTTTCACCATCCAATCTTGGAACGGGGCGGCTTGCACGTACGTGTCCAGGGGCAAAGCATAACTGTCGAGGATTTCACACACGTTTCCATCCGTCCACACCCCTAACCAATGTTGTCCGGGTTGATCGTGTGGGTCCGTATTCACAATGTACCCTTGGCGTTGGGTCTTGATAGGACTCTTGGGTAATCGATCACAGGCCACCGTCCCGTAAAAGTAACGTTTCAAGTGGGGGTCGTCTCGGGCTAAATAATCCAATTGCACATTGTTCAAGGCCACGTGTTCCATCAGTGCTGGTAAATGTTGTACAACACGGCTCCGTTCTTGTCAATCTCCAGCAAGTTCTCAAATTCTCCATACACGAGCACGGTTATATTGACCCCGGGAGCAGCTCCAAATTCCAAGACCAGTTGTAAATCGCCCGTTTGCTTGGGGTTGAGGTTTTGACTGTCAGCACATCCATTGGCCACATTGTCAAACATGTACAAGGTACAGTTTTTCCTGTGGCCCCAATCTCCTAGTTCTACCATATTGCCTTTCTTTTTACACCAAGCCCCACTGGCTTGCAGAAAACGGAAGTAACCTAGATTATCTCGGGTGCCATTGTTGTGCACTAACTGCAGGGTTTCATAAGGGTATTCTTCGCCTTTGACAATCTGTCGAATGGACGTCAGCCCAAATTTCTGGAAACAGAAAGGATCTCGGGTCACATCTCCATTGAAGGCACGGCTGTCCAACAACCCCACAATCAATCGGTCCGGTATTCTGTTTTGAAACAGGTTAGGGATATCAAAGCGGACCAGGTTGTTTTGCATGCTGAAGGTCCTGATTTCACTGCGGACGGTCGGGTAAGCCGCCACTTGGCCTTCATTGTGTCTTTTGCTAGATAAACTCTGGTAGATGGCGTCATTCAAACGCAGTTGGCAGAGATGAAACCGTAGTTTCACATCCCCTTCCATCAATCGACCCGCTAGAGCCACTCCATTCAAAAACAGGCTGGGGCCATTGAAATGAAATTTCATCTTGATTTCGATGCCAGGCACCAACAGTTTGCCAGTGTGAAACACTTCCAAGTGCGGGGTAAACACTAGACTGTGGGTGACACCTGCAGCATACTTGGCGGTTTCGGCTACCATGGCGGCCAAGGCTCCTTTGTGATTGGCGGGGAGATCCCGGTAGTCATTATGTGGTGCTGCACTGTTGGTATTGTTGTCCGTCCATTGGGGTGGGAAATCCACTTGATTGAACCAGCCTTGGGGTCCCAACACGGTCTTGCCATCTTCTCGGTCATAATTCAGCAAGGTTTCTAGGTACGCTTTGTAATGATACGTGTCGGATTGTGGACTGATCAACGTGCCATTCAACTGCAAGTCGATTTGTTTGATGATGGAATGGGCCAAATTGTTGACGGGCCACAATTTCTCCGCGGCCACCAAGTTCCCGTTATCATCCTTTTTCAAACTCAATTCCATGGTAAAGTAACTGCGTCCCAAATCCACAAAATCGTCCAACCCTGGCACAATGAATTCCATGGGATTGATACCCGTGGTGGTGGGTTGAATGGTGACCATGCGATAGGCATTGATGCTAATGTCCGTGGGTGGCACCTTGAAAATCCGTAACGCTGGGTTGACGGTCCCTTCGGAACGCTCGTGAGCCGGGGCGGTTTGTGTACTCACGTCAGGCATGTTTAACGTCGTCGTCGTCGTCGAGTGGTGGTACGTCGTCGTCGTGAGGGGTTTTTATACCGTCGTCGTCGTGCTAAACGTTGTCTCAAATCAAACCCGGGCAGTCTCATCACCTCGGCACTTAACCAACCGCCACGTTGTCCTCTCCTGAGTTTCCAAAATGGATACAGGCCACCCCATTGAGACAACCCTCGATTACTACGAATCCGTCGAGGTCGTGAATGCACGGGATCCATGTTCACACGCCCAAAATATCACGCGCCCGTTTGGTTTGTTTGGGAAATAAGGCACTGGCGACCCGCACGGCGTCTTTTACGCTCTTATGACTCAACGCTTTCTTGGCTTGTTTGGTGATTTCTTTTTTGATGACTTGTTCGGCTTTGCGTTTGACACCTCGTGATAACCCCGTTGTCAAGCCTCTCTTGATATTACTAGGTAGTTTTAAAGGATTTCGCGTCCTTATAAGACCTTGCCACCCCCCACGCATCAGATCCGTCATCAATCCTTTGCCTTGTTGATCATACCACTCGTCGGTTCGAAATCGTGTCAAACTTCCCCCACGCATGGTGTCTTCTTCACCAGGGATAAACGTTTTGTCTGTGCTTCATGGGACCCCCTTTTTATACCGTCTCACATGAGATTGCACGTAAACGATTCCCCCGCATAGCGTTTTCGTTTTCCTTGGCGGATTTCCTCCATGCGTTTCAAATGCGATTTTTTGGCATTCTTTTTCGCTACCTTTTCTATCTTTTTGGTGATGGACCAAGCGGTTTTAGGAATCCCGGCAATCACCGCGTTGATCCCTTCCCCCGCTTGTGGACGTCGTCGTCGTCGTCGTCGTCGTCGTCGTTTCGGAGGCATGATTGACTGGGGGTTCCCTTCTCGTCTCTCTTTTTTATGCCTTTTTGAAGTGTAACGTGACAATGGTATGACCGTCCCCAAACTTGACCAAGTCGCCTCCTCTACCAATCGTTTCGGCCACTTGAACATGAATGATTTCCACCACCTCGTTACGAAGAGACATGTATTGAATGTGCAACGGTTCAAAGTACAGGGTGCCACGTCCTTGTCGCTTGTACTGGATTTCGCGCAACAAATCGGTCACGCGATTGCCCACCACCGTGCTGCCTGCCACGTCCGAGTACACGTGGAGCGTTCGCGTGGGGTCGCCCACCACCGCCCGAAACGCCACATTCAAATTGGTGAAACGCCACCCACAACTCATACTCAATTCCATGTAGTCTTGCGCTCGACTGGTGGTCCAAAACACCGGGTTCCCATCCTTATCGGTGATATCCTTCCAATCGCTGTTCGTGGTCATGTCGGGGATTTGATCCCCCAGGAAGTCTTGCTGTAAGTTCGGGCCCAAAATCCATCCGCTGGTAATTTTACGTAACCATCCCATCTTGACAGCTAACTTGGTATGAACGGCAAACGCGGGCGTGCGAACGGATCCATCATGAGAGACATTCGTGTTGTCAATGAGCAGATCCTCCCCTTCCCAACGAAACTTGACGTACGTGTGTTTGCCTTGATCGTCCAAAAACGTGCCCCCTTGGATCACCGATTCCCGTCGTTTCTGTTCCACATGAGTAATGGCGGCTTTCATAAAACTCACCCCGTCCACCACCCAATCCCAGTCGTTAATATCGTCAATTTTGGCCACGGCCGCTCCATATTTGTTATAGGTCCCTCCGTCTTGACTGGGGGCTTTTAGGTGCCATTTGATGCCTAAGACGTGTTGTCCTTTCATCACCAGCTCGTACAAATTGACGCGGGCATCCGGTAAGGAAATGGCACTCAACCCCACTTGCCATCCACCCCCTGTGAGTTGTAACGGTTTCGGTAAACGAATCTTGAAGGAATTGGCTTGGTTGTCGGGAAATTCCCGTCGGTTGGAATGACTGGGTAACGTCACGTAGAACGACATCTTTGTCTGCCTCACACCACCACTTCCCTTTTAAAGTGGAGGGTCAAGAGAGTATGCCCTTCGCCAAATGTCACGAGATCCCCATTGGTTTCGGCCATTTGCGTTTCCACGATTTCCACCACTTCATTGCGTACGGGGACATATTGAATATGTCGAGGTTCAAAGTGCGTGGTTTCTTTGGGGTGGTACTTGATTTCTCGTAAGAGATCCGTGATGCGACCCCCTACCATACTACTGGTCCCTACATCACAATACACGTGCAAAGGACGCACGGCGGGAAATTCCGACGGGACACGAAAGGTCCCGTTCAAATTCACAAACCGCCAAGGACACGATAGACTCAATTTCAGATAATCCCCCTCTACTTTCCAAAAGAGGGGTTTGTTGCTGGTATCGCGGACATCCGTCGGGGTGGGAATGGTCGACATGCCTTGAAATTCTTGCAAGAGATTGGGACCCAATCGATACTGACCGGGGGACACTTGTTCAATCCATCCCATTCTCAGGGCCAAGGTTCTGCCCCATGACACGTGCGCCACTTGTCGTTTGTAATCCACGGGCTTGCTATTCAATAACAAATCCCCTTCGGAGGTCCATTCAAAGGTCGGGGCCAATTTGAGGCCATTGTCCTCGGTCCATTTGTTTTTGGGGACGGTTTGTTTCGCACGGCTTTGCTCGTAACGATAGACCAGTTGATGAAAAAATTGAACTCCCGTCAACGAGGTCATCTCCTTTCTCATATCTCGTCCGTAGACAGTGAGTTCGCGGCGTTCATGGTACCAGCGATCGTTCCCTTGATCGTCTTGGATATACACCCGTTCGTGCCATCGTACATACAACAGAGGGTGGGAATCGCCCACGCCTCCTTCTTCCGCTAGCACGGGAATGGTGGGTAAGGATAAACTCGCCATACCCACCATCCATCCGCGTCCCATAAATCGAATGGGTTTCGGCAATCGGTTTCTGAAATGATGACTCTTGTTGCCAGGAAACTCTTTGGTACTCGCATGACTCATCAACGTCACGTAAAACGACGAGTTGGGCACCCAGGTCATCGTCGTCGGCGTCGTTTGCGCGGTCGAAGGGAGGTCACGTCACCACGAGCAATCCAACTATTGTACTTGTCGGGCCACCCTTTCCACTTGACCAACCAACGATCTTTTTGACGCTTAAGTACCTTTTCGATGCGAAATACATCGGACACCTGGACTTTTTGTAAATCCTCCTCGTAAAACGTGCCTTGGATGGGGGTCTCATCCCATTCCTGAATCTTATACGTGGGCACGGGCCCCGGGATCACACGATGCACCACAAACACTTCTTCGGTCCAACCGGGGAGATAGCCTTTTTCAAAGGTCCGATGAATCGTGTTCAGACGAACCCGATCCCCGACTTTGAATTGGGGTTTTTTGTGGCCTTTCAATCGCTTGCTGTACAATCGTTTCCACACGGCTTCTTCGTTGTCCCACGTCACGTTTTCGGGGGGCATACCAATACTTCGATGACGGGTGGCATTATACCCTTGCACCAACTGGGGTAAGACATTGTCAAAGCGTAAGGTGTTGGCCGTGGTCAAATAACGGTACAACCGTTCTTTCAAGGTCCGATTAAATCGTTCCACCACACTGGCTTTGGCATCCCCTTCGGTGGAAAAATGGTGAATGTCTTGCTCCTCCACCCATCGTTGAAAGGTCCTATTGTAAAATTCTTTCCCTCGATCCGTTTGCAATCGGTTGGGGTGCCGCCCTCCTTGTCTCACAATCTTCTCAAAGGCTTTCACGAGGGCCACGCCGGTTTTAGTTTTCAACGGTTGGACCCATGCGTACTTGGACAACACATCCACGACCGTCAACAAGTAGCGTATACCCCGATTATGTTTAGCCAACCGTTGCACTTCCACTAAATCCGCGGCCCATTGATCGTCCAACCCCCCTACGACCACGGGTAAGGTAGCAAAACGACGACGTCGTGGTTTATGCAAGGTGTAGCCCACATCCTGTTCCAAGAGTCGTTGGGCTTTTTTCAAAGGGAGACCCTGGGCTTTGGCAAACCGTTGCACCCCACCTAAACTCCCCGGGGCGCTAGGATCGTGGTAACGGTTTAACCATTGTTGCGAGACCTTGCTTTTCTTCTTCGTTGACGACGACGACGACGACGAGACAGGGCGTTTGGTTCTCTTCAACTTTGTTGTTGTTGACCAGCGTTGAGTTTTCTTTCGAGGGGCCATACGTTCTGGCATTCATCCCATAACGTTGATATGGAAGGGACCGTGTGGGGATGCGCCTTTTCAATGATTCGATACCATCGCCACGCCTCTGGGTGGGCTTTTAACCATACGACAAACACCACCCATCGATACAGGTTACGATCCACGTGGGTTTCTTCAAAGATCTGGAGAGGATGCGTGTCCTCGGGACAGGGAGGAATCGGGATGGGGGGCCCGGGTTGGTGATCATATAACACTTGGCACAGGGATTGATGGCATTGCCATTGTCCCAGGGACCAGAGAGACTCCCACGCATCACACACAACAGACTCCATGGACTAAATACAAAAATTTTATTCCTACTCCTTTTTTAAAACCATTAAAAGAGACCTAGACGACGACCACAGGCGACGGTCTCGAGATCTTTCTGCCAGTTCTCTACACTGTCACTGTACTTGGGGGGTGGCGGCGCTGGGGCGACCATCATTTCTTGACGGTTCTTGAGCTCTTGAATTTCTCGTAACAATTGTTTCTCATAGTCTGTCAGGGGGCGATCCTCTTTCCTGGGGGCTCGAGGAGGCGGTCCTGGGATGTCCACGCCCCGCTTGGGATACCCTTGTGCATCCCGGGTAGACAAAGGAGATTCAGCTTGTTGGTCGGCTTTCTTGGGCGGGTTGTCATGAAACCAACTCCAGTACTTGGGGCCCATGGGTTGATCGGCCCACCGGAAGAAGTCACACGTTTTCTTGGAACAATTCAGAAACAAGCGATCGGGGTTCTGGGTCGAATGGCTCTGTTGCAGCGTGGCGGGTTCCCGGCAAAAACACTGCAAACAAGTCCACATGTCCAACACTTCTGTATGAGGTTGACTATACACGGCTTTCATATACTCCAGGGCTTGATCTTGGCCACAAAATAGCAAACACGGATGCATGGGACATTTCACATACTTCCATCCTTTTTGAGATTCTCGGGCCTCCAAACGCACGTCATGGTAAGGGCATACCATAGTGTCCACCTTTTCCTTGTTGTCTTTGATTTCATGATGGCCCACCTCATTGTCAAACACGGTCATCAGAGTGAATTGGGGTGTAGATTGCTCCGCCATGTCATTCAATTCTTTCATCATCTCTTCCACCGCCGCTCGGGTATCTTCCACCACCTCCCCTACCACCGGATCACAGTCCACGGGCGTCATCGTTTGAATAGTCTTCTTCTTCTTCTTCCCCTCTGGGGGATGGGCTGTCTTTCTCTTCCGATCGACTGACATCGTGCTGACGATTTTTTCACCCGCCCCTGCCTTTTTATACCCATACCGCTACGCTGTCATTGGTCAGCTTGTTATGACCTTATAAGGACGCCTCCTCTTCCCATTGGTCAGCTTCTTATGACCTTATAAGGACCTCTTGTCTTCCCATTGGTCAGGTGTTCCTATTTAAGGAGCTCCCTTGGTCCCTGAGTTACCATTCTAAGTAGATGGACTACTACAAAGATCTCAACCGAGACAACTTTGCTTCCACCGAAGAGTATTTGGCTGAACGGGTCAAACGAGGTCTAGCAGCGGGATTCACGTTCCAACAGTGTCGACAGCACCACGTCATTGATTTCGGTTTGGCCTTAGAGTTGACTCCCACGGAGATTCTAGCTATTGTAGGCCCAGACACCGGCTACGTATTTAAATGCCCCCCAACATCGACATGATTGGAGAACACGATGTGGATGCCTTGGAACTGCAGATTGGCCATGGTCATGTGGTGTACACTGGGGGAGCCAAAGGCACGGATGAACTCGCCGAACAAATGGCCAAACAGTTTGGGATGCAAGTCGAAGTCCTGGTCCCCCCGAACCATCCTCGAGCCACGTTCATCACCCCTTCTACGGTGGAAGTGCTCATGTTGGCCAACCCTCATCTTCACCAGGCAGCGGAGAAACTAGGGAAAAAAATGCCCAGTCATTTTTACACCCTGCAATTGCTGCAACGCAATTATCAAATTGCCAGGAAAGCCCATACCCTCTATGCCTTTGGCATTTTGGAACCGGATCATAAACGCGTGAAAGGGGGTACCGGTTGGACCGTGCAATTGGCCATGGATTTAGGCAAACCCGTCTATCTCTTTGACATTCCCAGTCAAACGTGGTACCGCTCGGACCATTACTACCAAGTCAATGAGAACGCCGCCACCCTGGTCACTGGCAGTCAATTTGTTCCTTGGGGACCCAAAAAGCCCACCCTTCATCAAAGCAGTGCCGTGGTAGGATCCCGGGATGTGGACGAGAAAACCCGAGCCGAAATTCAAGCCTTGTTCAACCGCACCTTCTGTCTCCCCGAGAACATTGATCAATTACGTACGGAACTGGAAAACTTTCATTTGTAATTTCTTAGTTTTTTACTTTTGGAATTGTACATAGCTTTCTTTTCAATTCTTTTAGTTTTTATTTTTTCCAATTGTACATAGCCATTTTTATTTTTTCAAATTGTAGATTTTTCAATTGTAAATAGGAACACCCCACCCGCGTGGCAAAGAATACAGACCACCCATTGTAAAAAACATGAACTCTTTTTAATTAAAAAATAAAAACTGACATCACTGAGTTTGCACTTGGTCATAAATAAATGTCTCTTGACTCACAGTAGCCTTGACTCACAATAATCTCAACAGGAATGTTCAAGTCTATTTACAGTAGCAGCACTCTCCTCACTTGGTTGAGTCTGACTTCCATCTGCCTCCTCTCCCACTCCTCCCGCCGCCGCTCCGCCCGCTCCCGCTCCATGTCCCCGAAATAAACCCGAATTCGTTGCCATGCGTGTCCCCTGTGTATCCTAGGCAAATAAAGTTCCAGTTCATTGTCCACTTCATGGAACTGTTCTAAGGTCATCGGCCAGCGACATTCAAAACGGGACCGGATGCGGTGCTGGTCCACCCATGGTATGATCTTGTTCACTAGGGCTCCCAGCAACGCTTCGGTGATCTCGGGATGTGGCCGGCCCTCCGGATCGCCATTCTCTGTCCACACCACACAGTTTAAAAATAATTGGAAAAAGGCAACCACGCGCTGTCTGGTCAAGGGGCGCCAGGTTTCCTGCCGTCTCTCCCGCATACGCCTTGTCTGCCGATCCAATGGGGTTAACTCTGGCCCCGCTCTCCTCCTCAAGTACTCTGACCCACCCACATTCACAGTACTGGCTAGACAGCCCAAAGGATTTCTTGTTTCTGACATTTTCTTCTCAAACCACAAACATAAGTCACTTAGGACCGGCTCAAAGCTAAGAGTGACGTCCTGTGGCCTCCCTTGACTTATATACCCTGTTTCGCGCAATGCACCATGGTCTATCTAAGGAGGGGGGAGGGGGGTCCCCCCACCTCTTCCCCTCTCAAAGCATGATGGGTCTTTCTCTCATTGGTCTATTCCCTCCCACGTGACCCTTTTGGTTCTCTATAAAAAACCCACCGGTCCCTTCCATCTTTCACACTCAAATGGATGATCCAGAGATTAGTCCAGAAGCCCAACAAGTAATTGATCGTCTACGAGCCTTGTTAACTCAACTGGAAAAAGATTTGGAGGAGATCCGCTTCAAAGCTTCTTATTTTGAACTGCTGCGTCTTCATAGCACCAAACATCTCAGTCGTCACGAATTGTGTTTATTAACTTTGAAAAACTACTACCGGTGGTGAATGGGTGACAAACCGAACACTCCTGGCAAGGTCAGCCCTCAAGCCGTGCAAATCATTGAACGTTTGGGAGAGATCCGAAAACAAATCAATCACCTGGTTCAACCTTTACGTTACAAGCTCACTTTTCACGAACTGTGCCGACTCCGAAAAGAAGGGATCATCAGCACCGTCGAGTTTCAACTTTTGATCAATCCACTGTTTGATCCTTTGGCCGATCCTTTCACCCAATCCACTCTTTGATCCTTTCGCCTGATGGCTCAACCCCCACCATGTGTGATCTGTTCGACACCTCTCGCCAATTATACCACGTTGAGGTGCTGTGGTCTTCCTTGTCATGTCGCCTGTGCCAACCAATGGCAACAGAATGGTCAGCCCCCCCAATGCCCTACCTGCCAGGTTCCTCTTGTCGGGCGGTCCCAAGAACTATGGCTACCAAACCAAGCTTGGTCACGTTGAATGCAAAGTGCGAGGGTTCCGTCTCAACAGCGAAGGCAAGAGCCAGTTGAACTACAACGTCATGCGACAGAACGTCCTCGACGAAATCCAGAAACCCCTCCTGAAACCCAGACAAACCCAAATCATCAAAACACACCAGATCGTCCGGGATCCCAAGCACTACCTACTGTACACCTTCCCCGAGTACAAGCAGTATCGGTTGGTGTACGACAAGAGAGTGGTAGATCCTGTCACCTTCCAAACCTTCCCCTACGGGTACCAGTGAGACTCTTTTCCTAAGAGTACGCCAAGTCGGTCATGAAGTAATCACGTGTGGGGAGGATGCCCACGCCAGTGAGACTCTTTTCCTAAGAGTACGCCAAGTCAATGGTATTGCTTGCCTCTTCTTAGTAGCATACCTTGGAGTTCAAACTCGAAGCTGCCTTGCCGGCTTTTGCCGGCTTAGTATCCGTCGTAGCCATGAAAGTTATGGTGATGGAACACTCAACCCATATCAAAAGGAACACTCAACCCATATCAAAAGGAATACTCATATTATTAAAAGGAACTCAAAGGAATACTCATATTATTAAAAGGAACTCAAAGGAATACTCATCATGGAACACTCGTATTATTAAAAGGAACTCAAAGGAATACTCATCATGGAACACTCGTATTATTAAAAGGAACTCATTAAAAGGAACACTCATATTATCAAAAGGAACTCAAAGGAACACTCATATTATCAAAAGGAACTCATTAATAGGAACACTCATATAAACATCTGTGGTTTGGAGGACACTTTATTGAAAAGGAAATCTTTCCACAGTACCCCATGCGAGCAACATGGATTTCCACTATTTCATCGAAAACCATATCGTCTCCTTCCTTAAAATGTCAGCGCCATGCTTCTGCTTCCCCTTGTGACATGGAACTCTCATCATCATGGATGGATTATATGATTTACATTAAAATATTTTCTTTCCAACTTATAAATGTCTTTTGCTTGATGTGCCATATCAAACCCATATCAAATCCATATCTGGACCAGGTCACCCCCGTTCCCCCAATTGGACTTTGGACTTTGAGCCCGCGTTTTACTTCCCCTTGAGCCCACGATCCATTTTTCCTACTCGCCAGCGGTTTCCCTTTTCAAATCACGTGACTTCCGGTTGCATGAGCCTGCGATCCCTTTTTTTCCCACTGGTCAGCGGTTTCCCCCTCTTAAAAACACGTGACTTCCGGTTCCGGTTATGACGTCATCCTTACATCAAAACGAGGCTCAGTTCTCCTAGTGGTCCCCCTTTACTACTAACATAAGTAATCAATTATTTAGTGTTTTATTGAGTGGACGTTTTAGAACATTCTTGAAAGAGCGAGGAATGGCAAAATGACGAAGTATGCACACACAAAAAAACAAGTCGAGCAGAGTTGAGAGGTTTTGAGATGATGAGTAATTCACTGCAATAGCAGTTCCACTCCATAAATTATAAGAAAAAGATTCTATTGTGCGAATTATCGAAATTAAGCGGGACAACAAAAGCATTTGAAATAAATTCATTGAGGTCTTTTACCAGGAGTCGGAAATTTACGTCTTTCAAACCAAGTTGTTTGTTCTTGATTAAGTACATGTGCCTTTCAGTCTTTTCTCTGTATTTGTTTTGGAAAGAAATAACATTAAGTATTTGTTTTGAAAAGCCCTATTTTTTACTCCAGAGATGCAATCAAGAATAAAACAGTCTTAAAGAAAAGTGAGGAATCGACACAAGCGTAAGCACAATAATCAAAATTTCTGTGTTCTGTGCTTGGGCTGGCGTCGCTTCGTAACTTTTTATGTTTGCGCACTAGTAAAACCAGGCTAACATGTACCCCGGTTAGTATCAATAAAACCTAAATTCAAAAGCGCAAAAAATCTCTAATTTTATTCCCAAAATATAGAACAAGAAACAGCACACTGTTCGAGAAGAACTTAAATCAAATGCTTTCATTAAAATGGACACACTTTGGTAAGAATCCACCTTGTAGCTTAATAAACCAGGGTACCAAAGGAAAGCACCAATTTAATTTTAATTTAACCCCCAGTGTTTCAATCGCGTTTTCACACTCGATGCAAAGATCTCATTTACAGGCTTAAAAGTGAGAAGCAACCTGTAAAAGCATAACAAACAGTAGCACACGAAAGTACTGCTCAATATCTGTAACCGGTTTCATTTGAATGGTCACACTATAGGCTTTCGCCAATAGGCTCAAAAGTTAGAACCACCTTGTACAGCATATCAAACAGTGCCACAAGAAACTGCCGCTTAAGAACTTTCACTCGATGAGTGTTTCCAAATGGAAGTTAACGTTTTCCTATGAACAGCGGACCCAGCTTTGCTCAAAATTGCTGTCTCATTAATTAGTCTTAATTTTAATGCCTCTTAGCCAGCGTCGTTTCTGTTACAAAATTACAAGCCTACTTGGTTTAGTATTGAATGATTTACCTGTGAACGATGTGATCGCATGAAGCTTTTGCACCATGGAAAAACATGAACGCAAACGGCAAAATGGTGAAGAACAATGTTAACACCATGACTGTGTTGCTTTCGAAGTCGTGAATAAACAACCTGCTAAGGTTCTGAGTACCAATTTTCTTGGCCACTGCATTCATTAATCAGTACGCCAAGGTGGGAAATTAATATTTTATGAAGACTTGTCACTTTGACTTTACCGTTTAAACCTCTCTCCCCAAACCGCCCGAGTTCCTAATCTGTACTTAATTGTTTCTTTGTTTTTTGGGTATTTCAGTTTATATCTTTAGGAGTTTGAATCACTTTGTTAGATATGTAAATGTATATGTAAATGTGAATGGGTAATTAAATGAATAATAATAACGACGATGGTGAGCTCACAACAGGCAAATTCGATTTTTAAAAACATTGAAAGAGCTATTGTGTACAAGGAGCGAAGGAACTGCTGGATAGCTTCACGTGAGAGGCAACACTCGAAAACAGATCTAAGGAACGTTAACTCCTCGAAAGTTTGGATGGTGTAAAAGGGTCCGAGCCCTCGAATCTCGATGTATTTTTAGAGTAAAATACATCGTTATTTTTCTGAATACTGAGCAACTACGACAACAAACCAATGACCGTGGTGCAGGATCATAGCAAAACATTGGGAGCAATATATATTACATATAAATATTTTTATTTCCTCTGTATCTGTCTGTTTTTGGCCATACGGATCGGTTTGCTGCTTTATTAATCATTTATTTATCAGACCTAATATTTCAGAGCTATTCCCTGAAATCTTTTCTTCCTTTTTCAGTCCAAGACAGCAAAGATCTATACTTTTGTTTTACTGGTGAAACAAAGCCTATGACAGACCGAAATGGGTTACAATCTTTCTATTTAGGACCGAAAAATCTCGAAAACTGTATCGTTTTGGACCACCTTGTAGCTTAAATAAGGGAGTCCCATCTAGACTAAGTATACATTGCTAGCCCCATAAGGAGAAGTTTGAGTTAGGAAAAACCCCTGAGACTGAATTCCTTAAGACTAACTGAATCCCCTCAAGAAAAGTTTAACTGAGATAAATATAATCATTATGCAACAAACCTGTTGTTCCCCTGACTTAAGTTAATATGTGAGTCACACGCCAACATCAAAGTCCCTCTAGCAAACAAAACGATAATATAAACAGTGTATAAGGGTTCGTGAAGCATTTTCCGGAATTCATCAGTCATGTTCAATCCGCTAGTTCATCTTCTGTTCTAAAAAAATTAAGAAAGAAAACAGAAAGAAAAGAAAAACATGATACATTAATAAGACGTTTAAGTTTTTCTTCAATTATATCCGCCCATATGGCGTCTCTTAGAGTAGCCCTGCTCTGAACAGACTTCTTTGTGGGGTATAGGGTGGAAGCAAAATTAGTGAACCGAGTGCGGATTCCCTCCCCTTCCTCACTATAGCTTTTCCTTTCCCTCCATCTCTCCCTCCGTTCGCTTCCTATTTCCCAACGGAGAGCCTGTTCACGGGCTATTCTTGAGGTACACTGGTCGTAGTAGCAACTTTGGCCTGTAGCAAGACACAGGAAAGCGGTATTGAAGCGAAAGTGGATAAGCAGCTTTCTCTCCTAGCCAACCATAGCACTGCTGAAAAAAGCACTAAAATGGAACCTTAAATGTAACTTGACATACCCAGGAACAAATGGAGAAGGACTGCGGAGAACAAGTTCAGGGATCTCATCCTTGCGTGGGGGCAGCTCAATGAAACTGTTCATAAAGAAGGGGCCAAACATACCGTTTTTTTTTCTATTTTTGTTTTCACTTTTGCTGAAAAACAATCTGTGATGGGGAGAGTAACTATTTAGATACGAAACAATGTAAAAATTGAATATATTCTAAGCAATAACGACAGGCTAGCTTATCGAGCACTTCCGCTCACGAACTGTTCCCCTCTAAGACAGAATCAAGGAAAGTAGCTTGATTACAAACTATGCTATACCTAACAAGAATATTCACTAATATTAATGATAAATAAAAAATTACACACAGCATTCTAATCGTATAGCGGTCCTGGTTAAACGTTCCAGTATTGTTGGCCAAGATTTTTTTGGTTCGAATCAAGCTTTCGTAGTTTCTGCCTTGTGACGTGTCAAAATAACATGTATTTCATGGACCCTAACCTTTTTGCATGCTGCAAGTGCAAAAAAGCAGCCTTTTCATAGGGATCGTCTCCGAATACCCCCTCCACTATAGGGAGTACCCCCTCGGGTTTAGCTGCGCTTCAACATTTCCGTGCAAATTATGATTAGCATGGTTAGCATACTGACCAAAAAAGTCGAGTAGCCCCGCAGCTCTTAACAACCTCTAATTTCATTGGACCTTGGTATGACGCAGCTCTATTGTTTTCGGGGCTAGGGTCCATTGTTTTGCTGTTTGGTGTATTGTTTTCTCAGCAAATCAGAGAAGACCTTGTAAGAGCTGCGACATCGCCCAAAAAGTCGTTTAGCTGGGGCTAAACAATGTTGTAACAATGTCAAGATGATGTGACGTTTACCTGGAGCCGCAAGATTACCACATCTGCACCAGTACTGTAAAGTATATAAAATTGGGTGCGTGAAAAAGTAATCCGCTTGCTGGGCACTCAGTCTTAGCTTTCTCAAGCTTTCACTGCCGAACTTGACTGTCTGTCATTTGCACACCCACGTCTCTTTTGCTTTTTGTTACTACCTCCGTATTATTTTCCTGTTCAAATAGTTTGTTTGAAAATCGGTTGGTTGCGCGTCAAATCAAAGATTCCTGGTTAATAAATCTGCCAGTTATTTAAACCAACATGCCTTTTTCATAAGTTTAACAGTCTAGGACAATGGCTATAGAGGCCTGCAATCAGAAGAAGTCAACTATATTATACGCAATTAAAACTGAAAAGGTGTTGAGATATGAATTCTGGAATTGTTTAATTTCGCCGCAAGGCACAAATATTTTCGCAATTTCTTTATTAAAAAATAATTGCAAGAAAATTTGACCACCAGATAATTGCTATCCAGCGTTGAATTGCTGTGCTAAAATGGAGAAAGAACCTCTCCTATTGGACAACGTCATCTCATAAAAGTCTCTTTTATGTACCACTGATTGTTTCGGAAGCGAAGGTTTAAGAAAACATGTTCCTTCTTGAGTTCGTAAATAATTCAGCAGCAACAGAAGGTTTTGAGTGATATGTAAGTTGTTAAAAATAAGGAAAGAACCAAATGTCTTTTCTCACCTCGATTTGTGCACTGGCTTGGTTAACTGCAGTATTTAGTAACATTGTTGTTAAAGGGAACGGCGGCAAACAAACAAGTGATGAAAGGTTAGTGAGTTCGACTCGACTGTCATGGGTTCTTATTGTACAAACTTAACAAGAAGTTTTTCGCGTTTGACGGACACATAGCGTTAATTATATGAACGGTTTTTAAGGTTACAGCGCACCTAACGGGATGTTTCTAGACTAAAAAAATTTCAACTCCATTTGCAGACACCTATCAGGTATCAAAGTTATGTTTATGGAACTGGTTACTTAACTGCTCCAACTACATGACTGTACTTTAAAAACGAATTAGTGAATTTTCGCGACGCCGAGACATTATTTCAAGGCCATCTAAAAGGATATTAAAACTATAAGAAATGTGCTTGGTAAGTTAAACTAAAACTGAGGGAAATTTTTAGAGTTATGAGAACAAAATACGATTACACTTTTAGTACTTTCACATGAGCTCAAAAGAAGTTTTACCCCAAGAAATGTATTACTTTGCATCTAAATACGCGAGTCGTCGACAGAAAAGAAAATATCTGATTGAAGATAAACACAAGGATCCTAAACATATTTAATATAACTAGTTTAATATTGGTACTTCGTTCTTTAATTGAATTTATTTTCATCAAAAAATGATTAGCTTTTGTCTTGCTTATTTGTCTTGTTCATCAAGTTTACTAGTATACATTCGCCGTGCAATTAAATGTCAAATGTAATATTACATCTTCTGAATATTCATACTGATATAGTCTTTCCTGTTTCGATCATATTTTTAGAATAAAAATTTTTCTTCAGATGACCAAAACAAAAGATTAAAAATATGATCTCCACCAAAATTAACAAAATGCATAAATATTTTTGGGATAGCTGGAGAGCATTTGAGAAACGTGGCGAATTTGTCAATACTAAACAAAAAAAAAACAGAAAAAAAAAATATATATATGCTCTACAATGCAAATTTTAAATGCCAAACGGTGCCAATATTATCCATAGTTCTTGTAACGTTTGTTTTAAATGCTGATCTTAATTATACGTGACAATTTAATAAATTTCCGTCGCAACGGGAGTAAGAGAAAAAAAATTTGTAAACAACGTACTAAGTAAAGTTCTGTTTTGTCACGTGAAAAATTACATTGGAAATCATAAATATATAACGAAGAAAATGCTGTCGATGTTTGGTCACTAATGTCAAAGTTTTGGAACCTTTTTACCATTGACAAGTTATGTCTAGTTTAGGAGTATGTTTCTAGTTTAGACGAGTTATTTCGAGCTTCTAGTTTCCAGCTGGAGATAAGATAAATGACATTATTAAATGCAGCAAGTTACGTGGTGAGTCATATTTTCAGAGATATTTGCATAAAAGCGCTAGGATAAGAAATCCAAAGTCAAAAGGTAGTTTATCATGACTCAGTAATTAAAACAACCATGTTTCATTTTCGAGAACAAGATATAACGTCGGTTTGACGCATATTTGCCAAGTAGTCAATTTCCTCCTCTGCGAGGCCAGAATCTAAAAAAATCAATTACATCAATAATCGGACAGTATTGTAACAGACAATAAAAATATGTATTTGCAACTAATTTTATTTAGGAAATAAGTAATGACGTCAAGAACAACTGAAAACCTGAAATTTTCTACAGCAAATCATTTTAATTTTTACCGAATTCCGAAGGAAATTTTAATATTTTTTTCAACCAGAATAAAAACCAGGTAGCCTCCTCAAGTTAGTGTCTTTTCTTCAATAAGTAATGCAAGGTAATTTTATTTCACCTCAATTAGAACTTTTAAATCCGTTGATGAAATCCTAAAGTGGGAGTGACTTGCATTTTGCAACTGTCAAATAAAAGTTGTTGGCAGTGCTTTCCAGTGGTGCTTTTTATTATCCTGTCCAAGGTGGCTCTGACTTTAAAGTGTGACCATTCAAATGAAATTTATGAGCAGTACTTTCCTGTGGTGGCAGACCTTTTAAATGAAAGCTTTTGATCCGTTCTATCTTGTGATGATGTCTATTCAGATGCTGTGCAAGATAGTTCTAACATTCAAGTGAAAGCTATTGAGCATGTCCTTCCTGGGGTGCTGTCGATCCTGAGCAACGGGGTTCTAACTTTTGAGCGGTGGATTAAATAGTCAAGTGTGGCCATTCAACTAAGAATTGTTAAATAGGCCATACAAAGTCAATTCTCAGTAACTTCATGTGACGAAATCCTAATGCGTAACTATTTAAATGAATGCTATTTACCAATACTTTCCTGTGGTGTTATGTATTACGCTATGGAAGTGGTAGTTCAAACTTTTCAGTTTGTGGATAAAATTAACAAATGTGACCTATTGAAAGCTACCAGAGGTACCTCCCTGTGGTTCTGTTTATTGCTCAGTACAAGGTGGATATAAGCTGTTCTGTCTATAGATGAAATCCTAAAGCGTAACAGGCATTTAGCCAATCAGCATTAAAAATTTTTTGTGGAGAGTGAGTACAAAAGCTGCCCGGTAACCACCTGCGCATGCGCGTGCATGAGAGATAAATAAAGATGGCGTGTTTGCTGCAAGTTGTCTCACTATCGCCTCGTTTTCTATTTCGTACAAATTCTGGCACTGGACACCCACAATTTAAGCTCGGTGATTTCGAATGAAATGAAACGTCCAATAGGGCCACGCTGCTCGACCGAAATTCTCTTAACAAGTATTTTTGTAAAATTACACAGCCTGCTTTGAGTGGCCCATTAGCAAGTGAGAGAAAATGTTAGGAAATGGCATTTACGACCTGATAATTACAATTTTTAGTAAAAAACAAAAGGCATTAATTTTCCCTCAATACGAAAAGAGAAATCTAGCTTCTTGATATCGATCACAACTAAATCCAAAAATCTGATCCGTTTGGTGCACCTGTCCTATACTTTTATAAAAAACAGCGCCATAACTTCATTAAGAAATAATCGCGAGAGAAGACCATTTGTGAACATTACTGTTGAGCAAGTAGTTTGCATAGTGGCCCTTCCTGGACAACGAAAGAGAGAAAACAAAAATAACAACATCACGAAAGTAAATACTGAAAAACTGCTCGTTAAAAAGTGTTGAGTAATCACGTTTTTGGATAAACTGACACGGCGCGATTCCCCACAATTTATTATCGTAGAACCAAATAGGCAACATTTCGTTTTACTGATAGAATCTAATCAGATACCACATTACATACTACATGTAAGACTCCATTGCTAGATTGTGTTGGTTGGAGTACATTTTATCCGCTGGATAGCAATTTACCCAGTGGATAAAGTTATCCAGTCTCTGAACAGCTAGTGCCTGAGTGATTACTACAATGCACGCCAAATACGTTTAGCTTTTAAAAGAAAAACCCTACAGTTTTGGTGATGAGATGACGACTCGCCTTGACCTAGTTTACCGTGGAGAGTGGACGTTTTTTAACGATTTCAAGTACAGTTTTATCTTTTCACAAACAACTTATCTCAGTTTCAAGCACGGTATATCTTCCATTTACTCCAGTATTAAGTCTTTCATGACAAGACTTCGAACTACATAAATTAAGCAATTTATAAAAATCCTTCGTTAGCTAAAACCATATGTATTCTAATTTCGCCCATCTAAATATATCCTTCACTACCGCTTAATGAAACGGCTTCATTTAAATATTTTCATTTACTTCTGTTGTGAGGGCTGATTTTCACATCTAAATCCTCACGAATCGTGGTACAACATTTCTTCAAACCCAAAGGCGCGGGAGTGGAGCAGTTAGTAAAAGACTGTTTAAGATGATAACCTGTCTTAAATAATTCCAGTTTGAACGTATTGCACTATTCAGTTTTAATACTTAAGATTTACGTTTCTCAACTTCATATAATTTAAGCATTCCATCTGTATATTTATTAGTCCAGCACAGCAAATGCCAAAATCAAAAAATCAAACTTCTATTAGAGGCTTCCTGGACAAACTATTGAAAAACGTTAAAGATTTCTTTGTCACGGTAAAAAAATTCTTGAAGAGGCCTGGTTACAAGCTTAATATATATCAAACGTGAGGTATTTACATTTCTTAAAGTGCCACTGGGACGAAAATTCATAGGTTTATTTCCGCCAAATTCTGTCGCAGAATATCGCGTTTTGTTCATATTTCCCCAGAAAACTGAACAACAAACCTTCCATCCTAATATTTTTTAGCTCCAAAGTCGCGTAAAATGTGTCCGCCATTACTGAAAACGTGTTCCTGGGTGATTGCGCAATTTAATAGCTTGTGACGTCAGAGGCTCACCTCAGTCGCTTTTCCTTGTGTTTTGACTGAAGATGTCTACCGTCGACTGCGAAACCTCCGAAGAGTATTTCTACGATTCGGAACAGTCTTTAGCTTCCGAAGCCTCTGAGGATTCGTTTCATTCGGCAAATGAAGAATTTTTCTTACCGTACGATGTAAGAACTGATGGGAGGTTTCAACTAGTAATCTTGTCAACAAACTGTTTAAAGCTTTTTTCTCGCCATGTTATTTGAGTTATTTGGCGGGAGTTCAAAACATAAGCGAAATATGCTTAGACAATGATTGTAGTTCAGGCCCCAGTTGCTCAAAAAGTGGATAACTCTTTTTCAACGGATAAGTCGCTGTCCAGTGGATAAAATTTATCGCTTCATCTCGGTTGTTCAAAGCTTGGATAGCGCTATCCAGCCAGCTGTTCAGCCGCTATCCAGGGATCATAAAGTTGTCCATTCAAAGGTATGTTGTGTAACTTTTATCCACTGTAAACCTGTAGCAAAATAGACATGGCTATTCGAAGAATTGATCTTTTAAGCTGTGGAAATTTAGACAAAACACCTATGAAAACTTTAGACTTTGATGCTCGCGAATTCTCAACCATGGGTCGATCGATGTTACTGTTGGCGTGGGAGAAAATAAAAGAAGCGATACGTTGTCTGCCGTTGTTTATGTTCATTATATATTATAAAAAATCATTGAAATTTTTGGCCATTCTTGGCATAGTCTGGGAAACTTTCTTGAAAAGCCGTAATTGTTGTAGTCAGCTGGCAGGCAGCTTATCGTGTCTATCACAGTACAGTGGTCACTCAACAGATTGAAACACAAGTGCTTGGCGCTGCTAAATATTTCAAACAGTTTTATAGAATTCTTTTTCTGAGCCGAAAGAAGTGAAATAAATCAAAACCCTATTTTTCAAGAACTGGAGGCCTTGTGTGACCGGAATCTAAATATTTGTAGTCAAAATTAAAAGCTACAAGGAAAATTTTCCGCTGCTCAACAACAACATGCGGACCGCCGAGGAAACGAAGCTTTCGCTTGCCTTATTCGCTGCGTAAAAATAATAACTTGATATTTAATCATTTTTCTTAGTAGTTCATTTACTAAGACTGCTATGACAGGTAAAAGAAATAAAATTGTTAAACCCTTAGCAAATAGTGGCGTGTGATATTTTTCCTCAACTTCAATTTCCACGCACCGACGATCCGATCGAACAACAACAACAACATTTTAGTTGCATTCCCAATTACAAATGCCATTGCACATAGAAAAGAGAAAGAAAAAAGTTGCAAAATCGATTAATTTACAATTCCTGTGTCTATTGATCCATTTCTTAATGCAAAAGCTTCGTAAATGAAGTAACCTAATTTTTTACAAGTGAAAGCGTCTTAAGAGAAATACAATTTTAAGAATCGAAATCGGAATATTTACTAATAATATCGTCCATTAAAGATTTTCTAATTGCATCATATCTGTTGCAAGATAAGAGGAAGTGTACTTCGTTTTCAACTTCATTTGAGCTGCGGGGGGCTGCAGCATTGACAAATTCTCAGATGCTCAGCAAGTCTAGGGGTGGAATGTCTGCCATTTTCAATTCTTAGGTTGTAATTACCTAACCTAAGTTTCGCTACTGCCCGAACCATAACGTCAATCGACTGTTCACCGACAGGGAATAAAGAGAGAAAAGTTTCTCCACATTCAGGATTGTATGTTATAAAATAAATGTCCATGCTTCTAAGCGATTACTGCTCTGAAATTAACACACGCGGAATTAAAAAAAGGAAAAGACAAGAAAAGCCCCAGGGGCATTAGACCCCGCCGTTGTTCTTCCCTCCCCCCCCCGGGGGGAGTAAAATATGATACGGTCACTAAGGATAAAAGCCCTTGCCTGTGTAGCGAAAGACACGACGAGTATTTGTTTGGCCGAGCGAAAACTGGAGGTCTGGGGCAAGTGACCACCCCAAAAAAAAAACCACGGAAAAAAAAAGGGTATTACTAGACCCCGTCCTGACGGCGGGGTAATAAGCAGTACAAACTACCTCAGCTTAATCACGGCGGTCAGGATTGCATTCGCCGAGGATCTTCGCGCTAGCAGACGGCAGAACTGAAAGGGTTTTCCACGAAGATAATAAATTTCAAAATACGTTAAAAGAAAATCACTTTTGCACAATGGTGGATGCGTTGAAAAGGAAACAAACTATCACTTCAACTGCGTTATAAGATTAGGTAAGTTTACCTTTCGTCTTGTTCGCGCAGATAATGTTTTTTTCCAGTTCTTTTTTCCATATAGTTGGAATAGGCAATGGAATTATCGACCTCTGGGATCTTGCGACATGAACAGCCCTCTGGAAAAACTCGTCCGTGAAGTGATCAAAATGCCTCTCGGGTTGAAATTCGCACTGTGTGAGTACGAACATTGTCCTTTTTTCCATTGCGGGTTCGCTAGCAGGGCTTCAATGAAGCAAAATACCAGCTCGGTGGTTGGATTTATTGTTGTAGCATTGTACAACACAAGTCTACCTGTCATTACTGCTGTAGCAAGGAAGATTTCAAAGTCGTGCAACAAACAGTTGGCAACAAATCTTTCCTCGAAGACAATTTACTTTCCCGTGGGAAGTAACCATGTGAAGGCACTAGGTCTGAGGTGAGCCTCTGACGTCACTTCCGCTCATTCGCAAGCCAGCTTCCGGAACAAGAGCCGGTAATGGCGGCCGCAAAATCTCGACAAAAACCGTCCGAAAAAAGCAACTTCTAGTCGTCGTAATAAGTTGAAATTTGGCAGGGTGACTAAGAACCACAAACCATGTTCGAAAATGTAAAAACATGGAATACCAAAATTCTGGTCCCAGTGGCACTTTAACAAAAGGGCCGTATAATCATATGCATGTGCGAATGATCATCATTTTGAAAGTGTGACGTCATCAAGAGTCTAGAACCTATACTACTGTTCATTCAAAAGATGTTCTCTTCTAACATTCTATACATCAGTGACAAAAATCGTCATGGAAATTTATCTGCTTGCTGATAGTTGCACATTGTTTTGGAGATGAGGTGTTAGAAAATTCATGTTAACCCGAATAAATCATCCAGTATTTTTAATGAGTGTCGCCTCAAGTGTCTCTTGCAATTTTAAGGAAAAAAATATTTTGCAAAGTACTGACAAAAAAAACATTATTAGGAATAAATGCTGAAAAAAAAAACAAAATGTACGGGAAATTAAACAGCACCAGAGAAAGTACTGCTCAATAGCTTTTCTCACATTTTAGGATTTCATTCACAGATCTCAAAACGTTACAACCACCTGGTACAGCATAATACAATAAACAGCGCCACAGGAACGAACTGCTCAGTAGTTTGCATTTAAATGACCACACTTCAAGATTCCATCCACCGACTCCACAGTCAGCAGTAAGGACCACCTTGTACAGCATAATAAACATACAGCCAACCACATTAAGTACTGCTTAGTAGCTGTCATTTAAATGATCGCACTTTAGGATTTCTTCCACAGACTCAAAAGTTAGATCCACCTTGTACAGCATAACAAACAGCATCACAAAAAACTACTGCTCAGTAGCTTTCACTGGAATGGTCACACTTGGGGATTTCATGCACAGACTCAAAGTTAGAACCGAATTACACGACTCAAGGTTTGGCTCTGGTGATTAGAAATCAGTTACGTACTTCGCGTCACTTTACAACCGTTTTGAGATATGATATTGTAGTTTACATGCGATATCTGATAAAAGATTCCAGGTAAACAATGATAATAGTAAAAAAGTAAAATTTTTTTTACTTCTTCAGTCCATTTATCTTTTAAAGGATTAGGTGGCCAGCAACGCAACGTTTCACACCGGAGGGAACACCCGATAACCGACGCAACTGTAATTTAGCACGGAAGACCCGAGTAAACTGGGATCATTGATTCTTTCTACCCATTACCGTATTTTTCTCGATTAATTGCCGGACCCTGAATAAACGCAGGGTATCAAAGAGGGAATTGTAAATAAGCCCCACAGACGTTTATTTGTTGTATAATAAACTTAAGATTTAAGGGTAAAATACATCAGGTGGAGCATCTCCGAATAACCCACTGTAGGGAGTACCCCAAAATTGGTTGGCTGTGCGTCAAATCAAAGATTCCTGGTTAATAAATCTGCCAGCTATTTTAACCGACCTCAGGTTTAGCTGCGCGTCAACATTCCCGTGCAACGTATGATTAGTATGTTTAGCATATTGGCCAACAAAGTTGTAACGTTTAGCTGGGGCTAAACCATGTTGTAACAATGTTAAAATGACGTAACGTTTACCTGGAACCGTAAGCTTACCACACATGCACCAGTACTACAAAGCAAAGCAGCTGCAGGGAACACTGTCTAGTAATCCTTTTGCTCGGTACTCAGTCTGAGCTTTTTCAAGCAATCATTGCAGAACTTGACTATAGCAATTATCTGTTACTCAAATTTGATTGCAATTATTTTTTAATAAAGCAAAAGGGAAAATACTTGTACCTTTTTTGCAGCTAAATTAAACAATTCTAAAATTCATGTCTAAACTCCTTTTCAGTTTTGTGTAGAAAATTCTTGACATTTACTGATTGGTCTCTATAGCCAATGTCCGAGGTTGTTATTCTTGTGAAAAGGCATGTCGGTTTAAATAATTGGCAGATTTATTAACTAGGAATCTTTGATTTGACCGACGACCAACCGATTTTCAAACATACTATTTAAACAGGAAAATAATACAGAGGTAATAACAAGGAGCAAAAGAGACGTGGGAGTACTAGTTTAGAAGGCAGATTTATTAACTAGGAATCTTTAACTTGACCGACGACCAACCGATTTTCAAACATATTATTTAAACAGGAAAATAATACAGAGGTAATAACAAGAAGCAAAAGAGACGTGGGAGTTTAGAAGACAGATAGTGCCACCCTTACTGGATGTCTCTAGACTAAAAATATGTCAACTTCATTTGCGGACACCTATGAGGTACCAAATTTATGTTTAGGGAACTCTAGTTACCTTACTACACCAACTACGTGAGTGTACTTTTAGCAGTATCAAATTAGTGAATTTTTGCGACTCCTACACATAATTTCAAGGTCATCTAAGAGGATATTAAAACTGTAAGAAATGTGTTTGGTAAGTTCAACTGAAACTACAAAAAAAAAAGGTATGAGACCAAAATACGATTGAACTTTTTGTACTTTTACATGAGCTAAAAAAATATTTTACCCCAACAAATCTATTATTAAATGTCAAATATAATATTGCAACGTCTGAATATTCATACTGATATAGTGTTTCCTGTTTACATCATATTTTCAGAATAAAAGTTTTCTTCAAAGGACCAAAACAAAACGTTAAAAATATGGTCTCCACTAAAACTTACAAAATGCATAAATATTTTTGGGACAACTGGACAGCATTTGAGAAACGTGGAGAATTTGTCAACACTGAACAAAAAATAAATTTTGCTCTACAATGCAAATTTTACTTGCTTAACGGTGAAACTGAATATTATCCACAGTCCTCGTAATGTTTTTTTTAATGCTATATAAATTATTCATGACAATTTCATAAATTTCCGTAGCAACGGGAGTAAGTAAAAAGAACTTTGTAAACAACGTAAGAAAAGTTGCAAATCATAAGTAATCTTATGTAGCGAAGAAAAATGCTGTCCATGTTTGCTCACCATAGCTAATGTCAAGTTTTGGAACTTTTTTGGTCATTGACGAGTTATTTCTAGTCTAGAAGTATGTTTCTAAAAATAAAGTTAGACGAGTTATTTTGAGCTTTTAGTTTCCCGTTGGAAATAAGATAAATACGGCAAGTTACGCAATGAACCATATTTTCAGAGATATTTACATAGAGGCCGCAGGATAAGAAATCCAGTGTCAATATGCAGTTTGTTACTCTCTAAACAAATATATTTCATTTTGGAGAACATACACGAAATAACGTCGGCAGTTTGACGCGTTTGGCAATCCTCTACTGCTGTAAATCTGCGCAGCCAGATGGAATCTTTCAAAAAACTAATCGCATTACTGTAACAAATAATACAAATATATTTTTGCTACTAATTTTATTCAGAAAATAAGTAAAGACGTTATGCAAAAATGAAAACCTGAAACGTTGTACAGCAAATCTTTTTAATTTTCGCCGAATTACGAAGGAAATTTATATAATTTTTTTTCAACCAGAGTAAAAACCGAATAGCCTTTCATCTCGGTTCGAACTTTCAATTCAGTGGATGAAATCCTAAAGTTAGACACTGGATAAAATAATGGATTTGATCATATTTGTCTTAAAGACAAATGTGAGACAAATCTAATATCGTATTTGTCTTGGTCTTGAACATGACAAATATGTGACAAATATGTTGACAGATTTGTCCGCGATAAATGCAAGACAAATACTGATTGAATTTGAAGTGATATTTAGCCCACGTACAAATATGTAGCGAATTAGACAAATGTGTTAGAAACTTGGTTCCTTTTGAGTTTCTTTCTTTTTGCAATACAATGGGGAAAAGCTTGAGACTTGGTTGGGCATTTAATTTTGCGTGGTTTTCTCTGGTGTAAGCCTATTTGTCTTAACAGTGTTGGTATAACTTCTTTGGGAGTGGTTTTTATTTGTAAGACTCAAATTAGCTTCCCACATTAAGTGTTTATGTCTCATTTTGAGACATTTGAAAAGTCATAAATAGATAACTTTTTTGGGAGTGGTTTTCATTTGTAAAACCCAAGTTAGCTTTCCACCTTAAGTGTTTATAAGTCTCATTTAAGACATTTGAAAAGTCATAAATAGATAAATAACTTTTTTGGGAGTGGTTTTCATTTGTAAAACCCAAGTTAGCTTTCCACATTAAGTGTTTATAAGTCTCATTTTAAGACATTTGAAAAGTCATAAATAAATAACTTCTTTGGGAGTGGTTTTCATTTGTAAACCCCAAGTTAGCTTTCCACATAAATTTTCGGAAAGTCAAATTTTGAAACCTCTTGAAATATCATAAACAGGTTAAATAACTTCTTTGGGAGCTGTTTTCATTCGTAAAACCCATGCTTCTGATATATATAAAAAAGAAAAATCCTAAAGAAGCTAAAAGAGGACAGTTATTAAATTCATTTCACAATTTTTTTTTTCAAACCGTTGCCCTGTAAATGGTCTACTAGCTTATAGTCTTCATTGACAGATTATCAGGATTGGTACTAAATGGATTGCCAAATCAAAGCTGTGCTCTCAAAGCTGTACTTCTGTGTGCTTCATTATGTGTTTCAAACTTCAGTGGGATAAGTTTGTCATTTACCAAAAACACTGAAATAGCTCTTGGGAATTATTTTTCAAGCTCAGCTTGCGGTAATCATGGAAAAAAAATCACCCTTTGGTGAAGCAAAGAGCATTAATAAAGAGAAAACACAAAATGGATTATTGACAAAGACAACATTTGCTTCACATTTAATCTGACAAATGTGACCTTTGAACACCTTTGTCAACGCGATAAAGCTGGCAAATTTAATATTTGCTATACATTTACATCATATTTGTCCACATTTGTCACTCAAGCAAATGCACAATTATCCAATTAGTCTTAGGACAAATACCATATTTGTCTCTAAGACAAATACAGACAAATGTGACAAATGTCATATTTGAACCATGTTTGAACCATTTTTGTCCCAACACAAATCTAAAATTTCACCCAGTGAGAGTGACTTGCATTTTGCAGCTGTCAAATAAAAGTTGTTTGTAGTGCTTTCCTGCGGTGCTTTTGGTTCTGACTTTTATTGCTAAATTTTCTAGATAAAATCCTAAGGTGTGATCATTCAAATGAAAGCTATTTTTTTGATCCGTTCTATCTCGTGGTGATGTCCACTCAAATGATAAACAATGAAAGCTATTGAATATTCTGTCCTGTGGTGCTGTATATGCTGCGCTGAACAACGTGGTTCTTAGTATACCTCTGAGTTCCGGGATGAAATGTTCAAGTGTGGCCATTCAGAAAAGAATTTTTGCACATTACTTTTTGTTGAACTGTTTATCGTGCTATGCAGGGTTTTTCTCAGTGACTTGATGTGGATAAAATCCGATTACGTAACTATCGTGTTAAATGAATGTTGTTAGCAGTACTTTCCTGTTGTGCTATTTATTACGCTGTGCAAGTACTAGCTGTTGCTTTCCAGTCTGTGGATAAAAACCAAAAATGTGACCATTCAATTGTGGGAGAATAGATGTAAGTTCCTTCTGTAGATGAAATCGTAAAGCGTAACAGGCATTCAACCATTTAACATTACAGTTTCCTGCTTTTATTATGCTGTACAAGTTGGTTACGAGACTGTGAATATAATCCGCAGTAGAAGCTGTCTTGTAAATACCCGCATGCGTGCACGGAAGAGACGAATAAAGATGGCGTGTCTGCTGTAAGTTGTCTGAATTGTCTCGTCTTCTAGTTCGTACGCATTCTGGCACTGCACAACCACAATTTTAACTAGTAGATTTCGAATGAAATGAAAAGTCCACTAGGACCATGCTGCTCGACAGAAATTTTCTTAAATTACACAGCCTGCTTTGTGTGGCTTCATTAGCTGGACAACCGTCAAGTGATATGACTTCAAGTGAGTTTTCTCGTTTCACAAACAACTTACCTCAGTTTCAAGCACGGAATTTAACATCTTCCATTTACTTCAGTATTAAGCCTCAGTGACAAGACATAAATTAAGCAATTTATAAAAATCCTTCATTAGCTAAGTCCATATATTCTAATTTCGCTCATCTAAATCCGTCACTACTGCTTAATGAAACGGCTTCATTTAAATATTGTCATTTACTTCTGTTGCGAGGGGTAATTTTCATATCTAAATCCTCACGAATCGTGGTACAACATTTCTTCAAAACCAAAGGCGCCGGAGTGGAGCAGTTACTTAGTAAAAGACTGTTTAAGATGATAACCTGTCTTAAATAATTCCAGTTTGAACGTACTGCACTATTCAGTTTTAACACTTACGTTATCCGTTTCTCAACTTCATCTAATTTAAGCCAACTACCTGAATATTTATGAGTCCAGCACAGCAAATGCCACAATCAAAACTACTCCGAGGCTTTCTGGACAAACTATGGAAAAACGTTCAAGACTTCTTTATCTCAGTAAATTCCCAGGAGAGGCCTGATTACAAAGAATACCAAGCTCAACGAAATAAAAGTTTGTTTAATGCAGGTCAGAATTGTGAAATATGGAACGTGGGCTATTCACTTTTCTTAACAAAAGGACTGTAGAATCATGTGAGAATGATCATCATTTTGAAAGTGTGACGCCATCAAAGGTCTAGAACCTCTACTACTGTTCATTCAAAAGATGTTCTTTTCTCACATTCTATACATCAATGACAAAAATCGTCATGGAAATTTCTATCCTGTTAATCGCACATTGTCGTGGAGATGAGGTGTTTGAAAATTCATGATGACCCGAATTTAGTGAAACATCCGGTATTTTTAATGAGTGTCGCCTCGAGAGTGTCTCAAGCAATTTTAAGAAAAAAATATTTTGCAAAGTACAAGTACTGACAAAAGAACATTATTAGGAATAAATGCTGAAGAAAACCAAAATGTACGGGATATTAAACAGCACCATAGAAAGCACTGCACAATAGCTTTTATCACATTTTAGGATTTCACTCACAATTACTCGCTCAAAACGTTACAGCCACTTCGTACAGCATAATACAATAAACAGCGCCACAAAAACGAACTGCTAGCGCTCAGTAGCTTGCAATATTTAAATGACCACACTTTAAGATTTCGTCCACCGACTCCACAGTAAGCAGTAAGGACCACCTTGTACAGCATAACTGAACAGCCGACCACATTAAATACTGCTTAGTAACTTTCATTTGAATGATCACACTTTAGAATTTCTTCCACGGACTCCTGAAAAGTTAGAGCCACCTAGTACAGCACAACAAAAAGAACCACAGTAAAGTACTGCTCAGTAGTTGTCACACTTTGGGATTTCATGCACAGACTAAAAAGTTAGAACCACATTAGACGACTCAAGGTTTGGCTCTGGTGATTAGGAATATTACGTACTTCAAATATTACGTAGTTCAAATATATGATTATTTCATATATAAATGTTCATTACGTACTTCATTAACCAAATCTTTCGCGTTTTTTACAACCGTTTTGAGATATGAGATTGTTAGTAGTTTACATGGGATATCTGCATGATAAAAGATTCCGGGTGAAAAATGATAATAGTAAAAAAGTAAAATTTTTTTTACTTCTTCAGTCCATTTATCTTTTAAAGGATTAGGCGGCCAGCCACGCAAAAGTTTCATACCGGAGGGGACACCCGATAACCGGCGCAACTGTAATTTAGCACGGAAGACCTAATCTGGGACCAATGATTCTTTCTTCCCATTACCGTATTTTCTCGATTCAACGCCGGGCCCCGAATAAACGCAGGGTATCAAAGAGGGAATTGTAAATAAGCCCCACAGACGTTTATTTGTTGTATAATAAACTTAAGATTTAAAGGTAAAATACATGCAAGCCCAAAAATCACCCTTATCAGACGGAACATCTCCAAATACCCGACTATAGGGAGTACCCCAAAATTGGTTGGTTGTGCGCATGCGTCAAATCAAAGATTCCTGGTTAATAAATCTGCCAGTTATTTAAACCGACCTCCGGTTTAGCTGCACGTCAACATTACTGTGCAAGTTATGATTAGTATGTTTAACATATTGGCCAACAAAGTTGTAACGTTTAGCTGGGGCTTAACCATGTTGTAACAATGTTAAAATGACGTAACGTTTACCTGGAGCCGTAAGCTTACCACACATGCACCAGTACTACAAATTAAAGCAGCTGGAGGGAACACTGTCTAGTAATCCTTTTGCTTGGCACTCAGTCTGAGCTTTTTCAAGCTATCATTGCAGAACTTGACTATAGCAATTATCTGTTACTCAAATTTGATTGCAATTATTTTTTAATAAAGCAAAAGGGAAGATACTTGTACCTTTTTTGCAGCTAAATTAAACAATTTTAAAATTCATGTCTAAACTCCTTTTCAGTTTTGTGTAGAAAATTCTTGACATTTACTGATTGGCCTCTATAGCCAATGTCCGAGGTTGTTATTCTTGTGAAAAAGGCATGTCGGTTTAAATAATTGGCAGATTTATTAACTAGGAATCTTTGACTTGACCGACGATCAACCGATTTTCAAACAAACTATTTAAACAGGAAAATAATACAGAGGTAATAACAAGAAGCAAAAGAGACGTGGGAGGACTGGGTCGAGGCATGCGGAGCCAGTAGACGTGTTCCAAGTTGCTCCACATAACTTCGTCACTAAACGATGTCTTTCGGCCTTTAATTCTTACGAATTCCAAGCAGAAAGCTAGAGAAAGTAGTAATTCCAGTGCGTCTGGTGTTTCGCCGGTTGAAAAAAGAGCAAGAGAGTTTAAAGTTCCTCGCCCGAGCGCTCTACTGAGGTCTTCGAAATGTCGTTGGATGCCTTGGAGTCGAAATTAGATCTAATTCTGAAAAGACTAGAGACCATGGACAGTAAACTTGAGGAGATTAACACCACGGTGTCCAACCTGGAAAGTAAATTCAACATATTAGAAGGTAGAGTGGAAAAGCTAGAAAATGATCAATCGACCACGAGGACCGCCGTACAAGAGTTGCAAGATGGCCTCCAGGAATTCAATACGCAAGTCAACGAAGCGACAGCGGCCCGAGAAAAAGCGAGCGAGTTCTGTGAGAACAGGTACAAAGAGTTGGAAAACAAACTGCTGTATGCTGAAGTGTATCAAAGGCGAAAAAGTTTGCGTTTCTACGGCATTAGCGAGGAAGAAGAAGGCGGTGACTGTCGCTTGGTGCTTAATTCTTTCCTGGAACAGCAATGTGGAGTCCAAACAGAAGGTATCGAATTTCAGCGGGTCCACAGGATCAGAAAGACTCATGATGATGGAAGCCCTAGAGCAATTATCGCTCGGTTTCTTAGATATAGCGACAGAGAAGCAGTTTTTTCAAAAGCAAAGTCGTTGAAGGATTCCGGGTACAGGATCGCTGCAGACCTGCCAAAAGAAATAGTAAACCGAAGGAAGCTCCAGTCGAAGAAGCTGGTCGATGCAAGATTAGCGGGTAAGATCGCGTTTTTCAGAGAACAGACACGCGATGAACCGTTAGTGTGTTTTCTACCGTTTCTACCTTATATGGTAGCGTCAGTCCTTTACTCTTCAACATTGTGCTTGGTGCATAACGTATTCCTTTAAACCTGAATTGGATAAGAACAGAAGTCGACTCGATCTCTCGTTTGACTCCTAACTCTCATGCGCTGTCATTGATCGATCGACTGTCATGCGTTCTCATCGTAAAAACCTTCTCAACAATTGTTCTCGTTTGACGGCCACATAGGGTTAATTATATGAAAGTTTTAAGGTTACTGTGCACCTAACGGGATGTCTCTAGACTAAAAAGTATATCAACTCCATTTGCAGACTCCTATCAGGTAACAAATTTATGTTTAGGGAACTCCCGGTTATTTAACTACACCAACTATATGAAGGTACTTTTAGCAGTATCAAATTAGTGAGGTTTCGCGACACCTAGACATTATATATATCAAGGCAATCCAAAAGGATACTAAAACTGTAAGAAATGTGTTTGGTAAGTTCAACTGAAACTGAAAAAACTGAAAAAAAAAAAAAGTTATTTTGTACTTTTACATGAGTTCAAAAAGTATTTTACCCCTCGAAATCTGTTATTTTGCATCTAAATACGCGAGGCGTCGACAGAAAAGAAAATATCTGATTGAAGATGAACACAAAGATCCTAGACATATTTAATATAACTAGTTTGATATTTAAAAATATAAAAAGCGTTCTCTGGTTTAAAAAAAATTTAAGAGAAATATAAGCTTTCGGCTATTATACTATAGCCTTTAACGAATGTAAAAAGAAATGAAAGCGCATGATTGGAAATATATGCAAGGGAGGGTGTGAAAAGATTAAACACAAGAATACAATAGAAGTGTAAAAAAGCTAAAAATGGACAAAAACGGACAAAATAAGAATTACAATAAGATAGAGTATTGTCTTGGTAGCGGTTTAGAATTATTGTCTGCGCCGACAGTTTTGGCAGTATGCCAGGATTCTAGTGTTCTTCGAATACGGTAATTGCCTTTGTCTATCACGGTAGCGCCATCAAAATCAATTGAATGATTGTTTTGCCAAGCATGGTTGGCAATGTTCGAGCCTCTAGTATAATTTTTAAGGTTTCGTTGATGTTCCTTTCTTCGGGTTTTAAAACATCTACCAGTTTCTCCTACGTAACTCCAACAGCAATCAGCACACGAGATTTTGTAAACAACATTGCATTGTAGATCCAGGGGCTGCCTAAACTTAGGAGAAGGGAATTCTTGTTGCAGGGTTTTAGCTGGTTTGCTTACTACACGGATGTAATTTTTACGAAGTAATCTGGTGAGAGGTTCAGTCAATCCGCGGATATAGGGAAGACATGCGAAACCCAGGGAACGGTGTCAGATGGATCGGCCCATTTGAAGAACATGGACACTAATTCTTCCGGAGGAGGAGTTGTCGGGGCTGACTTCTTTTTTAAAATGTTGGAAATAACCGTTGGTGGGTAGCCATTGGCTTTCAATGCTTCCGTAACGTAACTAGTCTCGCGTGCTTTACCTTCACAAGTGCTAGGTAGGTTGGCTGCACGGAATAGGAGGGTCGAGACCGCGCTGACTTTATGTTTATATTCATGATGAGAAGAATAATCCAGATAGATAGATAGATATCTATCTATCTATCTGGATTATTCTTCTCATCATGAATATAAACATAAAGTCAGCGCGGCCTCGACCCTCCTATTCCGTGCAGCCAACCTACCTAGCACTTGTGAAGGTAAAGCACGCGAGACTAGTTACGTTACGGAAGCATTGAAAGCCAATGGCTACCCACCAACGGTTATTTCCAACATTTTAAAAAAGAAGTCAGCCCCGACAACTCCTCCTCCGGAAGAATTAGTGTCCATGTTCTTCAAATGGGCCGATCCATATGACACTTCCCTGGGTTTCGCATGTCTTCCCTATATCCGCGGATTGACTGAACCTCTCACCAGATTACTTCGTAAAAATTACATCCGTGTAGTAAGCAAACCAGCTAAAACCCTGCAACAAGAATTCCCTTCTCCTAAGTTTAGGCAGCCCCTGGATCTACAATGCAATGTTGTTTACAAAATCTCGTGTGCTGATTGCTGTTTGAGTTACGTAGGAGAAACTGGCAGATGTTTTAAAACCCGAAGAAAGGAACATCAACGAAACCTTAAAAATTATACTAGAGGCTCGAACATTGCCAACCATGCTTGGCAAAACAATCATTCAATTGATTTTGATGGCGCTACCGTGATAGACAAAGGCAATTACCGTATTCGAAGAACACTAGAATCCTGGCATACTGCCAAAACTGTCGGCGCAGACAATAATTCTAAACCGCTACCAAGACAATACTCTATCTTATTGTAATTCTTATTTTGTCCGTTTTTGTCCATTTTTAGCTTTTTTACACTTCTATTGTATTCTTGTGTTTAATCTTTTCACACCCTCCCTTGCATATATTTCCAATCATGCGCTTTCATTTCTTTTTACATTCGTTAAAGGCTATATTATAATAGCCGAAAGCTTATATTTCTCTTAAATTTTTTTTAAACCAGAGAACGCTTTTTATATTTTTAATATGTCTTATCCTGGTTACAGTTCAATTTTTAGTTTGATATTGGTACTTCGTTTGTTAATTGAATTTTTTCATCAAAAAATGGTTAGCTTTTGTCTTGCTTATTTGTCTTGTTCATGCAGTTTACTAGTATACACTCGAGAAACGTGGAGAGTTTTTCATCACCGAACAAAAAAAAAATTTTGCTCTATAATGCAAATTTTAAATGCCTAACGGTAAAACTGAATATTATCCACAGTCCTCCTAATGTTTTTTTTTAATGCTGTATAAATTATTTATGACAATTTCATAAATTTCCGTAGCTACGGGAGTAAGTAAAAAAGAAATTTGTAAACAACGTAAGAAAAGTTCTGCTCTGTCACATGTGTTGAAATTACATTGCAAATCGTAAGTAATCTTATGTAGCGAAGAAAATGCTGTCCATGTTTGCTCACTATAGCTAATGTCAACTTTTGGAACTTTTTTTGCCATTGACGAGTTATTTCTAGTCTAGAAGTATGTTTCTAAAAATAAAGTTAGACGAGTTATTTTGAGCTTTTAGTTTCCCGTTGGAAATAAGATAAATACGGCAAGTTACGCAATGAACCGTATTTTCAGAGATATTTACATAGAGGCCGCAGGATAAGAATCCAATGTCAATATGCAGTTTGTTACTCACTAAACAATTACATTTCATTTTGGAGAACATGCACGAAATAACGTCAGCTTGACGCGTTTGTCATAGTAGTTAATCCTCTACTGCTGTAAATGTGCGCGGCCAGATGGAATTTTTCAAAAATGCAATCGCATTACTGTAACAAATAATACAAATATATTTTTGCAACTAATTTTATTCAGAATATAAGTAAAGATGTTATGAAAAAATGAAAACATGAAACTTCAATTTGTACAGCAAACCTTTTTAATTTTCGCTGAATTCCGTAGGAAATTCACATTTTTTTCAATCAGAGTAAAAACCAAATAGCCTTTCATCTCGGTTCGAACTTTCAATTCAGTGGATGAAATCCTAGAGTGAGAGTGACTTGCATTTTGCAACTGTCAAATAAAAGTTGTTTGTAGTGCTTTCCTGCGGTGCCTTTGGTTCTGACTTTTAATGTTCAATTTTCTAGATAAAATCCTAACGCGTGATCATTCAAATGAAAGCGATTGAGCAGTTCTTTCCTGTGGTGGCGGACCTTTTTTAAATGAAAGCTTTTGATCCGTTTTATCTCGTGTTGATGTCTATTCAAATGCTATTCAAGATATTTTTAACATTCAGATGAAAGCTATTAAGCTTTTTTTTCCTGTGGTGCTGCATGTGCTGAATAACGTGGTCCTTACCTCTGAGTTCCGGGATGAAATGTTCAAGTGTGGCCATTCAGAAAATAATTTTTGCACAGTACTTTTTGTTGAACTGTTTATCATGCTATGCAGGGTTTTTCTCAGTGACTTAATGTGGATGAAATCCGATTACGTAACTATCGTGTTAAATGAATGCTGTTAGCAGTACTTTCCCTTGGTTCTATTTATTACGCTGTGCAAGTAGTAGCTGTTGCTTTCCAGTCTGTGGATAAAAACCAAAAATGTGACCATTCAATTGAAAGCTGCTGGGAAGTATCTCCCATTCTCTTCCCCAGAGCTGCGATCCTTTTTGCCAGCGCCATGGATTGAGAGCTCTGGCGGAGGCCAGGATAACGCGCAAGCGCAATAGCTGCCCATTTTTGTAACCGATGGTGACCATTATTGTTTCAAATTTCTGAGGCTGCGCAGAAAGCCGGAATTCCGTGATTCGCGGACTCCCTGCTTTCGGAGCCTGCCAGGGCTCTCGATCCGTGGCGCTGGCCAAAAGGATCGCAGCTCCGGGGACGAGAATGAGTATCTCCCTGTGGGATAATGGATGTAAGTTCCTTCTGTAGATGAAATCCTAAAGCGTAACAGGCATTCAACCATTTACCATTACAGTTTCCTGCGTTTATTATGCTGTACAAGTTGGTAATGAGACTGTGAATAAAATCCTAAGTAGAAGCTGTCTTGTAATCATCTGCGCACACATGGGCAGGACAGACGAATGAAGATGGCGTGTTTGCGCATAAGTGGTCTGAATCGTCTCGTCTTCTAGTTCGTACTAGCCTGCGTGGCCAGGCGTTCTCGTGAGCTGACCGAGCGAAATAGGCCACGCCTGGCCACGCAGGCTAAGTTCGTACACATTCTGGTACTGCACCACCACAATTTAAACTCGGAGATTTCGAATGAAATGAAACGTCCACTAGGACCATGCTGCTAGACAGAAATTTTCTTAAATTACACAGCCTGCTGTGTAAAAAGAAAAAAAAAATCTGATCCGTTTTGTGCTCCTGTTTTTATACTGTTTATACGAAACTACCCCATAATCTGCCCTTCCACTACGAAATACGTCGCGAGAGAAAGATCGTGTGTGAACATTAAATACAGGTGATCCAGTAGTTTGCATTAATAAGTGGCCCTTTCAGAGCTAGCTACAAAAGAGAGAAAACAAAAATAACAAAAACAACAATACGAAAGTAAATACTGACAAAATGGTCGTTAAAAGCTGCTTAGTAATCACGCTTTTGGATAAATTGACACGGCTATTCTCCACTATTTATCATCTTGGAACCAAAATGGAACATCTCGTTTTATTCAGTAGAAACGAAAGCAGGCACTACATTACGTACTACATGTAAGGCTCTAGATTTGACTGTTGGACAGAAAGAGATGAAGAGGGATTATCACAATGCACACCATATATGTGTAGCTTTTAAAGAAGGTACAATTTTCGTGATGAGAAGGCGACTGATACTTTGATCTGATTTACTGTGGAAAGTAAACGTTTTATATGAGTTCAAGTAAAGTTTTATGGTTTCACAAACAACTAACCTCAGTTTCAAGCACGGAATTTCTTCCATTTACTTCAGTATTAATCCTTTCATGACAAGACCTCAGACTACATAAATAAAGAAATTTATAAGAATCCTTCGTTGGCTTAGTCCATATATATTCTAATATCGCTCATCTAAATCAATCACTACTGCTTAATGAAACGGCTTCATTTAAATATTTTCATTTACTTCTGTTGCGAGGAGTAATTTTCACATCTAAATCCTCACGAACCGTGGTACAACATTTCTTCAAAACCAAAGGCGCTGGAGTGGAGCAGTTACTTAGTAAAAGACTGTTTAAGATGATGACCTGTCTTAAATAATTCCAGTTTGAACGTACTGCACTATTCAGTTTTAACACTTAAGTTATCCGTTTCTCAACTTCATCTAATTTAAGCCAACCACCTGAATATTTGAGTCCAGCACAGCAAATGCCACAATCAAAAATCCAACTTTTAAAGTTACTCCGAGGTTTTCTGGACAAACTGTTGAAAAACGTTCAAGAATTCTTTGTCTCAGTAACTGTTCCCAGAAGAGGCCTGATTACAAAGAATACCAAGCTCAATTTAATAAAAGTTTGTTTAATGCAGGTCAGAATTTTTGAAATATCCGGAACGTTGGCTTTTCACTTTTCTTAACAAAAGGACTGTAGAATAATGTGAGAATGATCATCATTTTGAAAGTGTCAAGTCATCAAGAGTCTAGAACCTCAAAAGCTGTTCTTTTCTCACATTCTATACATCAATGACAAAAATCGTCAGGGAAATTTCTATGCTGTTAATTGCACATTGTTTTGGAGATGAGGTGTTTGAAAATTCATGATAACCCGAATTAAACATCCGGTATTTTTAATGAGTGTCGCCTCAAGAGTTTCTAAAGCAATTTTAAGAAAACAAAATTTGCGAAGTACTGACAAAAGAACACAATAAGGAATAAATGCTGAAAAAAAAAACATGCACGGGATATTAAACAGCACCACAGAAAGTACTGCTCAATAGCTTTTATCACATTTTAGGATTTCATCCACATATCTCAAGACGTTACAATCACCTCGTACGGCATACTGATATAATAAACAGCGCCACAGGAACGAACTGCTCAGTAGCTTGCATTTAAATGACCACACTTCAAGAGTTCATCCACCGACTTCACAGCAAGCAGTAAGCACCACCTTGTACAACATAATAAACAGCCGACCACATTAAGTACTGCTCAATGATCGCACTTTAGGACTTCTTCCACAGACTCAAAAGTTAAAACCACCTTGTACAGCATAACAAACAGCACCACAGGAAAGTACTGCTCAGTAGCTTTCACTGGAATGGTCACACTTTGGAATTTCATGCACAGACTCAAAAGTCAAAAGTTAGAACCACATTAGACGACTCAAGGTTTGGCTATGTTAATTAGAAATATTAATTACGTACTTCATTAACCAATAATTTCGCGTTTTTTACAACCATTTTGAGATATAATATTGTAGTTTACATGCGATATCTAATAAAAGATTCCGGGTGAAAAATGATAATAGTAAAAAGTAAAAAGTTTTACTTCTTATCCATTCATCTTTTAAAGGATTAGGTGGCCAGCCTCGCAAAGTTTCACACCGGCGGGGACACCCGAGAACCAGCGCAACTGTAATTTAGCACGGAAGACCTAAACTGGGACATATATCTTATTAGACGGTTTAGTGTGTAGTATCGTGGGATATTTTTATGAGTCGCGCCGTATTTTTGCGAGCCCGTAGGGCGAGTCAAAATACAAGAGACGAGTAAAAATATCCCACGATACTACACACTAAACCGTCTAATAAGGGATTTATTATTCAACTTAGCTACAAAATGGAAAAGTGGTTTATAAACTGTCTGAGTTGCGTGACAAACTAATGTGACTTCTGAGCGGCGAGTGAGCGCGCCAGCGGGGTCAGGTTTCGCGCGCTTGACGTGAGGTTGTTGTTGATTGGTCAAAAACGAAAACTTGTCAAACCTGTCAATCGAGCGAAGCGTCGGGATTTTATTTCAAACTTGCAAGGAAAACAAAGATGGAACAAGGCAAACTGAATTACTTTCGGGTTTACAGTTAGATGAACAACAATGTTCTTGGTCACCGAGTAAAACTACGAAAAGAAAGAACTCGACAGAACAAACAGAACTCGAAAGTCAAGTCAAACAAAGTTAAACAGCACTTCAAGCTCAGTCATCTTCGTCCGAATCACTAACCACGGGTCGTTTTGGAAGAGATAGCGGTGGAGATTTCTGACCGACAACAATTATGCATTTGTCGGAGACAGCTCCTGAGGAAAGATGGGTTCTGTTTCCTGACTTTGACTTACAAATGACATAAAAGATTGTTAAGTTCCTCGGCGGGAATTTCTTCAATGGCCCTTGTTTCTGTAACGGACTTGAGGTCAGTTTTTGTCTTTTCTGTTGTATTTTAATACGTTTCAATTTTCTTCAATAAATAAAGAAATTTCACTGTCGTCTAGGTCATTGCTTGTCTCTAGGATCTCGTTTTCGTTAAAAACCTCAAAATTTGGTAAGCATTCATTGTTTTCTTCCGGAAAATGACTGTTTCGGCCATTTTTTCATCGTTCACCTTGTAAGCCTAATGCCTGACGCGGCATTTGTAGAAAACCTGTCAAACCGGTCTTCTGGAGGACAAATACCGTGGGATATTTGTACTCGTTTTGGGTGTTATTTGTACTCTACTGAATGCAGTTGAATAATAATACTGATTATTTCTACCTATGACCGTATTTTGTCGATTAAACGCCGGGCCCCGAACAAACGCAGGGTATCAAAGACGGAATTGTAAATAAGCTCTTCAGAGGTTTATTTGTTGTATGATAAACTTAAGATTTAAGGGTAAAATACATGGGTGCCAAGAAAAACAAATAATAACCCTTTCTTAAAAAATGGCGGGCCCAAATAAATTGCTGATTGAAACAAACGCCGGGTATACCATGCCAAGTTTGAAATAAACGCCGGGGACATTTAATTGAGAAAATATGGTATATGTTTGTGACGGAAGCAAACTATTTACTTCCTTTTTTTGGAAAGGAAGTAACGTGTTTTTTTTTTTCGTATTTACTTCAATGATTTTGAGTAGAAGATTTTAGAGATATGAATATGACGTGTGATATAAAACGGATGGAACTAAGAACTATAAACTTAGAAGCTTCTTTCATTTTTCCATTTTTGTTTTAAAAACGTCTGCAAAGACGGCATAGTTTACTTCAAATTAAAGGATTGTCGGCAATTTCAGCAGTCATTAGTGTACGACTATTATTCTTCATTAAGTTTTGGATTTGTCAACTGAGGAAATAGCGAAATGCAAAGGATGTTTTTGTGGTTTACAAGTTAAGTATGCTGAGAATTGTCGGGCTCTGCCAGGTGTTTATATTTAAGATAACAATCCATTAAATAAGCTCTAATTTTCACCTGTTCTATGGATAAGGAAGCAATAATTTGGTGAAAATTACCCCTCTTAAAATCGCAGTTTTATCAAAAAATAAATGAAATAAGAATGGCCACTTTCGTTTAGTCTTAGGACACTGACAGAAACTTATCAAGAGTCAAAAAGAGAATATTTCGATGAGACAGTCCTACGTGGTAAAACATTTGTGCTGAATTATTCATTACTGACTTATCCAGTTTAAATTCGGTTTCACCATAACAAAAACCGCTGTGGATTTTACTCTCTCTGGCTACTGTAAGAACTCCTTTCATCAGTTAGCTTGGGAAGCGTGATGTATGACCTAAACTCGATTGTACTTCAACTGACTATGCTATCATTATATACAACTGGAGTTACAAGCGATGAGCCTAAAAGGTAGGTTACGAAATGCTTCAGTGTGAAAAGTCGGTACGGTGTGTTGGTTACTACATTTACATTTCTTCAAGAAAAACCAAGATCCCTGATTACGTGCAACGGCTATTCCTTTGGGAAACGAATGCAATTTGCCTCTCTAACTAAGAGTTCAAAGAGATTTAACATTGAAGAAGGAGTTTCCCCATTTAGTTGTTTATAATTAGTCAGACCAATTTGAGCTGTATTTACAAAGCATCTGCTTGTGTTTTCAAAACCTGTTAAATTTCTTATTAGAAATTCGTCATCGACAAAGCTTCGCACCGCTATAAAACATTATTGCGTTATACGTTATATTCTTTAAGGGAGTTACACCTATAAAATTATACTTGCATCTTCGGACTTACTAAAGAAAGAGGAGTAGCGAAGAGTTGAACTTGATGTAAAAAGGTTTGCCAAGAAAACATTTAGAAAACCTTGGTAACGGTTATTAAACTAACAAGTCTGTAAACAGCGAAGAACAAGAAGTAGAAAGACACACGACGGCTTATGCTCAAAGATGATTCAGCTTAAATGCCCCTTGTTTGTGTCAGTATACTACTTTACGCCGTTTACAGGTATTATTTAAAAAAAATGTTTTTATTCCGGTGGCGCAATTACATTTTGATCTTTTCAGATTTCTCACCTGAACTTGAAAGAGAAAAGTAATTAATATTTTTCTCAAGAACGTATTTTTTTAGAAGTAAAATAAATGGACTATTGGCTTCCTGAAACTTTTTATTTAACTCATTATTTCAATAGTGTTAACGTTTCGCGTGGGGACGTTCTCGTAACATGAAACCCTGTTTTGTAAGTAGAAGCGCCGGGTGGCAATTGAATTTGCTGTGGTCTTCCAGAGAGTTTGGCCGGTCCTCGGCAGGCTATGTCGAAAACGGGAATGTCAGTGGATGAGTTAAGTTGGAGAAAGAAATGAACTCTACTAAATGTGATGCAAATTAGGAGAGAGTTTCATGAGACACGACTTGAAATTTACATCAAAATTCCCCGCCGCGCTGCTGTTTACTTGAATCCATGGTTACGCTAAGCTTACAATCACATGAATAATTGCCTAAAGTTGAAAATGATGTTCGTTTTGGCCTTGCGGCATCCGTGTGGAAATAAAGGTCGTTCTTTTTTATTCCTTTACAGGGCGTTGATGATTTTACAGTTATTAATATTGTTCTCATTATTTTTTTTAATTTTGACTACATTTTTTGGAACTCGTTGAATAATAAATGTTTCTTTTGAGAAGAGGTCTCAAAAGAATTAACTGCCGGCTGTCAATTATGGCCTCAATCGTCAACTAGTATAAAGCTGTAAAGAATAACGGAAACATTTACCGTCCACTACGATTGAAAACTTGGGCATCAACAATGATTGTCAATTTAGCCGTTACTGTCGATCTCAATCTTTTTACACAACCTCTCACAACTCTAAGAATGTTTTCGATTTATTGCTGCACTGCATGTATGAAAAAAAAATCCTTAATTTTTGCACCTGCCGTTGGCATGCCGGCTTTCATTATTCGCCGTTTGCGAATTAATTTTGTTACATCAGGCGGAAAATGTTTCAGTGTTGTATTTATCGGAAGATGTTTCAGGGCTGTATTTATTTGCAATAAAACATGTTTGCAAACAATCCTGGATACAAGGATATAGAGAATTTCAATATTCATGACAGCGAGTTTTAAAGCATGATTATTATGTCACAAAGAAGCGCGCAAAGGGAAGTTACAAAACCAAAACAGGCATCCATAGGAAGATTTTAAATGCAAATATTATGAAAACAAAACTAATCCAGATGTTGTTAAAAATTAAAGAAGGAGATAAACATTTCTAAACAGTACATATTAATTTCAATTGCAATCTGAGAATAATAAAGATTCCAAGTTCAAGTGCAAGGTTTTATTTATTCATATTCTACTCTCTGTCAAAAAGGCAGCTAAAGTTTGAAATCTTAAATCAATAGTATGCACCATTATAGAGACAGCCGCCATAATGGCCGTTTTTTTTTTTGCTAGAGACGTTAAAGTCGTCTAGACGTATTTAACGTCTCAGACGTTAATGTCGTCTGGTATAAAAACGGGACGTATTAAAGTAGACGAACAAGTAGAAAAAACCCAAGATTTTCTAAGAAAAGGACTGGGTTCTATTCTTGGAAGACACTAGACGCGACTAAACTCGGCGGCAAATCAAATACTGGTGTGCAAAACAACAAATGCATCTGCATATAAACATGGCGGAGACTTTGCTTAACTGCTTCGCAGCTTCTGAAGGCTTGTTTCTCGACGTCGTCGAAAAATAAAAGACATGGAAACGCAAATGTTTTTTAAAAAGGCTAAATCAGTCAAGAAAGCGGTTTTTGGAAGAAGCACTTGGCTTGTGCGTCGTGGCCAACAAGAGAGAAAGGAAGGAAAGAAGTGGAGATGAACGGAGGGATTCTTCGTGGTGGAGAAACGGCTAACTAAATTGGAACGATAAAGCGCTTTAGGGCTAAATTCGTCCCAGATAAGGTCGTCTCGTTTTTATACTAGACGACTTTAACGTCTCAGACGTTAAAGTCGTCTGTTAAGTTCGACGTTCAGTCGCACTTAACAGAAGACGTTAATATCGTCAGACGTTAAAGTCGTCTGACTTATATTCCGTTTTTATACTAGACGTTAACGTCGTCTCGAGACGATAATAACGTCTTAGACGATGTTAACGTCTCTAGCATAAAAACGGCCAATGAGCTAAAATTTGCCAGATACAAATCAATGAGCTTATGCACAACGAAAACAATCAGTCGGGCAAAGTTTACAGTAAATCTTTGCAAATTACAGTAAATCTCGGCTTATGAAAACCACCATATTTTCAAGTCAGCCTAAAAAGGTTTTTATTTATTTGATGCCCACCGAGAAAGCAGGCTATTTAGTTTCTTAAGTAGGTTCTTATAAGAGTGCTTGTTGCTGGTCAGAAAACGACTTCTATATGGATGTGAACCCTTAATTGCTTCTGCGCCATAAACGTATGATATACCCCATTATGACTACATAATAAACAAAAACACTCGGTCTCTTTGAAGTCTAAGCACTGGAGGCTTCGGATAGTCAGTTCCATTTAGTGAACTTGTATATTGCAGTTGTTCAGCAAGTGTTTATCATTTAGAGTAAAATCTTAACTCAAATTGACACATTTTTCCCCTTGGCACGAAAAAAAGGGAACTCAGGATAGCTGAGCTAGATCTGGAAAGTTACTTATCAAAAGAAACGAAGCCCTTGAAGGGGGACAGGGGAGCGGGAGACCAGGAGAAAGGGGGCGAGGGGTGTACGGGAGGCGGGAGAAGAGGGGGCGGGAAGCGGGATTACAAAGGTCACGGAAAGCGGGAGAAAAAGAGAAAAATTACGCAACATTGAATAATATTTCGCAATCGAAAAAATGCAAAGAGGGAGCCAACAAATAAAGGGCGGGAACCGGGATTAAAAGGGTACGGGATCGAAAGCGGGAGGTTTAAACCCTCCTGTCCCCCCACCCCACAAGCCTTGGGTGGCTGACTGTCAGCTTGGATTCTGAATAAGTTAACAAAACGGATCACTAGTTAAGACGTGAACGAGAAGGAACTCACAACTGAGCATCAATACCCGTCATTATCAATTTTGGGTGGGAGGTGGGGTCCAGAGATCAAAGGTCTAACCCTATTCCAGACAAAATTACTCGATTTTCTTACCCTACAGATAGATCATTAGTCATAGGAAATAAAGGATGACGACGAATTCACCCCTTAGCCCTAAACTTGTCACCTTTATTGGGAAGAACGGGCCAAATATCTGTACCCTACTGCAGACCAAAAGTCAAGTTACTTGTTTTAGGCTAAAACAGCTCAACAATCATACCCTTGAAAGGCGTGTACCTGTATAGCTGACAAAGTAGAGTATCACCCCTCCCCCACCTCCCACCCCTTCCTTCCTACCGGGAATTCAGGATTTACGATCAGTTTTTACGTCTTTTGTTTTGTTTTACAGAGCTGGAGAAGTGGACATAACAGGAGGAACTATTCCTCCTCTAAACGAACCGCCAAATGCGACGGCCATCCTGGACAAAATGTTTGTAAACTATGACAAAAGACTCAGGCCAATGTATGGAGGGAATCCTGTTTTCATTTACGTGTCATTGGGTTTCCTTTCCATAAGCCATGTTGTCGAAGAGAATATGGTAACTATAAATACGAATTTTAGTTATTGATTTGAGCCGAGAGCGAGGATTCGCCTGATGATGCATTTTGACAATTCATTAATTAGCGCCGTCAGTCGATAGTTACGGCAAATATCGATTCGAATGGATCGATATTTGTTGGTTTCAAGCATACGACACAGCTTATAAAAATTTTTATCTCAGAAATTTAGCATCTTGTCATGGCCTCGCTATCATTTATGTCACAACATGCTGCAACATTTTTGTTAACCAAATATTGAACTTTGTTAAACTGTATCTTTCAGGCTTTAAGAGATGTGGGTCTTTTTTCATAGGTTTAGCAGTTATCATGATCAAGTTATCACAATACTCCGTGATCGTGTTTTAGTAAACAAATTTGTATAAACGTAAACATTGAAACTCAAAAACACTGTCTGAAAGCGTGCAGGACATTTGCGTTTTCAGGCGCTAAATAAACTAAAAAAAAATTCGCTATGGAAATTAAGGTTCAATTAATCAGCCAAAAACAATCTGTCACAGACACAAAAAGTCTCTGGTCAATTTACGGCCCAATTAAAAATTTCGAGAATTAAGCCTTGTTTTAAGTACAGAGTTGTATTCATTTCCTTGACACAGGAATTTAAGGGTGACATTTACATGCGTCAGTTTTGGAAGGATCCACGACTGGCTTACGGAGACAAAAATTGGACTTTGATCCTTCAAGGGGACATCTTGCAGAAGCTGTGGTTCCCGGATACCTACATTGAAAATGCCAAGAAGACAACCGTCCATGATGATACTAAGACGGTGATTGTGTTTGGAGATGGAAATGTGTTCTATTCAGTCAGGTACCGCTGACATTCTCTTTGTGCTTTACTGTACGTAGTGAGTAGAATTACGACAATTACGTTTTCGTATTTTTTTTTCTTTGCTTTCCTAGAATTACGTGGGGGCGCGGTGTTGTAGTGGTTAGCGCGTTGGACTTCAGATCTGAAGGTCGGTGGTTCGGCGCCCAGTCCCTGCCATCGTGTTGTTTCCTTAGACAAGAAACTTTACCCACATTCGTCTCTCTCTACCCAGGTGTATAAATGGGTACCGGCGACACACTGCTGGGGGTAACCCTGCGATGGACTAACATCCCATCCAGGGGGGGGGGGGGGGGGCAGCAATACTCTCAGTTGCTTCATGCTACAGAAACCGGGATAAGCTCGGGCCTACTTGTCTCGTGTGCGACTTTACTTTTACCTTTTTTTCCCCCTAGAATTACAGGGGAAGGGGGGAGGGTTTATGTAGGGTCAAAAATTTGTATTTCGATTCTTGGGCTGCAGTTTTACAACTGTGCAGTAAATTAATGTTTTGTCAATAGAAATTTACTGCGCGATTAGAATTATTTCTTTTCTTCGGGATAAAAATGGATTTAAGGGGGGCCCGCAAAGCAATACTTTTGCTTTCCTTATGGATTTTTTTCCCGATTCTAACATGACTTCCAGTTTTTTTAATTATTCGACATAAACAAGTTTCAAATCTCAAGTCGCGAAATGTTTGGCGTTCGAAGCCATCGATAACATTCTGAAGTGTGACAGTTCCAGTGAAAGCTACTCAGTTGTATTTCCCTGGTTTTTGTTTGTTTGTTTTGCTTGCTAAAGTTTGTTTTCTTTACAAAAGGTTCCCGCCGGGAATACCATATCTTTGCACTAGCTTTGGTAACTTTAAATAGTAATTCTGCTTTCTTCTTCAGGGTTACCGTGAATGCCATGGGACTGATGGATTTTAGAAACTACCCAATGGATGTTCAGCTGTTCTTTTTCAGAGTTCTAAGTTGTGAGTATTGTACAACGTTGCTTTATAACAGGGTGGATATCGATTCAAATAGCTGTCGTAAACTGAAAACAAATCAATGTAATTACACCTGCCAATCGGAACATTGACAACGGCAACTAGCCACCTACAAATCGAACAAAGCCAGTGCAAACCAGTGCAAAGCGCGGATAAATGCAGATAATCCACATCACGACACAATTATTCCAAAACAGCTTTAAGAGTACCAAATTGAATCTTTGGAAGATAATATAAAGGTATGCAACAAAGATGTCTTTAGCTTCCCCACCCCTTCCATTCAGTAGATCCAATGATTCTCTTAGTTTCAAGGAAAAATTAAAGTTTGGCTGTCTCAGTGCTCACAATGAAGTGTATCTTAAGGAAAAGGTAAATTCTGAATGTCCAAACATTTAAGATATTAATTAAACCGTATTTTAAAAATATTTAAAACTTAACTCCGTTAAAACATGTACCAGTGAGGAAAATGGCTTTCTTTTGTTTCTGCAGACGGTTTCGACATCACACAGATTAGGTTCAAGTGGATTAGTGCATCGTTGTACAGCACAGACATGGCAGAATTCTACGTCATGAACCAAACACTCAGCAGCGACAAAGTCAAATACATGATAGGTATACAATTTTTAAGCATTTTTTCAAGGCTCTAGTATTCGCATACAGCGACAAACAATAAACTGCAATTATTGAAAAAGGGTCGTATGAGAATGGCGAATGTATTTCCATGACTGAGTTAGCGCTCTTGGAGCAAATTCAGTAGTTTGACTTGGAATAAAAATTTTGAGAATAGGAATCGTCGTTCACTGGAGAACATGAACACTGCACATGAGCACTTACAAAATGCCTTTAGGTAACTTGCGACAGATTACAAAACAACTAAGAACCACCCATACGGAGAAACAGTTTCAGCTTACTCGTACTACGAAGCTAAGGTTCAGAAAAGCGGTCTATATTTTTAAAACGTTTCGCATGTGGTCACATTTTCCCGTTGGCTTTATCAGTGAACCATTTTTACTTCCATTTTGGTCTTCATTACATACCATTTAAATCGTTTTATACCTTAGGTTGGTTTGATTATCTGGACGTGTCATTCTTCGTGCGAAGAAGATTTGGCCACTACGTCATCCGCATCTTCTTTCCTTGCATCCTTTGCACAGTGGTGTCATGGTTACCATTTTGGATGGATCGAAGCGAGATTGGTGACCGAGGGGCCCTGGGTATCACAACACTTCTCACGGAAGTCTTCCTTCTTCAGTACACCAATGACGCCATGCCACGTGTTAGCTATGTGAAAGCCGCTGACCTGTTTTTGATCGTCTCGTTTGCATTCACTTTCATGGCGCTGTTAGAGAGCGTCATTGTTTACAACTACAAAAAGAAGTTTTTCAATTCTGAAAATGGTCAGGTGAAAAAAATCACTGGTAGACGAACATTTTTTCGTAGACGCAAAATCCCTGTGAAGGAGGTGAGGTTAACTAAGAAATAATCAGCTGTGAATATCAGTGTAACAAACGACACAGGCCACACAAGTTTCCTTGAAGAAAATCACCTCATTACAAGAAAGAATTTTGGCTTACGGCCTCTGCGCCCTGTCCTTCCAAAACTACTGACAAAAACACCGTATAAAGCCCGTACGCATGACTTCAAGCGGGTTTGGAAAAAGCCGTACAGCCAGAGCTAGAAGCGCGTATGGTAGTAGACTCGATGTCATTTCAATCAACGTTGTCATGCATGTGACTTCAAACTGGACAATGACGGCCAAGAAAGTGACAGCAAATTTTGCTACGGAAATTCATGGCTAGTTGTTAATTAATAAACAGATTTTTGAAGCTGTTTGCAGTTGATAAGATTAACAATCGGCCATATGATAAAACACTGTTTCTCCAACAATAACTATTACCAGAAGCTATAGGCTTTCGTTAACCAAAATTGATACTTTACAGGTTCCCAAGTCGGAGACTGTTGTAAACGGCTCTCACACAAATCCTGCCATGCTTACCGAGGTAAGAAATCGATTTCGTGACGTCTTAAAAACAAGTCACTTTTCCTTCAAACTCCAAACAAAGTGCATCTGAAATAAATCTTCACAATAATAAAATTTTAACCGGCGACAATTCGTCGTATTCAGCCAGCCCAGGTGTGAATGCATGGTTCTTACCCTTTGCTGGTTGTCAGACAGTCATATTTTGTTCTCCAAAAATTAAATTGGCAAGTCATATTTAGATTCAGTAATGTACGTTACAACTAAAGATATTACCATTCGTTTTGTGTAGGCAGTTACCTCTCTATTAGTAAATACCCCTCTCAAAGAGAAAAATACTTGTACTTGTAGCCTTATAAAATTTGGTCAGAAGAAACTTTTAAGGCGAAAAAAAGCATAGGTGTTACCGAATTAGGTTCTTCGCTTTTTGCAATTTTGTACTTTTTGCTTCTGCATGAAAATTACTCTTATGTAATTCTTGACAGTCAAGCTCTAAGTAGAGCAAGACATTTCGATATCTCTCTGCCAAATTTTACGGAGTTTCACGAAAAGAATTCGAAATTGGAGAAATTCCCGAGGAAAGTTTTCCTTTTTGCCCAACAACACTACGTCATAGAATAGGAATTCGGCAAGATCGCTATTTAAGCGCGCGTAAAATTCAGGTCAAGTGGAATTTATCAATGGGCAAACTCATCATCTTAGAAAGTTCGTAAAGTAATATTTGGACTTGAACATTATCAACAAGAATCGCGCGTGCAGGTTATTAAAACTCGCCTCATTAATTGGCTTGCACGGTCATAAAACTCTAGGGAGCTACCTTAAGGCAGAAACATCTCTAAGCCACAGGCCTCTATACAGGCCTGTTTATATAGAGCACGACCACGAACGCGAATGAGGCGTTCGCATTGGATTGCGTATAAGCAATTTGTGTGAATCCATTTATACCAAAGGCAAATACGAACGCGGCTGGAAATTGGTTCGTGAGGAAAGTCGCAGAGATTTCCTCCAGAGCGAATTTTTTTGCGATGGTCGCACGAACTATTTCTTCTCAACCAATCAGTTCTTTTGTTTTCGTGTAACTCGGTCCAGCTAACACGTAGTACGCGTGAAAATTTTGACTTTGTAGCACACCGGTTGACAACATGTCCGACAAAACTGGACTGCTAATTGTGGAAGTTGAAAAACACTCAATTCTTTACGACTAAAGCCGTAGTGATTTTAAAGACGTAGAGAAAAAGAAAAATCGGGTGTACAGATATACACCTGTATCTCCTTTTCCTTCTCCTCCTCCGTGTGAAGAGGTAAAATGCCAAAAAGTCATCAGAATCTGTGTTTGAAGCCTTTGCTGCCATTTTCATGAGATGGTGCATGGCAGCACACATTGCCACTGTTACAGCCCGAATTACCGCGTTCTGTATGAACGGTGGTTCGTGCGAACTTTCGAGCGGAAAGTCGCATTTTGGGTCGTGGTCACGCTCTGTATAAACAAGCCTTAAGCATAAAAACGGATAGTGGTCCCAATTGCGGCTGGGCTAGGGCGAGTTCACTTTTGACGTGTGCAGCGTCTTAAAGTATGCTTTTTACTTCATGTAGGCATTTACAGAAGAACCTAGTAAGCTTCCTGAACTTCAAGTACACAAAAACCTTTGGGAAAAACCAAGAGTTGAGGAAGAAAAGAATGTATGTCCTCGATGTGCGACATCGTTAGCGTCAAAGTTCCAGAACATCTATACTAGTTTCAAGAGTTTCATGGCCAAGAACGATTTCAGTTATTTCGTTGAGATGGGCTCTCGCATTCTATTTCCCGTCATGTACATCGGCTTTATTGCTTACTTTTTTGGAAAGTATGGCATATAAAGACAAAAACGGTACATGGAGTCATGGCTCGAGCCAAGTGGTGATCGGTCATTGGTTCCCATAGCATGCAGCGGCTAAACCTATTGCTCATACCTCTGATGGATTGCTACTCCACCGCAAGGTTGCAGTAATAAACCTAGTGGGAGAGAGATAATGTGGACTAAAGTGTCTCCGGACAAAACACGATGGCAGAGACTTCGTTTCGCCACAGCTCGAACCTCGGTTGATTCGCCCCACCTATACTGAGCCTCTGGTCGAAAGTTTGCCGTTTTAACGTAAAGACCACAGGAGTTGTTCGCGCTTCCAGTCTTCAGAAATAGCTCTTGATAGTACAACTGGAGCAAGTTGACACTGGAGAACTGGTCTTGGACAAGAGAGGATAAAGGGTAAGAGAGCTACTTCCCCAAATAGGCCCTATCCTCATCGTAATCCCTCTTAAAGTTATTTTTAGTAACAAAACAGAGGGAAATTCAAATTTTAAATAGCTTATTGAGTTTTAAAGCAATTACTCTGAAATTTCGCAGCAATATAGAACTCGTCATTCTGTAAGACGTCGTGATTTTAGTATTCCAATTTTGACATTATTTGCCGGGAAGATGACGTCACAACGTTGGCGCCAAATTTTGCTTTTAGTATTATGGGATATCTCATGACTGTTTCTGAAAGACCTTGTTACAAGGATCTCAAAACTGGGAAAAAAGAAATGTGTTTATCGACTCAAAAGATAACGTTCTGAAATTTGAATTTCCCGCCATTTTGTTACTAAAAATATTTTTAAAAGAGGGATTACGATGGGGAGAGGGCCTATATGGGGGTCTAACTCTCTTGCCCCTTTACCCTCTCTTGTCTTGGACGATGGATGCTCTGTGCTCACAGTAATGTACCTCATATCTCCTCAGCCTCCATAGAGGTTGTCATGGTAGCACTAGAGCTAGAACGAAAACTGTTAAGCGGTGTCGCCAGCTCCAGTAGCCTTCTTAGCTTCTTCTGTTTTTTTTCAGTCGCTCTTTTTTCTGAGAGCTAAACAAGGGCTAACTTTTGATCTCGTCCTTCTATAGTTACCGCTGTAAGATTTAATTTGCAACAAAGGATGAAAACCTACTATAACTAAAATCGGATTGCTTTTTGTTCGATTTCCAAAGAGCACAAAAGAGACTTGAATGAAACGGGTATAAATTGATGGTTCTTATCACAGCAAGATTTTACAGGACACTGGCAAAAGAAAGATCGCAGCCATCTTGGATTGCCCGGCTGACCCAAGACCCTGGGATCGAGGTTGTTTGTCGATCTCTTTAGACTTGCCTCTCTACGCTTGTTCTCATTTGTCTTCTAAAAGCCTGCAGGAAAATTTGAAGTCATTAACGAAATGAAACTGTTGGTACTGTTGATTAGAACTGCCAGAGTGTTGACGGTAGAAAAAATTGTATTGTTCTGCTTTTTAAGGTTTATTCGGAAGAGACAACGTATGCGTCGGACCATAATCATCTTCTTAGGGTAAAAGGTATAAATTTATTTAAACACGATAACATTGAGATGAGCAAGAAATGCTCGTTGTATTTAAAGCTATGATAAGAAAAGTATAAAATAAATATAATACATATGTATCCCCTCCAAATATATCCCCTTAAAAAAATAAATAATAATAATAGTAATAATAATAATAGTAATAATAGTAATAATAATAATAATAATAATAATAATAATAATACCCACCTAAATATATCCCCGGTATCTAAACTGAATAGCATTAATGAATATTCTTTTCTTATGGCCAGATGTTCCTTAGTTATTAAAACCGATCTTGTTTGCCAACACAGGTAAAAGCTAACTGAGGGTAAAAAGCTAAATACAGGTACGGCCGATCGCAGTAGAAATGAACTATCACTTTGTTTGAACGCCCCCTTTGGCGCCAAGGAAAGTGATGATGTTGACTTTGTTTGAACCAAATAGAAATGGCTCATTAAAGGCCCGTAGGTAAACATTATTTTGGGGGATAAGCAGAAAGAAACAACGTAAAACCTAAAAGCAATTGCTCGTCACCGCTGCTGTTGCGGTTGCACAATAAAGAGACGCGTTTCTGTACCCTGAGCTGTTGGCTGGGTTTTATGTTGAGAGTTGCATGCTTTGCTACAAGATACATACCAATAAAGGGTTTCAATCGAACCTAGAAGAAAGAAATGTCTGCACTGTCCTTAAAGTGCTACTATGATCAAAAAATCACTTTTATTTTTTCTTCGGATTTCGAAACTATGTTTATTAAACACTCCCCAAGCGAAATTATAAGCCTTAATTTTGAGAAGAAGACCGTTAATTTAAACTGCAATTTTCCGGTTTAATGGTCCGCCATTATTACACCAGAAAGGATACAATGACGTCATACACGCAAGAGCTGTAAAATGTAGTGTGTGAACGCGGCTTACAAATTATGCAAAACACGAGTTTGAGAGTGTGAAAGCTCAAAACTCCCGTGCTGCATACTAAATAAGGCACTTTCACACACACTGCATTCTAAAACTCGTGTGTGAATGATGTCATTGTATCCTTTCTGGTGTAATAATGGCGGACCATTAAAACGGAAAATTGCAGTTTAAATTAACGGTCTTCTTCTCAAAATTAAGGCTTATAATTTCGCTTGCGGAGTGTTTAATAAACATAGTTTCGAAATCCGAAGAAAAAATAAAAGTGATTTTTTGATCATAGTAGCACTTTAAGTGTACAGCCACAAAATCAGACAATTAGCGTATTAGATAGCGGGGGAGGGAGGGGGGAGGGATTAGACTTGATGATACCAGTAAGACTTTCACACATCGTTTGCATAAACCGTTTTCATGGCGGCGGTACAAGTCTCATTCGGATGAATTCTGGGATGAAGTGATTGATTCTACAAGTTAAATGAAGCGAATGCTGATACTGCGTTTCTATGACTCCCCTATCCTTACCCCTTTCAATTTTACGCCTGCTACGCAAGCTATACGGATACATGCTCCTATATACGCAAGCTATACGGATACTGCCGGTTTGATTCGCTCTCTTGCAAACACGTTTACTGCAAAATCGTCCACAGGGAACTTAATTCGCCCATACTTGTCTACACAGGGATCGGAACAAAAGAATGTTCCCGTTAATAAAAAGCTACAAAACGTTGCTGCTTTTGTTAACATAATTGCGTGTACGAACCTTTTTCATTGGGCGAGTTTGGATGTGGGCGACTTATGACCAGATTGAAATTATTTTAATCGCATGCTAAAATAGCTTGACCTTGTCTCTTTTACTGGAACTTCTATTATGAAACAGTTTTAAAGATTTTAAACAATTGTTCTTCGAGAGACAATCGATGGATCAACTCGTCCAATTTAAGGAAATACAAAACAAAGCATAGCCGCCAGCTTGCTACCGGTCCCGCGAAAGTATTTTCAACCACAGATATATAAATAGTAAGATTAAATATAAGGCGCGAAAGTCAAAATAAATGTTTCAAAAAGACAGTGTATAAAAGTTTTACCTTTTTTCTAAAAGTTCATAAAGGCAACTACCCAAAGTAACAAGTTTAATTACATAACTTTCCAGCTGTTAAAAGTGGAAGATATAAAAGTTATTTGAAGTTAAGTCTTTCCTTTCTCAGTGTGAAAAACCATTAAGAATCGAAATTAAGTTGTATTTTGCTCATGCATACAATCAATTACCGCAACTCAAAAAGACATGCTATGACCTTAAAAACGAATTGGACAAGGTTTGATCAATTAAAGTAAATCAATAAGCTTATCTCTAATTGTTTAGTTCAAATTGAAGTTGTCACAAGTCAAACGGTGGTTAAGATATTAGTCAGCCGTTATAACAATGATGTGACTGACGCATTAGAGGGAATGTTTGGAAAGTCTGCTTTAAAATTGCTCTTCCTAATATTGATTCTTTCCGCCGATTGAGTGGGACCAACAACCCACAGCTAATTAGTTTTATTTTCCGATTCCATGAACGGGCGAAGCATAAAATATAAATAGTAAACAACTCAAACTTTAATTGTGGAATGTCACGCAAAGCGTGTTTGGGTGCCTTTGAGACCTGTTTGTTGTATTGACGGCACGGAAGGTTCCGCGACTCTAACGCAGAAACCTTGAAAACGAGTTTCAGGTAAGAAAACTTTTTTGTATTGACAGTTTCACAGATTAAGGCAGAGCGTTTGAAAAGTCAAAGCTTCAGAGTAAAGCCATGCGGTAGGTGTTCTATTGTGGTTGACCATCAGTCGGACACTCTATATTCGGCAAGAGAAAAGTTACAAGCCAAGGGTACTTGATCAATATATACTGCTATGAGAGTTCTTAGAACAAAAATAGCTCGCAAAGTGATAGTGTCGGAAATGATTGTTTTAGCCTATATGAGAATATACTTGCCATATCAGGTGTAAAGTACAAAGCAATGGGGAACTAGTAAAGCCTCATTTATCATGTGTGGGTGACAATTTTATATCCCCCCTCAGGGAAGAGTAAAACAGAGTAAATTAGCCCTGGGCTTATACATGTTCGTAAGGGTTTTTTTAGTTGCCAACGAGAACGCCCGATGGGCATTTTAACCGGCCATTCTGACCCACCCTACCCCCTAGGTTTCACAAATGTTAGCGCGATCCTGTATTTATACGAACTGGCGTGACGAAAAGCGTGATTGTGTGACGCAATATTTTTGCTATAGCGTTCCTGGATGACGTAATGTTTAAACTCTGATGACTCGGCTTATCTTTCTTATCGCTTTTATTTCTGCTGAAAAACGCAAAATTCACTCATACGTTGAATGTCGGTATAAATTTGCCCATAACTGAGGATGCTTACAAAGGGATGACGAAACATTTACTTTTGTGCCTAGACCGTGAATACAAAGAGTGAACATAACAGTAGAATCAAAATATAAGGCTTGATAAACACGAGCTCGAGCAGATCGTCAGAGTCTGGGGCACGTTAAGGCATATCTCTTGACGTGTTGTTTAAACCTGGTTTGCTAACCCGGGAATTCCCATGCAAAGTAAACAAGTTGACTCGGAACGGCAACACCACACGCAAACCACACGAGCTAACTGCCTCTCACGCAGCACAATATTACACCGCTGCTATACAAAACGCAACTTTCAAAGCAAATCACATTCACAGAAGCGTGATATGCTCCTCACAGTCACAAATCCTTCCACTCCCACATTTTTACATCCCTCAAAATGTCAATTCCCATAACAAAACTCCTCAGCAAAAAACATTTTCACCATAACCACTAACTAATTCGCTGCTTTACTCAGTTGCGCATGCGTTATGCAAGACAAATACAGAAACCCCAAACTTAACAACCCTTCGCCGCTTATATCTTAAATACTGTAAATTAAAAAACAAGAACGCACGAAGGTAATATTCAGCAGACTAACATGCGCATGCGTCATTTATAAGACAGTACAGCTCTTGAGAACCCGTACCACAAGCTTTACAGCACTTTGTACGTATGTTAAGCCAACTGACCATCACCTCAAAACCGTGTCCATTTTATAAACCAGCGGTCGCCCATGGCGACGGCCGGTTAAAAAGCGAATTGATATTTCAGTCGATTTAGTGTAACTTTATTTTAGGAGGCGTGGTATGCTTATTTTTTGGGGAAGCTATAACCGGGACGACGTTTTGTAATCAAAGTAGGCCATACTCTCCTGGTGGGCTTATAGCCGAGATTTTACGGTATATGATATGAGGGAACACGAGCACGGGGGATGAAAATCCCGGTAGGCTAGGGATAAGCAGTTTCAGGGGTTCAAGATGAAACAACGAACCTCTTGTAGGATCGCGATGAAAACTCAGCACGGTTTTCAGATCAGCGAATAAAATTATGGTCCAAAAATAGGATAAGTTATGGAAAAATACAGTTCGTTACGTTCCTGGTATTTCAGTCCTGTTCTGTTTACGAAGGTGGTAGGTTAATACAGTCACAAAAGGACGGAATCTAATGCAATCGACATCTATGAATATCACTTAGCTTGAAACCATGTTCTTTCCAGGCGCCATGTTCCATTTTTAGCGAACACATACCCTCATAATGACAAACTCAGAAAGTACCACCTAATCGAAACAGTGTTAGCATTTGATTCAACATTCGCTCATCTGAGACCTTTTCATAAGTTGGCGTTTTATAACAAATTTAGGATGATTTAAATTTTGAGTCAACACAGCTTCAGCATTTTAAGATGTTTCAATGATGTTGAAGTGTCGAGAGTATGGAAACTAGCGAAGAACGTTTTCCAATTCTTTGTCAGTACATCCAAACTCAAGCGATGTTTTTCATAAATTAATTGGTAAATGGTTTTCAATGATCAGAGAACGCATAGTGTTCTGGTTATTTCTCAAATAATCTTTGATCATAATATTTCATCTTTTTGTTTCACTTGTCTTTCTCTTAGTTTTTCACTCTTTGTATTTCAGTTGATTGTAAATAGTTTGGGTACGCTGGCTGAATGATGTGCGAAAGGTCGTGGGTTCAAATCTCGTGGGGAATAATAATAATAATAATAACAATAATAATAATAATAATAATAATAATATAACTTGTCTAAATTTACTATTTTTGTTGTAGAAAATCAGCTCCCTCAATATACTAAAATCCATAATTGCAAACACGCTCCCGAAAAGCTAATAAAGGTTAAAAATGCTTATCCCATTAATAAGCTTGTGGGGCTAAATTTGTAAATTGCATGAGATGTTATCATTTTTTCTGTCATCGCATTTTTATTAGAAATATTCAATACAACCTCTAGTTTGATTGGCTGTTGGGTGATTTTAGGATAAATTGAACAGTTTTTCACATTGACAAAAAAAGGAAAGAAGGGAATTAAAAATTAAACGGGAGAACAAAAATCACTTTTTATAGCTTTTGACCTTACAGCATCAAAAGAATGTCGTTAAGAAGTATACTACAGTAGTTAAAATAAGCCTGCCAATAAATAATTTTAGTACATGTTGCTCCGCCATTAACGCTCTGGTCACGTGATGGATAGACCTACTTATGTTTCAAAGTGTATTGAAGAAGTCGTGTCTCGTGGTGGTTCTGTTTTTTAGTATTTTTCAAAACACACTTGACATGGAATTTTGCCACTTTTGACCTGGGGCCTCTTGGCATGCAGCAAACGAGTTATCTCGAAAGTCCACCTCTGCAAATAATCTTAGCATTTTTTATTTATTGTCAAATAATAGAGTCTTGCTAAAATGGGAAATGGTTGCTTTTGGGGCAGTTAAGATGTCACAGGGCCGTAGCCGGAATGAGGCAAACCGAGGCACTTGCCTCAGTCACTTTTTTCGTTTTCTCAGTCATTTTTTTCGTTTTTTCAGTCATTTTTTTCGTTTAACACCCTAAATACCTAGGAAGAGAATTTAACCACGGACATTGCCTCAGTCATAATTTTAACAATGAACATTGCCTTAGTCATAATTTTTTCTGGCTACGGCCCTGTGTCGTGATAGCGTAACCTGCTAGACGTAACAACAACTTGCAGAAACGCAGTACGACAACGTTCACAAAACGTAACTGGTGATCACATAATTCTCCAGAAATCGAGCACTTACTGTAATGGCAATAATTGGGGTAAGTGTACTTAGGCAGTGTGGTGCCAAATCATTAAGAACCATATTACAACCTAATTTATAAACGTTGCATAAAACAACAGTAAATTCTTGTATTCGAAAGTTCCCCGGAAACCATAACACGTTGATTTGATGACGTCACTAGAAGGATTTAGTATACTAAAAACAATCAGAACATTCATTGCAAAAGCTAGAGGCATGCAACACGGACAAGAAATCTCCTTAATAAGTAAGTACATGAGGGCAGCGTTTTCACTTTTTCTTTAATGTTTGTTTACTTTAGAATGGAGAGCGAATGGCAGCAAAACACAGATTTGTAGACTTTCTTATTGTTTCGATCCACTTGGGAGGAACTACTCGACAGCACTCAGTTGAACGGACGCACTTAACTGTTTACTGAAATTTGATCTAGTATTTTAAGACTGGCTGGGCTGCAATCGCGCTACTTTATACGAACAGTTATGAACAATAGAGCTGGATCAACACATTGCTACAGTACCCTAAATATGAGGTTAGTACATACAATTACTGAAACACTTGAACCTGCAGCAATAAGTTGACAAGTACTATCGGCGCCAAGGAATTATGCTAGTTTTCATTTGTAAGCAACGGATTTATCTTATTGGATCTCCGAAGAAAGTCCGAGCCACGGATATTACGTGGATTTTACAAAGGTTTCGCTTACAAGTCAAGTTCAAGGTTTAAGTTATTTTGGGTGCAAGAGTTTTGTTACAGTCTCAGATGATCTCCAGTACGTCTGCACCGAGGCTTTCAGTTATAATAGAAGTTACTGTAATAAGATGATATAAATTGCAGTGAATAAGTTTATTTTAAATAACGAAAATCTGACTCAGAAAATTCGAGTGCATCACCGCTAGCTTTGGGTTTTGTCTTGAACAAAAGCCAACTGAGAACATCTACCAGTCTTGCGAAACACTTTTTATGGACCTTACTGGATAGCCTACCCGACCAGAAAGTATTAACATGCTCCGTCGTTTCTGAGATTACCGAAGGATTGTGAGAAAAAAGTGAAGGAAGAAAGTTCGAGGTAAATCTGTTTTAATAGTCAACATGGTCACTGGCGGTTTTTTCGATTGTTTAGCACTTAATTAAAGAAGAACAAAGCATTTTCTATAAATTAAAGACTGCTTATTGCTCAAGGGACCAAGAAAATTAATGAAAGCAGCATGGCTGGTTCATCCTTGTCAAAGAATAATGAGCGAATTGTTCCATCTAAGCCCCATCTATGTTAGACAAAAAAGGCACAAAGCGCTTTTCAAGCTATTAAATGAACGTCAAATATGAAACTTTCTTTGGATTGAACTTGCATTTATTAAGCGGGTGTAAAGACAGAGAGTCGGCCATCCAAGTTCATGAGGTCTCCTGAGTTGAACATGTCACTGAGTTTTATAGCTGCATGGAATGTTTCAAGTGGAGGGCCCTGGCACACTTTTTGTGGTTTCCTTTATTCTTATGACCTGCATGTTTGATCAAACAGTGATATTGTAAGAAGAAACTGGATGCTTGTCACTATTGGGGCTTAAAGGGTTAAAGCGTGGTTAATCTCACCAAAACAACAGTTGTTGACAACATGATTGCTTCAGGCATTTAACTTTTACTAACGACCCTGGTGGCTTTCTCTTGTTATATGGAAATTCAATAATTGAAATGAGAAAAAGACCGAATGATCCATTACCAATGTCTTCCAACCGTGACGTGTGTTTCTGAATAGTACAAGGACTTTTTATAAATAGAAGGTTGCGGTTACTTCGTTCTGCACAATTATGAGTGTCCCATTGTTCTCTGGTCACGTCTCTCAGTACCACCCTTTTTATAGTCTGACCACATGTCTAAAAATCAATGACCTTTGTAGTTTGAATAACAAGAAAATTGTTAATTTCGTTAGCACTCTCAATTTTGTTACCTCTGTGGTCATTTTAATGGCCTCCCCTTAAGAAGACCATAACAAAAAGAACGTATCTGGAGAACAGTGATCTCTATATAGAGATTATCTCTATAAATATATAGAGAGAATTATTATGATTTATACCTTTGCGATTGCATGGAAAAGTGATGCAATGTTTGGTGATTTTACTTTCTCGGTACAAAAATAAAGAAAATTCTGACTTGTTTTCATCGACTAGCCCATTACAACCGGTGTGCATGTGGTAAGATAACAAAGTTTGTCCGTTAACAAAGTTTGCCCAGCCCTCTCGCATTACTAATGCGAGAGGGCTGGGCAAACTTTGTTAACGGACAAACTTTGTTATCTTACCACATGCACATGACGGGCTTTGAGCATGACGGGCTTTGAGCCGCCCAAAACCTATTATGCAAATTAGCTGAGGGCACATTCAATGTGCCCTCAGCTAATTTGCATAAGTAACTTTATGCCATGGTTTGACACCTTGTAGCTTTATGAAGATGGGATGAGGGGTTATTTTAATTAGTTGTGTGCTGTAAAAGATGACAATGCTGAGTAATATTTATTACAATTCATTGCGGATAAAAATAATTTGGCTTCTTGGTCACTTTGTTTAGTAACCTGCGTAGCTGGCGGTATTTTTCCTCGCGAAGGCAAAAATGAGCGCGAACAATATCGAAACCTACGCTTACTAATTTATAGGCTAAGCTGGTGATAATGATTTACGACAGAGCCATGGTTTCCAAAAACATATATTTTATTTTTTCAGGGTATTGTTTGCCTTTCTCCAGCACCAAACACTACAAGCTTAGGCTTAGGCAAGATGACACGATACATCGTGCATTTAAGGTGACTCGATCGAAATAAATGACGGGCTCTATGCCTCTCTAAAAACTCTAATAACATCGTCATTTCTTACTCGATTGCCTTGAAACTTTCGCATTTTACACACAATTTATCGAGGAATAGTACGTTTATCAACACGTAGATGTACTTTTCGTTAATTTTGCGTGATTTTGCTTTTACTGAACACTACTTTTTTTTTGATAGAATTGCTATTCTAAGAAAACTGAGCGCTACGATTTGGTTTAAACTTTTAGAATCAGCTTATATAATAACAGCTTACCTTGACTCTTCAAGTTTCCACAAAATCGTAGGATCAGAAATCCCGGCACAATTTGAACGTCAAAATAACAACCCCAGACGGACTTCAAAGTTTGGACCGCTCCAGCGCTTTCCAAATTTGACTGAAAAGCGCAATAACTCCAGATAAAGTAAGTTCAATGCATCGTTATAGTTAGTTCCAAACTGCATTTGGCTATCCGCAACGATGAAAAAGTTTGGGCAGCTATTATAAACTCACTTCCTGCACCAAAATATAACGAAGTCGCCAGATTCACGTTTCTCTGAATTATATGAAAACCAACCGGACGAATTGAATGAAACTACCGGAAAATGAAACTGAATCTTTTACACATACTTTGCGCTATTTCACTTTGCTGAGGCGGTCATGGTTTGGACAACATATTTTTTGAAAGTGATGCACTATCGAAACTCTGTTCTGTATACGGCTTTGTTGTTGCCTGAATTTCACAGTAGTGCTATGCAAATTTCCTTGCATTTGATGAGAATTTGAGGAATTTACACATTGGCTAGGGGGGTGCATTGACGATGTTTGGTCGCTACATGCTTTGGTGGTTTTACGTATCTGTTCTATAATTTCATGATCATGCTAAGGGGGTTGCATTGACAGTGTTTGGTCGCTACACGCTTTGGTGGTTTTAGCATGACCATGAAATTATAGAACAGATACGTAAAACCGCCAAAGCATGAAGCGACCAAACATCGTCAATGCACCCCCCTAGCCAATGTGTAAATTCCTCAAATTCTCATCAAATGCAAGGAAATTTGCATAGCACTACTGTGGATTCAGATAACAACAAAGCCGTCTACAGAACAGAGTTTCGATAGTGCATCAGTTTCAAATAATATATTGTCCAAACCATGACCGCCCCAGTAAAGTGAAATAGCGCAAAGTATGTGTAAAAGATTCAGTTTCATTTTCTGGTAGTTTCATTCAATTTGTCCGGTTGGTTTTCATATAATTCAGAGAAACGTGAATCTGGCGACTTCGTTATATTTTGGTGCAGAAAGTGAGTTTATAATAGCCGCCCAAACTTTTTCATCGTTGCGGATAGCCAAATGCAGTTTAGAACTAACTATAACGATGCATTGAACTTACTTTATCTGGAGTTATTACGCTTTTCAGTCAAATTTGGACAGCGCTGGAGCGGTCCAAACTTTGAAGTCCGTCTGGGGTTGTTATTTTGACGTTCAAATTGTGCCGGGATTTCTGTTCCTACGATTTTGTGGAAACTTGAAGAGTCAAGGTAAGATGTTATTATAAGCTGATTCTAAAAGTTTAAACCAAATCGTAGCGCTCAGTTTTCTTAGAATAGCAATTCTATCAAAAAAGTAGTGTTCAATAAAAGCAAAATCACGCAAAATTAACGAAAAGTATATCTACGTGTTGATAAACGTATTATTTCTCGATAAATTGTGTGTAAAATGCGAAAGTTTCAAGGCAATCGAGTAAGAAATGACGATGTTATTAGAGTTTTTAGAGAGGCATAGAGCGTGTCATTTATTTCGATATCACTCGATCGCTTCTGATTGCTGCAACGACAGAATAAGCCAAAGCGCGATGTTATACATTCCGCTTCCAGGTATCTGCTACCCAGGGAAGACGGAATAAGCTAAAGTGCGATGTTAGACATCCCACTTCCAGGTATCTGCTACCCAAGGAAGACAGAATAAGCTAAAAAGCGACGTTAGACATTCCGCTTCCAGGTATATGCTACCCAAGGAAGACAGAATAAGATTAAGCGCATTAACGCTTCCAGTTATATTCTACCCAAGGAAAACAGAAGCGATATATAGCAGTGATAGCGATCAAGTTTCCAGGTACAGCATGTTACCTAAGGTAATCAGAATAAAGAACGCGATGCTAATATTTCGTCTCTAGGTATATACAAAATCGTAATTGTGATTGCTACTTACCAAAGGCCTCTTGTCTCTTTTTGTCTCGATTCCATAGCATCGTACATCGGTCACGGACGCGTGCGATTTTCAAAACCTCATATTTCCCGCCAGCATTGTGTTACACGCAAAACACAAATGCAATATCATGTTTTAAAGAAAACCTGGTATTACCCAAGATGTCGCTACAATATTTAGGTTGAAAACCTTCTATATTTGAAATACAGTAAGTAAAATATCAATTTAAGGAAAACTCAATAAAGCTGGGGAATGTTAATACATGATACCAGTGTAGCTAGAATAAATTATAATCGCAGTCATGAAAGCACCACGTCCCACATGTCCTCTAACACACATTTCTTCACATAAAAATCAATAGCCTTAGTCTAAAAATTGATCGATGTCGGGTTCTTGCTCGACCTACATACAAATCAATGCAACTTAGTAAAAAAAAATTAATATGCGCAGCTTTCTAAGAGGCATCGAGGAGCATTTGCAGGCTTACGTAAATAAATAATAAATTCGCGCCAGATAATTCTCACACAAAATTACGATTCTGTTTTGACAGCCACCCAGGAAAATCTGCTAATATCGCCCGGTTTGATTGTCACAAAGGACTATGGTGCCAGTCTAGCAAAGAAAATATATCATAAAACTGAAACGACGAACATCATTACAAACGGCGTGACAAGACTGAATAATTCTCTGGTCCTGTTTTGGGTCTCGTTTCCTGGCGTATGGTGACAAATCGTGCAACTTAAACCCTTTTTGTTGTTGGCATTCGACAGAGCCAAAAGGAGGTTAACCGAATATCAGACTTACTGACCTTAAAATTGCCGCACTTGCACTGACTGCGCTCGTTCTTTCTGTAATAATTTTTGCTCCACGACGTGATCGCTTTCCTCATAATCTTATGTATGTCACGCTGTTAAATAACCGCAAGGACACATGCCGACCGTACGTGTTGATATAATTCTTTCCGTTGCTGACAGAAATGATTGGCGTAAAATAACGCTTTTAATGAATACATGCTGCGAATTTTTTTCATGGCCTAAGTCCCTCATGAAGCACACAATTACAATCAAAGATCATTGATTTCGCGGGCACCGCCTTGTGCAGTGCAGCAGTGCAATAAACAGCACCACAGAGGGGTGATAATCAACAGTTTCTTTTAAATGCTTGCAGCTTAGATTTTGTCCTTTGATAATTAACAATTATTCCTCGAGCACGCGCAAAATTTATTCTTCGCAGCGAAACCTTTTGAAATTAAATGGCATCCAATTTCCTTATAAGGCAAATAGTACTGAGGGTTTTTGCTGATGTCCTGTGTACGGTGAGCAAATCAGGAAGCTAAAAATTCTATAACGAAAACTGAGAATTAAATAGTTAACCGTAACCTCTTTAGTATTGGAGAGTATGCCGTTTATGACTTTTGTTTTTGACTGAATCAAAACGAATCACATCACAGCCAGCGAAAAGCCTCGATGAACATAATAAACATCTCAACAATTAATTGCTCCAGGGACTCCCTGGAGTTGATATAAATAGGTATATGACGCCCCAAAAAATATTGTTTTTGACATTCTTTTCTTGATTCCATGATAACTACAAAACCTTTTTCAAATTATGCAGTTGCCAACTAAAGGTTTTTAGATTCGGGTATCTGTTTTTGATCCGCAGCAGAAGGTCTACACAGCTATTGTTTTCTTGTAATAAGAAAACTGTGGACAAATTCCACTTGAATAATACGGTCTGAGACCATACACACATTATCACATATCGGTGATTTCCAGGCCTTTTAGGGCAATAGGAAGTGCCGAAATTCTTCCTGTTTGGTGAGAATTGCGAGTAAAAAGTCAATAAAACGGAAAAAGAAGTTCGAATTCAAAAACAAGAACCATCTGATCACATCACTAAAGGTTAATCCGAGTTGACGGATCATGCGTGCCCAAAATACAGGTAACACGCGTATAATGTATCTAATCGGATAAGTCTTTAACTGCCTTTTCCACGTCATAGAAGCTGAAGAAAAACGAAAAAGGAAAATCGATTTTTCCCCTGCTAATGTTGGATGTTGAAAATGGCAGTTCGAATTCAGTTTTTGGATGCCGCACGTATACACAGGAAACGGAAAACGAAAATGGAAGATCAAATGTAAAAGTCATGATAAAGCTGAACAAGGATAAGGGGAGGGGGGTTACATCCGGGGGGGGCTTATAATCGGAATATAATTTTTGTTAACAGGTAGATAGGCCTTAATAACCGGGGGGGCTTATACCGGGATTTTACGGTACCCTGGTTTGTATATCACGGTGCAATCGTTCGGATGTAAATGAACAGGATTAAATTGTTTTCCAGCAAAAATTGGTTATGGTTACAACAGTTACGCAAGCCAGCTGTCTGAGGAACTCTTTCGTGATTGAAGTTTTCGTTTTTAGTGCATACTCCCGCTTAAATGCTCTTCGACCCACTACAGTCATGCACGTTTGGGATATTTGACGATACGCCACTAAAATGTTCCAATGTGCATGTACTTCACATGCGATCAATACCGAACGATGCAGTTGAGAACCAGAAAATCAATTTGGAACATGGGTAACTGACTGACTGTTGCTTAAATTTCTTACATTCTTGCTGGCACCAACTGAACATTATGCTTCATAAAATGTTGCTGATATAGCACACGGTCGCTCTGATTGGCCGCGTGGCCGATTTAGAGATGTTCATTTAAAAAGGAGTATGACGTCAAATAACATTTGTGCATGTGAAACTTTACCTTAAAAAGAAAAAAAATAGACGGAGGCTTTGATGGGGTTATTATCTTTAGATACTTAATACTTATATTAAGTACTTATCTAAACCCTCAACTGCAGCTCGAAGTTATATAAACTTTCGAATTCTTCCACACTCGTGTTTGTGTCAAGTTATGCAAGCACCCGCGCTATTTCGGATGTTACTAAAAGAGTTTTGCCGTGAATGAGCTTGATACACTGATCTCCTCACCATTGTAGGGTAAAGGAAAACTTTTGCAAAGTTATTCAGTAAACTGTTGTGGTCAAACAGGGAAAAGGCTGAAACCTACAAATGATTATGACTGACAACACCGGAGAGGCCGTTTTTTAAAAAAATCAAAAACTGAATACAATTATTCTGCTCTCGATTCTGCTCCCAGACGCGCTCCTAGCCGTGTCTGTTCGATTATTTATCTCTTTTCAGTAAAATATCGTTTATAGTTATTCTTTGTTTATGCATAAACTCTGAAATAGAAAAAAAATAACAATTTCAGAGTGTTTGTTAATCGGCGGTGAAACTGAGAATTATCGTGGACGCAAAAGCCACCGACTCATTTCGTGATCGAAACCTTTCAGCTGATTTGTCGCAGGGTTTCACTGTAACACTCGAAGCGACTGTACTCAAAGTGATACGAATCTTTTTATTCCAACCTGTCGATAACGATAACCTCGTGATCCTAAATATCATCGTTACTCTCATTACCTGCAAATCAATATTTTTGGTTAATTTTAATAAACAGAAACTCAATAATCCCAAAAACTCGGGAAAAACTGACAGATAAATATTCTTACCTTCCATCTTTCGCTCTCCACGTGCAATCCTCGTTTCTTTGCCGTACTGCGCAGACTCCAACTTAATTTATTCCCCATTCCCCATTCCCCATTCCCCATTCCCCATTCCCCATTCTTCATTCCCCATTCCCCATTCCCCATTCCACTTCTTGGTAACATCTGCGCTATTTCGTATAATTTCTAAAATAACAACTGAAAAGGGTCTCAACTGGTTGACGTGTCAAACAATTAGGGACTTTCATACCGGGAAGTCTGGGTACTAGTTAAGCGGCTTGTAGGGACAAAATTTCGCGGGAAAATTCAATAACTTGGCGGCCCTTCGAAAAGTGCAATAGTTGTATAAACGTTTTCATGTGAATTTAGACCTCGAAGATAGATAACACCACGTAAAAGTTAAGAAAATACAGGCTATCAAGTTCAGGTGAGAAAGAAATTCAAGAAATATGGAGAAGGGTGTAGAACATAACAAGGAAAACTGCGTGAAGTGGCTGGCAGATATCGGAGCCTCTACATCTGGTTCAAAACAAGAACCAACAATCAGGATAAATCGATTATCAAGGTATCCAGGACTAGTCCAGAAACTCAAAGCAAAGTCAGAAAAAGCCTATGTATTTCTTTGTAGTCTTGATTCCTTTGAAATTCCACCAGCCACAGCCAAATGGAGGGCAGCTAGCGACGATCTTCCCAGGGTCAATGGTAAAATGTTTGTTTCAAAGAAACAAGAGGGTAGTGCTGGTCAGCAAAAGAAAGCGTTACAAATGTTCACAAGTAGAAAAATTGTCAATGTTAAAACTGTAGCCGATGGGCAAGACGTTTACGTTAAAGCTATGATAAAAAAGTCTTACGGGTCCATGCAACGCCCCACAGTTATTATGTTTGAAAATGGAATACCCAGCAAAGCTCACTGTAGTTGTCCAGTAGGACTTAGTGGAATCTGTTGCCATGTATTAGCACTACTTCTCTTCTTGAAACACTATCATGAAACTGGAGAAAGAATACTAGCTTTAACAAGTACAGAACAGCTACAAAAATGGCATCGATGTTCACACAAGAGTTCTATACCAATGGTACCACTGAGGGAGTTAAAAGCTAAATCTGCTGTACATGCTGAAAGAAAAGGAGGTGGCATTCAAGCGGCTGATCCCCAAAATAGCACAATGAAGCGTAATGTTCAAAAAATGAGCGAGGAAATGAAAAGAGAAATCACTAAAAGCGAGGGAACTTTTAAACCTTTTGAACACCATGTGTACACAGTACTTGAAAATTCAATTATTGGACCAACAACATCCCTATATCAACATTTAGATTACAGATACTCTTTAAGAAAATCTCAGGCTCTAGTTGATCATGATTATTGTGAGGAATCATTTTGTCAGGAAAGAGTTGATTGTAATCAAACTAAGATGGATCTAGTGGCAAACAGCATTCAGAGAGCTCTAACTTCTAAATGTGTTGTTAAAGCACGTGAACAGAAGGTTAGGGAACAAACCTCAGACTCAGGGACAAGAGATAGCAAAGTTTTGTATGAGGCAGTCAGTCAAGAGAATAACCAAGTCATTGCCAGTATTGAAACTCAGCTTCAAGAAAAGAGGCCCTTAATGACAGTAAATATAAGCAATTTGAAGGCTCCTTCCCCTTGTGGACCAAATTACCATGATGTTCTACAGAACACCAATGAATGGAAAGATCTACGTAAATTCAAAATAACTGGAAGTAGACTACCTGCACTCCTTGGTTTATATGGACAAGAGAAGTTCACTAAATACTGGAAAGTGGTTAAACAAGGTTTGGAAGAAAGTGATGTTCTTAAAACAAACTTTGAGAATTTCAAGCGGGGTCACAAATTTGAGAAGGAAGCAATATCAGTATTTCGCCATTTGTCCAACAGTAAAACTGAAACCTGTGGTTTCTTTGGGGATCCAAGTGATTCAAATTATGGTGCTAGTCCAGATGCACTGGCTGCATCTCCTTTCATTTTGGAAGTCAAAACAAGAGCAGCTAAAACTGAGGGGCCACTTTCATCACTGAAACAGATGCCAAGTTATTACATCCAGCCTCAGTTAGAAATGGTGTGTACTGGTGCCCCTTACTGTATTTTAGAATCATATCACCCTGAAACACAACAAGCATCATTTTTCCTTGTCAAGACAGACAGTGTTTTAATGTCAGTTGTAAAGGACATCACAAACAGTATTTTGAATGACAAACCTTTGTTGGAGTGGTCACATTCAGAAAATAACTACTACAAACGCTTAGGAGAAAATGTGGCTGGACGTATTCCAGACTTTGCAAGTATCAAACCCCTAAGGTCCTACATAAATACAGTGGTAAAGTCAGTTCCTAGGGTCGAGTTCTCAAAGTAAAGTCAAATAAAACTCACTTAGACTGTCTTATTTAACTTTTGTAACAGTTGTGTTTAATAAAGTCACAACTTGGATTTACAAACCATCTACTTTTATTTGTTTTCTCTGGGACCAATAGGAGGCATTGTCAGATTGACAATATCACACAATGCCTGCCAGGTGGAGGATAATAAGCCCATTCGTTGAACAGGCCAAAAAGCATTCAAAATAGACCATTCTCTAACTCGTCCAATAAACCTTTCAACATGAATTCTTGTTGATGCGATGTCAAAATTGGATGCAACCTCTGGTCTGACATCTTCTGAGCAGGGCGATTCAAGTGTACTCCTTTTAATGCACAAAGATCTTGAACGGCAAACCCTCTGTCTGCCATTAGTTCATGTTCTGGTTGAATCCAGTGGATAACCCCGGACTTGTCAGTGATGTTGTTATCTGATATAGAACCTGGGTAGATATCACTGAAAAGAAGACCCATCCCATGTGGGGCAATTCCTATGAGTGCTTTGCCTGTTATGGTATTCTTGTAATTGGAAAACATGAGAGAATTCAAATCCAGATTTGACACGTGCTGAAATTTGAATTCAGTACAATCGATGATCATGTCTGTGAGTCCATGGCCAGTCTTTATGAAAATGTCTGGCATTTTTTTTAGTAAAAAACCTGCTTCGGGCTTCAGGTCAATACAATTGAAGATTGTTTCTAGGAAAGCTATCCATGCAACGAATGTGCGTTGAACTGTGCTCTCTCCTACCTTGAGCAAGTAAGCCATCACACCCTGATGGAGAGAATGTCTACAGATTGTAAGAACTGCTAAAAGCTTTGTAGCTCTATCTAGAGTTCTCTCCCCATTACCTTTGCAATCAGGATAGATAATCACGTGACAATAGGAATATTGAATTGTTCAACAGATAATCCACACAAGTACTTAAATGTATTTGGTTTCTTAATGAGGTTGGAGTAGATTAATTGCTCTTGTTGTAGCATTTTTATAGTCATTTTCAGTTCTTCATTCCGTTTAGTAGTCTTTTGCTGGATTTGTTCAATGTTTCGCATTTTAATTTTTAAACTAAGATTTTCAGTCCTGAGTTTTTTAACCATGTCCTGAGCATTGGTCAGCTGCTCCGCTAACTTCTGCTTATCTTCTTCTGAAGCACGCAAACAAGTAGATAACTGTCGTTTAGATAAGTCCTTTGGCTTTTTTGCAACCGGTTGAATATTGTCTCTTTCTGCTGGAGCTTTTCGTTTTCTAGAATTGCCAGACATCCCCTTGGCCAGGAAGAATTTCCTTTCGAGCTGACGTACTTTTAGTTTGTCAGCCTTTGTTGTTTTCTTCTTCAGTTGAGCTTTCGCCTTATTAAGTTTCTTTTCCAGTGTCACTAATTGAGAGGCTGGAACAGGAATGTCAGGTAAATCAGAACTCACACTTTCTCTGCATCCACGGCTCCAATGTTCAGCACAGATATGACCAGAATGCCAGTTTATACCCGACGTTTGAAGAATCCTCGTGTACGCAACTTGAACTTTAGGGCCACGGGGCAGACGATAAAACTTAATGGGTTCCCCTTTCGAGTTTCGGGTTCGAAAGTTGTTGTTACAACGCGCTGAGCAGCAAAACCACTACACCATGATGGTCACGCTTTCTCACAGATGGCCGCCATGTTTGATACTTTTGTCCCTACAAGCCGCTTAACTAGTACCCAGACTTCCCGGTATGAAAGTCCCTAATAAATGAGATGTTTTTGCTTTTAACCAGGGGCGGGGGAGAACACTTGACTGCGCCTGGGACTTTTTTTGTGGTCTGATGATCCACCATAAAATTGACGTCACATCCGGTCCAAAAACAGCCTTTTTCTCCCGCGGGCGGGGAAGTCAAAATTGACGGCAACAGTTTCGCTCAGTTGGTGAGTAAAATGGCCATATTTTTTCATCAGCGATAAATTTTCCTGTTACTTTTTCGTGGCAATGAAATGAAATATGTACTCTTTCCTTCCATTTGGTTAGTGAAGAGATTATTCTAAATAAAGGTTTATAAACTGCGTTGTTTTCGAGCGTTCTTTTGTATGAAAAATGTCGGCTTTCTCTCCCTCGAATTTCACAGGATTCGGAAAATCAGTCAAAATGATGACTTCAATGTGAGCAATTCTTTATTTAAATAGCCTATGTTGTAGAAAAAGACTCCTTTTAACAAAACATCGCAAAGACGGCGTTTCTAACGAGTGGGAACCCCATTAACACTCTTTGTTTCTTAGAGAGACTGTTCACAACACAGAATCTGAAATAATACTGTATGTGGTGCTTTGTCGCTGTTGACCGCCTAGACTTCCCTTTATCTGTTTTCTTTTCTTTTTTCTATATTATTAAATTCTCAATATATAATTAATCTACATCAGAAGTGACCACATCGTAAGACAAACAATAACACTTTATTATTATTGTCCTATTAAGTATTTTTATACATTTTGATTACTTAATTGTGCACACTACTAGTAACAGCTTAGTAATTTCATAATTAAACTCTTTTAATTAAAGCTAGATGCTGACTGAAGTCAATATGTCAGCTTATTCATCGCACAATCCTTATTTGTAATCACCCACTTATACTGTGGTTGTGGACAGAAGATTTACAAATCAAGGAATCAACCAGTAACCTTATACAACAAGGTCAAGTTCAAGCAATCCAGCCTGATCATAAGGGTCATGAATATTTTTTACCAACAGATTTGCCTGACAGTTAATCAAGACTAACAATTAAGTGTAGCCCCAACCTACTGTATACATAACTGTACTGGGAATTACAAATACACGTAATTAATAACAAACAACTTATCTTGTCAGTAACATGTTGCTGTCACTGGCTAACAACCAAACTCTTCAGTCCAAACTGGTTTCTGTATGGTAATGTCATTACGGTCACCTACACATAATGGATGACAACCAATATCTTTCCCTACACTTTGGATACTCGTTACATGTATGATGTGTAGTTCCGGAAAATATCTTTACTCCCTCCACAGAAGGTTTTTCTGTATTGCCCCCCCCCCAAGAGATTCCAGCTTAGCTTCATACTTTGCTTCTAAAATTTTGGCTTTTGAGAGCTCCTTTCCAATGACCTTCCATGTGGTGGGTATGGATTTTTTTCTGGAACTACACAATAACTGTGACACAACACCAGATGAGTACTGTTGCTGGTTAACAAATGTTTGAGACTACACATATGTTGAGTAGAACACAGGAAAAAAGACTGACAAATTTTCAACATCATCATGCATCCATGGTTATTATTATGGGTGACTGTTGACAGTATCTCATCATACCATACAAGTTGTTATGGTAGCACAACACCGTTTCTGTTGCTGAATAACAAATTTTATGGACAGCAACTGATATACAGGTATTCATGTGCTACATGTAACTTACTACTATAATGATGGCTAATAATGTTAACAAACACAGTTCAAAAGAATTACATAGATCTGGGCTCAGAAACCAACATCTCTTCCTCCGTTGTATGCTGCAGGTCATGTCTCCTTACATGACAGACTCAGCCACTTTATTGAAAGGAATGCAATTAAATCTTTGTGTCCAGCAAATTAATCAAAAGTAATCAAAGTGAAAAATCCTGTCTGCAACCAAAGTACTCATCTCAGCGACAAACCTTTGCAGGCTCAGGAATCTCACAAGAATAGTCCCAAACTATGTGTTGAAAGCAACTTTAGGAGTCTTCACAGCCATCTAGATCAAAAATGAAACAGTTAAAAAACAAATATTGCTCATTTTCTATTCATTACAAGAACTGCTAGATATTATATTATATCTACATTATTATTAATCATTTAGCAAATACATGTAAATGTATGTGATATTACATGATAATCTACATGATATTAACATAGTTACATACTTGGGCTTACTCAATTTTATTTTTGTTAGATATTTTTATTCATGAATCTGAACATGCAACTATGTGACTGTATGCAAATAAGCTAAAGATTTGATGCTAATTACATGAATGCAATAGATTTTATTAACCCCTTTACTCCCGGAGTCAATTATGGAGACATGTGATGTAGTGCTAACTTTTGAGTCTGTGGATGAAATCCTATGGTGTGACCATTCAAATGAAATCTCTTTGGCAGTACTTTCGCAGGGTACTGTTTGTTTGGGGGGATTTGAAAAAAAAAATGAAATTTAGCATTTTCTTGAATTTTAAATTTTGGCCACTACTAGGAGTGAAAGGGTTAGGTAAATGTCTGTGATAGAACATGACAAATATCTACCTGACATTAAAATAGTTACATACTTGGGCTTAGTTTTGGCTACTCAATTTTATTTTTGTTATACATTTATATTCACAAATCTGAACGTGTATGTACCTATACGTAAAATCAATAAGCTAAGGATTAATTAATACTAATTACATGAATGCAATAGATTTACCTAAAGTTAAGGGTTGGTATGTTTTCTACATGAAGAGACTTGGTAGAAGTCACTGTGTTGTAACAAAATCAAATAACTACAGAAGGCAAAGTGCACACAATGTGTAGCCTCAGGTGCAAAAAGTCATTAAAAATAATCATTTTTTTAAAGAGCAAAAATGGATAGGTCTTAAATGCAGATCTCGCACAAGTTGTTATCTGTAAAAAATAATTTAAGTTATTTTAATAACTGAAGAATTCTAGAGTATTCACCACTCACATGTACATCACTGTGAATTTTACATATTAAAAGAAATGTAACACTGAGCAATTTTTCTTCCAACTTGAGTTGCACAAATTGGCACTACCAATAGGTGAAAGACAATATTTATGTCCTAGTATAGTGTAACAAGACCTTTAGGACAGAATGTCACATGACAAAGTTGACACCAAAGAATGTGAAATTCATGACAGCTAGGGTGCACATATAATGCTTAATATACTTGAATGACCAGCTACAATTGTCCATGTAGATCACATGTGGATGACAAATGCCGCTGTCTATCCTTGCAGTTGGAAGTACATGTACAAATGCAGTAACCAATAACAAATAAAGACATTGTACAGTACCATTCAAAAGTACGTTGACAGTTTGTTGTGAGTCTCAATTCTTGACTCGCTACTCAATACTCGATTCCTGCAAGAACTGAGTATCGAAAGTTAGTTATCAAGAATCGAGACTAACACAACACTATTCCAATTCGCATGAATCCAGAATCGAGTTAATCAGTTTGAGTTAATTATGTACAGAGCTGAAACGTTTTGAAATAGTAGAATATTCTGTTCAAAGTTCTGTTTCTAATGCAGGGAAAGAATTTGGTTTTGATTTTGTTTGTCTTGTTTGTTTTGTTGTTTTCTTGAGAAACGAGGCAAATACTCGAAACTAAACAAAGGCTGTCCCGGTTTGGTGATTTGTGCAGCAATCGAGTATTATGAATCAAAAATCAATTATCGAGTCTCAATTCTTGATACTTGATTCATGTGAGGATCAAGTATTGAGTGTCAACTTACTTTGGAATGCATGGTGCTATATAATTTGTAGAAAAGTGACCAACATGTTGATGCCTTTGTATTTCATTACAAAAACATCAACATTACAAGCAATGTAACACTGAAATTAAAATTCCAAACAAGCCTGATCAATAAAGGGATTATTTCCTTTTCTTGTAGAAATACAAGAGGATATATTAAAAGGGTAAGATAGCTAGATAATCCCACAATTATCCCGACAATTTGTATTGGTTAATCCCAATCTTGAACATGCAGTGCAATCCCGATTTTTTGAACCTCCTGGGGAAAAGGAAATTGGTTCGAATTATCGGGGGGTTCGAAAAATTGCGGGTGAAATTAAAGTGTTTGACTGGGGAAGGGAAGCCAGTTTTGGTTCGAATTATCGGGAGTTTTCAGAAACCGAGAGTTTGAGAAATCAGGATTCTACTGTATGTTATTACAACGCTGGTTTCCTTGTCTCACCTTCCCTAATCCACCCCCCCCCACCCCCTTACCCAGGAATCGCTCAATCAGAAAATTGATCGTGAATTATGCAGTTCTCTTTTTTCAGACTTCTTTTAAAACATCTAAACACAAAAAATGTACATTCCCATAGAAAAACAAATTGTCTCTATCCACCATCATAAAACGGAAACTTCGAAAACTACACAAGACTACTCACCTTGAGTACACAGTTGTCTGCCACATCAAGAGTACTAGTGCCTCTAAACATGTATGCGGTTGGTTTAGATAAGACTTACTGCTTCCAGCACTTTTCATCGAGTGTTAATTACCTTCCCAGTCTTAACACAGCACACTGTGACTACCGACGTTTTCTTCATTGTATTATACTTGGGATAGGCTATTTTAATTGACGATTCCTTTGAATCGTAGGTCACGAGAGGCAAAAGTTTGAGCGGCTTCGTTAGAGACGATATCAGGTATCATGTGCAGTGTGGTTTCGATAGAGTAGCACTTCCAACACTTTACGTCGAGTGTTAATCACCTTCCCGATGTTAACAATCTAAACTGTTACTGCTGACGTTTTCTTCATTATATTTCACGGATCATAGGCTATTTAAATTGTTGATTTCACTGAATCAGGAGTCACGAGAAACAAAAGTTTGATCCGCACCTGTTCTGAAAATTGCGACATACTCGCCATGACATTACACGAAGCTGCCTGGAAAATGCCATCAAAACTGTACTAAACATTTCTGTTTTGCCAATATATCGGCTAAAATAGATGATCCAGTAACTTTGTAACATCTCTGGTATTCAAGATAAGTAATTGCGTGTCAGTGGTGGTCACAAGAAAGGAAAAACCATAAACACCCGAGCGTCCATCTTGCAACTCGCTGAGCGAGCTGCTCGGAGATTTTTCCAACCGGATGTGACGTCAATTTTCGGTGGATCATCAGGTCACGAAAATTGGCGAAGTCTGCTTCCCCCCCCTGCTTTTAACCTTCCACGAAGAGTAAGGCGTTAACGTCAAACTGATATTACCGTCAAACGACAAATAAGAGTCCTTTTTGCAAGGTCAATCATGAGCGTTTGACAAGGATGCAATCATTAAACATTTAGTCGACACTACCAATATCCCATTTTTTGGACCTTCAACTGTCAGAGCCATATCCACACTTAAGACATTATTTAAAGGCTCGTCAATGTACGAAAGAACTTAACAAACTTAGCGGTGGTGTATTCAAGGTAGACCACTAGGATTTGCTCACGTCAAATACATTCATGAATATTGACTATTGAATGGGAAAGTTGCCTGGCAACGATTTTCAAAATGGCTGCAATGCATGCCTTTTCAACATAATAACAACATTGATATTTAAGAGGCTCTGACTGTAAATATCGAGAATCGGCGGACAAGCTCAGAAAATCGAAAATCCTGATAACTTGCCAGAAGAACACTTTTGGGGAGCTATCTTCGAAAATATTACTTAAACCTTCTGGATTTCTATTGTTTTTGGGAAATTCGGAAAAACAGTTTTGCTTAATTTATTGCGCAATAATCAGGCTTAAAATTAAACAAATTGAAAGCGCTTGTTTTTAAACAATTTGCATCGCCAGAAAACAATTTTAATTTTAAATGATAGCAATACTCTTCTACTTTCTATCAATAGGACTTGCATGGAGTTTTGCGTTATTTAGATGGTTTGGTGGTTCTTTGAAACAAAGCCATTTTGCGCACTTCGGAAAAAGGCAAAAATTGGTAAACTTTAGAGGCTTAAAATGGGTCTTGGTATGTCTAATATCGAATTGAAATGAACACTGTGGTAAAGTCTGGCCCTACTTCTATTATGACATGAAATAAAAAATCTGGGCAATTCAGACTCGCGCTGACAAAAACAAAAATTCGCGAACCAGTGTTGCCAAAATTTGCATAATTTGGATAATAGAAAAAAAACTGCAAAAGGACGCCTTGAAATATGACAAATCGTTTACCGTAACTATTTTCGGATGGTCTTTCTACTAGATGATGCATTCGCTGATATCTTCATTTATCTTTCTGGAGAACTACGAACAAATTTGGAAAATTGGTGGTGAAACTAGAGTGCAGTGGGTTATCATATTTTGTCAGATGTCTATACTCTGCAGCACCAATGGCCTTTCTTTGTTATTCGCAGTTTTTTGGGGGGAAAATACCAATGTTCTCGAAAATCCAAACGGTTTCTTATACAATTCATTAAAGTTGACGTACGTGTATAAACTGAGAGCTCAGCCGGGCTGTGTAAAGTAAGGAACACAAAAGTATGACTCAAAATAATCCAGTCACGCAACCGATCACTGCACGTTCATGCAAACGTGAAAATATTCTTCAATGAAACTCTTTTCCTCCAAAACCGTGAAAGAGTTCTCAGCGATCTTGCAAAGTAAAACCAAACAAACTGTGTATTGATATCTCTTAGATATACAGCAGCATTTAGAACTCGTAAGATCCCGCTGCCAGAACGTCCGTGGTTTGCGTTTTTTTAAACATATTTATCCAAGTGTAATAATATTGATAGGAACAGCGCAATTTTTGACAAATACGTATAAATCATAATAATAATGATGCACTTTTGCTTCCTGGCCAAAATAGTGTCATTTCAAAAAGTCGCCCAAAATCTTAGTAGCCGTTTGAAAAGAGCGATTGAGTCCCGTACACAACAACATATTATTCCGCAGTTTTCTTCTCTCGAAGAGAAAGGTGTCATATGTACACGAAACTAATTCTAGACTTGCCTGTCGCAATTTTCGTCCCAGTAGAATACCAGCTGCACATGACAGTATGCCCCAAACACAGGGATGCGTACGGTATTCGCTGGAGAACTAGCCGTGCATAAAACAGCGGCCAATGTAGGAGACCGCATTTAAAAACTGCCATAAGTAGAATGACAAATTGACAAAAAAGATTCACGTGACACCGGTCACGCAACAGCTTGTGTAGAACTTTTAAAACTTCTTCTCCTTCTCGTTAGTTTTACGTAGAGACAATGCAAGAATAGATTGAAGGAATGTTTTAGTTCATTCTTTGTGTCTTCAGTAAATAAAATCCTCTAAATTGAGCTCACCCAGACTACTACTTTTCATTTCATTCATTTCATTATGCAAATTTTGGCAACACTGGTTCGCGAATTTTTGTTTTTGTCAGCGCGAGCCTGAATTGCCCAGATTTTTTATTTCATATCATAATAGAAGTAGGGCCAAACTTTATCACAGAGTTTGTTTCAAGTCGATATTAGACATACCAAGACCCATTTTAAGCCTCTGAAGTTTACCAATTTTTGCCTTTTTCCGAAGTGCGCAAAATGGCTTTGTTTCAAAGAACCACCAAACCACAGAAATGAAGCAAAACTCCATGCAAGTCCTATTGATAGAAAGTAGAAGAGTATTGCTATCATTTAAAATTAAAATTGTTTTCTGGCGTTGCAAATTGTTTAAAAACAAGCGCTTTCAATTTGTTTAATTTTAAGCCTGATTATTGCGCAATAAATTAAGCAAAACTGTTTTTCCGAAGTTCCCAAAAACAATAGAAATCCAGAAGGTTTAAGTAATATTTTCGAAGATAGCTCCCCAAAAGTGTTCTTCTGGCAAGTTATCAGGATTTTCGATTTTCTGAGCTTGTCCGCCGATTCTCGATATTTACAGTCAGAGCCTCTTAAATAACAGAGATGAAAACTCTTATCTTTTGGTGAAGTTCTGAGATATTTAGGAACAAACTGGCCTTAAACCAAAAAAAAAAAAAAAACACAAGGTAAGAATAAGGGAAGCCCGGCGAGGAAGGGGTATTGCGGATTGGTACAACTGGTGATGAGATGAATTGCGGAGGCACAATTTGATTTCTGTCTAGAATCTTGTCTAAAACGACAAAAATCAAACAGATGTTTTATTCTATTTTCTTTCTTCATATGACATGGCCAATAAGACAGCACATAGAGTTTGTTGCATGTTAAAATTCAACGATACCCTAAAGTATGTATACTACGGTGCAATCGTCTGCCAAAATTCCCGGCGAAAATTGGGTACGGATATTAGTACACACTCTTGCTTAAACGCTTTTTGACGTACTATACAGAACGAAGTCACATTGTGTATATTACACGAAACGCCACTCAAATGCTCCAGTATTTTCGTCAGGTACGTTCAATATTGAATAGTATAATTGAGAACCAGGAAATCAAATTATAACATGGGTTAAACTTCCTTTAATTTCTTACATTTTTGCATAACAACAATTTTGAACATGGCTGCAATGCATTACGGCTTAGTTCATAAAATTTGTTAGTATAACATGCTCTCTGATTGCTTGTGTAGCCATTTTAGATGTGTTTAAAACACGTGGGTATGATATCAAATAACATTTGTTTAGCTGTGGTTTTTAAAAGAAGCAAAACGGCCGCTTCAAAGGAGATTTAAAGAATTTTAAAGTACATAAATTAAACTCTCATCTGCGGGTCGGGTTGTCTTACTGTCTCGTGTTTTCATCAAGTTATGCACAGTGGAACCCTGCCGTGATAACGATCGCCAAGGCAAGGGACTGGGAAAATGTGTTCATTATAACAGGGGTTCGTTATATGGGGGTTCTTGTCCATACATTTTACTATTACTGGGCTTAAAATTATCATTCGTTATTATACCGGGGTATTCGCCGTATCGGGGTTCCACTGTAAGTACCCGGGTTATTTTCTATTACTTAGCAATACAAGGGACCTAACTGGTTAACCGTCAAAAAATAAATTGAGAATTTTTTTTATTTTCATTTTTAACAGTAAACAAAGAGAAAAGCATTAAACGTCCATTGCTGATAAAGTAAATGGCAAATCAGAGTTAGTGCTTTTTAATACCGTCAACCATGAGTGTTTTCCACATGACGCCCTGTCAATACGTTATTGTTGCACCATCAAAACCATATTATCCCTATTAGGACATCCTTTAAAGGTTCGTCGATGTACTTAAGATCCAAGTCACTTTTTGTGTATCCCACGGCGTGCACTAGAATTTATTTACGTCAAATACGTTCAGTGTTGAATGGGTCAGTTGAGAGACAGGAAATCAATCCACAACAAGAGTTTTTTTTTTAATCTAAACTATATATATATTCATTTTTACATGCAAGCGATGCAATGCATGCCTAAACAATACAATAAACATACTTAAATAGTAGTTTAAAACACGTCAATTTATTTTTATGTGACTTAGTATAAGGGCAGTGATGTTCGGTGTTGGTCACTCGAAACTTTAAGATTGGGAATAAAAAGAAAGTTTTCAGCTACTTACTTGAGTGGGCAGTAGCTCGCTTCGAAGAACATCAGATGTATACTATACCTTGCAAGTTTCATTGCCATAACAAAGGCGCTGCAGTTTTAGTTGAGATTACTACGGGTGCGCAAAATATTTTGTTTTAAGTTCAAACACTGTCAGAATAACTTAACAGTAACATTTTTATTGGTTAGTTGCTCATGCAAAATTCAAAGTCAATTGTTGTTTGTGCACGGTCAAGGTTAAAAACGGTAACAAAAAAGATAAAACAAAGGATTCGCTGAGGTTCATGACCAGATTCGTCTGTTTACTATGATAGTGACGGTGGCTTCCAAAAGAGCCTGGTATAAAAACACTTCGTCGGCTGGTAAAACATCTGACAAATGTCCTGCAAAAATAACAAAAATGGGATATCTAATACAGCGAGCAAACGTCTTAGTCCTTTTATAAGGCTTGTGGGTTTGTTGATCAGCACGACAAAATTCCTTTTGAAAGTACAACGTAAAATTGAAGGTCTCTTATCTTGCAATCTCACCGGAGTATTAGGCTACCCCCAAGTTTCAGAATCCTTTCGAGTCCTAGACAGTAATCAGCTTCAGTCTTTCCTGTGGTGTTGTTTATTATTTTGTACGCAGTGGTTCTAACTTTTGAGTCTGTGAATGAAGTCCTAAAGAGTGACCATTCAAATGTAAGCTACTGAGCAGTACTTTCCTGTGGCGCTGTTTATTATGTTGTACGCGGAGGCTCTAACTTTTAAGTCTGTGAATGAAATCCTAAAGAGTGACCATTCAAATGAAAGCTATTGAGCAGTACTTTCCTGTGGCGCTGTTTATTATGTTGTAGGCGGTGGTTCTAACTTTTGAGACTGTGGATGGATGTGTGTCCATTTAACCTATCGAGCAACTTACTTTCCTGTTGTGCTTTACTAGCTGTACAAGGCATTCTGATGGCCGTGAATCCCTGGACGAAATCTTAGTGTGCCTTTTCAAATGAAAGCAATTTTCAGCACTTTCCATGGTGCTGTTTTTGGTACTGTACAATCTTCAAGTACAGTGTACAACATTCAAGTCTGCCTTTGTTGTACAACAATGAGATCTGTGCCAAATCTTAACAATCCGGCATTCAAATCCTGTTGAGTTAGGAGCCCTTTCCTGTGGCGCTCTTCGTTTTTCACTTCGTTTCAATAATAAATTTCTCAAATTTGTTCTTAAAAACTGTAAGGAATTGAAGATTTAACTTAACTTTTGCATATTGACTATCAAAATAAACCAAATCATGTGGAAAATACCAGTTTTTTTATCCGTCTATACGTGCCTTTCAACACAGAGCATGATATACAAAAGTCGAGCCCTTTCCGACCAATTGGACAGGAAGTGGTCAGTTGTTCAGCAAATATCGCTTTTAACAAATAAAAATAAACAGCATGCAACCAGGGGATTTGTTATGGAAGCATCCATCCATGCACGACGAATATTATTGACTAACTCTTTTGACGCCTAAGATAGAAACAAGCAACTAAAATACCAAAACTACCGAGAAACATTCAGCGCCACAGCATTGGCAGCAGACTCCATTTGAGTGGTCACCCTTGTAAGGCTTCATTCAAGGGATCGAAAGTTAGAACAATATAGCATGAGCGGTGGCTTGACTCCGAAAATAGAAGGGCTTAGAATCTCAAAACAAAAGAAAAATTTGCCTTCTTCTTTACCGAGTATTAGTCATTACTTGAACGCGTGCGTGATGTCACCTCTTGAGATATCCATAGGAAAGGTATACTGATCATGTAGCTCAGTTTAGTACTACGAACATGTTATGTTAAGCTAATAATCTAGTTAATAGAGGCTAAGCTAAGTGATAAAAGGTTCGCCGGGATGTAAGCTTTTTAAATATAACACAAGGAGGCAGGTTCTTTCATCGATACAAACTAAGCATGACTACAGAAGAAATAGGTGCCTAATATAAATAGATGGTAGAGATTGGAGAGAATTAAAAGAGGTTACGAAAGATGTACTTGAAAGAATTTTAGGCTGAACTTCAAAACGCTACAGTCCGTGACGTAACTTCTTTACCTTAACTTCAAATTGTTTATCGCAAGAAAAATAGAAAATAAAGATAAAGACACACCTATTAATAAACAAATATTAAGCAACGAACCATTAGTGCTAACGGTAGTATTGTTTTCGAGTATGGTAACTATGGCATGGAATGCTGTGGTAACCATTTAAATTTTGTTTTTAAAGAGACCATTTCCATATTTATCAATGATTGTAATTTGTTTAATTTTTGGCTCTTTTCCAATGGGTGTTTACAAGAGACGATGATCGCATTATCCTAGTATCTGATGTTTACAATTTGTACGTAGCGATTACTTCGGAGAACTGTTTTATGAATACCTTAACATGGAATGGAATCTACCGATCACTGGCAACACAACCACGATAAATTTACTTGAAAATAATAGTTTTATAATTCCATTCCAGCCTCGGAAGACTACCTCTTAAGATACTCTATAGTTTTCATCCTGAAATTCCAAGGTGCATTATATTTTCCAACCAATTATTACCCAACCAATTTCCGGATTTTTTGGATGAAGAGTAAACACCCATATACGACGTTTGCATAGCTGCAGGCATCTTTATTCAAAGCTGTTAACAAAAAATGCAGGCTGTTAAATAGCTCAGTGACTTGAAGTTACAATCCGGTAAAGAAGTTACAAGTCCAGTGCCGACGCTTGCTTCGCTCACAATAATTCAGTCTCAGTGTGGTTCTTTCATTGCTGAACATTGGAGGGTAAATAAGGTAAGCAGAACGTGGCAGTTATCGAACTCAATTGTACTCATTATAGAGATTTGTAAGCAAAAGTGACTCTACATCCCGGCCTTATTAGCCGTTTTTCACGAAAAAAGAGCCAATATAAGTCTACTTGCATATCCCCTCAAAAGATTGTAACGTGGTCCTAAATCTCCACTTCAGTTTATGACTCACTGTTAGTAACAACGCTACTATCTTTAAATGGATTCAACTATGTATTAACCGATATTTTTCTGGTAATAAAAATCAATTGTGCCCATTTTGGACAAGAACCATATCCCCTATCTACATGCTCCATTTAAAATAACTTTCTAGACTATTGAAAAACCATCTAAAATTCAAAGGAATCGCAAGATGCCAGTCATAGCTAGTGACTTGCAAGTAGCCAATCATGCAAGCAAAACCGTGCAACTAATGCCAAGCGCGAGAAAACTCTCATGCGCCATTGCGTACTTAGGCCTGCACGAACGCTCAGTCATTTTCTCATTACACCTACTCTAGTCCAGTCACCCTGTAACACGACCAAAGGCCACACAATATTAAACCGGGTCCACTAGATCCAGAGTAACCATTTCTTGTAAGATCAGACGGTTAAGCCTGATACAAGGTCATTCCTAATGAGGAAACGGTAATTTATGTACGCTACAATGAAAATGGTATGCAGCGTTGTTTTCTTGTTTGTTTGTTTTTGAGGTTTGGCTTTTCTTCCACTTTTCAAACCCTTCGCATTCTCCTTTGTGGCACAGTGTTCTTCAGAAGATGCTATATTACCATTGTTTTTGTTCCACCACTAACTTTTTCATTTCGGATAGACAAGGAAGGCCAACCTCATTCAGATAATACGGCTACTTGTATAATTTTGTTAGCTTGCCAGCTGGTGGCCGGATTTCCACTGAAGGGGTATTATCATCACTTAATCACGAGGTTATTCTTAGCATTTATGCAATGTTTGTTTCCCGGCAAACGGTTCTCTGATACATATTGATTCGAGCATCTAAGAAGAGGGAGACTGTGAACTAACGTTCTTGGTGCATGGAGAGAACAGCACCACCTTCCACCTCTTACCCCCTCCCCACTCCTACCCCCACCCCCACCCCCTCCCCACTCCTAAATATATCCCCGGTATCTAAATACTAATCATAAATAATCTTATCTTATGAATCTCTAAGTAGCTTTCAACTTAACACCAGATGTTTACTAGTAAAAACTGATCTTGTTTGCCAACACATGCAGACAAAAGCTAATTGAGGGGTAAAAGCTAAATACGGGTACAATATCATAGTAGAAATGAACTGTTACTTTGTTTGAACGCGCCTTCTAGCACCACTAAGGAACTGATGATGATGACTTTGCTTGAACCAAATAGCAAGAGCTCATTAAAGGTCCATGTATACGTAAACATTATTTGGGGGAAAATCAGCAAAAAACAACTTAAAACCTAAAAGGAATTGCTCGTGACCGCTGCTGTTTCGGTACGTTGCATTAATAAATAGACGCGTTTCTTACCCTGAGCTGTTGGTTGGGTTTTTATGTGGAGAGTTGCATGCTTTGCTACAAGATACATGCCAATAAAGGGTTAGAAGAAAGAAATATCTGCACTGCCCTTGAGTGTACAGCCACAAAATCAGACGATTAGCTTATGAGACACACGGGGGCGGGCGGGGGGGGGGGGGGGTTCAGACTTGATGATACCAGTATGACTTTCACACATCGTTTGCATAAACCGTTTTCACGGCGACGGTACAAGTCTCATTCGAATGAATTCTAGAATGAAGTGACCAAGACTACAAGTAAAATGAAGCGAATGGTTATACTGCGTTTCTGTGACTCCCCCTACCCTTACTCCTTTCCGTTTTATGCCTGCTACGCAAGCTATACGGGTACCTCCTAGACTGCCGGTTTGATTCGCTCTCTTGCAAACACGTTTATAACAGAATCGTCCACAGGGAACTTAATTCGCCCATACCTGTTTACACAGGGATCGGAACGAAAAATTGTTCCCGTTAATAAAAAGCTATAAAACGTTGCTGCTTTTGTCAGAACATAAATTTATCTTATTAGATGTTTCGGTGTGAAGTATCGCCGTAAATTTTGACCGAGTTGTGCTGTATTTTGACGAGCCAAAATTGGGCGAGTCAAACTACGCAACTCGCATAGTATCCGCGCATATTATATGTTAAACCATCGAATAAGATGTGTGTACAATATCGTGGGATATTTGTATTCGTTTCGCGCGCTTTCTGCACAATAACTAATACAGTTGGATAATAATTGCGTGTACGAGCCTTTTTTGGACGTGGGCGAACATGACCAGTTTGAAATTATTTTAATCGCACGCTTAATAGCGTGACCTAGTCTCTTTTATTGGAACTTCTATTGAGAAATAGTTTTAAACATTTTAAACACTTGTTCTTCGAGAGACAATCGATGGATTAACTTGTTCAATTCAAGGAAATACAAAACAAAGCATAGCCGCCAGCTCGCTACCGGTCCCACAAAAGTATTTTCAACCACAGATGAATAAAAGCTAATAAACCTGATGAAGACTGGTATTGGCCAGTCGAAATATTGTAACATACGTCTTTTCACGTTGTTTGATCAGTCCCTACAGTAGTCATTTTGACAATCATTTATATTTTTATTATTCTTGACTGATCACGATCTTTCTGATCCAACGTTGAGCCAGGTTGATCGTACACGGTTTTTTGCAGTGGTTTTATACCTTAACTTCGTAAATAGTAAGGTTATATATATGGCGCGAAAGTCAAAAGTAAATGTTTCAAAAAGACTCCGCTGTATAAAAGTTTTACCTTTTTTCTAAAAGTTCATAAAGGCAACTACCCAAAGTAACAAGTTTAATTACATAACTCTTTAGCTGTTAATAGTGGAAGATATAAAAGTTATTTAAGGTTACGTTTTTCAGTTTCTCAGTGTGAAAAAACTCATTAAGAATATCGAAGTTGTATTCTATTTTGCTCACGCATACAATCAACTACCGCAACTAAAAAAGACGTGCTAATATGAGCTTAAAAACGAATTAAACAAGGTTTTGATCAATTAAAGTAAATCAATAAGCTTAGCTCTAATTGTTTAGTTCAAAATGAAGTTGTCACAAGTCAAACGGTGGTTAAGATAATTTCTTTCAGCCGTTATAACAATGATGTGACTGACGCATTAGAGGGAGTGTTTGGAATGTCTGCTTTAAATTGCTCTTCCTAATATTGATTCTTTCCGCCGATTGAGTGGGACCAACTACCCACAACTAATTAGTTTTATTTTCCGATTCCATGAACGGGCGAAGCATAAAATATAAATAGTAAACAACTCAAACTTTACTTGTGGAATGTCACGCAATGCTTGTTTGGGGTGCCTTTGAGACCTGGTTGTTGTAGGGACGGCACGGAAGGTTCCTCGACTCTAACGCAGAAACCTTGAAAACGAGTTTGAGGTAAGAAAACTTTTTTATATTCATTTGACAGTTTCACAGATTAAGGCAGAGCGTTTGAAAAGTCAAAGCTTCAGAGTAAAGCCATGCCGTAGGTGTTCTATTGTGGTTGACCATCAGTCGGACACTCTATATTCGGTAAGAGAAAAGTTACAAGCCAAGGGTACTTGATCAATATATACTGCTACGAGAGTTCTTAGAACAAAAATAGCTCGCAAAGTGATAGTGCCAGAAATGATTGTTTTAGCCTATATGAGAATATACTTGCAATATCAGGTGTAAAGTACAAAGCAATGGGAAGCTAGTAAAGCCTCATTTATCATGTGTGGGTGACAATTTTATATCCCCCTCAGGGAAGAGTAAAACAGAGTAAATTAGCCCTGGGCTTATACATGTCCGTAAGGGTTTTTTAGTTGCCAAAAAGCGAATTGTTATTTCAGTCGATTTAGTGTAACTTTATTTTAGGAGGCGTGGTATGCTTATTTTTAGGGGAAGCTAAAACCGGGACGACGTTTTGTGGTAACCAAACTGGTAGGCCATAACCTAGACTCAGTCTTCATCCTTGAGTGTTTCGATGCGCCGCGATTCTCGCCACCTTCAAGGCTGGGCGCACGGGTTTGGTTGCATGTCCGCGAAGTCATTACAGTTTTAATTATTATGCAGACAATCCACACGTCGTTTGCGTAAATTTTATCGGTTGTTTTTTTGTATCGTCTTGAAAAAAAGCGAAATGTGAAAAGTATTCCTGAAACGCCTCCCAAAAGTGTGAAATTTCAAAGGAAAGACGAAATCCCGCTAAATTTAGCCTGTTCCAGGCTCCCAGATAGTGGGGAAAGCGTGAATTGAGAAAAAGAGCGCGAAAAAATGCGAAGGGACTGGGGAGAGACAAGGCGGGGAGCCTGTAAGCATTTTTGAACGGCCTGTTCCGGTATACCAGCTCCTGGTATACCCTCTGATTGGTCAGTTTTGACAGCCGACATAGTGAGGGTCATTTGTGACAATCAGAAAGATGGTTACCGCGAAGCGCGCGCGTGATATAGATGAGTCCACGTTATCTACCGCTCCAGAGGACTGTCTGCGCAATTTTCCGAACTTAAAGGAGATTAGGAAGGAGCAGAAGACTTGTCTACTAAACTTGGCTCGTGGAAAAGATGTTTTTGCGATTCTGACAACGGGCTTCGGCAAAAGTTTGTTTTTTTAGCTGTTTACATGTCTGGCAAAAGCTCATGAAAGCTGCTCTGAATCCAGAAGCTACGATAATAGATAATGGTTTCGGTGATGCGAGGCCAAGTGCAGCGGCGATTGGGAAATTTGAGGACGTAGAAAGGATCAGAAAAAAGCGAGAATTGCAAAGCGCAATTAAAGTGCTGGAGAATTCAGAGATTTCTCTGTTGGATGCTAGTAACGCAATAGGACGATGGAGGTACTATGTTTTAGTTTCAAGAAGGCAAAATTCAACCACGACTACAAAGAGGGAGTTAAAACAACAGTGCAAAAAGCCTAGCTCCTACACGATCAAAGGAGACTACAACAGCTTCAAAATAACTTGGACATTTTACCCATTTAATTAAGACATCCGTGGCAAACTTACCGCAAACATTAAACATCAATTCACGGCCTGAGAAATCACTGATCCTTTTAGAAAGCTTTAAAGCGGCTCCAAAGGAATCTTGCAATAAAGGCGCGCCAGAAAACCGAACTAATTGCCAAAGAGTTAGCACAAACGATGACATAAATAAAGTTTTAAACGGCTCTAAGAACGGTTAAATCCTCCAGACGGTACATCACAGCTTGAGACTTCCGTTTCTTGATTAAAGACATCAAATGGTCAACACAATCTATCGGCACAATAGAATAAATTTAGTGACTAGCGGAAGTCGTGTTTGGCCTATAATTTTACATATCATGAAGAAATCCGCCGGTTTGACTGAGCAACAAGTTTTTGAACGTTGCATAAATACGGGTGAAAATTTTCGAGCACGTTAAGCAGCTAACTCGTGCTTATGGAGCACTGTCCAATCGATTTGACAACGTACTTGTAAACACCAACAGTGCCCGTAAACACCAGCAGTTCCTTGTTTTTCACCACATCGAGCAAGGAAATTCGAGGAACCTTTGTTCCAATACATGTTAGAATTTTGTTTTCGCAAAATCTGAAAATCAGATGTGCTGGAAGGCATGAATATTTCCTCGCGTTCGCATGGCGAGATTGCGCGAAAACTCGCGCGATAAATTTGAGAACGATCCCAACAAACTGACATTTCGACAGTTTGACAGCCGAAATCTCATTATCTAAAAACTTGCTAAAAGTGGGCGGAAGAGTGTCGTTAAAAAAATGCTTACAGGCTCTCTCCCTTCCCTTTCCCACCAACGCCCCCATTTTTCCAGATCCCGCGCGTCTTATTTTCGCGTTCCCTTTCTAATTTTCATGCCGTCCCAACTATCTGAGAGCCTGGAACAGGCTACGCTAAATTATGCCGCGCAATCTGCCCCACAAATTTCAGGGGGCTTGTCTCTGATTGGTCAGTCTAAACAATAACCAAACCCTTGCGCCCAGCCGTGAAAGTGGCGAGAATTGCTGGCGCATCGAGACACTCACGGCTGGAGACTGAGCCTAGCCATAACCGGGTGGGCTTACAGCCGGGATTTTACGGTATATGATATCAGGGATCACGAGCACGGGGTCTGGAATGAAAAGCCCCGCAGCCTAGGGATAAGCAGTCTCAGCAGTTTCAGGGGGTCAAGATGAAACAATGAATGTCTTGTAGGATCGCGGCGATGAAAACTCAGCACGGTTTTCAGATCAGCGAATAAAATTATGGTCCAAAAATAGGATAAGTGATGGAAAAATACAGTTCGTTACGTTCCTGGTATTTCAGTCATGTTATGTTTACGAAGGTGGTAGGTTAATATAGTCACAACAGGTCGGAATCTAATGCGAACGACATCTATGAGTATCAATTAGCTTGAAACTATGATCTTTCCAGGGGCTATATTCCATTTTAGCGAACGCATGCTCTTATGACGACAAACTCAGAAATACCATCTAATCGAAACAGTTTTAGCATTTTTGCTTCAACATTCGCTCATCTGAGACCGTTTCATAAGTCGGCGTTTTAAAACAAATTTGGGATGATTCAAATTTTGAGTCAACACGGCTTCAACATTTTAAGATGTATCAATGATGTTGAAGTGTCGAGAGTATCGAAACTAGCGAAGAAAGTTTTCTAATTCTTTGTCAGCTGTACACCCAAACTCAAGCTATATTTTTCATAAATTCTTTGGTATTATAAAATGGTTTTCGATGATCAGTGAACGCATAGTGTTCTAGTTATTGCTCGAATAATTGTTAATCATAATACTGATTTAGGTTAAACATGCTTACCCCATAAATGAGCTTTTGGGGTTATTTGAAATGTTTTCAGACTTAAAATCACACGTTGCGTGTGATATAATTATATTCTCTATCATCGCATTTTTTATTTGAAATATTCAACATAATCTCTAGTTTGATTGGCTGTTGGGCTATTTTAGGATAAATTCAACAGTTTTTCACATCGACCAAAAAAATTAAAAGAAGGGAATTAAAAAAAAACGTGAGGACAAAAATCACTTTTAATAACATTTGACCTTATAGCATCAAAAGAATGTTAAGAAGTATACTACAGTAGTTAAAATAAGCCTGCCAATTAATAATTTTAGTACATGTTGCTCCGCCATTAACGCTCTGGTCACGTGATGGATAGACCTACTCATGTTTCAAAGTGTATTCAAGATGGCGTGTTTCAAAGTGGTTTTTGTTTTTTTTAGTATTTTTCAAAACACACTTGACATGGAATTTTGCCACTTTTGACCTTGGGCCTCGTGGAGCAAACGAGTTATGTCGAGAGTCCACGTCCGTAAATAACCGTAGCATTTTTATTTATTGACAATTAATAGCGTCCGTGCTAAAATAAAATCCATGGGAAATGGTTTTTTTTTTTGGGCAGTTAAGATGTCGTGAAAGCGTAACCTGCTAGACGTAACAACAACTTGCAGAAACGCAGTACGACAACGTTCGCAAACGTAACTGGTGATCACATAATTCGCCAGAAATCGAGCACTTATTGTAATGGCAATAATTAGGGCAAGTGTGCTTAGGCAGTGTGACGTCAAATCATTACGAACCATATTACAACCTAATTTATAAACGTTGCATAAAACAACAGTTTCTTGTATCCAAAAGTTGCCGGAAACCATTAAACGTTGATTTGACGACGTCACCGTAGAAGGATTTAGTACACCAAAAACACAATCAGAACATTCATTGCAAAAGCTAGAGGTGTGCAACACGGACAAGAAATCTCCTCGATAAGTAAGTACATGAGAGTTGCGTTTTCAGTTTTTTTAATGTTTGTTTACTTTAGAATAGAGAGCGAATGGCGAGCAAAACACAGATTTGTAGACTTTCTTATTGTTCGATCCACTTGGGAGGAACTTCTCGACAGCGCTCTGAGTTGAATGGTCGCACTTTAGTATTTACTGAAATGCGATTTAGTATCCCCCCTGATTTTAAGACTGGCTGGGCTGCAATCGCGCTACTTTATATGAACAGACACTGGATCAACACATTGCTACAATACCCTAAATATGATGTTAGTACATACAATTACTAAAACACTTGAACCTGCAGCAATAAGTTTACAAGTACTATCGGCGCCAAGGAACTATGCTATGTACTGCGAGTTTTCATTTGTAAGCAACGGATTTATTTTCTTGGATTGCCGGAGAAAGTTTAGCCACGGATATTACGTGGATTTTACAAAGGTTTCGCTTACAAGTCAAGTTCAAGGTTTAAGTTATATTGGGTGCAAGAGTTTTGTTGCAGTTTCAGATGATCTCCAGCACGTCTGCGACGAGGCTTTCAGTTATAATAGAACTAACTGTAATTCGGATGATACAAATTGCAGTGATTAACTTTAAATAAAGAAAATCTGCCTTAGAAAATTCGAGTGCATCACTGCCAGCTTCAGCGTTTTTCTTGAACAAAAGCCAGCTGAGAACACTGATCTAGCAGTTTTGGAACACTATTTATGGACTTTACTGGATAGCCTACCGGACCAGAAAAGTCGCATTCAATATGCTTTGTCGTTTATGAGATAACAAGGATTGTAAGAAAAAAAATGAAGGACGAAAGTACGAAGTAAACCTCTTTTTATATTCACTGTTAATTGCAACAGTTTCAGTGGCAAGTTTTTTTCGATTGTTTAGCAATGAAAAAAGAACAAAGCATTTTCGATAAATTGAAGACTGTTCATTGCTCAAGGGACCAAGAAAATTAATGCAAGCAGTATGGCTGGTTCATCCTTGTCAAAGAATAGTGAGCGAAATGTTCCATCTATGTGAGAGAGAAAAAAAGAGGCAAAAAGCACTTTTCAAACTATTTAATGAATGTCAAATTTGAAATTTGTTCTTTGCATTGAACTTGCATTGATCAAGCGGGTGTAAAGAGAGAGGGTCGGCCATCCAAGTTCATAAGGTCTCCTGAGTTGAACATGTCACTGAGTTTTATAGCTGCATAGGATATTTTAAGTGGAGGGCCCTGGCACACTTTTTTTGGTTTCCTTATTCTTATGATCGACCTGCATGTCTGATCAAGCAGTGATATTGTAAGAAGAAACTGGATGCTTGTCACTATTGGGCTTAAAAGGTTAAAGCGTGGTTAATCTTATCATGACAACCGTTGTCGACAACATGATCGTTCCAGGCTTTTAACTTTTGCTGACAACCCTGGCTTTCTCTTGTTATGTGGAAATTCAATAATTGAAACGAAAAAAGACCAATGGATCCATTACCAACGTCTTCCAATCGTGATGTGTGTTTCCGAAAAGGTCAAGATTTTTTTTATAGAAGGTTGCGGTTACTTCGCTATGCACAATTATGAGTGTCAGGTGTTGTTCACTGGTCACGTCACTCAGTACCACCCTTTTTATCGTCAGACCACACGTCTAAAAATCAATGACCTTTGTAGTCTAAATAACAAGGAAATTTTAATTTGGTTGGCACGCCCAACTATGTTACCTTCAGTTGCACAAATTTCAAAGTACTCATCGAACCCAATCTACTGAGAATCGTCGCTCAGTCCTTAAAGCAGTAAACGTAGGAAGGCAGGAATAGCTTATTTGAAAAACAAAATTAAACCTAATTCCCCAAAGTCACCCGATGCACCCAAAATTTCGTTACCGCGGTACATGCATGCAGTAGTCGATTTCACTAAAACTCGTTCTAAATTAATTAGCGGCATCACCCAAAGCACGTAACAGATGTTTTTGTATCAACGTTTTCTTGTTTCACTGTTCAGTTTAGAGCTAGTTTGAAAGGAAAGGAATCTTATGTACAACACCTTAAGTCTGCTCTCCAACGAAAATACCAAAAGAGAATCCTCACATCAAAAACGGCGGATGTTCGGTGAAACGGCATGGCAAGTTGCGATATCCTGTCAAGTTTCCTTGCAGTTTGCTTGAATTTTATCATAAACAAGGACCACAGCTCTCACCTGTGATACAGCAACATGAAGGTTAGAGGATTTTGTGTTAAAATCGGTTGTTGGCTGATCAAAACCTGCGGTAAACGTGAAGTTGTTTGTGTATGTGTACACTGAGTTAATTAGGCTGACTTTTCTGATCGCTTGAATCCACGCATTTTGTCCAACTTTAAAATTCTATAACATCGCGTCAATAAATTTCCCCAAAAAATCCTTTTAGGAGGGAAAAGAACATCCCTTCTCCTCTTGAAATCCAGATTCTGGACGAATAATGTTCGGTACCACTTGTTTTTTTTAGGGGTTAAACTCGATATACTTTTAATCTAGTCAAAAGTATGTCGGATATAATTTAATTAGAGCTCGTAAATAAATGAGTAGAAAATGCTGAAATTGCTTTTGACATATATTTAAACATCGTTCTACAAGTTTGGTTAATTTTTATTGCTCTGGAATGCTTCATTTTGTCACGCGAAACTTCGAGATTTGCCTTAAGTTTTGAGCTTCAAAAGCGGTATTTTGAGCGAATTCCGTTAATATCGATTTTCTTGAAAATAACTCGATATTCAGCCAAACGAACTATGCGATGATTTGTTTCACATTAAGGTCTACCTAACATAAGAATATGAGCGGAATTGAATTTTCACCTGTTGCCACCAAATGTTTGACCGTTGGTAACATTCGCCCTTAAAGTTTCCGTTTTAGTCCATACTGTTGCTTAAATGCTCTTTGACGCACTACAGAACGAAGTCACGTCTGGAATATTTCACGATACGCCACTATGCTCCTATATTTACTTCAGACACGTTCACCAGACAAGATCATTAGACACGAGCACCAGAAAATCAATTTGGAACATGGGAAGATGACTGAAATTTGCTTTAATTTCAAAAAATTTTGCTGATATAGCACACGGTCGCTCTGATTGGTCGCGTGGCCGTTTTAGAGATGTTTATTTAAAAAGGGCGTATGACGTCAAATTACGTTGGTGAAACTTCGCCTTGAAAAGAAAAAAAAAACATAGACGCCCGCTTTAATGGAGTACTTATCTTAATAGATACTTAAGTACTTATCTAAACCCTCAACTGCGGCTCGAAGTTATATAAACTTTCGAATTTTGCTACACTGGTGTTTGTGTCACAGTTATGCAAGCACCCGCGCCATTTCGTATTACATTTTCTCAGTAAAATAACAAAAAGGCTCTAAATTGGTAAACCGCGTCAGACAATAGGTAACAAACTGACAAACGTTTAACAGTCAGACGACAAATATAAAGGGTACTTTTTGCAAGGTCAATCATGAGTGTGTTTGACAAGGATGCATCATTTAATATTTAGTCGACACTACCGATATCCAATTTTTTTTAACCTTCGCGACCTGTCAAAGCCATATCCACACTTAAGACATTCTTTAAAGACTCATCAATGTACTAAAGAACTCAACCAACTGAGCTTTTGTGTATTTCATGGTATGCCACTAAGATTTGCTCACGTCAAATACGTTCAATATTGAATGGGAAAGTCATCGCAACGATTATCAATATGGCTGCAATGCATGCCTTTTCAACATACTTAAATAATAGAGATGAAAACTCTTCTTTTTGGTGACGTTATGAGAGATTTAGGAACAAACTGGCCTTACACCAAATGAAAAAAAAAAAAAAAAAAAGATAAGAGCAGGGGAAGCCCGGCGATAAAGGAGTGGTATTGCGGATTGGTCCAACTGGTGAGATGAATTGCGGAGGCACAATTTCATTTCTGTATAAAATCTTGTCTAAAAAGACAAAAATCAAACAGACGTTTTATTCTATTATCTTTCTTTATACGATGTGGCCAATAAGACAGCACATAGAGTTTGTTGCATGTTAAAAATTCAGCGATACCCTAAAGTATGTATACTAGGGTGCAATCGTCTGCCAGTGATGTACATGTTCAACAGTTCTTTTCCGGCGAAAATTTTTTCACGTTTTGATGCTATGTTATCAAAATCACCAAAAAAAGTTATTATGGTTAGCTGTCCCTGATAAAATTCATTTGATATCTTCCTCGTAGTTTTACAGGGGCACTTTGTGTATGAGGAAAGGTAGTAGGTATTGATTTTAGCACAGAATTGACCTAAATTAGCAAAATCCTCATGACATATATAGCTCCTTTTTAAAAACACGTGTGTGATGTCAACTGATAATATGTGTTTGACTGTGTTTTTTAAAGGAAACAAGCCGCTTCAAGGGAGTTTGGAAGAATTTTTAAATTCATAAATTCTCATCTGCGGGTCGGGTTTTCTCACTGTCTCGTGTTTTCATCAAGTTATGAACAGTGGAACCCTGATATAACGATTGCCAATGCAAGGGACTGGGAAAATGGGTGTGTTATAACTGGGGTTCGTTCATTTATATCGGGGCTCTTCTCCATACATTTATCGTTCGTTATATCGGGGTATTGGTTATGTCGGGTTCCACACAAAATCACCCGTGTTATTTTCTATTACTGAACAATACAAGGGTCTCAACTAGTTAACTGTCAAACAATAAATGGAGAAATGTTTTATTTTTAACCGTCAACAAAGGGAAAAGCGTTAAATGTCGTACTGATAAAACCTGATAAATGTCCAAGTAAAAATAAAGCAATTGGCAAATCAGGGTACTTCAAATTTTTAATACCGTCAACCATGAGTGTTCGCCATGAGGCCCTTAGTACTGAATAAGTTATTTTCGAACCGTCTAAACCATATCCCTATTAGGACATCCCTTAAAGGTTCGTCTATGCACTTAACATCCAAGTCACTTTTCATATATTCCACGGTATGCCACTAGAATTCATTTACGTCAAATACGTTCAGTATTGAATGGGTCAGTTGAGAGAAAGGAAATCAATCCACAGCGAGAGTTTTTTTTTTTAATAAACACTATATATTTTTTTTTTATTTTTACATGCCAGCAATGCAATGCATGCCTCTTCAATACAATAAGCAAACTTAAATAATATACTGGTAGTTTAAAACACGCCAATTTATTTTTATGTGACTTAAGGGCAGCCGGATGATCGAAACCATAAGATCCGGAAAAAAAAAGTTTTCAGCTACTCACTTGAGTGGGTAATAGCTCGCTTCGAAGTACATCAGATGTACACTGATCACGTGGTTGGTGATGATGGCTTCATCCAGCATGGCTGATATAAACACACTTCAGGTCGGCTGGTAAAACATCTGAACTAATGGCCTGCGAAAATAAGAAAAATGACATATTTAATACAGCGAGCAAACGTCTTTGCTCTAATAATAATAATATTGATAATAATAATGATAATGATAATAATAATAATAATAATAATAATAATAATAATAATAATCTTTAGACAGGTAACTCACTTCACATGAGTGCTATTCTGTGAGGCCCCATGAACATACAATCCCTCAAATCCCGCTGTTGAATTAGGAGCCCTTTCCTTAGCGCTGTTCTCGTTTTTGACTTCGTTTCATGAATAAATTTCTCAAATTTGTGCTTAAAACTGCGAGGAATTCAAGATTTAATTAATCTTTACATACTGTTCACCAAAACGAACCAAATCATGTGGAAATTACTAGTTTTGTGTCATCTATACGTGCCTTTCAACACAGAAAGTGATATACAAAACAGCCCTCCCCGACCAACTGGACAGGAAGTAGTACGTTGTTCAGCAAATATCGCATTTAGCAAACGAAAATAAACAGCATTCAACCAAGCTTATTTGTTATGGAGGCATCCGTCCATGCACGACGAATATTATAGAGTAACTCTTTTGACGCCTAAGATAGAAACAAGAAATCAAAATTCCAAAACTACCGAGAACATTCAGCGTCACAGTATTGATCGACAGATTACATTTGAATAAAATGATCACACTTAATGGCCTCATTTGAGGGATCAAAACTAAGAACAATATATCATGAGCAGAGGCTTGACTCCGAAAATGGAAGGGCATAGAACCTCTAAACAAAAGAAAAACTGGCCTTAATTTTTACCGAGTATTAGTCATTACTTGAACACGTGCGCGATGTCACATCTTGAAATATCCACAGGAAAGGTATACTGATCATGTAGCTATTTAGTACTACAAACATGTTGTTATGTTAAGCTGATAATCTAGTTAATAGAGGCTAAGCTAAGTGATAAAAGGTTCGACGGGATGTGAGCTTCTTACCTACAACACACAGAGGCAGGTTCTTTCATTGACACAAACTAAGCATGACTACAGAAGAAATATGTGCCTAATATAAACAGAAAAGCCATAAGAAGGGGTAATTAATTACAGAGGAATATTAAAGGATGGTAGAGATTGGAGAGGATTAAAAGAGGTTACGAAAGATCCGGGCGAAAGATTTACTTGAAAGAAATTTAGGCTGAACTTCAAAACTCTACAGTCCGAGACGTAACTTCTTTAACTAAGCCTTAAACTGTTTATCGCGAGAAAAAATAGAAAATAAAGATAAAGACACACTTAATAATATCTATCCTAGTACCTGATGCCTGAGTTTACAATTTTTACGTAGCGATTACTTCAAAGAACTGTTTTATGAATACCGTAACATGGAATGAAATCTACCGATCGCTGGCCACGCAACCACTGTAATTTTACTTGAAAATAATAGTTTTATAAATTAAATGTCGGGAAAAGTATAAATTGCGTTCCATTCCAGCCTCGGAAGACTACCTCTCGAGATACTCTATAGTTTTCATCCTGAAATTCCAAGGTGCATTATATTTTCCAACCAATTATTACCAACCAATTTCCGGATGTTTTGGATGTAGGGTAAACACCCATATGACGTTTGCATAGCTGCAGGCATCTTTATTCAAAGCTTTTAACAAACAATGCAGACTGTTAAATAGCTCAGTGACTTGAAGTTGCAATCCGGTAAAGAAGTTACGAGTCCAGTGCCGACGCTTGCTTCGCTCACAAGAATCACGCAGTTTTGTGGTTCATCACTGTTTTACAACAGTCTCTGGAAATATAGAGGGTACTGAAGAAGGTAAGCAGAATATGGCAGTCATCGAATTCAGTTCCGCCGTTTTTAAAAGGAAGGGTAAGAAGTTATGGATTGTACACATTTAAGAGATTTGTAAGAAAACTCTCAAAGATCCCGGCCTTTCTAGCCGTTTTTCACGAAAATAGAGCCGAATAAGTTTACATGCATATTCCCTCAAAAGATTATTGCGTGGTCCTAAATCTCCACTTCAGTTTATGACTCACTTTCACGATAGTATCTTTTAATTATCTAGATTCAACTATACATGTATCTAGTGTTAACTGATATTTTTCTGATAATAAAATCCTGATCGTGGCCATTTTGGACAAGGGCCACATCCCCTCTGTACATGCTCCGCTTAAGATAGCTTTCTGAAGACTGTTGAAAAACCAACTAAAATTCAAAGGAATCGCAAGATGCCAGTCACAACTAGTAACCTGCAAAAGGCCAATCAGACCTTCACGCAAACCCGTGCATCTAATGCCAAGCGCGGGAAAACTCTCATGCGCCATTGTACTAAGGCCCGCACGAATGCTCAGTCATTTTCTCATTAAGTGACCTACTCTAGTCCAGCCACCCCGTAACACGGCCAACGGCCCGCCACACAATATTAAATCGGGCCCAAGTAACCATTTCTTGTAAGACGGTTAAGCCCGATATAGGGTCATTCCTAATGAAGAAATAGAATAAACGCAAACATTTTCCTGTAATTTATGTACGCTGCAATGAAAATGTTATGCAGCCTTTTGTGTTTTTGAGGTTTGGCTTATCTTCCTTAACACTTCGCATTCACCTTTGTGGCACAGTGTTCTTCGGAAGATGCTCTTACCATTGTTTTTGTTCCACCATTACCTTTTTCATTTTGGATAGACAAGGGAGGCCAACCTCATTCAGATAATACGGCTACTTGTATAGTTTTGTTAGCTTGCCAGCTGGTGGCCGGATGTCCACTGAAGGGGTATTATCATCACTTAATCACGAGGTTATTCTTAGCACTTATGTAATGTTTGTTTCCCGGCAAACGGTTCTCTGATACATATTCATCCGAGCATCTAAGAAGAGGGAGACTGTGAACTAACGTTCTTGGTGTATGGAGAGAACAGCACCACCCCCACCCACACCTCCACCCCACCTCCACCCCCACCTCCACCCAAACAGGTCACGGCATACTGCACATATTTTGGAGTGGATCCGTGATAAACAAATAAATCATTCACTGACAGAACGACCACGCTGTGGATCAATTATACCCCACACGCATGAGGTAGCTTCTGTTTATAGCAACTGCCGCGACTGACAGAAGCCCTTTGTAAGTTTTCGAGTCAGTGCTTCCTTACAATGGAAAGGAACAATTGCTCAGCACAAAACAAAGAAAACAAGGCGGAGCAGAGACTTGGCAAGAGCCGCAAACAATGAACAATAACACAAACAGGCCTTGATTCCATTTTCCTCTTTAAGATTGGATGCAAATCGGCGTGAAAGTTCTGGTTTGTTTATTTACGGAGGAATGGGTGCACATTAACGCCCTGAATTTAACCGCAACGTATTATCCAGAACTTTGGAACAACCGAAGTGAACGATTTACCGTACGCTGGCATTTTGCTTGTTAACTCTTGACAGCTAACTGTGATGTAGACGTAGAAGAATACATCACGGCAGAGAACTGTATAAGTGCACAAACTTAAGGTAAGATTCAGTTTTCAGGAAAAATTAGCTTTGAGAAAAGGTAAAAACAACAACACTGTTTGAGAAATGATCAGCCTTCATTTGAATGGTCACACTTTAGGATTTCACTCGCAAACTCAAAAGAAAGAACCACCTTGTACAGCATAACAAATAGTACTTCATGGAAGTACAACTTACGTAATAGCTTTCGTTTGAAAGATCATAATTTAGGATTCAATCCACGGACTTAAAAGTTAGAAACAACCTGTATAACACAAAAAGAGGACACTACTCAATAGGTTTTACTTTAAATGGTCGCACTTTAAAATTTCATTCACAGGCTCAAACGTTGGACAAACCGTGTAAAGCATAGTACACTGTAGAGGAGAAAAGTACAATTCATGGTTCGTCTCGTTTCAGGATTTATTCACAATCTTAATTAAAAAGTAAAGTTATTTACAGTATGAACAGAGAACTAAAAAAAGCAAATCAAAAGCACCTCAAACAGTTTGGTGAATCGTTTGAATGGCGACATCGACTCATAATATTGAAAACACTCGCTTTGCCACCTTAAGCCGGTTTCAGTTGGAAGGAAGGAAGGAAGGAAGGAAGGAAGGAAATATAGGAAAAGAGAAATTAGAAATAAGGAATCGGATAATGTACCTGCTGTTTTTTTGCAAATCGAATTATTTTGACTTATGGTATGTACCGATATGTATGCTGCTGGTCTTTTAGAAAGAGGAAAATAAAGAAAAAGTTGGCAATATACGCAACAAACAACAACTCAAACCAAATTGCGTCATCGTGTTTTTAGACATGGACGAGTTTTGGCTTTCATCCAACAAAAAATAATGATCTGTACGACTGGTGAACTTTGCAAATGAAAAATCAGGCCGTTGGTCATTCCAAATACTCGTGACGTAGTTCAGAGATCACATTTCTACATGTTTCTCGTCTGAGAAAACGACATGAAAACTCAAGCCGCCAACCTTCAGCCTGGAATCTGACGCGCCTCCACTCAGGCGCCACATTCAGACGAACTCGTGATTTCTTGAAGTGCCTCACTGTCTGGTAAGACGAGAAATTCGGACTTAACCCATAAACTGAGATCTTTTCACGTTGCTAGTTTAGTGGTCTACGCACTTTATTTTGTATGATTTATTACCTTTTCAAAAGTTCTAAAAACACTTGACAACTTGACGTCAGTCGCGGAAAGAGTGTCAAGAGATATGCAGTTACGTATAGGGACGTCATTAGGTTCAAGTAAGCCTTAGCCGTGTTATAATAGTTAGTTACATTGTTACTTTCGATCACTATCGGTGAAACCGAACCCAAATGTAAGGGTCCCTATTTAACTAAGACCCCGGCCTACCGCGAACGATATTTTTCAGCTCAGTAATAGTAAAATGTATGGAAAAAAACCCGATATAACGAACCCCCGTTATAATGAACACATTTTCCCAGTCCCTTACACTTGGTTATATCGGGATTCCACTGGAATTATTACTCTCAGTTTGCGGCGAAACTATAGAATATTGTTAGAAACGTCAGGAAGCTTACCGCTACTCGGAAAGCACTGCTAAATAGCTTGCATTTAAATGATCTAACTTAAAACTTTCCTCTACAGCCTTAAAAGTATAACCACTTTTTACTCTAAAAAACAACAATAAAGGACGTAGGAGAGATGTATACGTATTAGTCAGTATATGTGGGGCAAAGGAAAGATAACTTTTTTTCCTTCTCCTTTCTTTTCGTTGTTCCGCCATATTCAATGCATGCTGAATATTTCATCTTTCCGTATCTCATGACCGAGCTCTAAATTCATCTTTCTTTTTTTTTTATCGATGAATGGGTAACTAAATGCAAAGAAACGCTGGCATCTGATTTTCTCCATAACTACTGTCAAGTACAGTTGCTTGTCCAAAAGTTGCAATCCCCTATCCTTAATCAATCGTTCAACAGTTTAAGAAAACTACCTGAAGAGTGAACTGAACCAATAAGTTTAAAATCGCAATTGTGTAGATGCTATATGGTATGTCAGACTTCACGTAAAGCTCTACTGCCGGACAACCTGAACAAAACCGTCAATCTTAGTGAGCATGCCGTCTTGACTGACGGTGCCCTCACCCAGTCTGCCGACAATCTATGGCGAGTAGTGGCCGGTAACCATACCGAGTACAATAAAGTGTTAATACTTTAATTTAGAATTATAGTAGGCTTTTTGACTGCTGAAACGGAAAATGCAAAGGAAGTATGCACCCCACAATGAGACTGTTGATAGAGGAAATATGGCTACTGTCCTTAATTTGTCTAAATCTGGGTGTCTGAAAAAGGATGTTATCATGAATTTGGCCATTTGTCTGTTGTGACTAAAAATATTGATTTTAAGGCATGATTTGGCCTTTGCCGAATTTCCTTCCCGCCGACTGGCGGTGACTCAAACAATTGAACTTTTCGTTGTCCTCTGAAAAAACTTCACTAAGGCAAAGCACTGTTCGATAACTTTTATTTGAATTTGACTGATCACATTTTAAGATTTCGTTGACAGACTTTTAATATAAGTTGGAATCGGCCTCGTACAGCACAATAAACAGAACCACGGGAAAGTACTGATTTGAACGGTCACACTTTAGGATTTTACTGATTTAAAAAAATCTACAGCATCACATTGCATTTAATGTTTCACTCCAGAGGGAAAGAAAAGTAGTCAAATACGAATACCCAAGTTTTAAGTTAAACCTTAAGTATTAAGAATTAATCGTTCCTTGAGATATTGGTCAAAATATCTATTTGCAAATTAAACAACGCGTCCCTTGTCTTCTGGATTTTCAGTAAATCACCATGGTAACTTATTAGATAATACCGCCTTTATTTCCATTGCAGCAAGACAGCTTTTAGCATCTGTGAATACGGCTTAAACAGTTCATGTCATGATTATGCAGTGCAAAATCCACGTAGAGGATAAGGTTCAGTTTGTTGACTATCTTGGAGTTTAGCACGGTTAACAGATGCATGAGCACTGAAACATGACATACAAAAAAAAGAAGAAATATATTAATCAAATGTGGAGTGGTATAGCTGAACCAGAAAATGGGCCGTGGGTTGGCCAGTTCTCTCGACATTTATCTGTATAAAAAACTGACCAAACTTGGAGGGGAAGTCCACATACAAATGTTCCAAGAAACATGCGATTTCTTGCGTTGCAGTAAAGCAAATTTCCTCAAAGGAAGCTACGCAAACGATATTTTGCTCTCTTTCATCGCTAGTGCGGCAAAACAGCACGTGTGTATCCACTTTTGTGGGTCTTAAGTCCCCACTTCTTTCGTGTGCCGCATTCCTTTTCAAGATTGGCTACTGCCGTGTTGTTTTTGAGGCATGCTCAGCGCTGTTGGCGAACGCAGCAGCTTTTTAAAAAATGCACATCACCTGTGTGAGGAGCTGAAAACTGCTTATCTAGTAGCGGATTTATATGATTTGGACCTAATGAAAGCTTCAGTGTTTTTGGTCAAGGAACCATGTCTCTTCAGTCTAGTGGTTCTGCGCTGTTCATTATAGCTTCTGATATCTACCCCTGATAACATACACGATCTCATTATTATTAAAAAACACACGATATAGGCCTTCATTGCATTTATGTTAAATTTCTAACAATTGAGCATTGTTGGAGTTGAAAATAACACTGGCTCGGTTTAATTCGACGCCATTTCAACCACCAAGTGTTCAAAAACTTGACTAAACACTACAACGTTTCACTGCTTGCGTTCCGTAACTGACAAGACTAAAGCGATTTATCGAGCGTGATCATTAAAAACTCTAACAATACCATTTCAATAGTGGAAACTGCAAGGTTTTTCAAACCCTACTTTCCGCTTTAACCACAACAGTAGATTAAGTTAGGGTCTGCGGGCTGCGATCATAGTCAACAGGAAAGCATTAATTTTCAAGGGTATTTTTTCACTAGCTCTACAAATTTTGAACATGGTATCGTTATCGAGAAAATCGGTTTGAAAGTTATGCTTCAACTCGTAGCTCTCTGTGGGTGTCCTGTTAAACGCAATTAGACTATATGGGATACATGAGGTCATATTAGTGGAGAATAGGAAAATAAGGTATGTGACATAATATGCGTTCCTTTTCACTCGTAGGAATGTCTCTTATTAAAAGTTGAAAATTGACCAAACTATCTCAAATTTAATTAAATTCTTAGTATTTAATATTCATATGTACAAAAATCAGAGTCATCTTGTGCAGCATAATAAGCAGCTCTACAGAAGAGTTCGAATGGTCACACCTTACATACAGGATTTCAGGTCCTCAGGTTAGCACCAACTAATTTAGAAAGGGGAAAATGGTTCAACCACCGATCTGTAGTTTAAAAATTCCAAGTTTAAGATATGGATTCTCTTAACCGGTTTCACATATTTCTTTTAACGCTGGTTAGGAGAATTTTGTTTTACATCAATCTGGCACATTAATATAAACGAATCCGGGCCCGGTTCAAGTCAACACTGTGGTATTGATATTTTTACTATTGGGAGAAACAAAATAATGATCAACCTCGGAGATCATTAGCTCTTTGTTAAGGCGCAAAAGTGCAAATTTTGTTGCGAATTTTATAGAACAACGCTAAACAAAAACACTGCAAAACAAAACGTCATATGAAAGTAATTCTCAATACTTTGATTTGAATGGCCACACTTATGATTTCGCCCACAAACTCAAAAGTTGGAACCGCATCTTACATGTATAGCATAACAAATAGTACCACAGGAAATTAGTATTGCTCAGTAGTTTCAATTAAATCATGGGTTGCGTCTTGTCCACAGATTTTAAAGTTACAACCATCTTACAAGTATATAGCGTAACAAGCAGTGCCAAAGGGAACTACTATTCTCAATAGCTTCATGCTGTAAATGGTCACTCTTTAGGATTTTAGTCACTGGCACATGATTAAGAGTTATAACCATCATACTCGACTGAATGTTTGACCCAAGACGTGAAAGGGTTACAGGGCTATTAAAAACAGAAGGGATGTCGTTATATTAAGTCTATAGTATATTATACTTTAGCGTTCAAGGTCTCGGCCAATTGTTTTGAAACTCAACTAAGCGAGACGCACCAACCCTCCACTGCATATTTGATGCCCGCGCAAAAATTATATATCATTCATTTAACTTTACGGTTCAGTTCAAAGCTACGTTGATCAAAGAAATGTTAGCCTCTTGTTCCTAACAAACCAACTTCAAAGTCTTTTAAAAAAGAATCGCTATTCTTAAAAGGGAATTGGCTGCAGGCCAAAGAGACAAAGGATCGAATTTTTGGATCGAGTACGTGTAGAAGCAAAATGAAGCCTTTGCGAGATGAGCGTTGTTCAGTGGGTGCCTTTTAGCTGAAAATTTTTAACAGAGCTACCGTAAACTTGTTTAAACTTAAATATCCAAGCTTGTAAGAATCAATGAATCAATTCTTCTCTCAGCTACAAGCTAAGCTAGGATAATAGGAATATTCGCTTTATTCTTATTGTCTCAGGCTTTATTTCAAGTAACACTTCATTTTAAATATGCCCTTAAGCCAAAACTTGTTTTGATTTACAAATCCTTTGTCGCTCGACCAGTTAATAGATTGTTTGCGCAAAACGTAGATTATTCTTGACCATAAACTCGCGAGGCACTCATTTCTTGAACTAATGGTTTCTGTCAAAGAGAATATCATGATATCCGTTACTTTGTGAAAACGAGAGATTGATGTCCAGTGTTGAATAATGCACCCATCGGAAGTGAGGCGGTATTGTTCACCTCTAAGTACTACAGGAGTTCATTTTAGTTTCAAAACACGTAGTAAGTTAATGCAAATGATTGTATTGTTTGATATTGATTGAGTAACCGCGGGTCAGCTCCGATTCTACTAGATTGTTTCCCGAATAATTCGGAGCAAAGAGTTCATCGTAAATAGATGCGTCTGTAACTACAGCGTACACTGGGTAAAAAAGCGTCAAAAACAGCTGTTTTATTTAAAGGAATGACTGGTAAGTGAAAGAACTGGAGCTTGTAGTCTTAACAAAGAGCTGCAGCGCAATAGCGCGAGGTTTGAAACGTGTAATCCAACGGTTAAATGTAGTAGCATTTTGTCGTCAAAGCACAGACCATGAAACCACAGCGTAACTTAACAGAGATCATTCATAATCATAAACTCAGTGGAATGGGGTTTGTTTTTCGTATTTTTCTTATCATTATTTGCTCCATTGACTGTCTAATTTTCAAACAACCGAAAGTAATGACCGTTGTTCGATGCTTACTGCTGAGTTCGTTGACTTACTGCTTTTCTGAACTATTTTTAAGTTGCGAAAATAAAGTCATGTGACTTTCCTTTGGGTTTCCGCGCGCGGAAACATTACTCTCTAACACTGTCAATACAACTTTGACGCTTTTCTTTCAAACTTCTCAGGTGATTTCTTTTTGGAAACATCGGAAGCTACCATTCGTGTTCGGTTAGACATGATATAAATGTTTTGATAATGTTGTTGTTATTGACTGCTGTGCACTTTCGAGGACAATGGCTTCAGTAAGTCATGTGACAAACCAGCCGTTTGGTTTTACACAAAACGCGCGAGAACCATACTGATTCAAGAGAACTCGCCCAAGGTCAAAACTGAGAAAAATTCAAATTTAACTTTGAAAAATACTTAAAACAAATGATACCAGAAGAAAGTATTACTTTAGAACTTTTGTTTGAGTGGTCGCACTTTAGTATTTCACCTCATGACTAATGAGTTTGAATCACATGCACGAACAATGACTTAACTCTTGGACTGGAAGGGGCAGTGTTTTATTTTATACAGTAAAAACATCAGGCTTTATTAGAAAACACCTTAGGAATCAAAGCAAGATCATTCAATACGGCATCCCCTAACAATCAAATCTTCAAGATAATTTCTTTCTGGAATATATTTTAATACTTTGGCGCATTATGCAATGGGTTAAATCATTCTTTCAACCGTATCTTAGTCACTGTTGGCTAAAACGTACAAAATTTACTTCAGCTCAGTTTTGCTACTAAATAAGATAACAGAGGCGCGAGAGTGACAAACAAATTATATTCTTGATCTTAGAAAATTCAGACAACAATATAACGATTATAAAAAAATGATTATCAGAAAATTGTCTTTTGACGAGAACTTCTCGTTAATCCAACACAAACGTTTGTTGTGTCAGACGAACTACGGTAAGGATGAAGAAACACAAACTGCTAGGAACATGCATACTGCATACCGTTTAACACGTACAATTATATATACACGTGAAACAATAACAACGAGAAACTAAAAGCAACGAAAGATGAATCAGTTATAGCAGATCTTTAAATAGCGTAGTTCGCAAATATCGCTTGATTAATTATGACAGTTCTTGTGCGAATTCAACTCGATAGCTGTGAGTAATTAAAATGGCGTGTATTTGTACAAATCATTACTTATATCAACGCGTGTGTGTTGTTTTGATGAAAAAAACAAATCGCTGCTGCTCTAAATTAGTATTCCTCGTGACCATCAAGAACCGGTCTATATCGGAGATACTTTTATTATCTTAATTGATATTATAGCCTGCGTGCCGGCATCCGGTGTTTTTCTAGACTGTTCATAGTTTCTTTCTTTGCTTATATCGTGGAGAGTGGTCAGCAGGGTAAACTAAGAATTTACCTCGCGCTCCGCACTTGCACACTTGTTCTAAAGGCTGTGTTACACTACAAGCAACGTTTTGTGTCTTTTGTGCAACTGTGCCCTGCATCATAATTGCAACACAACTTGCATGAAAAAGTGCCTGGTGTAACATCTTCCAACGAGCATTTTTTGCAGTTTTTTCGTTGTCCCAATCGTTGTGAGGAGTACAGCATGCACTCTATTCAACTTCTCGCCTTTTGCGGGAACAAAAGGACGTACTGAAAAAACGTTCCAATTACACCTGATAGGCCATTTCATCGTGCAACTTGTGTCGTAATTTTGGCCCTGTGCGTGTCTCGCGCGCTCTTGAAGAGCTTCAGTCTACTGAGTCAGTGGAAGTTGAAACTCTCTTTCCAGTTTGGCCTCCTCTGAACTTTCCCGCGCTTTCTCGGAGCTTAAACGCAGTCTCGTCAACTTTCGTTGAATCTGGAAATTCTGCCACTATACAAGTTGGCTCGTTTGACATGAGAATGCAGCTAAGAGAGCTGCATTGTCTAGTAATGTCGCCTGTTCAAGATTGGTGTTGGATGTTTGATCAATATTTTATAGATAAGAGACGGTACTCCTGCGATAAAGACACTTGTTTCTGTCTCGACTGTTCTGTGGTACTGAAATAGAATTCAAGTCATAAACACTTGAAAACGTTATTAGAAGAAAGATTTATGTGGCCCTCAATCGCTTGGAAGTCCGGTTTAAAGTGTACGAGAAGACAAGAGAACAGAAAAATATTCAAAGAGGGATGAGAAGCTAGGACCGAATAATTCAACATAGAAACACCATGCAAGAATCACTTATGTGATAAAGAGTAATTAAATCCCTGTTTGAGGGGTACAAAACAAATAAGAGCAAGATTATAAATAGCGAGGGATAACTATTGGTGAGCTAACTCAAAACAGAAATACCATACGGAGATAGCAAAGTAAATGAAGATGCATAAATCTGAATTCAGTTCAATGTAAACATGCGAGTGTGCTTCGTGATTCATAGGACAATGTCCACCAGTATCGTGAAGGACAAAAAGAGATATTACGACCACTACCGAACGGAGAATCCATATAATTGGCTTGTTTAACTGTGTATAATATTACTGGAATAGTGCATGTGAGTCGTTACAGCGAAGGTGCATGTATTGTGCTTCGGCTGCAAATGACCTCAGTTGCAAAATCACGGGTCTAGTCACCGTAGGGTTATCAAGGAAATTTCCGAGAGATAAATGTTGTTTTCAGTTTTGAGCTTGAGAGGGGTTAAGGAGAACAGAGAATGGCAGACAGACAGTCCGCAGAGTTGCAAACGAGCCACACGGGGACTGTATGGTGTTTCAATTTTACCGATGAGAAAGGGCACCATTTTTACCGTTTCCGTTTAAAACACCAGAATCGTGGCTGCCAAATTGCCCGCAAGGCTACCACACCTCACAACAAGTAATCAATAAACTTTAGACAGTCGAACAAAATTGCATTGATACACTGATTTGATTCACCACATGAAAACAGTTCCTTTTGGTAGAGTTTGGGGCTTATAAACAAGGATTCCCGCTGGTTTAGCAAGTAATGTTTGGCTAGGGAATTGCTCGTTGTATAGGCAGAAACAACGTTAACCAACTCAAGTTATAAAATTTTATAAATGTTGACAAAATTAGCCATTACCTCACTGTGTTACGATCGTTCTCACTGCCAAGTTTTGGAAAGCTAAAGCTAATTTCTTAATGAGTGCATGTTGCGTATAAGACTAACTCAGGTTGATTTTCGTTTTCTTTTCATTCGTCTAGGAAGATTTAAAATCACCATTTATCAAAACAACTTAATCAGCCCCCTTTCAAAAAGAAATGAGGTTCACTCAGCCAGTCAGGCGTTTCGTCTGCCGAAACAGCCAGAAGCTGTTTCAGAGGCAAACACTGGCTTACGGACTTGACCTAGCGCAAAAGGCAAGCTGAACAACGCCTCGGCTTTCCCATCTTGAAAACATCAACCCAATTATATTTCCTTGCTCATATTCTCGGTCTTTTCTTTGTCCAGTTTAGTACCTTTACTTTGTTTACCAAGTGTGGCGTTTTTGTATCTCGAGGAAGAGATAGCTTCAGTAAAATTGATTTGAATAAACATCTGCACGTTAAAAACAGTGACTGGAGCTAAGAAAGAATAACTAAGCAATTGTAAGGGAATTAGACAGTCTTAACATATCCTCCTGTGTACAAGACTCAAATCCCTTTTTAATCAGTTATTCAGTTAAATATCCCAGACGCTAGACAGTTAATTTTCTTCTCGAATATGCACAATCAACCTCAAGTACTTCTTTCTTTTTTCTAGTATCAAGCTGCTTCATGTTTGTGAAGAAAAAACAACTTGTGAATGAAAACCTAGCTCCTGCCGGGAGATATTTTGCATGTGCCTCTGCTTTTTGCGCCAAAAACCACAGGTTCCTTAAGGTTTTGTGACAACTTAATTATCTATTCCACACGCTGTTTGCAGCGGTTTTATTTGGCATTGTTGTGGGTGGAATCGAAAAGCAAGAAAACAATACTACTGGGTTTGTTTACAATGTGTCTGTTAACCTTCAAAGAGTTTTCCAAGTTCAACACAAGCAGAAAAATCAGTCATTTTCAGTCTGCATGCAGATAAGAAACAAACAAACAAACAAACAAAAAGCAGTGTAGTAAAGTAATGCTGAATATCTTTCATTTGAATGCTAAAACTTTAGGCCTTTTCATCCAGTTAGTCTCAAAAGTTATAAAACCACCTCGTAACGGACTTTTAATTAATAGCACCTCAGGAACGTAATGCACAGTAGCGTTTGTCATAAATGGTCATATCCACAAATTTTAAAAAGGTTATAAATCAAGGCTAGAACTACAGTACATGATCTAAATTTTGCATTGCTTGTCTTTTTTTTGCAATTCTAAGCGCTGATAAAGAAACGCTTCAAGACAGATGTATCTGCACACGAAATGATGCTAGCAATGGTATAGTTACAGAAACTGCTAGAAGGCTTGCTTGTGGGGGATCTTCGGACGTGTTCGGATGTCGTTCACCATCTTCTGAAGTACTACTAATTATTGTTTCGATAATAGTCGAAAGTCACTCTCCGACAATGTTCGAAAATACTCATAGGGAAGGCTTAGACGTCCTCAGGAAGTGGAAGTTTTCAATTTGTTTATGTTTCGAAGCGTAAATCTGTAATTATGTATTCACTGAAGTCTTCAACAATATCCTAGTTGAGAAGCAACCAAAAAATGAATGGATGATCTTTAACTGAAACGAACCTCTGCGTTGTCGAATTTTCGGACAACGACCTAAAAGACTCAAACAATCTTTGTTTGGAGGCGGAAATATTCACAAATGTAGCAAGGAATATCGGATCCCACAAAAAGTCTTCAGTTTGACAAATAGCCAAAGTAATTACTTGTTATTTGTACTTCCTGGGCTTCGATATTTCTTGTTAAGACGGGCCTGTGGGCACCGTCTTATAGCAACACAGAAAGAAAGGATTTCGTTGTAGTGGGTTGTTTAAGACGGTTGATTGGTATGTTAGTGATAGATGGGGGTGGGGAAGAAGAGGGCTGAACCTTTGACCGCGGTTTCTTGAGGACAGGGTTAGGTTAATGCAATGCCTCTACCACGTTTATTTGGAGGAATTCGAAAAATGGTGGCGCGACCGATTGTTGTACACAAGTACACAACAATTTTCAAGAGGGTTTTGGACAATGTACAGATATAAATACGCCGTTCAAAAGGTGAAAACAAATTGGAAAGCTCTGAGGAAGTCTTGATTCAAATGAACTGGACATTCAAGGGCTCAAAGCTGCTCAAAGGAACAAATTAGTTGTTCCAGGACAGAACATAATATTTTCCTCAAAGAGAAGGTTTATCCGAATGTCGCCACCTGAGAAATGAGGCATATATTTCGGGCCTTGAACTTCCTGGGGCTTTTAAAGCCTTTTTTGAGTAAAATAACAAAGGAAATTCCCGAAGTAAATTACACGCTTGATAGCGAAATTATTTGTTAATGAAAGCTCTCTCTTAAACACAGACAATTATTTCAATTCACGCATTTGAAATCTAGCTCATACAAGGAGGGAACAAAAACGCTAAAATCGACAGTGGGTTAATTTTGTCGCATCAAAATATTTAGCACTGAAAACAAGCTTAGACAATTGCAATTATATAAAGAAAAACTTTTGACCCCGCGCGTTTAGTTGGGGATCACCTTTGGACTTCAAAAGTAGTCACGTAAATCATATACAAGTAACGCAATTTTTTAAAACGCATGGCATTTCTTACTGTATTGTAAAGTACTAAAAATGTGAGGGCTGTAGGAGAATTCAGAGGAACTACGGTTTGGTTTGAAGTTTTTTCGGTTTTCATTTTTTTTATAATTATGTATTTTTTGCAATTTCGAAAACAGAAAACTGTTCAGAATTGACGTAGCTCATGTAGATAGTGGCTCCGGCACAAATTAACAACACAGGTTTTGTTGTTACATTTCTGTTGTAATTCAGGAAAGGGTTTTAGAAGACGCAGAGACAAAACGAAACATCTGTTAAATTACCCAGGGCAGCTCCCAAGCTGGCCTTGTGGCTCATTTGTTAAAGTAATGGGAGGTCCGTTCCAGAGGGCATGGGTTCAAACTCCACCGGGGTCAGAAATTTTCCTTTCTCTGTCTGGTTTTATTACTACGTATACGTGTGATGGAAGTAATTCTTGAAGTAATGTATTAATTACGACAATTTTCGTTTAATAATTGGAGAATGGTTTGATCTTCTGCTCTCAGCCAGCCGACAACAGGATAGATCTGGTAACTTAAATTCCCGTCCAGAAATGTTCTGAACATACTCTTCCAAACACCGTTGTAAGCAGTGGAATTAATTCAAACATCTCACGTGGGATGAGTTGCAATGAGCAAAGTTTTGAGGATTTCACTTTTTTCTCCAAACGTCATGTATGTTACGTGACATTCGGGCTGGAAAGTCTTCTTGGATAAAAATTCCATGTATACACGTGCTGGTCCTTGTGTGGTCACTTACCATTTCTTAATATTTTCCAATCAAGGAATAAATTAGGCTCGATCTCCAGCCGTTTAGTGCGCCCGCGTTCCTTCGCGCAGAATAAATGCACATCATAAAATTAAAGGATCGCGAAGTTGATAGCAAAGTCGTCCAAATCCATTGTTTGCGGTTAACATTACAACGGAAAGTGCATTTTGATTGGGCGATAAAATGAAACACATTGTCTCAATAAGATTGTTGCTCTCTTGAAAAATCATGATGTTCTGTCTACCATTTGAGAAAAGACGTTTCCGTACTTTGGAGATTAATTTTATCGGGCAGGAATCATTTCACTGAACTTGACCTTAATAAATCGTCACTAGTCATAAAATAAAAGCTTACATTTTAATAATTATTAAAGAAAAAAATGTTAAAAGGCTTCAGTTATTCAACCTTCTGGGCCCGGAATTAAAATCCTAAAATGTGACCATTCAAATAAAAGCTTTCCATGGTACTCGAGCAGCACTTTCCGTGGTACTCGTTTTTTTTTGTTTGTTTGTTTTTTTTTTGTTTTTTTTTGTTTTGTTTTTTTCCACCAGCTATGTTGCGCAAGGCAGCTCTCACTTCGAATATGTGGATGAAATCCTAGCTGTTGCAATTCAAACGAAAGCTACTGAAATGAGCTTTCCTGTGATAGTTTTAACTTTTGACTCCATGGATGAAATCCTGAAGCAGTACTCTTTCGATGTATTTTGCAGAATGGAATTTCGGATTTTTTAAAGTTTGTAGGTGGTTCTTTTCAAGTGGCAGTGTAAGGGTTAAGTAAACGTTTAAGGCACGTACACATCTTGAGGACGTTTGGCTGAGCAATATTTTTTGACGTTGCGTATACCCACTCGATCACGTTTTGACCTGAATCACATACCAAACGTTAAAATTATCGTAGACTAAAAAGGGTCTTTCTTTCTACCTTTATCTTCAAACAGAAACTGACAAATAGCCCTTTTCACGGTTAACTTTTCTCATTTACATTACAATGTTTTTGAACGTGGTGGATGTGAGGCAATTTCGGGCTAAAAGAGCAAAATTGCCCGAAATTGCCTCACATCCATGTTCAAAAACATTGTAATGCAAATGACAAAAGGTAACTGTGAAAAGGGCTATTAAAACGCTGCAGACGAAATCAGCATGAAGACGGCGCCCTAGAAATTGCTTTGCTTACTTCCAACCACAAGCCAGCATACAAGACATACAAACCGTCTCTTTTCATTCACAATTCATTTTTTATTGCACATGAAAGGGCGTTAATAGCATAAGTGTGGGATAAGAAGGCATTTAGATAAAATAGCAGTGTGTGATTGTGATCTTTTAATCGTCTAGATCTAGAATGTCTTCGTGTGCACATCGTATGTCTCTTCTAAGCACCGATTGTAGCTGTTTATCAAACTTTACATGCAGTTTAATTCAGAAGAAACGCTCTGTTTGCATTACTGGTCTGTAAATTGCGTCTTTAAGGGAAACGATATTCGTGTGATATAGCTTCCTACGCACAAAAGCCGACGACTATGTGGCGTTCCCATGCCTCTAAATATAGTTATAACTTTATCTGATATTTTTCTTTGAGATAATCAAAGGCCACATAAAAAGCTGTTTTTTCTATAGGTCTGGTGGGAGACTTGGGTGGCAATCGATTCGTTTAGTCTTTAGCCCATTTAAATTAGTTTTGCAGTTTACAGTCTAATTATTTGACCATTCTTGCTGTCTCTTTAACCATCGTATCATACTGACAACATTAACCCCTAGCCCTGACTGGCTCTTCAAACCAACAGTAGGAATTGCGTGAGTAACAAATGATTACCCCTTCAATTCACTCCAAAACCAAACCTCAGTTTAATGTATTTGAATCCAACTTTCTTGTGAGTCCGTTCTTGATTGTAATCCTAAAGTGTGAATCCTAAAGCTATTGAGGGTCTTACACTATTTTGTTTCTTCAATATTTCTCGAAATGAGATTTCAACTTATTTGGCCACGGTCTGGACTCCAGGTCTGTTTGTTTTGCTGCACGAGATTTCTCGAAAATTTCAATCTGCGAATAAAATCCTGACGTTTGGCCTCTCAAACATAAGCTAACGAGAAGTACTTTTATATGATGCCATTAGGTGTTTGATTTTTCACAAATACACACTTTAACAAAATTGTAAAAATTTATTAGACCGGGAAGGTATAATCGGACGCAGCGGTCATGCAATGGCTAAAAAAAACTTGCGAGCACTGTCAATTATTTTGTCTAATCCTATTCAGAAATGGGACTTATCTCAACTCGGCTAATGGCGTCGCTGTATCGTAGAGATTTAGCTAAGAATCGAAAATTAATCCTCTTTCCTGGGTCTTCTTTATACAGTGACGAGTAATCTTGAATAGAAAACATGGCAAAGCGGTCACCGCAAGGAATGCTTTGGTGTGACCGTAAGCCCCTGACTTGGGTCACTTAAGGACTTACGATTACACAAAACAGATGGGATATTATAGGGCTGGCCGATCTTTCTCTTGCTCTCTCGTGAATGGACCTTGTATTCAGACAGCGCTATTCTAAAGCACTAAATACGGTAAAACTAAGAACTAAAACTCGAAGGAATCTGAATTCCAGAGAAAACGAAAGCACAACTAGGTTTTCTGAGAAGCTGCCGGGAAAGTTGCATAGGGCTGTGGAGTAAACTTTCGCCTCGTCCGCTGTTTTAGTTCCAGTAAGTACATATTTTTCTTTGATTATTATCAGTGTTCTTAAGAAAATTTAATATTTGGCACAATGCAAACACTGTAAGGTGCTGATTAGGGGCAGAACGAATCCTGATGTTTTCAATTCGTCTTCTTCTTGGGTGTTTTTGTGTCCTTAAAATCTGTCAATTCCAAAGCTAAATCATGATTCAGTGTAACGCTGCTTTTACTGTTGAGTCTGTGAAATGAATCCTAAGGTGTGATTATCCAAATTAGAGCTTTTATGGTCTACTTTCCAGTGGTGCCAAAAATCTTCAAACACTTTAGCTACGAAATAAAGTTTAGGATCTTTCCGTAGTTTTAAACTTGGAAAATCTGGAGTTAATGGGTTAAGTCCCGTAAATAAGGCGCTAGCAGTGCCGGAAACTCGGGCTGTCACTAGGCCCAAGCAAACTTTAGGTTGTCTAAAACCTTCGTAAACTACCACTCACGTACAGGGAGGTGGAGGAAAATATCTTACATGTCTTTGAAATCAAGCTTAAAACTTAGAGAGATACACAATGCAAAGACCATTTATTTCTGTCAGTGGATCCATATGAGAGGAGCTGTCATTTCCTTACTCCGATGGTCACGCTATCTTTTGTATCCAGTTACATGTGGAGTTTATCGGGTAGAGGAATCGTAGGTCCGTTAAAATTTGCAATTCTGCTTAGGTCAAGCATAAATAGCGCACACTGCATTAGGAAACCTAAGCAGGTGAGTGCAATGGAAGTTACAAAGTCCTCCATGCTTTTTTTTCACCTTTCTGGATTCTCTTCAGGCCACTCATGAGAGCCTAAAACACTTTCAAAACAATCTAGGTACCGAAATGGAAATAATACAGCTGTATGCGTCAATAGCAAAGTAATGTCTGTAATAATTACAGACACCGTGTGGGTTCGTTAACTAATGTAATGTTGCCTGTATTTCAGTTGCATTGTGCACAGCGAAAACGGCTCAAATCAGGATTTATTACAAACCCTTAGTCAGGCTATCGTATATCATGTTTTACACTGTCTAAAAATTAACAAAGCTGTTTTAGGTTCAAAGTGCCGATTTAGTCATAATACCCCCAGGGCTAATTTGACCGGCTTCAGATCAACCGGCCATCGAGTGTATCACTTTGAACTTATCAAATGCTCTGGAGGAATTCAAGAACAATTCAGCTTGACTCCACTCACTGCCCGGCACTGGTTCTATAATCTGATGCCTTTGTTTCTTTCAAATCGTGTATAAAAGGCTCCTTCACGCCTGCAAAGTATTGCATGTGTCTTTGAAACTGAGGTTGTTAGAATTAAAGTTCACCAGCTAGCTATAGTGTAGCGCATTTTTGCAGATGTTTAATAATTAAGAGATTCCCTGTGGGAAAAATACAGACAGAGAGGAATTTAAGCACTCTAAGTTAAGTTCTTAAGAGTTAAGTTTCAACTTAATTCTTAAAATAGAAAAGTGAGTTAAAAACCGTAAAAAACGGCTGCAATAAAGGGTTACTTTGCATGCATCAATACACCTGTGTTTGCGGCCAAGTGGCGTGACATATTGGGTTTCTACATGAATAGGCCCCTGAATTCCCAACTACCAGTGAAAAAGTGGCCATTTTTCTCGATCAGTCTTCGGGGTGACAGTTACTAAAGGCTTCTCAGACAAGCTTAAAAAGACCATAAGTTGACAGTTGCAATCATTCTGTCATTTCAGTTTAGCTTCCACTTGAAATGCTCACTCATCCACTGAGAATTTCACATAGATATCAGCTGACTGAGTTATTCAGTTCTACAGAACCTCCGCTGTATGAAATTAATACTAGTTGTTTCTCAGCTTCAATTTCACTAGTTTCTAAAATCATTTAACATCGCTAATATCAACTTGCATATCCTTGTTATTGCCCTTCATACATTTCTTGATCAGTTCCTTCATTCTCATGACCTCAACATGACTGTGCAAGAATGTTTGCCGGATCACGTACTGACATTAGTGTAAAGGAGAATTTAGATAGTTGCGGGTCTCTATTGGGGCCTAAGGGATAAAGTACTCAAAACATTATCCGTTTCCCCTTAGCCTGCGTAGCCAGCGTTTCCGTGGGGTTTTCCACAGGTTTGAAGCATTTTTCGCTTTTTGAACGCGCTAAAATTTGCGCTCGCCCCAATTTTTTTGCCCCGCCAAAAAGCGAAAAATGCCTCGAACGGGCGGAAAAACCTACGGAAACGCTTGCTACGCAGGCTAGTTTACTCTTGTTTCTCAGTTTGCAGTTAAAAGAATGATTTATAGGCCATTTCTCGACGAACACGGTTTTATCCCATACGCATTGCTTTATTTATAGTGATCAAAACAAAACACCTCCGGATTTTACTACCAAGCCAGTAGTGTTGCCGGTTATCTGCACGAGAGTTTTATACGGATCCTTGTTAAAAATATCCCTGATGATGCCACTTTAATAAATTTCCTGAAGAAAAATGGTGCCAATCTTATTAAAAAACAAACTTTCCTCGCCAAACAAAGCACTTGTAGAGGTTAGGTCATGCAAGCTTTTTTTTTTAATTTTGTTAAATATAAGCTACTATCATTTGTCTCTTTGAAACTGGAAGAGGAAATCACAAAATACATTTTTCAAACTGTCTAAAAAGAACAAAACCAAAGGAAAATACTTATAAATAGCAAGAGTTAGTCAAAAGCAGTTTACGACTTCAACCACACAATTACCAGTTAATGCTCGACAGCATGGCGGAATAAAGTGAAAATCCGCCTGATGACCACAATCTAAAAACATCATTGCAAATTAACAGTGGAAAAATACAAACCAAATAACAGAAAACCACAAGGAAATGACGCTGGCCTGAACTAAGTTCAGAATGCTGGATATCACTGTTATCGGTATCTGATTTCAACGACTGTTAAAACCATCGAAGGTTTCTCCTTCCTTCCTTCCGCCAGACAAACAAAGAAACAGAGGCAAGTTAAAGGCACCTTTGATAGGAACTGAGTTTTTATCACTCGTTTCATGCTGCATTTACTCTCGAAAGCTATATAAACTAGCCAGGTAAGGAAAAGCCCAAAAATAACTCATGCAATACACTTCAGAATTATTTTAGCAAATATGTCGAATGTATGGTAACACAAAACCTTGTTCATATTTCTCTTAAGCCCAGGATTTAAGTACTTATAAGAATATTAAGAAACTTATGGCTTGTTTATACAGCAGGGTGTTGTTATTATTTTTTGCACGTCTCCTTTTCATCAAGTCTTTCAAGAACGGGAAAAAATTCCATACTGGAAAATTTTAAACAAACATCCCCTCAGGAAAGTCCTTCTCAATAGCTTCATTTGATTTGAACGGTTATACTCTGAGACTTCATTCACCTACTCAAAAAGTGTAACCAATTTGTACAGCATAATAGGTAAGAGTACCACAGAAAATTACTCCTTAATATAGCTCTTTTGTGAATGGTCACGCGGGATTCGTTTAGAGCCCACGGCAAAAGCTAGAACCAGCTTGTGTGCATAAGAAACATTATCACAGGAAAGGACTACTCAGTAGCATTTGTTTAAATGGCCACACAGCTCAAAAGCGTCAACGCTAAAATAAATCTTACATATATAACAACACACAAGAAATGGCTCTGGAAGGAAATGGTTACTGATATCGTAATCTACAAGCCTGATAAGTATTCAGACCGCTAAACCCAATCCTGCACCAGTTTCGGGTGAAATAATCACACTTGTATGCAAACAATCGCAAACAATCTTGCTTCTGCAAGAAGCATTGTTATCAGTAAATTATGACGCGCTTAATAGAAAGGTGCACTTATATATGCTTATGTATGCTTATAACAGTTAATTAATTGTCCAGTACGCATAGATGTCAACTTGTGAACTCAAATCTTGTAAGGAGTGGAAGTGGCGGGAAAAATCAAAAGATCTCTACACACTTTTTTCATCAAACCAGATACCCGGTCTTAGAAGGGCTAGGTCAAGACATTTCGGGAGCTCAAGTGTAATTCACAATGTTCTTCTTGAATTAAGAATTTAAGCTATATCAAGTATGTCAGAAAGACAATTGTAAGAGTCACTGACTACCGGGATAAGGAAAGGTGGTCCCTTAAAAGAGATTCGAAATAGTGTTTAACTCCGACGGAGCTGATTCAAAGTTAAATCATGAAGGAATGAGGTAGGCGCTTAAAAAAGTATTCGCTCAGAGATTTCACCGGACTACTAGTAAAAACTCTTTAGAGAAGATGGATGAGACAACTCAGCTGGATATGATTTAAACTGTTTGCAAATATTGAACGATTACATGGTGTGTTTACCGAGCCGACATAACGGATAAATTTTAAGTTAATTTTTACCGTCTGCCACATCTGACTGGTATCCATTTTAATTGGTTTTGCTAGTGAAACCAATCAATTCAGACGTCTTCATGGTAAGAGTCACGCTTTCGACTTCATTTGCACCAAAATATATACTATGTGAAACAGTTTGCATATCAGTGAAATGTCAGGCAGAATGGAAATCCATTTTGGTTTTTATTTAGCTAAATTATTCTATAATAGAAACAAAAAAATGTATCGTTGTCATTTGTAAATGTGGAGGGCCGGTGGTATTTATTAATACAAAACCTTTGTTGCTTGCATCAAAGCCTTCCAAAAGTTTAGACATTACAGAGAAGGCAGGAGGAGAAAATTCTCAAAGTTAGTTCTAAAGTAGTTGTCACAATTATCATTTGGTATATGTCCACCATATATTAACTAGATCTAACGTCAATCTTATTGAGAAACTGTATTTATTTAATCGGTTTCCATTAAATTTAATAAAGTAATTTGTTTCTACCATATTCTTAGTAACATCTCTGATGGTAGGACGTGAGCTATAGGCTAGTAAAAAGAACCAATCAGAGCGCATGATAGATCACGCAAATCCAGGGTGTTGTGTATAGTCGTCGACAAACTGACGAACTCTTTACAAGACGTGCAACCTGACTTGGACAGTATGACCGGATCACCTCTTGTAGGTGAAACTTGACAATTTCAAGACACGAATGTGACCGGATCTGAAGGTAACCGAAGTTGAAATGAACAATTCGTCTTGCGAATACGCGAACCTGATTGGCCAAGTTGCCATTGACTATTCGCTTTAAGTACACGATTGCGCGGGCTTTTAGACATGCATTCGATGGCCCAGAACGAAGGGGGAGGGGATGTAGGAACCCTGGAGCCTTAAGATATTTGCTGTAAAGGACCGGAGCCTGGATCCTTTCATTACTGGAAGTCTGGACAAAAATGATAATAATGGCTAAATGAACCCTGGAGTAAAGCGATGGAGCCCTAGAGGCCCCACTTTTTATGTCTTGAAGCCCTGGGGCACTCTATTTTTTGGCAGGAGCCCTGGTGCCCTCAGCCCCTTTGGGACCCTGAATTTTGTCTTTCGTACGATCTCATTGTTAAGTAACAACATCCGGATATAAGGACTGAACAAACTCTGGAAGCCGGCAATTGGCTTAAAGCCCTTAACTAATAAAGTTTTCACATATATATAACACAAACAAGCCCAATATAAAAACTGAAATCGGCTTTGATTTTAGAAAGGTTTATAGAGCAGTCTTTCTGATATAAGGCAGAAATTCCCTGTTCAAAGAAAAACAACGGCTAACCGTCCAGGCAAGCCAACAAGACAATCTCATGCCTGCCGCTAAGCAGTAGAAGAAAGGTGGTAACGTTATATTGTCAGATAGACTTTTTGATATAAAGGAGAAATACAGTGTTCAAAGGAATTCACATGTCTAAGCCAACCAGACAAGCTAACAAGACAGCCTCGTTCTTCCCATCAGTAGGCAGTCCAATGAAAAACGCTCATCCGATTGCCATAGTGAAGTATTTCAGCAAGTAGGAGGGTTACTACACCCCATGGACGGGATACTAGTCCACGCAGGGTTATATATTAACCCCCTGGCATTTACTTCCCTCTAGATGGGATGATAGTCCATCGCGCAACTGAAAAATTCTTAGACCTCAGAGGAAACAAAAGGCTTAATCTCTCAACCAACACGTTTCTTAGGACTGAGTGAAGATTCACTGTAAATTGCTTCCTTTTATACTAAAGTGTACCGTCATTGCTTGGTTTTGTCATTCCTTAAATTCTTCAATGCGAAAGGCCTTTTTCACGAACTTGGCAGCTAATAGGACGTTATTTTAGAGGCGTAATTTAGTAAAGAAGCCATGTGCAAACCAAACCCTTCACTGACCCGTAATACAAGTTTTACCTAGTATTCTTGGAAACAAACACCTGCGCAGTAAGAAATTAAAAATCTATAATCCAGTTTATAGTAGAGGAAATACTTTGAGTAAATCTCCTTTTCCTCCCTCCGGCTTGATTCTGATCTTGTGATTACAGATAAAGGTATTCAAATTTCTTTTCATGTTTTCCGCCTATTATCTCCAGAAAATAGAGTGCTACTATTGTTAAGTATTTGCTCCAAAAGTGCATTGAATGTAAGAAATCTTCCTCATGATTTACCGAACGTCAACAGGCCTTCGATAAATAACTGGAAACCATCTCAACAATTTTACTGCAGAGAACTCATGAAATAAAACTAACAGAAACATAATCCAAAAAATAAAAACACTCAAAAATAAACAGCATTACTGTATGTCCGGAAGAAACTTTTGCTAAATATGGCAAAACGAACAGCGAGGTGTTGCTGAATAGCTTCATTTCTATGGTACACTATAGAATTTCATCCACAGACTCAAAATTTAGAACCACCTTGTACGGCATAATAAACATAACAGGAACAGGAAAGTACTGCTCAGTAGCGGTCATTTGAATGGACGTCACACTTCGGGGTTTCATGCATTGCGCAGACTCAAAGTTTGAACTCACGGTTTGACCTATAACAGTAAAATGCATTGAAGGAACTCACGTTTAAAGAACTGACTTTCACAGGAATCCAACGAAACAAATTTTTAAACGTTCAAGTGGTCACGTTCAGTCTATAGTTATAATTGTCGTTATTTCTTATAATGCACTACCACTCTCGCCAAAGCTTTTAATACTGTAGAATTATCCACACTTCCTAATGCATTCACGTCAGCTGTCGAGTGCTTTCCGGAACCAAATCAAAGCTTTATTGTAGTTATTTCTGCATGATCTAACTTGTGCCATAAATCGGTGTTATTAAACCAAACCAAAACACGTGTGCAATCCATTTACTAAATTATCCCTTTAGTGAGAGGTTTGGAGCCAAGAGTCTCGATGGTCTGCCTGGTGTGAGAGCATAAGTCCTTGAAAAGGCTCAGCGTTGTTTAGTAAATGGCTTGTACGCAAGAGTATCAATAACCTGTCTAGTATAATCGCCCAAGTGAGAACAGTTCTGTTTGTTGTCTCAAATGGTTTCAATCCAAGTGTGTCGGTGGACTGTATACTGTGATCGTACAGGTGAGATTAGTCTTGATATTTTCAAAAAAGCTGTTGTTTACAACATGGTTTGAAACCAGACAGGAAATTAGGAGTATCAGTTCTCTGTCTAGTATAATCGCCCTAGTGGTAGAAGTCCTTGAAAAGACTGTTGTTTAGTAAGTGGTTTGAACCTAGAAGTATCTACAGTCTGTCCAGTTGGACAGTCCGGGTGGGGAGATCCGCCCTGAAAAGTCGGCTGTTGTTGAGGACAGACACATTGTTTTTCCATTGAAATAACCGTGGACATCCAGAGTGGGAGTTATCTCCAGGGTCAAGGTAAATGGTGTATTGTCAGTTTATGGTATTGCGCTCCTGCCTTTTGCCACTAGTCAACCTTACTACTCAACAGCCTTCATTTTAATGGTCACAACTTTATCTGGGTTTTCATTCTATGAAGATTGAAGTCATTCTACCGCATTATGCGGGAGTTCCTGGAGAGAACCGCGACATTTTAAGAAATCTGTTCTTTTGATACTTTCAGCTTATTGCGGCACCCGTCTTTCAACTGTCTGCTAATGGCTAAACATTCCAAAGCTTTTTCGTCTATTCACCAATTTAAAGAGTAGGGGCCTGGGACCGAATGCAAATATCGAGGAAATCAGTCAATTTCTAGGCAATGGTCGATAACATGAAAGAATGTCAAAATTAGTGAGATTAACACGTTTGAGAAAGTTTGACGAAAAGGTCATTAACGTACAAGTTTTCAAAGCTAGATAAATTCCTACACAAACATCTCTATTTTGAAAGGGTGTCCTTAGTACAACCTCTGTTACTCGTCTGATTTTTAAACGTCGTTTCGTCAACCTCCGTCTCAACCGTTCAGTTCCAGACTTGGAAGGATAACTCCATCACTCGAAAGATTCTGCGACGGAGTCGAAAACTTGTAGATCACTTAAATTTTGGATCCTGTGAAAGAAACCTGATTTTTTTAAAATCATTTTTCATGTGTGTTATTAAATGATGGACATAGTTTTAATTCACTTTAACAATTCTTTTCTACTTCTCTTCTCGTTTCTAAAGTGGCCAATTATAAGTTTTCAACGAATCGCCAAACCTCTCAAATTACGCACACCTCCACAATTATTACGGACAGTTCTTTGCGGATATATAGATATGACCTCTACTTAATAAATCGACACCTCCAAAATACAGACAGTTAGCCTTGTCACCTTTGTGGCCATATAATACAAGACTCGATTGTAGTACGTTTTGCTTGGAGATTTTTTCTCCGAGTTATCACGAATCGGCTTGGCTGCCACATAGAAGACAACTGCGTAGAAACACGATTAGGAGGCTACTTCTTTTTGGTTGTAAACACTTATGCGTCAGGATCTTAATCTTAGCCATACCTCTCCAAGAGTTCACTTTACAGGAAATTATACAACTGCTTTTTTTTTAGTAACTGAAGGGGATCTAGAGTTTTAGCTCTCTTAGTCCCAGAAGGAACAAATGTTGAGTGATTTTACTTTTGGATTATGGAGGTTTGCCAGTTCCCTCCTTTATTAAGAACGTCTAATTAAATAAACAGGGGTTTTTCACTGTCTGGTTTATTTAATCAACTCCTAATATGATCACACACAAATTTAAGCCACTAGGCAATACTTTCCTGTGGTGCTGTTTATTATGTTGTACACAGCGATTATATCTTTCTTACCTGACCTCTGCTAGCAGGGAAATAACTTTCGAGTCTGAAACCCTAAAGTGTGACCCTTCAAATTAAAGCTATTGAGCAGTACTTTCCTGTGGTTATGTTTATTATGCTGTACAAGGCGTTTCTAACTTTTTAGTCTGCGGATGAACCAAAGTGCGACCATTCAAATGAAAGCTATTGAGCAGCACCTTCCGTTGTGCAGTCAGTATTATATACTCTAGGACGGTTGGGAAGGGGCTCAACTGATTTAGCTGATAGCTGAGTTGAGAAACGTCCAAATAAAAATTTTAACTGCCTACTGAGAAACAAGGGGATATTTATCACTTTGGCTTAACGCGCTTTGCTAGCTAAGAATAACTTCAAAATTTAAACTCGAGTATTGTAAGGTGGTTCTTACTTTTGAGACAGGACATCCTTAGTGTGACCCCTCAAATGAAAGCTCTTGAGCAGTACATTCGGGAGTTGTTTGTTTATTTCTTTTATTATTATTATTATTATTATTATTATTATTATTATTATTAGTAATTTTTTTTTTGCCAACGAATTTAATTTTTTTTCTAGTTTTGACGAGAGTTAAGTTCTTACGATTAAGGCGCACTTTCCGTAGCAAAGCATTGTGGGCGTGGAGGTTAACAGCCAATCACTTTCAAACTTGTAAACAATGAAAATGTACGGCCATTCATAAGTGTAATAAAGGTAAAGCGATTATATGATCAACCTTAGTTTGTAAATATCGTATACCTGCTTGTTGATGGCGTTGTTACCACCAGTGCATTTTTAAACAAAAATCAATTAGTTAGTCGCCGGTTGGTTTTGGATTACTTAGAAAACGTGGGAAACGGTTGCTTACGGAATTAAATCCCAAAGGTGCAGAGACTAGGTAAGTCATTCCTTAATGGAATAACGAGTTGAAATTAATTTTGCAGTTCAAGGTAGGGGCGATGATAAGGAAAGGTTTAATAGTCAATAAGAGTGTGACTAAGCAGTCAGTTTACGATTTAGTTTGCTTTATGATAAGTTTTGCGTAATTCATCCTGCTCGGTTTAGATTCCATTAAAGGATTTATTACTTACTGTATAATTTATAAACACGTCTTTGTTATTGACCTTGTGGTATAAGGCAAAACGGATACTACTATTACAGTTTATACAGCTGCGGTTTTGTCATTAATTCATGTCTCCGTTGGCCCACCTCTTCGTACATTGCAGCGAGATCCTCTACTTTTAGTGAGGTGAAAACCTGACAAAATTTGGTCAAATTTCCACCGACGGAAGTCACTTGCTACAAGAAAGACTGATCATTCGCTAATTTAGTTTTATTTGAACGGTGGCACTCAAGGGTTTGAACCACAGACTAAAACAAGCGAGTACCTGACATTACACGAATTTGGGAGGGAAAACCACTCCTTCGAACTCAAACTATTTTTGTGTTAGCATTCCTAGAGATAAAGGGTTGAAATGACGGAGATTTCAGCTGATTGCTACTAAAATGTGTTTTGCTCAAGGACAGCAGTTTCATCGACATAGCTAGTTTATGACAAAGCGAAGCAATTTGTTCAGTATTTCAGTTTCACATCAACGGTATAAGTCGGAGTTTCGTGCAAATTGTATTGTAATAAAAGAGACGGTTAAATTTCCATTTTTATTAGATCACTCTATTCATTTTGGAGAATGCAAGAAGGCTATGCGTCTATTGTTTCTTGACATGGTTTGCCGTGAATCGTTTATGAAGTACATTTGAATGCAGTTTGGTCCAGGTCACGGACTTGTCAGCCATATTGGGCAGTGACATCAATAACGCCGTGAACCGACTAAGATGTCCAAGCACTTAGCATTTTTTTCTGAGTTACTGTAAGGTTTTCACTGCCTTTAAACTCGTTAATGAATAGGTGCCTTAGGGATTGTAAACTTGTATTGTTCCTTGAATCAAAAACAAGCTTTTGTTATTCCCAGCGTTGTTTGCTTTGTGCCATTGTCCTGGCTAAACTCCAGCACTGTCGCCCATTTTTCGAGCATATTGGACACTTACTTTATGGACAGTTATTGTTTCCTGTGCATTGTTCGTCTTCTTTCCGTTGCACGGGGCTTAGCGCAGCAAAAAGAATAGTTCTTGCGGTTTAGAAATAGATGAAAATTGACTATTGAAAAGGGCGTCGATCTACGAGCTCTTTTGGCTAAATGAATTGGGATTAATAACGCTTAGTAATTGTCTAAGGCAAATGACACTCCGCATGCCATATTGGCAAAGTATCTTTGGACTGAGTCGACTCGGATTGTTTTAATGACGGCCGCAAACATACCTCAGTAATTTAACAACTTCCTTTGGGAAAATTAAAGCTTAGCGAATTTCATCTTAAATTCAACCACTGCGGTGAATTCTCGACACAGGTCTTGAGTTTTCACTTGTGTGAATTGAGTTCAATATATTACAATATACGCCTTCTCAGCTGGTCCCTTTTTCTGTCTTCAGTCAACTCCCTCACAACGCGGACGGATCGTTGCCGCGAAAAGCTTTCCAAAACAGATACAACACGGAGTGACAGCGCTCTTCGGTGGTTGACTAGTTACCATATATATAGCGAACTGTCATTCTTCCTTACCATGTCCGACTTAGATAGACAACTGAGAGATACCAAGACTAATAATACTTGTAGCTCAGTTCAACTCGTTTTCTTTCAGCTAAATGGGCACCTCCTGGGACAGACACCTCTTTAAGACCCACACCTTCATACGAAGGACGCGTAAAATCTCTGCTTCACTTTAGTCCCGCTTTACTTAAGTTCCCTCTAAGACAGACACCAGTGTAAGGACTTTATTGGAGTCGTACCTGGTCGCACTGAGGAAAGTTTCGCTTGAGAGGTTACAATAGTGTAGTTCACTTCGAGTAACAGTTTACAAAAGCTTATTGGATCATGTGAAGTTGGCCGAAATCATGGCTTTTTGTTGTCAGTTTGTTCCGGCTTAGTTTGAAATAAAGAAACTAGCGTCATCAACTAGAAAGTTCAATTAAATCGTAGTGTCTGTTGAAGACCTGTTCGCAGCTCAAGTGTAAACACGGATCAATGTTTGGATTACAATGAACGCATTTCCTGTCCTAGACATTGATACTTGTGACGCAAGGGAGGCCCGTTGGCATGCTTTTAGATGCAATAGCTTTTCTAGGTACTTACGGTATTTTCTTGTTAAGCACGTTCTTTTAAATGACAATACGATTACTATTGCTTGGAATGTAAGTACTAAGTGTACCAGCTGAACAAACAGGGTCGAGTGTACGTAACTTTAGAGGCAATATATTTTAGATCTTTATATTTTTCCCTTTAATTCCTGAATCATGGCCGCACGTTGGCTCTGCCTTCCTTGGACAAATTGTACTTCTAACTTCTCGGTAAATGAAATTCTATACTCTATCGGACCATTCAAATGACAGCTTTCGCAGGACTGACGGATTTTCACGTGGTTCGGGGATTTTTGCTCAGTTTTTCAAAGAGCACTACGTGAAATTGAACAATTTTTTGGCTTTGTTGAAATCAAATCTGGCCTTTTTTCTCGGTGTTTCGGGAATAAGCTAAAAATAGTGCCTCTGAAACAAGGAAAGCTCAAAACAAAGGAAACGTTTATTCTGGGATTTTAACATGCATCCATATCCTACGCCCCGCGCTTGACCTTGCCTAGGTTCGATTTCACACTTCTAATTTAAAATCTCGAAGGTAGGCACGTATAAGTAGAATTTGTCATTCGCAATCGTCGCCAATAAGACCTAGGTTCGATTTCACACTTCTAATTTAAAATCTCGAAGGTAGGCACGTATAAGTAGAATTTGTCATTCGCAATCGTCGCCAATAAGACCTGTAATTTCATCTCTTCTTTATAGAAGAAAAATTTCAGTTATAGGTAATTAAATTATGCAAAAATATTTATAAACAACATGCTCCGTTCATCTGGAAACTGGCGATTTTAATACTTTTTGCCATTTGGCTATAAACCAAAACAGAAGTACGACTCAAATCCCTTTCAGGTTCATCTTGTAATGCAGCTTATTTTACCATTGCAGGCAAATCGTAAACAACTCATTCCTGTCGACTGACGTACTCTACTTTACCATTGCAGGCAACTCGTAAACAACAGCTCATTCCTGACCAAAAAGGTAAGTTGAAAATTAATTGGAAATATATATTTTTTTCAGTTAAATTCAAATGGTTTACTGACTCGTTACATTAGAGTGATTCTAACCAGCTTGACCCGAGAGATAGCCTTATACGCCTAACTACTCCGTAAATCTTTTCTTTGCTTTTTTTTTTTGTTGTTGTTGTTGTTGTTGCTGTTGTTTGTTTGTTTGTTTGTTATTGTTTTTTGGAATGAGGACGCCGAACGGACAGGGATATTAAAAAGTGTCCGTATTACACAGGGAGAACTAGATGTTATCACATTTTGTTCTCGTTCGGGCCAAGTGACCTGTCCGTAATAGAGAGGTGTCCGTAAGGCGTTGACTATTACACTGACTCTCCAAGAAGACTTCATAAAAAATCTTCCAGATTTATCTATATAGGACGACTTCTCGCCGTTCAGAATCTGAGCAGCTCATCTCGGCATAAACTGGTCGTGAGCGGCATAAACGGACGCACCGTATGTACGTACGTAGTGTAACTATATACTCGGCGAAGAAAATTCTTGCCGACTCCGACCAAGAATTCCACACATTCAAAGAAGGATGAGAACGGTTGACGCATGCGTGTTTTGTGGTTAAACTGGGTACTTAACGTTTTTCGAGGTTTTGTATAAACTCCAAACATTTAATCATGGCGCTAACAGAAAAAAAAGGAATCAAGTTGCTTAATTAATTGGAGCAGAATTCTTTTCCAGTGTTGTAATAGGCTCCTGTGTAAACTTAAGCTGTCGTGTGAACTAAAACTTCTCCAGAAAGCGATTGTAGTTTATCAGGAGTTCATCTTAAATAGCCCTGTTGCGTTATATGGGTTATGTTTGACAGGCTCAATTTGTTGGCTTTCTTTAGTGGTTGGGAACATATTTTGAAGGTTTCCTTCGCCGGATTTGAAGATATTTTTACACCTTATAATTGCTGCAATTCCAGTAACCAACCCTGACTGTATATGGAGTATATGAGCCTAAAGTGTTTCCTTAGTTATGTTGTAGATGGGAGATTCCCGGATGTCTCCTGAAATTCTGGTTGCAAAAAACAAACCAGCAAACACAAACAGGAAAAAGGCACAAATCAGCTTGTCTTTTAAAGACTTTACACAAAATACCTCAATTTATCTCCAAATTGTCTGGCTACATGAGCGTAACTGATTTGGACTGGCGCGAACGGAGGAGATCGGAAGACTCCGGCATTTTTTTTCTTAAATTCCGAAAAAACAAAACAAAACAAGAACAACTTCGTACAGACAAAAAGCTTGGAGCCGGCGGTAGAATGGCCAAGATATTTTTTACACATAACGCTGACAAATTACTTTAATGTACACACCGTCTGACTTAATGAGCCCTTATTGGACGCCGAAAAGCGAATATGGAGAGCTCCAAGCAGGTTTCTGAATACTCAGATTAAAAACGCAGCAAAAATCGCCGCTTTGTAGACAAAAAGGTAAATAAGGAAAAGGATAAATTGTTAAAAATCACAGTAAGGATCGAAATGCACCAAGCATGCACCATCAACCACGGTGCCACATGTGGTGCTGATACACAACCAGTCCTCCCTAAAAGGCCTGATGAAGAAGCTGTCGGTACGTCACGGTCAACATTAATACTGTGTTCGGGCAAACGGTTAAGGAAGCCATGATAGGCAAATGCACCTTTCCTTTTGATGTGCAATATAAATACGCTAGTACGCTATCAAGTCACAATAGCCTGCCAACAGGCTTACTTTCGCCATTTTCGAGCTGGCGAGCAAAACAAGCACGCGAGGGATGGGGCAGACTTTTTCTTCCTCAGCAGTAAGCTCGTAAAACTGTTGGCTCCGCCGCCACATCGCAGCATGCCCAAACCCAAATTAGAGGGCATGTTCGAAGGTTAGAAGCAAAACAGAAAGCGCTAAGCTGAATATGATCACAATATCAAACATTTTTCGCAAAATTCGATTCCTCCAATGTTCAAAATCGGAAAAAAAAAACATCTTTACTATGCCGGGAAAAAGGTAAAGCTCAAATTCTTGGTTTTCTCAGCAAACCATTTTCTCGCTGCAGCATTTTCATCTCTCAGTCTGTATCTCGTCAATCAAAACTTAGCGGAAAGGATTTCCGTATGATAACACCCTTACGAGGTCAGGAAGAAGAACAAAACCGCGCACCGGCCTACGCGGAAACCTGGAAACAAAGGAAAAATGAGTGAAGACTGAAACGAGTAAACGTGCGACTTAATTTTTTTGCACGCGAAATGTCTCGCAAAAGATATTTTGTTGTTACTTATTTTTCGTGATTTTCGCAGAATAGACAGAAACGTAAGAATAAGGCCATTTTTTGAAAATTTCAAACTTTGGAGCTCTAATTTCCCCTACAAACAAGCCTCGACCCGCGAAAAACTTTGAAATTAACTCAGTTTGGACTTCTTTCCCACGATCTAAGGGGTTTGGAACGTTCAAAATTCCAAAACTTTGTGTAACTGTACACAGATATCTCAAAATTCACAAGAAGCGACCCCCTCCAAGATGCCACAAACCAAATACTGACTTTTTTCCAACTCAACAAACAATATTTTCATTAATTTACGCCAGAAAATCAATAGGGGTCGATAATTGTTTATATTAGTAAATCAAATACAATACCGGTTTTAATCCGCAGACATCCGTGGTATGTTGGTCTATTATAGTGTGCAGAGTTGACTGTCACTTTATATTTGCTCACTGAGTTGTCCCTTGGTAATTGTCAATCAGGTCACGGTCCAATGGCTTGGTCACGTGGTACGTGCCCTCGGCCAGATTTTTATCTGTCATGAAAATTTCAAACAACGCCGTAGGAAAACGAGCAATTGTCTCCCCTCGCTAGCAAGCTGTTTGCATAAACCGTTCACATTGTTGAATTGCACGAGCTTTACTGCTCCTAAGGATATGGCTTTGGAAAACCAATTGTAGATTTTACTTTGCTTTTCTTTCAAAGAGCGTGGTGGACGCTTTGGTAGCCGTGAAATCAACAAGCGGTGAAATAAACAAGCGGCACCTTGAAAGCTACAAGTTACTACGTTGATATCTGCAGCGAAATCGACATGGAATTATTTTGCCAAAGGCATAGAACGTTCATTCTCTCATTGTGGACTTTCTGCTGTGTGGTTTTCGCCCAAGGAGAAGGTAAGCATTCAGTTAAGAATTGTTTACTTAGAGAAGATATATGTAGCCGCTATGACTTCCGTTTTTATCACTTCAGCAACCCATAAAAAGGTTTAATGGTTTCTATGAATGAAAACATTTTGCTGTAATGGAAATTTTGCCTAGAACGCCATCGATTGCCTTATTTTCGATCCAACTTAGACGCTGATCGGTATGTTCTAAAGATTGACTCTATCATTTCACTGATTTCGCAAACGAAGCGGCCTTCGCGAATTTGATAATTTTGTAAACAATACTTCACTACTTAGAACGCAAATAGTATGCCTATAGTCTGCTATTTGATTTTTAGAGCCATTTGCTGCCTCGATAAAGGATATTTGATGAATTAAATCATCAAAGTAGGGTCAAATTTTGGATCGAGTGCATGTGATGGAAATCCACCCACGGGACTTACTTAGTTGCTACGCGCTCGGAAAAATAATCCTTGCATTAAGCGGAGCAAATCTGAAATTAACCTTAATCCTAATTATTACTGTTGTCTTTGTAAGATGGTGCTTGATTTGTTCAGTTCTGTCGAAGATCGGTGTGGCACCAAAACGGTGGCCTCAATAAAACGTCAATCTCTGTAACTTTATACTACGTTTGAAAGAGTAAAATGTTTATTGACTGATTGAAATTTCAAATGGTAAATCGTGGTCCGTTTATGTAAATCTGCGAAATGCTAAGTAATTTTTTTATTTAAGAATTTCTCGACCTTCAAAATTATTTTTGTTGGCGTTTCAATGGAATTGCGACATAAAAAAGTTTGTGCTACTTCTTAACAGATCAAACCCATGCCATGATTTTCGATTTCATGTGCATGTGCGTGATCGCAGAGTGCTTCCTACGTGAAAATGTCACTTCAATCTCAATAAAATATCCACGTTTCGAGGCTATTATTCATAAACCATTAGTTCAATACTGATCAAATTTAGCAGTTCGCCTTTTTTAGGCTTTGGATATTGAACGTTCGTAGTATTTAAATTTGTTAGTTTTCGGCTCGCCTTGAAAATGATATTTTGGTTGATTACAATAGCCCAGCGGTCGATCTAAGCATGAGTGCGTTTTCCATTTCTCATTTCTGACAAAAACATCAACAGACTTGATGGTTTTAATAGGCAACCGGAAAAGAACTTATAAAAATACACATTGACGAAACGAAATCGCTACTATTTAGTACGTCAATTTCAGGGTCGCTTCTGAATTAAATTTTAATCGAATTTGGAAAATTTTAATTAATCTTCACGAGAATGAGAAAGATTCTCCACTGTTGATTGAGGGGGCACGTTTGGCCTTGGGCCATACCATAGAACAATGCTTCAAGGGTCAAACAACCTCAACAAGAGTCTTGTATCAAATTTATAAGAAATTTTGTCAACAACCATGTTGGATGTTACTACTAGGATCAAAGGAGCTTGAGTCAAGGGCGACAGAATTTAATACAGCAGTAAAGGTCGATTTTGAAGAGATTATTTTTCGCGTAAAGGCTATCGAAAACTTGATCCAAGGTATAATATTTCAGCATATCGACACGTTTTATTCGACTGTACGAGTGTTGTTCAGAAATAATCCAGCGCTTTTAAGATTATAATTAAAATGACCATCAGATTACAGTTCGGCCGGTTAGATAAGGCTTCTGAATTTAGCCAAGGTGAAGTGTGTTGTCTTCATGCTACAAATGATTTTGGGCGCGTGCATGTTTACGGCCCGAAATGGTTCCGCCTTTCAACGCTTTTAACTTCAAGACATTCAAATTCGAGAAGGATCAAGTTCACTTTTTGACAGAAGTGTTCGCGTGCATCTGGAACTGGATATGTTTTTAATATAGAGCAGTGACGCAGTTGAAAATGTGAAATGTTTTTGCATTGGATTAGATTTAAGCAAATAAAGGTTCGGTTTAGACTCAATAGAGCAAAGCTCCCGAACTATTGATGCGGTCACAACACATAAGCAACCGTTTAAAGCACTTTTAACCTCTCATGTTTTTCCGTCGTGGTTTAATAAAGTATGAAAGTTAAGACTTTCTTATGATCAACCGCACGACAATCGTCATGCCTATAAGAATTTCTTTTGTTGTCTTGAACAATTCTAATTGAATTACCCAACGCCCGGCGTGGGTTTAGGAGGGGTGGGATGGGAGACATGTCCCCTCTTTTGAAGTTCCGGCGAGAGCAGAAGATAGAAATGTTTTCTAATGACTTCCTGAGATCAAGATTTTACTATTTTAGGAGAAAAGGGTCTCTATTCATAATCTCTATTGGCTGAAAAATCATGATTTAAGGAGGATTTCATTAACTGCTATGATTTTTAGAAACCTTTCTGCCTAAACATTCTCGAACGTTCTATCAACTTCCCCCACCCCTCCCCCATTATACTTCTGGTATGGAGACCAGATGAATTCAGTTCGTTTTTAACTGAACTATATGTTTACTTAATTTACATTTACTGATATTAACCACGCCCGTTTTTTTCATTCTGATCCTAATATACTGCAAATGAAATTTAGCATTAGCTGGTGAGAGGACCTTTGTCCATGGGGTTTTAACATAGACAATAAGGAGTTTGTTATAGTCCAATAATCCATACATCTATCAACAATATCGATGTGATGCTTTGACATATTTGTTACAACAAGGGACACCCTGATGCTGACAATTATAGTTTCCATTTTAAACACATTATTTTAGCTTGAACAGTCTGAAATGTTACACATGTATCCCAGTCTAGCTTATCAGAGACGGCAAAGCTTTAGGTGACTCCAAATAGTCTCTGAAGTCGACCTCTTTAAAAATATATATATATTTGCAGATTGTTTGTGGTTTCCGACAAGGCAAATTAAATATTTTTTTGGATGTGCCCCCAATGAGAGAAGTATAGAATTACCATAGGTGTTACATGTACATTGCCTAACACATTAGACGTAGAAACCTTCCGAGGATGGCTTATGTAAAGAGCCATAGAAAAGCACAAATTTTATGTGAAATCAACCCCCTTTTCAAAACCATCTGTGAGAAGCGCACATTCTTTGAATACTCCATCGTGTTCAAAACACAAAGATAACTTTTGATAAGTTTGTTTTATCAGTAAAGGAAAGCAAATGCTCTCTCAAGATTAAGCAACGCACAGATTTTTTCTTTCATCATTAGCTATAGTCATCATCTAAGCTTAGCAGCATTAGACATCATTATTTTGTATGTCACTGCCAGGGGAATGGGGGTGAACATGTACAAGGTGCTAGGTCCTACCCAAACAGAATGGGTTGTAGACATTTTGGCTTGAGAGTCTGCCTACTGGTCCAAAGTAGCGGATACATTTTCCAGTTGGTCATTATTTGTTGGCCCATACAAGGGGATGGATTTAAGTGTGGTATGCAGTGCATGTACATCAACATCGTATACAGTGTAAATTATTTTGGGCAGAACCAAGAGTTGACATTTCAGTCTCTTTGTGTTCCCCCCCCCCCCCCAACTCCACCCAACACAGAAGGGTTCCTAGGAACCTGTGTTAAGAAGAGTTGATTGAAACTAATTATTTAAAAAAATCCTAACAATTTCATTAATTATATGTACTTACAATTTAAGAGTTCCTTTTGGAAATTTAATGATTCCTAAAATAACATGGATTTTCTGGATCTTCTAGATTTGTTACCTGGTTTTCGCTATCTCTTGATATCAGGCATTAATTAAACTTCATAGTCGGACAGCCTGGCTCCCTGAAACATATGCTTTATATCTACATAAAGATGTTCCAAATTTCAACCGTATTTACAGTCCTAGTTCTCTAATGACCTTTTATTAGTAATACATGTACAGCTGTATGTTAACATAAAGTTTATTAGTTTGGCTAATAAACTGGCTGAAGGCTCTCTTCAATAAAATGTACTCAGGCTAATAGTTCATTTCGGAATGGCTTGTTTTGAACTACGTGTACCCCTCTCACTCGCCAATTAACAAAAAATCTGTCTTAATACAAAAATGGACAAATTATAAGCATGTGTCCCTTAAATAAATTAAAAATAAAAAACAATATAATAATATATACACAGGCAGTCAAACTTAAAACAGGTGAACAATGTCAAAAAGTATTTTATGTATTTAATAGGTGGTTTCATACTAGGGTAGTAAGTAGACCTTAGTACACTTGAGCTTTACTTCAGATGTGAACGGGTTTAATTTCAGCTCAAGTAGCCTACTTTGTGGCCATGGTAACACATCCTTCAAAAGGGCCAAAGTACACTCTCAAGTCTAGTTCAGACCATCCTTACGAGCCTACTTATACTCTATTAAAACACATTCCGGAAACGGACGTCAATCAAACACGCTCTCATGTGCTGTTTTTGTAAGTTTACTCTTACAAGGTCACATAAGTATTCAAATGTTTCTTGGGTGACTCTGAAATGTTCCTTTCAAATAAAATTAAGCCCTGGACTTGCTATTAAGTATCGAAGCCAGTTCTGTGGACGAGGCCAAACCCAAGCTCTTCGTCTCCGTTGAGCGTTTTGTTGATTCATATGGGTCATAATCATCAGCGACAACATTTGCCTGTTTCTCCGCCTAATCCTAAATTCTTCCTCCATAACGTGAAAGTGATAAAGTTCGAAAAGCAGAGTTCTCTGACATTGCAGTGAAATAATTATGAGCCATGATAAAAGGCAAGCAATTTGAAGGTTTCAAGGTCGCATGAATACAAGTGGAAAATTTGCTGCTTAACTTGATTGACAACCCGATTACCTTGAAAGCATACTTTGATTTCTAATGTGAACGCTTATCATGGTAAGTAAACATGCAAGATCTCAAGTGTACTTGAGCTCCAGTTATACTTAAGGTCTACTTATTCTGCTAGTATGAACCCACCTAATTTGTGAACAGTACCACGTAAAAATACTGCAAATTGAGTGTCACACTTAAGATTTTTATCCACAGACTCAAAAGTTAGGACCTCTTAACTTATTTTCATGTAAAGCTTGACACTGGGTTTGAACAGGTTTTTTGCCAATTAAATTTGTTGTAAAAGTTTTAAGAGCTGACGTCCATAAGAGTCATGAAACGCAAACACAAAATTTCTAAAGACAGAAGTTCAAGGAAAAAATTTACTCCCAATACTATTGTTTTTTTTTTATGTGGAGCATTCCCTCCAAGAATGAATGCATGTCAAACTAACTTGGAACAGTTTTGATTAACTTTTTTTGTACCTGTACTCTATGGATGATGCCCAATCTACATTGTATTAAAATGAAAACTACTATACAGTCAAAGCTCTCTTTGCAACCACTCTCGTAAGTGACCATTTCTAGTTATGACCAGCATTGTGACACCCCATTTGAATTGTAACTTAAACTCTGTAATTAGAATATCACCTAAGCGACTGCTCCTGTAAGTGACTGTGACCACTGTCTTTTATGAATTACCAAGTGGCCTTTTCCTTTGTTTTTAAGTTCCCGCAAGCAGCCACTCATTGCTATAAGGGATTCTGAGAAGTTCTCAATCTGTGTAGATGCATGGCCTGTACATTCACGAATCTCTTCTGTGATGGGCAGTAATAAACTTTTTATTAATATTATTACCTCAATACTATTGGTAACCATTAACATATCCCAACCTTTATGCTAAAAGGGCTGGTACATGTAAGTGATTACCCTGTATTGTTTTATGACTTGGTTGCCTAAGAGAGCCCATTCTCATAAGCAACCAGCTCTAGTTGCGACCACTTTTCTGAATTTTCAAGGTGTCGCTTGCGAGAGCTTTGACTGTATTTTAAAAGCAACCCTCTCTGTAGTGCTGTTTATTATGCTACATGTACACAAGGTTATACATGTATGTTTTAAGTCTGTGGACAAAATCCTAAATTGTGTCTATTCAAATGAAAACTATTGAACGGTGATTTCTGTTGGTCCCTGTTTATTATGCTGTACAAGGTGGTTTGTGAATCTGTTGATGAAATTCTTCAGTGTGTACCATGCAAATGAAACCTACACACTGTACATGTATTGGGAAGTACCTCTCTGCAGTGCTATGTATGGAACAGACAGAGAGTTTTTTTTCTGAGAGAAACCACTAACTTTGAAATATATGTATGGTGCTTAGCATCACCTGTTACTTCACACAAACCCTGAGTGTGACTTTGCTAGTTACATAATCATGCATGTGGTGTTTTTTTTTTTGGTGTGCCAGTGCTTGTATAGTTCATGTGACAGGAGGCAGAGTTCATGTACAAGCCCAGCCATTGTCATGTGTTCTTGGGCGATGCACTTTACCCCCTATCTGCCCCTTAGGTTATTAGTGGTTATTGGAGTTATTTTTGATGTTGTTTTTTAGAACTTCATGGTATAAAAATAGATTTTAACTACATTGTATTACCTCCTAGCAAGTACTGAAGGAAAAGTAATTCAATTTAAATTCTTATAAATTGCTATATTATTATTCAAGCATTTGTGAACACAGTGACACTACCATCTAAGTCATGTACATGTAATGCAGTAAATTTCCACTAAAGAACATGTTAAGTCTCAGTTTGAGAATGGCAGGGGATTCAAGACACCAGGGAGGTCTACTGTATATTTGAAAAGAAAAACATTAATCATTAAAACATCTTTTTCACTCAATTAAGACGATTTCCGCTCAAAGTTCGAGCAATAACTGCAAAAATTAAGTTACCAAAAAAAAACTTGCAGCACTGTCACATTTTGAGAACAGATAAGAAGAACTTATCGTTACTTTTGCTCCCAAGCTGACCCCGCGAGAGAAAATTGTATTTGAAGTTATCAATATTTCAATTAAAAAGACGCTTCATGTCAGTTCAAAACAAAATGGCGCCCGTTTTTAGCATACTTTTACGAGATTTGAAATTAATTTTCTTGAGAATGCTTGAGAATTTCATCGCGGGGTCACTTGGGCAAATGAACTAGAGTGAGATGTTTCAAATAGCATTTAAAATGTTACCGTGCTATGAGTAGTTTTTTGGTAAATATTTTTTGCACTTATTGCTCGAACGTTGAGCGGAATCCGTCTTAATTACTTGTAAGGTACGTGTACATCAGTCATCAGTAACATTTTCCAACAAAACCAGAAATCACTTTTCCTCTCATCCAAGAATCCATGTGCAGTTCACATACATGAATGTACTATGATTTACTCTGTTACATTAGTATTTTATTGTGCACTGTGTTTTAATCTTGTCATGATTCTTAATTGAAATTACAAAGTTTCACAGAAACACAACCAGTGAGCAAGTTACTTTTTTATGAAATGTAAATAAAAGTATACAAAGCACGTTGAAGTTTTAAAGATGTTTCAGATTAATCTACCTTCATAGATTATTGTGCATATATTTGTGCACTGTGTATTAATCTTGTCATGATTCTTAATTGAAATTACAAAGTTTCACAGAAACACAACCAGTGAGCAAGTTACTTTTTTATGAAATGTAAATAAAAGTATACAAAGCACGTTGAAGTTTTAAAGATGTTTCAGATTAATCTACCTTCATATTTAATGTCAACAAATCAGCAAAGTGCAAGGATTATTTAGTATGAATCAGCTGTTCCCAACCAAGTTCCAGATGGCTTCATTGCTAAATTACACAAAGCTGATGAAGCCCTGCTCACTTGGGCATTGTAAACAGTTTAGTTTTGAGGCTGTTCAACATGAGATATCTGGCTGAACTTCACTTAATTTGTCTCAAAATAATAATTTGTTTAAGATCAGATTTTTTTAATCCATCATTTGACCTGTACATGTCATTCATATGACTAGCATCATTTGTTTTTCTCATAATATTCACCATCATATGTTCATTGCACATGTATGAACATGTATCAGTTGAACTCAACATTGCTGAAGTTCCTATCATCTTAGAAGCTCAGTTTCTGGATAAAGCTGTTTGCTACCTGAGACAGTAAAAGCCATGGGTTTGAGCTCTACTGATGCCAACTGTAAACTTTTATTGTGTTCCGTCATGATGTTTGCTACAATATCAGCTACATTTCAGACAATCTGTAAGTTTTTAGGTTGAACATGTATGTACTCACAGCTCCAAACTTCTTGCTTGACAAAGTGGGTGTCCTTGAGGAAAATTTCTTGGTGCATTTTCCATTAAATTCCTTCTAAACAAGGGAATGGAGACCCAGATGACCCTCTAGCTAAACCCTAGTGAAAATGTCAATCATATACTTGTGGCTCTCTTTGTTTTGTTGAGCCTAAATATCTTTTTAATAGATACATGTACAGTGTCATTTGAATAAACTCTATTACCTCCTGTTCATGAAAAGTGGTTCTAACTTTCAATTCTGTACATGTAGACAAAACCTAGTGTGGCAAATCAAATGAAAGCCACTGAGCAGTTCTTTTCTATGGTCCCATTTTTTTTTAAATATTTTAGGGTGAGAGGGCTACAGTTAGTAGATATTACGTGTAAATTCAGATCTCTTCTTTTAGCACATGTACATTCATTTCAATGTGCCTTTGCCAAAAAGTAGTGGTTCTTGTTTTCCTGTTTGATTCTCTAAGGCATTCAATTGCTGGCAGTTCAACCACATCTAGTGATCATTTAAACAAATATAAATATTTAATAAAATAATTCACTAATGAACCTTTGTTATTGCAGCTCCAACAGTGACCCTAACAACAGCTCCTAAAGCATCTCTTGAAAGAAGCTATGTACACTTCATATGTGAGGTCACAGGGACACCAAAACCTACTGTCAAATGGTACAAGAATGGAGTTGCTCTCAGGAGCTTGGACAGAGCTCATACATTTCCCCTTCCTGGTGGTGAATTGCTGCGTTTAGGTCCCGTACGACGGGCACGGCACAGGGGTGATTACCAATGCCATGCTTCTAATTCAGAAGGCTCAGCGACATCACAAGCAAGTCCACTAATGATTTACCGAGGTTAGTGGGTTTTTAGTGCATTTAACATACTGAAGACTCAAAACACAAAGGCTTTTGTAAATTTCTCTTTGCACGGGCACAGGAATCAAGTCAGTAATAGACATTAAAGATAACCCCCCTTCTATTCTTCTTGTCCCAGCCTTTTTTCTGTTTGAACAAAATTAGGTCCACTCCCGAAAAACTACCATCTTAATTTAAGATGTTTCATCTTAGTATCTGAACATTATCTACAATAGCCGAGGTTGCAATTGATTGAAATCTTTTCCATTGGATCTTTTCAGACGTAGCCCTAATTCCATCCCTGTATAACTACTTTTCACCCGAATAAATATACATATGTATAGTGGTCGGCAGCTGAAACAACCTAGTTACGTAATGCACTGCAGTACAAACTTTAGATTCGTGATTGACATTGTAGAAATTTTCATGAAATTTGATACTGTCGGCAGTGATACAATGTATACAAGTAACAACACACTGGGCTCACCTGATAATCGAATTTCAGACCAAAATTGGCCTCTCTAATCTCCGTTGATAACTTTACGTATATCTTATGATGCTTGCTCCTGTATTAGTGTTTGCAATGAAACCATGGAAAACGCCAAAACCTGGACCGCATATTACATACTCATTATACCTAATCGTACCTTTTTGGTACGCTTCGGCGGCATATCAGGCGAGTTTGGTCGAGCCGTGGTTCGTATTTTGGCGAGACGCAGTCGAGCCAAAATACCCATGGTGAGACCAAACGAGCTTGATATGCTGCCGAAGCGTACTAAAAAATGTGCGATTAGGTATTTACCGTACCCAAATTCGTCCTAAAACCCGGCTTTTTTTTAGTTACCGTGATCAGTCAGGCGTTCTAGAGCGACATGTATTTACACTTTTCTGGTCGTCAATACTCTTCTCCAACTCCTCATCTGCCATTTTATTTAATTCTTTTGTTTGGAGTTTCATTTTCTGAATCTTGGAAGTCCAAGTTAAGAAAGAAATTTGGAAAATCCGGCTCCATTTTGAAACCAAAAAAGTTTCAGCGCTGTCCGTACAGTTCACTCGAGCGCCTGCCAGTGTAGCCGCTTCCAATTTTGGCACGAAATTGTATTTTTTCTCTCTTACCGTTAAACAAATTACTTTCTCGTTTAACAAATGTAATAGTTTTACGTTTCGTTGTATTTCTGTTGTAATTTTCGCCTCTAAAGTCTGCAAAAAAATGCAAGTTTCACAAACTGTCCATGATATCGTAGGATATCAGGTCAGTGACTTGATATCGTAGAAAATCATGACAGTAAACAAGGCTTCTGATTGGCTAATTCACAATTTGGGTACGGTAAGGTCTGTAAACATTGCACCATTGCACAGAATTGAGGCTCTCCAAACATACCGCTGGTCGTGACGGTTTAGAGACACGTGCGTGAACGCGTGCGACACGTGCGTAGACTCGTGCATAGTACATTGTAAGAGCGAGACCAACGTGCGGACTAGATACGTGTAAAACCAGTGGGTGTGTTCAGTATTTCACAGGCCATCTGGAAGGTTTTCCAGCTTTGAAATCGGCTTGGGCAGATAAGCTATAGACGATAGAGAGAGCACTTTTTAAATTAGTAAAACGCCAACGTTTGATACTAATTAAATATCTTGCTAAGAGTGGCTGCTTCTTTGTTTCAACTCTTTTCCAGTTTTCGTCAAAAAGCACACAGCAAAAAAAATCTGTAAAATATATATCAGTTTGGAAGGCGTTTAACGATCGCCTTAAATGTTCGGATTCGATTGTGGTGAAATTAAAAAGCTAAGAATTTCTTCACTGAAATGTTACCTCGAACTTTTGTAATACAGAAAAATAATTCCTTGTTTTCGGAAGTATAAAAAATGTCGTTTTGGGTACGAAAAAAGGCCAGCCAGGATTTTCGGAAATGAATCAACAGTTTGTAAATTGCGGGAGAGAAGATTCCGCCCCGTTAAATAATTACAATTGAATATCCTGCTACTGACTTCAAACAGATTAGTTTACACAAACGCATGTATCCTTTAAAAAGCCCTTAGACTACTTAAATTTAACGGGAAAATAGAATTATACAGCCCTTTTCTTCTTTTGCTTAAATTTCACTCTTCAGAACCTCTGTTTCTTTTAATAAACTTGTTTAAGACCACTTAAAGATCACTATCAGACGTCATTTACGTATACACGTATAGTCCTGCCAAGCGATCAAGTGCAGGACAAAACTGATCGTCTTCGGTTTCGTCAAGTCGTCGATCTTCAAACTCGTTCCTGTTCAGTTCGTTTTTGCCTGAGATTGTTATTGGACTGCAAGACGTGTCAAACCTTCACAATTTCTTCGTGAACTTAATCTCAAAATAGTTGAATAAAATAGTTACTTTATGCACCAATACCGATAACGATTTTCTAGACGTTTCTAAGCAAAGTTCTGTTGTTTGTTCTGCTCAGTGTTGTTATTTGTAAATGATAAATACCAGTGCACCTTTTAACATTATTTTGATCATGAAAATAGATAAAACGGAGACTTTATAATCTCCTTAAATTGTATAATCTAAAGCCTATTTTAATTTCCGTTTATACAAGTACGCCCTTTTGCTAAATCCCCGCAAAAAGTTTTGTGAAACAAAGAGAATTGTTCTAGCCTTTGCCCTCAAAAACTGTAAAAAGTTAAATTGCATTACATTAGGACCTAAGGCCTCAAAAGTTAGCACCATCTTTCATAGCCTGTGAAAGGGCTCAGCGGTGGGGAAAAACGCGAATAATATAATAATCGCGTTCCACGATCATTATATTATTCGCGATTTTTCCCCACCACGGAACCAGTTCACAGGCTACATCTTTCACATCATAATAAGCAGCATGGCAAGAAATTACTGTTCTGTAGCTTTGTTTTGAACGTCGGTCACATCACAGTGTACCATTAATTAATTTTTACCTACAAAAACAAAACAAACAGTCAACAATATAACAATCATTTGCGTCAAGAAGGTGCATGGAGATGTGAACTTCTTTTTGTTATCTTCTTTTTTTCAAATACATCGTTTCTACGTGTTCCTTTTATAGAGCAACAGGAAATCGTTAAGTGCCTTCTTATTTTAACTTTCCAAGGTTTCCCTGCAAATATTTGCAAAGGCTAGGCCTAATTGTTCAATTGTTTCTCTTGTGAAGTGCCTTCGACCTCTTTTATTAAAGGTTACTCTTATGTTGCCGAAATGTAAGCAAAAAAGATAAATTTGCACTATACGTTTCATTAGTTGTTTGTCATACAAAGGCAGATACCTGATTTGAATAATCGATATACGACAATATAAACAGAAAGACACGCACGCTTTTAGGTGACCCTCCAATGACTCCTAAAGTCCGCCTTGTCGTTGATCCATGTCATTGTTAAGTTTGTGTCTGTGTAAAAGATCCGAATATGTGAAAGCTTTCAATCAGTACTTTCCGGTACTTTTTTTAATGTTTCACAAGGTGGTTTAGGATTTTAGGATGTTTAAGATCGTCGTCTATGATTTCGTAGACGAAATCCTAAAGATTGGTCATTTGTTTGAAAACTAATAATCAGTACTTTCCAGTGGTATCGTTTGCAATGTAAGTTTGCTCTACTTATTAACTTTTGATCCCGTGAATAAAATGCATAGGGTAGCCATTTGAAATGAAAATTCTTGAGTTGTACGCTCTGGTCTTCTCACTCTCAACTGAGGTAAAGATTTTCTTGAGACAAATGTTTATTTTGCGTACTGGATCCCAGACAGAACCCCCAAAAGGGACTAGCGGAGTGCTTCGAGAGCTGTCGCATAATTCCCCCCTCTGACACATTGAGTGCTTCAAAAGTGGACGAGGGTGGAGGTGGGGTGGAAAAGTCAATCTCGGTAACTTTTCTTTAAGATTTTATCCACAGTTTCAAAAGTTTTTTCTAACTGGCACAAAAAACAGTATTGCAGGAAATTACGTGTCAAGAGCTTTATTTGATTAACCACATTTATGACTTCATCCACAGGCTCACAAGTTAGAACCACCTTGTACAGTTCAATTAACAGCATCTCAGGAAAATAAATGTGATCGTAACTTTCTTTCTTTAGCTTCGAGCGCTCCTTCAGGATTCCCAAGGATAGCTAAACATCCTTTTCTGGTAAAGAAAAGCACAGGAGAGGATGCGATGTTTGAGTGTATTGCCACAGGAACACCAACCCCTACAATATCGTGGGTGAAAGATAACTTACCTGTAAACCTATCCGACCCTAAGTTCAGCGTACCCAGTCGCAATCGGGGAGTGTTGAAGATAATAGATGTACAGCCAGAGGATACTGGCTACTTTGAGTGTGTGGCGACAAGCATCATGGGCATGGTTTACTCCAAGCCTGCAAAGCTCGAACATGAAGGTTTGTTTGTTTGTTTGTTTGTTTGTTTGTTTGTTTCATTGGTTGGTTGGTTGGTTGTTTTTAATGTTGTTTTCAATATTTTGTAAATGTTCTAATCTTCAGACAAGTCATTTGTTCTTGCGGTTAAATTTTCGAACCATTGGTCTTTATAGAAAGAGGACTACGTTGTACATGGGGCTGCGTACTGTATTATTTGAGAATTAACCTACGAAAGCTAGCGGGATTGTTTGGGCAAAGTTTTACCTTAGAGCGCAAACAATACCGCCAGCTACACATGCTATTTGAGAAATAATTGATTTTTGCCTTGAATGGGAATTTGGATCAACAATATAACGACATCCCAGATTTTACGAGATCAAAATTAAGTATATGACATTTATGTTTCTCCCTCAGTCCGTTATAGCGCGCCAGTCATTACCAGTCCTCCTCAGCCCGTCACCGTCGATCCTGAAACAGTCGTGTACTTGAACTGCTCAGCAACAGGCTACCCGCGGCCGTCCATCGTGTGGGAACTTGATGGTGCCAGATACACCGGTGTGGGGAGTACCTATGGGGTGTTGACCATTCCAGACATCCACAAGTCTGGAAACTACACATGCGTAGCAGTTAACAACAGAGGGCAAGCTCGTGCCTCGGCTTACGTTACTGTTAGGAGTGAGTAACTTGCCATTTGCTGTTGCCTACTTAACAAATCACTTTAGGCAACCAAAATAATAAACTATTTCACGCTTGAACATTCACGCCCAGAAATAATTGAAAATTGCGGATTGCTAAGATAAATCACCACCCTCTAAAAACACGATAAAAACAGACAGAACCTCAAACTTGGAATTCATTTCAAAATTTTCTCAGTCTCTCGGTGTGTTGTTCGTTTGTACCAAGAGAGGATAAAGGTGTGTACTGACTAACAAGATGACTTTTGTTTTCTTTGAAGTGTTACCATTCGCTCCGACCAGACCTTCCGCTACTGAGATAACCGCTGACTGGATCACGATCACTTGGCAGCCCGGCGGGGGTCCCCCCGTGGATTCGTTTACTTTGTACTACAGGGCAAAGAGTGCTAGCCAGTGGATAGTAATAAAGAGCATCAAGGGCCGTGACTCCATGACCTTGAGCAATCTGCAGCCTTTTACCACATACCAGTTTCGTGTTTTCGCTGTGAATAACATTGGGACGAGCAAACCAAGTCCTTTGGCTGAGTTTACCACTTCTCAAAAAGGTTTGCAGATGTGCATCGTGTACATTATGTACCTTAACCAGTATCAGTATATACCAAAGCAGTGGATAGTGTTTTTCGCGCGCTCTGATTGGCTACTCAAACTCGCGATAGTATCTGCTGTTCACCTCCCGCCATTTTTCAGGTTTTCGTGCGCGAGTTTTCCCTCATTTCTCAGATAAAAAGGAACGATTTGCTGCTAGCTATCCACTGGTTAGGTATATACTAAAACAATTATTCACTACAGTGTCGGTGAAGAGTGGTAGATATTAACCGCGCCGCTACGCGGCTCGACAAATATTCACCACTATTCATCTCCACTTCGGTGAATAATTATGAACTGCAGATTCACTCAATGTTCCCCTCAACAGCTTCCCTTTGAGTGACACATCTTAGGAGTTTCTCTAAACACAAAGTGGTTAAAAGGTATACCCCATAAGCGAAAAGCGAGTTGCATAACTCAACGTTTGAGTCAAAGAAAAACTTTAATAATCCATCATACTTGCAGCTCCCCTATTGCCGACTTTCCTTACGTCCATCAGAGAGGTGTTTTGTGTCAGTATGAATTCATACTTCAACGATTAACTTTATGTAACGTCACTGATGTTTCCATCTCTAGCACCTGGCTCTGCACCCCGCAATGTCCAAGCCAAGGGAACCTCTGGTAATTCATTTGGAGCAACATGGCTGCCGCCTCTTGAACCTAACGGTATTATCCGTGGTTACCGCCTGTATTACTCAACGGATCTCAAAAAGGAAATCAGTCAGTGGCAGTTCAAGACTTCAGCATTCAACCAAACTGACGTCACAGGGCTGCAAACACACACCACATACTACTTTAAAGTGCGGTCTTATAACAGTGCGGGAACAGGACCTCTTACTGACTTGTATGCAGTAAAGACTGGGAGAGGAGGTCAGTTGGAAAATTCACTACAAACTATAAAGTTCGAGCCGCCTTGTAAAGCAAAATAAACAGTACTACAGGAAAGTATGGTTTATTAGCTCTTAATTGAATGACCACGGTTTAGGATTTCATCTACACACGCTCAAAAGCAAGAAACACCGTGTTCAGCTTAACAAACCCTTATAACGGGAAAATAGCACTTACAGTTTTCACAAACTCAAAATATAGTCCCACCTTGACAGCAAAATAAGCAGCAGGATCTTACAGGAAAGTAGTGCTTCGTAGCTTGCGTTTGAATAATTACGCTTTAAGATTTCGGCCACCAATAAAAGCTTGAATTTCTTTTTCTCCTTAGCACCTGGGCAGCCAGAAAAGGTCGAGATAACCGTGCTTTCACCTACAGCAATTCAAGTCACGTGGCAAGCCCCAAAGTACACTGGGAACGGCATCTTTAGCTATGAAATTCATTACAACAAGTCATCCGCTGATGAAATTATCACCGTCGCAGAGAGTGTGTTACGACAAGAGATTACAAATCTCAGACCGTACACATATTATAAAGTGCAAGTAGCGGTCAAGTCAGACAAATTAAGTGGGCCAATGTCTTTCGCCAAGGTTGTTCAAACATGGGAAGACGGTAAGTGCAATAAGCAGCATTCATACAGCGATCAACTGTGCTTGTTCAATAACGAAAAATTGTACAAAAACGGCTTATTTCATAGCAAAAATGGATGGTTATTCTATTCGAAATAGAAAAGGCATTGAGCTGTCACCTTGCAGTCTGCGTTCGATTTGCAAAGAACTCATTTTTATTCTTCTTGTTCGCCCCTTTTTTTTCCGCATTTTGTATATAAGAGCCAATTTTCAGTTGTATCACCATTGTTTTGTTCTTTTTTTCTAGCTCCCAGTGCTGCTCCTGTGAACATCCGGAGTAAAGCACTGGACTCTACCAGCCTTGAAATCAGCTGGGAACCACCTCCCCCTGAACATCGCAATGGACGTATAACAAGTTATACCATCAAGTACAGAGAGAAGGGGGGACGTAGTAGGTGAGTTTCAATCCTTTCTCTTTTGGAATCGTGAAATTTGGATCTAAGTTCGCGTCTGTGGATGAAAGCCTTATTGTCATGTGGTTATTCAGATGAAAGCTTTTCATCTTTTGTTCCATGTGGTATTGTTTATTATGCTGTACAAGATGGATCTAACTTTTGAGTCTGCTGGAAAGAGTATAATTTACGACCATTAAATGAAAGCTTAAAAGAAAAAAATGTTGCGGTGCAGTTTGTTCGGTCGTATTTTACAAAATAAAATGTGGCATAATTGAGAAGACACTAGGGAGTTTAAGCAACCACGACTGCAACGCCAAGGAAAAAAATGACTTCCCAATCTTTAAGGCTTGTTCACGGTAGTTTCAGCTTGTTTAATCTGTCTAATGTAGCCTGACTATCTGGGAGCCAAATTTGTAAAAACGGTGTTACATTTCGGGGGAAAAACGAGAATTCACCTTCTTGTGCCACGTTTTACACAAGACTTTTAATTTGGTCGTTTCACGTTGTAGTTGTACACAGAACGGCAAAGAAATGTACCAACACGTATAACGCACGTACAGAGTCATTGTTTTGTTAATCAAAGATTTTGTTTCGTTAGCCTACTCCGTCGTGTTTGCTTAAGCTTCCTATTACCGTGTGACTCGAACGTTTGAGTCTGGATAAAACCCATGAAAGTTCGTTCTTCTCCCACTGTTTGTCTTTTAATATGTTCAATATTTTATAGTACAATATCCCATTACTGCATAGCTATCCTTGTCATGATTCTGTCACTGTGTTTTCTTCACAGCTATGTGACCGTGGACGGTATAAAGTCTTCCATCCGCCTCCATAACCTGAAGAAATACACCACATACTTCGTGTGGGTATCGGCGAAAACCTCTGTTGGGGAGGGGCCCATGTCCCAAAAGCACACCTTCTCCACGGCCGAAGACGGTAAGGAAATATTCTTTTTAATATTCACTTTCCCCATTTTAAGTTTACGAAACTAAGTTACAATGACTGTTAAGAGGGGACGGCACTGAAACCTGAGAGAGAAGAGAACTTCGGTGGTTTTGTGAGAGGGCCGAATGCGGGAGAAATATGGACACCTTGTTCAATATCGAGTAATATTTTATGGTGGCAAGGTCGCAAAGAAACGGAAGCCGTCAAGCCATTGGCAAAATTTTTTTTTTTGGAGGGGGGGGGGGGAGGGAGGCAAGTGGCAAGTTCATATTCCTCTCCTCCTTTGCGCTCGCTAAAGTTCAAAAGTAATCGGTACGTGTGGAAATTGAATGGGACTGGAGAGAGTCGTTCGACAATCCACCATTTGAGTGCGTCATACCTCGCGAGTGACCATGTTTTTTTTTTAATCATTCTAACGTTGCTTTGCGAGTTTTAATAGCAAAAAGCGACTGTTCTGCAGTGTAGTAACTTTTCGTCAAATTAAGAAATGAATGATCGTGTTAAATTTGGTAGGGTTTCAAGGTCTTGAAAAGTTTCATTGTTCAATAGTCATGGCTTAGGGCGACGCAGCAAAGCTCTCAGCGTGAATAGTAGTCACCGACTGAACAGTACCCTCTTCAGTTTTTTACAGACAACCACGATTCAAAGAATCCGTTTTGTTCACCATTTTTCTGTTTTCAAAACAAATATCATCGCATAGAAATATGAAAGCTCATTAGTTAAAAGATCAATAACTTCACACTTAAGGAGCTGCATGAGCTGTTTTGTAAATGTGCTTCACTCTTAGATGAATGTCGGGCGCCACGTTTTACAGTTTCGAATCACAACAACCCGTTATCTTTATAAACTGAATTAGAATAGTAAAAGATTAGCCAAATCGCATCAAAACCTTAATCCTTAGAGGACCTGGAGAGTTGACCGTTGTCCAGATGATCGTTGTCCTCCAAGGTCATTCTCAAAACATACCTTTTGTATAATCTATCTTTCCCCAGCTTCCCAGGATCTTTGGATCATGGCCCTTGCGTCTTGACTTACGAGAATCTCGACATGTTCGCCACAAGAAAGACTTAACTCATGTTCGCAATGATTCCTTACTCTGTTCAACAAGAAGCCTGTATTCTAAAATGTTCGTAGAATTTAAACTGCCGGAAATTTTTATTATGCGTTGGCATTTTATGAATGTCTGTTGAATGAAAAGTTTGGCCTTGCTTGTAAACATTTAACACTTGTTAATCTTGGTTAATGTGGACGCCCATTTTACAAACAATGCCAGCCGTTTTGTCTAGTTTTGTGGTTTACCCTGGGTGAAAATTGCGTCTAAAACCCGACAATCCGTCCAGTTAAATAGATCTCGCCTTGCGGCATTCATTCCTTTTTCTATGATATCCATGGCGGCTTTGTTAGCGACTGAGCATCATTATTCCGCAAACATTTTCCGCATTCTGGTAGTTTCAAACATGCAAAGCAATGCCAAAAATAGGTAACAACAGGCCCCCATCATGGCCCCTGTCTACATAGCCCCCTTTTAAAACAAAATAATATAAGGAGAGTGCTATTTTGAGCCTGTGAAATGGCGTCTAAAATCTTGTGAGTCGCCCAGCCCCTAAGCCGCAAAGGAACGTAGACCAAATAAACCAGAGTGGTGCTTTCAAGGTGGTTTTATTTTGTATTGATTTTTTTTATGGCCTTATTCCCTTTTGTGGATGATAATATTAACAGAGTCATCTTACTGGCATCTTTTTCGTTCCAGTCCCCAGCGGTGCCCCTCGTCAGCTCAAATTCAGAGTGGTGAATTCTTCCACCATTGAGGTCCGCTGGTCAGCCCCATTGCAGGAGCAGCAGGATGGCCGCATTCAAGGTTACACTGTGTTTTATCAGAAAGTTGATGATCAGGGAAACCAACTGAATCCACCTGCGTTACCGGAAGTGAAGCACTCCGAATCCGAGGATACCTTGGTAAGACATTCTCAGGAAAGCATTTCCCCTCCAACTTCCCCGAAATTATTAACCGTACCCCCTCCCCGTGTAAGACCGAAAACGCCCTCCAATAACACTTTCTCCATATTTATACTGCAACTTACAACGAGTCGATAGATGAAATCATAAAGTGTGCCCATACAAGTTAAAACTGTTCAGCAGTTTTTTCTATAAGTGCTATTTGTTTTAACGTTTTCTTTAAGATGAAACTGGATTTTTTTCCTTGTACTTTCCAGGAAGTCGTTTTAACTGATCTACAGCCTGATACCACCTATCAGATCAAAGTTGCGGCCTATACAATTAAAGGGGACGGTGCAAGCAGTGTTCCTGTGTTTGCCAAAACATTAGCTAAACGTCCTGACCCACCTCACGTTTTTGCAAGACCATCTCCTTCGACTGAGGTGATGATTCGTTGGCGGACCTTGGCTAGCGATGTAGTTTCCTACAAGTTAAAATATGGAAAATCGTTGCAACGCCTGCGAGCAAGAGACCAGGGCAAATTAAAAATGAAAGAAATGACATTTCTTCCACGTACCAATAGTCATGTGTTTAAGGGCCTAGGTGAGTTCCTCGTACAGGTTTTGTGGACACTCTAGTCTCTTTGTAAATCTAAATCTCTTCCTCGAAATTCTTTTATTTTTCTTCCTTCGTTCCTCTAGATAATTTCTCTCTCTTTCAGTTGAATCATTCTTCCGTTTGTCCGTTCGTTCGCTCGTACAAATACTTGCTCCTCTTTATTCATATTCAGGGAACTCTTTCTCAATCTGCCTCTTTCATTTTCTCCAAGATTCTTTTCTACCTTCGAACAAAAATCTCAATCAAACCTTAATTCGTTCTTTTCTTTTCTTAGACCCCGGTGTGTGGTACCTTTTCAAGGTGTCCGTAAAAACTATCGCTGGATGGTCACCGGAAAAACGTCTTTGGGTGGAAATTCCGCCGGGTCCTCCCTCGGGACCACCCCTTGAAGTAAGAGCTTCTGCCCAATCATCGACAAGGATTCAAGTCACTTGGCAGGAGCCAGACGAGTGGAAAAGAAACGGACCGTTGGCCGGATATTCCGTTGTTTACAATCCTCTGAATCGGAGGGGGCTGGCCTTAGTGAAAAACGTCACCAACCCGAACCAAACGCTCATTATCTTGAGGGACCTTAAGATGTTCACTGAATATGAGATTCGCGTACGCGCCCTCGGGATAAAGGGACCTGGCCCATTAAGTCGCCCGGTTGTAGTGAAGACAAACGAAGGAAGTATGTCTGTCATTTGCTTAATATGTCAATATGAAACCATATTGTTAACCTAAGAGCAGTTCCTCTTTGGATCTCGGGTAGAAGCGAAACACACATTCGCCAAACCAAACGCCAAGTGGGCCAATCTTAAGATTCTACGTAGTTATACATCTGATCAATTACGATCAGCATCTAATATATCAAGGATATTACCTCCACACGGCAGGTAACTTTCGCTCGCGATTTCGTGTTTTGCTTCTTGCTTGACTGTCCTGAGTGAAAAGAGGGATTGTTCCTAGATAGCTTATGCCCTATTTTTATCCCCCAACAGCATCTTAGTGGAGAGGTTATTACAGTTTTGTTTGTGTTTTTGGGGAACATTGAAAGCAAACTAACCAGTGTTGGACATTTACTTTTGACAGTGGTTGTAAATATGCTAAATACCTATCCTAGCGGATATAATTAAAACACTGTTTAGCGTAAATTAAATGTAATGGCATCTTTTATATTGTAATGTAAGCTGTTACCGTTTGCTCCCTAGCCTCCTTCGCAGGATCGTCACAAAACGTGTCACGCAACACCTCCCTGCACGCAGCGTGATAAACTAAGTGACGACTGCGAAAATGACTCTCTGCTTTGTAAACATTGCATTCCATAACGCTACCTGTATTGCTTTCAGTTCCTAGTCCTCCGCGTGACCTCTCGGCCAAAGCCCGTAGCACTGTCTCTGTTACGGTGTCATGGAAACCACCCCAGTCCCCCAACGGCGTGGTGTTGAGTTATTTAGTAATCTACTCTGACGACAAAAACCTCCCACTATCCCAGTGGAGTTCAACGGGGACCACAGGATCTTCCGCTAGTTTAAAGGGCCTGTCACGTGACACGTCGTACTGGATTCGCGTGGCCGCTCGGACATCCGTTGGCCAGGGCAATTACTCTTTACCAATCACCGAAAAGACCCTTAAATATGACTGTAAGTAAAGGAGGCCGGCCTGACATTGATAGCTCTAAGTATAGCAGAGCCTGGGGTCGCTTTTGTCAATAAAAGAGACATTCAATTCAAGATCTTTTTACGCTCGTCGAAGTTTTCCCGCCATTTTTAAAAGTGGGTCTAAAGTGGTGCGAAATACAAGGTGGTGTAGAAATGTGATATCCGATCACTTCTGTAAATTTTGACTGATATATTCACGCTGTAATGCTCAGTTATGTTACGGAAATTATTTCGCATAACCATGGCTCCCATGCATTTCGCATGCCATTCCCGGAGAAATGGGCCTTTCACTGTTGCACGGCGAAACATTTTCCAGACGAAATGGACGATTATTTTCTGCGGACCACATTTTGTTTGTATATATGTGTCAGGAGCTTGATAATGGTGTTGTTTGTTTTGTGTTTTTAAAGTTTCTGTGTTTGTGTCCATTTGCCCTTATTTAAAATAATCCTTACATAACGGTAGTTTGTTTTGTTTTTCATTTTACATTGTCCGTTTTTCCTATCTTATTTAACTTTTTAATAACTCTTTCCTTGAATTCCCTAACAGTACCAGAATCTTGTCGTGAACTGAAGATCGACCTAGCTGGTAGCGACACGGTTTCATTAAAATGGAAGCCACCGGAAACAGATGCTGGAATAACTAAGTACAAGGTAAAGCCTTAAGATTTACAGTACTAAACAACCGACCTTAGAATTTTACCCACGGTCACGAAACTTAGATACTCGGTCATAACGTTCGTTTGAATGTTCACACATATACATTAGGATTTCATCTCCAATTTCAGCTTGTGTAAAGTATAGTAACAGCACCACAGTAAAGTACTGCTCAATAGCTTTCGTTTGAATGATCACAGCTCAGTGACAACTACGAATTTTGTCACAACCTTGTGCAAGGTACTGTAATGAACGGTACCACAGGAAAGTATTGATCAGTAGCTTTCAATTGCACAACTTAAACTGTAAAATTTCATCCACAAACTCAAACATGATAAATCCTTGCACTGCATAACAAACACCGCACCACAGGAAACTATTACGCGCGAGTTTTTCCCACAAGCACGAAAGGTAATATCACATTGCAAGACAAGACGTTTGACATTGGAAATGAAGGATTAGAAAACCTGTGAAGCGAGATGGAGCTTGCAACCGCTAGAAGCTCAACTAGACGTTTAAGTCTTTTCTTATCTTTAGGTTGCATATTTGGGTTCAAAATCCTACAATGAGAGCGGCGAACTGAAACAGCTGTCGCACAGTAAAGAAATCAAAATAGACGCCGTCTCTCCTGGTCTCCAGTCTTACACTCTTGGTGGCCTTGTCCCTCACACGTCGTATGAGATAGAATTATCAGCCATAAACTCCATGGGCGAAGGACCCAGCATTAAACTGACTGTAAAAACAGATAAAGGGAAACCACCGCCTCTGCGGAGACCAGCTATCATTGAGGATGAGCTCTCTGATGAGTTTATTCCAATGGAATTGGAGATTGCGTCTGAAAAGAACGGGCCTATCAGGTACGTAGGAACTTGTTTGATTCATTTTGGGTAAAATGTCCTCAATGATAGCAAATTTCATTTTTGCAAAATACTTTTAAACAAGAATCACCACACTATATTACTGCTCTTTAGCATTTATTTGAATCGTCTCACTTTAGGTCTAAATCCACAGACTCAAAAGTTAGAACCACCTTGTACAGCATGAAAAGCAGTACCACAGGAAAGTACCGCTCAATAGCTTTCACTTGAATGGTCACACCTTAAGATTTCATCCACAGACCCAAAAATAAGAACTACCTTGTACAGCATGAAAAACAGACCACGTGAAAGTAGTACTCAGTAGCTTTTATTTGACTGATCACAATGTAGGATTTTGTCCACAGACTCAGATTTCAAGGCATTCTTTGACCGTGAGGAGTGGTTACATTTGTTCCACTTTACCAAGATATTTTTTAACGCACCTCAAGATCAGTGTACTGCGAATTAAACCTTTCGTTAAGCGCTATATTGATATTATTTTTAAAGCATGTCATAAATTCAACGTCGCCAACTAGTGGTTTTCGGACAACTCTTACATCTTGGCAAATAACAATGAGGAAAAGGCATAATAGCTCCAATTGAGTTCCCAATATATCTTAACCTTCGACATTACGTTGTATTACATACAGCTACTACATAGTGGTGGTAGTACCGCTGGGCAACAGCAATGAACTGCCAAAAGACATGACACCAGACGATTTCTTCAAGGAAGTAAGACGCAGGCGGGAGCTTGGTGGTAGCGAAGAACCGTACATTGCTGCCAAATTTGGCAAGTCTGAACTGCCTAAGAAGTTTAACGTGGGAGATAAGGATTTTAAGAACCGTTATGGCTACAACAACAAGGAGCTGAGTAAAGGAACTTACTACACCATGTTCACAAGAGCGTATGTGAGGAACAAGAAAGGGGTACGTGACGAGTACATGTGACGTGTAGTTTTACCATGTGTATGTAACGTATTGCTTCGTGGCTTGAACAAGATTGGAGGCAGTAGACAAAAATAGCCAAGGAAGGGCTTTCGATTTTTTATACCCTTAGACCTGTCGTTGAAAAACAAAATAACAAGCTTGCCAAGAAAAGAGCCTAAAAACAGACGAGATAAGCCTAAAGGGGTATTTAAAATTCCCTTCCTTCACTTCACCCTTACTTTCTTTTCCATCTTTGGTGCTGATGTCCTGTTCGGTGTCGACACCCGAAAATTGTCCGAGGATTCGTGGGATTACTTCCAGTGTCATTCCATTGAAATAAATTTAACTGATTAAACTCTTTATTTTTGTCGCAAGTAATAGAGTTTTTTGTTGTTGTTTGTTTGATTTCATTTTTTCTCTCTCTCCTAGGACGCGTTGTTTACTTCAAGTCCCTTCACAACACCTGTTAAGTTCGGTAAGCATTTGGTTGCTTTTCACTCCTTTAAGAATTGGGATTAGATAAAATTCGTTAAGAGCGCATGAACTCTGCCAAACGGGAGCGAGAGCCCGGACTTTCGTTTTTTTAAAATTAATTAATTACTTAATTTATTTATTTTACCTGCACTTTAGGGGATATTATGATCAGTCCCGAAAAACTCTCAAATTAACTGTAGTGTCGTTGTAAAACCAGGTGACAAAGCAAATGGAGGAGTGAGCACTGGGGCCCAGAGAGACCCAGAGCTGCACACTGGAGGGGGACTGAACCTGACTTTCATCATAATTCCTGTTGTGGCAGTTGTGGTCATCACGGCGGTCGTTGTTATTGCCGTATTTGTGTGTAGAAGGTGAGAGGACGGAGTAGATACCGTGGGTGCTTTCCATTATGCTAAAATTTCCAGAAATTTCGGTCGAAACATAAATGGAACTCTTCGGTCCAGATGGAAATTTTTCAGAATAAGTGCTCCACCTCCAGAGGTAGGCCTCTTTGATTGGTGGGTCCGGTCGGACCGAAACTTGCCGTTCCATTTTCAAAAATTGTCGTTTCCAGTCCCACATTGCTGAGAAGTAATCGAAATTTTGGTCGAAACGTAAATGGAACGCTTCCGTCCGGTAGGGAATTTGTGTCTATCGGACAATGTCGTTCCATTTTCCCTTGGTTAGTTCCACTGGTCTCTGACCGGACGGTCTGGCATAACGGAAAGCATCCACGTGAATAATGGATTACTAAGCTCTCACACCATCAGAAGACACGTGGATGATGAGACGGTCTTACTTCTGATATCCGTCTTTGAAAAAAACCGTTTTCACTGAAATTAGTCCGTTCTTTCATTCCTTCATTCTTTCATTTCTTTATTATTTCCTTTCCTCGTCCCTTCATTCCTTTGATTCTTCTTTCCTTCGTTTCTAGGTTCCGTCTTTCCCTCGTGTTTTTCTCCCCTCCATATTTTCGTTCTTCTTTCCTTAAACATGGCATTCAACTATCAATTTTTGAATCCTCTTTCAATCTAGGAGGAGAAGAAGGATGAAGGGTAAAAAGTCGAAGTCCGTTGATGAAGAAAAATCAGAACCGTCAGACCCCGTAGAATTAAAAAGGATGACCATCCAAACTCCAGGTAATTATAGAACTTGTATAAGAGTGGTTCTTCGATCAGTGCACAAGACTGTCAATCATGTGAGGTGGTTTCAACGTTTGAGTCCGTGGATGAGATGCTAAACTGTGGCCATTCAAATGAAAGCTACTGAGCAGTACTTTTCCGTGATGCTGTTTATTATGCGGTACAAGGTGGTTGTCTCTGTATGAAATCCTTAAGTTTAAGATTCAAATGAAAGCTACCGAGCAGGACTTTCTTGTGCTACGGACGAAATCCTAAAGTGCGAAAGCTGTTGAGCAGTACTTTCCTGTGGTATTGTTTATTATGCTGTACAAAGTGTTTCTAGCTTTTTGAGTCTGTGCATGAAATCTTAAAGTGCGACCATTCAAATGAAAGCTAGTGAGCAGTACTTTCCGGTGGTGTTGTTTATTATGGTGTACAAGGTTGGTCTACGTTTTGAGTCTGTGAATGAAATCCTTAAGTTTGGCATTCAAAACGAAAGCTAGTAAACAGTACTTTGATGTGGTGCTTTCTCCAGTTTTAAAATTGTATTATTATATAACTTACCTTCTTTCTATTTAGCCATGATGGACCATCCGCCCATACCTGTAGATGAACTTTCTGAGCGCATTAACGACATGAAGGCTGAGAATAATTCCAAGTTTTCCCAAGAGTACGAGGTATATGCGAAGTCACTTGTTATTCAAAAAGTCAGCGCACTTAACCCCACTTTGAGTAAAGTACTGTATTGCTGCCGAAAGTAGTTAAAAGGACGAGTAAAGTGTCCCTGCCAAAAGTGAAAGAAAATTAACAATATAAAATAAAGCTTCTTTAACAAAAGGTCTGTTTTTCTTCTTTTAGTCTATTGAACCAGGAGAGACCTTTACGTCTGATGCCTCGCTTCAAGAATACAACAAACCCAAGAACCGCTATCCTAACATGCTTGCATGTGAGTACGACAATCTCTTTATTAAATGAAAGTCTTCCTTCCTCCCTTATCACTGACCGACCGACTGACTGACTGACTTACACAGCTTTTTCAAACCAATTAAACAGTAAAGTTCTTCTGACGAAGGCACTATCATGTGATAGGTTGCCCGAGGAATTTTAATGTTCACAACAAATATCAGGCTTATAATTATGAAGTTTGAACATCAAATTTCCGAGGGAACCTATCACACATAGGGCCTGAGACAGAAGGACTCTATTGTTTTTATTGTACAACGCTAAATTTTGAGCGAAAATTGCCAAAAACGGGCACTATACGCTGACATGCGCCCGCTGAAGAGAGACACTGTCGCATCACGTGATCGATTTCGACCAATGGGAGCACGCCAAAATTTAACGTTGGGCTATAATCAGTCTTGTTTTCTTTCCTTCAGTTGACCATTCTCGTGTGCGCTTGGCAACCATTGATGGAATCCCGGGTACAGATTATATCAACGCTAACTTCTGTGATGTAAGTCTGATCAATTTTCTTTTAATTTATGTCTTCATAACACAATATTTCGGTCCAAGATGAATTGTGGAAATTGTTGGAATTGGTGATGTCTGATGTTCTGGTTTTTAATCTCAAATGTCTGATACTTTATTTCAGGGATATCGAAAAGAAAACGCTTATATTGCAACGCAAGGTAATTTTGACTGTTCTATTGCTACTTAAGATGTTCTTACAACCATGAAGATGTTCTTCTCTGTACAACGCTTTTTAATGCATTTAAGAGTTCAAAAGTTAAGGAAGTAAAGAATTAGACCTCGACGAAACGGATTCAACTTGTCCAGTCGACACCGTTCAACAAGGTTTTCAACAATTTTGAATGATGTTGAATTAGTTTAACAGAGGTCTGAAAACTCTTTCATACACATGGGCAGTGAAATCACACGATATGTCTGACATGTCTCGATCATTTTCACATTAGGTCCTCTTGACGAAACAATCGAAGACTTCTGGCGAATGATATGGGAACACAAGACTTTCACAATTGTCATGCTTACAGATCTTGAGGAACGAGGAAGGGTAAGAACATTAAACTTCTCAGATACTCCACAGATAGATCTTATTGAGAGTGAAATAGTTGTAATTATTTCATTCCGGGAAGGATATACGACAATGAAACAACGCGGAAATTAGACGTCTTCAGTGTAATACTCAAATTTGAAGGATTCAGGTTCGAGGGCACATAAATAAAGTACGGCACAAACCTCCCCTAGCACCCCCCCCCCCCCCTCCCAACCAGCCGAGCAATTAAGCCAACTTGGAGTTGGTCGTTTGTGAGTTGTGTGTACCTTATATTATCAGGAGAAAATTTTAGTTTTCGAAGTACGTCCTCGTCTGCAAATTCACCACGTCTGTGCGAAGATATTATACTTATTAGATGGATAAGGCATAAAGTTTTACTATAAATTGAGCAGCATTAAAACATGTTATTACTAAACTTTTTTTTTCTCCTGTCCGTAGGCAAAATGCGAGCAATACTGGCCAAATGAAGGCTCAGAATTGTACGGAGATATCGAAGTCACTGTTATGGATTGGGTTGAATTTGCTAACTATACAATAACTACACTACAAGTATGCAAGGTAAATACTTTCAACTTGTTCCCTTTTTAGTAGTTTTACTTTACGCCCTCGTTCAAGTTGTTCGCCTACTGGTTGTTATTGCAGCGATAAAGACATATCGCCTGCCCTTCACTATAAGCTTTTGGTACGATTTTCAATTAAAGGTTTTTGTTGTAGAATTCCCCCGGGCTTGACATGACCATGTAAGATGAAAATAGCCTGTTCCAGGCGTTCAGATGAAAACGTTAAGCCGCATATAGGCCACACCACACCTCCGGAGCTTTACGACACACTAGTGTAAAACTTCTGTCAGAGTATTGTTCTTATAGGCTCCTTGAAATCCAATGCTCGTGAAATAACTAAGCTTATACTGCTTTATCTATCTTTCTCTTGTCACCAAACTTGACACTTTGGACATATCACTGAGTCACCCACGAATCTCCCTACAGTTTGTAGTTGGAGCATCCACCAGTGTGAGAAAGGTCGTGGTTTCGGCTCATAATGTTACCTTTGATTTTAATACGCGTCAAAAAAACTGAACAACACAGCTTGTACTTACAGTTTGATCGTTTGTGTTTCTTCAACAGGAAGGAGCAGCACACAGAGAAGTTAAACATTTTCAGTTCACCGGATGGCCTGACCATGGAGTCCCTCCCCACCCTACTCCTTTCTTAGCTTTCCTCAGAAGAGTACGGTTTTACAATCCCACTGATGCGGGTCCCATAGTGGTGCACTGCAGGTAAATAAACCGGTTTACAACCTGTTTTATACTATTCTTTGAATTCCATCGCCTGTTCTCTTCGAGAGTCAAACCCTGAATCGTGCAATTTGATCCTAATTTGGCAGCCTAGACCAGTGATTCAAACGAAAGCTTTTGCGTAGGACTTTTCCCTGGTACTGTTTTATTATGTCGTACAAGGTGTTTTTAACTTTGAATGTAGGAACGGAATCCTAGAGTATGACCTCTCAAATGAAAGCTGCTGAGCAGTTCTGCCCTGCGTTACTCTTTTTTATGCTGTACATAATGGTTCTATCCTTTTATGTGTGGGTAAAACCTGAAGTTTACCCACTCAAATGAAATCAATCGAGCAATTATTTTCTGTGTTACTGTTCACTTATTCTGCCGTAGGCCAATTAAACTTTTTGTGCATGGATGAACTCCTTAGGTATGACCATTCAAATGAAAACTACTGTTTTTCAACATCGCCTTATGCAGTTGAAAGGTTAACATCCGTTTACTTTCTATTGCAGCGCTGGTGTTGGCCGTACAGCGTGTTTCATCGTTATAGATTCCATGTTGGAGAGAATCAAACATGAGAATACCGTTGACATATACGGGCACGTGACCGTGTTAAGAACGCAGCGTAACTTCATGGTGCAAACTGGAGTAAGTTGAGCTTTCTTTTCACTAATTCTCTGTTTGCATGTGTGGGGTGAATATTACGTCAAAGTCAAGCGTGAAGGGGAGTGCACAAGAATTCAAGCCCTTCAGACAGCGCCTAAGAAATGAGAGCGTATGAGAGTTGGGAGCAAAGCCCCTTGAACACGAGCAATTTTATTTGTTTATGAGAAATTGGCAAATTAAAAGTGACCACCAGTTTTTCTGCAGAAGTATGTCATGGGAAAAACTGGCAAATTTCCTATCTACACGAACAGAAAAAAAGTTGTTATAGAAAAATTGTCACATGAAAATTGGGTGTGTGCTCATCGCTTTTTGTAAAGATTGGAGGGGCTCTGAAACTTTTAAGATTTGATTGGAGCGTATGGAAGTTGGTAGACAACTTGTTGTTAGAGTTGGACAAATGTCGATTGTAGGAAAATTTCAGCAGATGAAAACTTTGGGGGAATAAAATTGCAGGTCATCTTTCTCGATTTATCTTATTCATCGATTCGTTCGTTCATTCATTCATTCATTCATTCATTCATTCATTTATTTCATTCTTTTTTTAGGAACAGTATATCTTCATTCACGACGCCCTCCTTGAGGCGGTAACGTGTGGCAACACGGAAGTACACGCGAGAAATCTTCTTCACCACATCAAGCGCCTCACAGAACCAAGTGAAGGAGGAATACTGGGCTTAGCTGAGGAATTCAGAAAACTTAGTAACCCCAACCAAGCCCGCCGACTGAAGCAGGGCACAGGGACCCTACCAATTAACAGATCAAAGAACAGACTGGCCAACATTCTACCTTGTAAGAATTTGACCCTTACTTTTGCGGGATTAGATTAAAAAAGTAGTGTACGAGACCTGCTTCTCTTTCACTTAAATTCACTGTTCTTCTCTCTTTTTATCTCATTAGATGAGTCAAATAGAGTGAAGCTAATATCTGTTCGAGGAGTTGAAGGTTCTGACTACATCAACGCTAGTTTTATTGATGTGAGTAACGACCATGCAGTTGTCTTTATGGTAAAGCATTTACGTCACACAGTCATCATTGTAAATATGATCTACAATGTAGCTTGCCACGAGTCTCATTTTTTAGCTCAGAGATTAGGACATTCGACCCGCTTCGTCTTTCATTAGCGGCCCAGAATTTTTGTGTATAGTTCTATGCTAGCTGTAAACTGAATACAGCTTTCCTCTACTTGGTAAAATTTACGTTGTCGTCTTAAGGACGGTGCCTCCTAATACAGATGTATTTTTCCAAAGTTATGTCTATGGGGAAAAAGTAGATCTTAGCAAGGGTTATTGGAATCCAAAGAGATAATTAATCAGGGATAATCAATCAACCATAATTCTGAAAAAGCGTTAAAATACAAAGAACGTATGGCGATTTCTTTCCAAATTTAATTTTCTTTTTGGATTCTGATTGCACTTGCTAAGATATGCTGTTTCCACATAGTTTTAAACCGCGCAAAAATATTGCTGTATTAGTGGGCAAATTCCTTAAGAAACCCGAATATCCCGAGATGGGCAGAATGTATGCGCAGTAACAAAAGGAGGCATCGTCCTTAAATTGTTTCTCTTTACATCGTCCTTAAATTGTTTCTCTTTACTCTAGGGCTATCGCCAACGATCTGCGTACGTCGCTACCCAAGGTCCATTGGAAGATACAGTCGATGATTTCTGGAGAATGTTGATGGAGCAAAACTCGAACATTGTTGTCATGTTGACGCAGCTACACGAAGGAAACAGGGTAAGCTAACTGATTTATGCATACATCAATTAATACCTTGTTATACGGTAAATTTATGTAAGCTCAGTGCTCGTGTCAAATTAAAGCTATCGAAAACTGCTTCTTTTTTGTGTTGTTGGTTATGATATACAATGTAGTTCTAGCTTTGGTGTTTGTGTATAAAATAAGTGGGACCATTCAAATGAACGCTATTGAGCAGTACTTTCCTGTGATACTGTTTATTGTGTTGTGCAAGGTGGCTCTACATTTTGAATTTGTGGATGAAATCCTAAAGTGTGACCATTCAAATAACATCTTGAGCGACTTTCCTGTAGCACTATTCGCGTTTCAACTATCATTAAGGGAAACTTTGTTCGAATTAGCATCCTGGGGTCAATTTTTAATGCTGCATTCTCCTCTCTCTTTTAACAGGAACGTTGCCACAAGTACTGGCCAACTGATCGGTCAGCTAAACACCAGTACTTCATAGTGGATCCAGTTTCGGAACAAGAGTTCCCAACTTTTGTAATCAGAGATTTTAAGGTCAAGGATGCCATGGTAAGTTTAGTATATCGCACGAGTCTCGGTCCAGTGGCGTCCACTTCCTCGAGAATTTGTCGTTTCTCATTGGTGCATTGAGCTTGCGAAAGCGAAAAAATCGTGGACGCGACAAACTCATACCCAGGGTTTAGCCTTTTATGAAGGGTCGGGTTATCGGCTTGTCGACTTACTAGCTGACGATGAGCAATTATATCAAAATGCCGAGTTCCCGGCATAAATTGAAAACGGAAGAGTTTACTTAAAAAAACCTGTCAGATTTTGCTGTACGATAACTTGCTTTTTAGCCAACTTAATAGTAAGGATCTTGAGTTCCATTAGTTATTTATTGGGAATCTATGTGTTTTCAGAGCGGCACAGTTCGAAATATCAAACAGTTCCACTTCTTTGGATGGGCCGATGGCAGTATAACGAAGAGCGGCGAAGGAATATTGGATTTGATCGGACAAGTACAGAGAACATACGAACAGCAAGAAGAAGAAGGACCCATAACTGTACACTGCAGGTAAATAATAATAATAATAATAATAATAATAATAATAATAATAATAATAATAATAATAATAATAATAATAATAATAATAATAATAATAATGGGCTGAGCTGACTTGTTAGTGGGTTGTAGTCCAGCATAGTCTTTTTTTTTTCGGGAAAACGCTTGGATTAAGAAAGTCTTTCTGATTACCGAAGTGGACGAGACGGTAATACGAGACCTATTGCACATTCTGGTTCTAATATACCCTTTGTTTTGTCCTCAGTGATGGTGTTGGTAAAACTGGTATATTCTGTGCCCTGTGTATCGTGCTAGAACGCATGCGTTCCGAGGGAGTAGTGGATTTATTCCAGACTGTCAAACTTCTGAGAACACAGAGACCGAACATGATACAAAATCAGGTATGTTGTGAAATATGTCAGAGAATAAAAACCTTAATTGATCGAGAGATTTTAAGCTCTTTCATTCCTAACAGTGCTTACTGGAAAGAACTGATTTGTGTCTTTCATTTGCATCTGTTTACTTTGTGACTTTACTCACAGATTTAAAAGATAGAACCACCCTGTACAGCATAATAAACATTATATTCTCCAAAGTTAGAACCACAGCACAGTAAGCAGTACCGTAGTAAAGTACTGCTTGAACCTAGTTCTGATCAAATTGTTTTTACTGTCTTAGGAACAATACTTATTCTGCTACCAAAGGGCGCTGGAATACCTCAGTTCGTTCGACCACTATGCCGTCTAACGTACCAGTGGCTGGAACTGAAACAAGTAGAGATAGTCACTCCGAGGTAGCGACACTTTGCATAGAGTTTATCGTCACCTGTCACGTTAGAGGCACGGAATCACGCAATACAATATCATTTGTGACAAAGACAATTCCAGTGACATAGGAGCCGTCACGTTGGTTAAAAATCAATGGTGGATTATTCTCAAGCAACTCACATTAACTGGCAGTTTTATTTACAAATTTTCTTAAACGAACATGGAGGTCATAGGCAGTAGATCGCTTGCCAAGAACGGAGCTGAAAGGACTAAGAAACACGTTTACGGCAGATTTTAGGCCGTCGACCTTGTGTGGAAAATTATTTATGAGCATGTAAATGGCTGAGACGAGTATAAATGCAGACATTAGAGTTCTCTTACAAGACTGCCTTACAAGCAGTGGAGACATATCATGCGTGCTGGAAATGATCATAGAATTCTTCAGCCGAAATATGGCGCTTATTATTTTATTGAGTGGGACTGGGATCTAACGAACGAATCTTTTTGACTCACTTTCTTATGGTATAGATAACAGCACCGTGCGTTAAGGGAAAATTTGTATTTGTCTAACAAACCTTTCTAACCTTGCCTCGACGTTTTTTCATTACATTTCTAAGTCTGAAAGGTGTAGGGGAGGGGGGAAGGGGGATTCGCGAGGGAAAAGCCAGAGCGCGAGTCGCGAGCTCTCATTCCCCTTTTCGCCCCTGACACGCAGGGTGATAAGCCAGAAGCCATGCTCGTATACACAATCGGAAATGGGAAAACGTGAAAGGAAGATAAAACGGTCTCTAGTTAGAATACCTTTACACATTGAGTTTGTTTTAAACCGAAATCGTTACAATTTGCATTAGCGTAGTCTGCTAATACAGCCGCCTCTCATCGCTACTGTCGCCGAGCGTTCGCTTAGCTTTCTGAGGTAACTGTCTTTGCAGACTAAATTCTGCAATGATCAGTAGTTTTTTTTATCATTTTATGCTTTTATGTTAAGCGTAGCTAACTAGCCACAGGCGAATCTGACAGACAATTAGACAGTTGGGAGAAGTAAGCGTTATTTTTTGTAATTATTTTCTTAGAGTTTTTATATTGAACGACTTTAACGCCAAAATTAAAAATAAGCAAAAAAACAAAGCTACGTTTACCCCATGTGGCAAGGTTGTGAACCCGCCATGTAATTGTATGTCAGATTCGGGAAAATTATATTCCTCGAGACTTCCCACTGATGTAAAAGTGTTATTTTCATTTAACATTTAGTTTTAGATTTCTAACGCCAGAGCGCTTTGGCAACCCTTTTTTTTTTCTTTTGATTATGTCTTGCTTTCCGTACTTACCTAAGGTTTTGCTTACTATTATATATGGAGTGTATCACTCCTTAGACAAAGGCCCATATCCATACGTGGTACAAAGATTTAAGTTAATGCTTCGAGACAGAACTTACGTTAGTGTTGGATGTCTAACAACACATCAATGATTTCGCAGAAGCAGTGATTTGGGTCTCATTATGTCTTTTCTTGACGGCGAAATTTGCCGGCTGTTGCCGAAGATTTGTCGGTAGAATGGAAACTGCTTGTTTGTTTTTTTTTTACGTACAAATATGGCTAGAAACGTCACCAAGGAATAATGCCACCTGAATCACTGTATAACCTGGGTTTTGATGGGAGTTGTGACCTCAGCAATATTGAGCATTTTGATATACTGGCATGGTCGATCAGTCTTAACTTATTTGATAATTATGGTCCCATCTTTGTCGGGAGGAGACAAGAGAAGAGACCTAGAATATAATTTAGAAATTGTTTTTACAAAGTGCTTGGAATTTGTCTTCGTTTCGATTTGCAGCCTGTGATACCCTGCAAGCAGGGAATTTTTCCGTGAAGGTCAAAGGAAACTCAACTTGCTGGTAAATACAAAAATAATTCCAAAGTGCTACTTGGTTTTTTTTAGCGGCCAATGTTCGTGTAAAAAGCTCTTTTTGCTGAGGTACACAAAGATGACATTGGATTTCACAAGACTGTCTTCAACTTAGAATTTATATTGAAATTTGTAATTACCATAGTTTTGAATGTACATAATCGAATACATAGATGAAGAGTTTGAATTCTATTTTTACAATATACCAAAATATAACCATTTTATGTAAAAGGGCTTGTAAAGTGCTCAGTTCATGCTTGTTACTGTTTAGCATGACAGAGATTTGTAAAGATGCAAGTACCACAAATAAAAAAAACACATACTTCCCACACAAGTTCAGTGTATTCAATTGAGCTCATTCGACGCTGTGCGCCTGCTTGTGTGTTCTTCTGTGCGCACGTCTGTTAATTCTTTCTGCGTTCCGTGACTAAAGTGACTAGAAAACCACAGGTAGCCCAAGCACATGGTACATTTTGTGCTTCTATAAGCCTGTTCCTTGTTGTTTATATATAATCCCACTTCGTCAAAATAAGTGTGAGAGAAGTGGCAACATTTTGAGCTTTTTAAATATGAAATCAAAATGTTATTATAACATAGCTCGCGCGCTGGTCCTACCGAATTCCTATTGAACCATCATGGTGTATTTAACAATTATCCTGCGAAATCGCGCGGAATATCACCTGATACTTAGCCGACGAGGCCGTAGGCCGAGTTGGCTAAATCAGGGGATATTCCGCAAGATTGAGCAGGACAATTGTTTTATTATTCAACAAATTCTCATCAACTACCATTTTCATAACGAGAAAAACTATGGTTCTATGATGAAAACGCTAAAAGCTAGCAACACGTAATAAAAATCAAAACAGAACTTCAAGAAATCGAAGTTTACTACCGTTCACTTAAAAAAAGACTTATTTACAAACTCATGTTTGGAAATGAGAAAACAGAGTAAAAAATACTGCTACCTTGCCGAGAATAAGTCCTCTTCCTGTGAAATAAAGTCTTTTCAACTTTACAACTTTCCGTGAGCAAGTGTGCTGCTTCGTTCGTAATACCATTTTCTTGGTTGAGTTCTCACTACGAAAATTCCAAGTCAACCTCTGGATATCTTTGTGAGCTGAAGCAAATACTTGTTGACTTTTTGAGAGCATTTAATCTTGGAAAGGTTCTTCCAGGGAGTTAAAATTTCCGGAGAACACTGCTAAAACTGCCTCGCTTTTCAAAATGTCCGCCAAACAAGCAATGAAAGAAACCTGCAGTGCACTTCCAAATATGGTCATTTACGTATATCGCAGGATATCCGTCATGTACAGATGACAGATATTGAGGGCTTCCTTACCATATATGGGCATAGTGACAATTTGTTGAATAATAAATCTCTTTATTATATGGAGGAGAGTGTTTTACTGGGAACTAAACCACTCGTAGATTCCATACGCCACTCCATCCGGGACCCGAGTGGCGTATTTTCCGTATGTCACGCTTTTGAGTGTCATATCGTTCAATGACGTCACGATTGTTGCTGAACTTTCCGATTGCCAATGGAAGAAACTAGCGAGGAACTTCCAAATTTTTCTCTTGGCATTGACCTTTTAGCCAGAAAGCAGCCAACAAGCAAGAGCAAGACCAACCAAAACGAAGCATGCAGTTGAGTTATGGATGCACTTGGTTTTTTCTGCCTGCAGCGACCAAAAGTGTCTTCTTCTCGAGCAACTCGGCGAGTATTAAAATGGCCAAGAAAAATCACCTTACAGCACTGAGAGTTAAACTAGAGAGAGATTACAACAGCGAAATTGTTGCAGAGTGTTTGACTTCTTAGGACGAGCAAGGAACTTTGTTGAAAAACGGAAGAAACTCGAACTTAATTAGTCTTAGGCGTTGTGTTTACGATTTCACTCATCGTCTTCTCTGAACGAATGTTCACAAAAGGTAGGTTTTATACGCAAAACTTTAAAAACCAAAATATCAAGACATGACACAAAATAAAACACAGTAAATGGAAGCGAACCGTTTAATAATGTGTCACACGTTTTCGGTGATTCCCTACCAAAATCAAGCTAAATAAGCACTGACAACCAGAAAGGACGAATTTTTTTCGGCTATATACTACACAAAATAACATCGTTTTACCTGCAGTCAATGTAGCTCTGTGTTCAAGCAGCTCCAAATGTTCAAACAAAATAAAACGTAATCCAAAATAAGTCGAATGATCGCTTTCCCAGTTGTTTGATTCATTGTTGTTTAACCACATTCCGTCCGCGGTCTCCACTTTGTTTTCTGCTCGTTTCAACTCAGACTCGCGGCTACAATGCTGAAATCATACAGCTTCAATCCGCTTTGAAGGATGAATACAACAGTTTTTTTTCAGGAAACATCAATCTTATACCACATCTTAGAGCGATAATTGGAAGACTTCTTCAAAAAATTATTCTCGTACGTTCACTTCGGAGCAATTTCATTGATTCATTCAGCTTTACAAAGAAACGCTGCAACTACGCGACAACACTTCGCAAGGTTTTGGCGCCTTTTTCTTTCAGTCATGTGATCGATTATTGTTCCTTTTTTTCTCTTTCTCGTTTTTTTTTTTCTCGTTCTTTCTTGATTTTTACGGTAACCAGTGACTGAGTTTTGAATCAACGGCGCACTGATTCGTATTGCTTATAATTTACGGTTTCAACGGAAGCGAAATAGAACTGCGGCACCTTGCGAAAAATTACTATTTCGACATTTCCACTGGCTATGTTATAAAACAATTGGTTCATGAAGCTAGAGTTCAAGAAGCTAGAGTTGCTCTCGGCTGCGCCTCGAGCAACTCTTACACTTCTCTCATGCTCTCCAAACTTCCCGCGTGCATCCATAACTCGATGTACGCACGCTAAGCATGAACCAATTGTTAAAGTGCCACTGGGACGAAAATTCATAGGTTTATTTCCGCCAAATTCTGTCGCAGAATATCGCGTTTTGTTCATATTTCCCCAGAAAACTGAACAACAAACCTTCCATCCTAATATTTTTTAGCTCCAAAGTCGCGTAAAATGTGTCCGCCATTACTGAAAACGTGTTCCTGGGTGATTGCGCAATTTAATAGCTTGTGACGTCAGAGGCTCACCTCAGTCGCGTTTCCTTGTGTTTTGACTGCATTCTCGTCCCCAGAGCCCACGATCCTTTTGGTCTGCGCCAAGGATCGAGACCTCTGGCAGGGACCAGGTCACGCGCAAGCGCAATAGCTGCCCATTTTTGTAACCGATAGTAACCGTTATTGTTCAAATCTCTGAGGCTGCGCACAAGAGCCGGAAGTCCGTGATTCGCGGACTTCCTGCTTCGGTCCCTGCCAGAGGTCTCGATCCTTGGCGCAGACCAAAAGGATCGTGGGCTCTGGGGACGAGAATGTTTTGACTGAAGATGTCTACCGTCGACTGCGAAAGCCTCCGAAGAGTATTTCTACGATTCGGAACAGTCTTTAGCTTCCGAAGCCTCTGGATTCATTCGGCAAATGAAGAATTTTTCTTACCGTACGATGTAAGAACTGATGGGAGGTTTCAACTAGTAATCTTGTCAACAAACTGTTTAAAGCTCTTTTTTCTCGCCATGTTATTTGAGTTATTTGGCGGGAGTTCAAAACATAAGCGAAATATGCTTAGACAATGATTGTAGTTCAGGCCCCAGTTGCTCAAAAAGTGGATAACTCTTTTTCAACGGATAAGTCGCTGTCCAGTGGTTAAAATTTATCGCTTCATCTCGGTTGTTCAAAGCTTGGATAGCGCTATCCAGCCAGCTGTTCAGCCGCTATCCAGCGATCGTAAAGTTGTCCATTCCAAGGTACGTTGTGTAACTGTTATCCACTGTAAACTTGTAGCAAAATAGACATGGCTATTCGAAGAATTGATCTTTTAAGCTGTGGAAATTTAGACAAAACATCTATGAAAACTTTAGACTTTGATGCTCGCGAATTCTCAACCATGGGTCGATCGATGTTACTGTTGGCGTGGGAGAAAATAAAAGAAGCGATACTTTGTCTGCCGTTGTTTATGTTCATTATATATTGTAAAAAATCATTGATATTTTTGGCCATTCTTGACATAGTCTGGGAAACTTTCTTGAAAAACCGTAATTGTTGTAGTCAGCTGGCAGGCAGCTTATCGTGTCTATCATAGTACAGTGGTCACTCAACAGATTGAAATACAAGTGCTTGGCGCTGCTAAATATTTTAAACAGTTTTATAGAATTCTTTTTCTGAGCCGAAAGAAGTGAAATAAATCAAAACTCTATTTTTCAAGAACTGGAGGCCTTGTGTGACCGGAATCTAAATATTTGTAGTCAAAATTAAAAGCCACAAGGAAAATTTTCCGCTGCTCAACAACAACATGCGGACCGCCGAGGAAACGAAGCTTTCGCTTCCCTTATTCGCTGCGTAAAAATAATAACTTGATATTTAATCATTTTTCTTAGGAGTTCATTTACTAAGATTGCTATGACAGGTAAAAGAAATAAAATTGTTAAACCCTAAGGCAAATAGTAGCGTGTGATATTTTTTCCCAACTTCAATTTCCACGCACCGACGATCCGATCGAACAACAACAACATTTTATTTGCATTCCCAATTACAAATGCCATTGCACATAGAAAAGAGAAAGAAAAAAGCTGCAAAATCGATTAATTTACAATTCCTGTGTCTATTGATCCATTTCTTAATGCAAAAGCTTCGTAAATGAAGTAACCTAATTTTTTAGAAGTGAAAGCGTCTTAAAGAGAAATACAATTTTAAGAATCGAAATCGGAATATTTACTAATAATATCGTCCACTAAAGATTTTCTAATTGCATCATATCTATTGCAAGATAAGAGGAAGTGTACTTCGTTTTCAACTTCATTTGAGCTGCAGCGTTGACAAATTCTCAGATGCTCAGCAAGTCTAGGGGTGGACTGTCTGCCATTTTCAATTCTTAGGTTGTAATTACCTAACCTAAGTTTCGCTACTACCCGAACCATAATGTCAATCGACTGTTCACCGACAGGGAATAAAGAGAGAAAAGTTTCTCCACATTCAGGATCGTATGTTATAAAATAAATGTCCATGCTTCTAAGCGATTACTGCTCTGAAATTAACACACGCGGAATTAAAAAAAGGAAAAGATAAGCAGTACAAACTACATCAGCTTAATCACGGCGGTCAGGATTGCATTCGCCGAGGATCTTCGCGCTAGCAGACGGCAGAACTTAAAGGGTTTTCCACGACGATAATAAATTTCAAAATACGTTGAAAGAAAATCAGTTTTGCACAATGGTGGATGCGTTGAAAAGGAAACAAACTATCACTTCAACTGCGTTATAAGATTAGGTAAGTTTACCTTTCGTCTTGTTCGCGCAGATAATGTTTTTTTCCAGTTCTTTTTTCCATATAGTTAGAATAGGCAATTGAATGATCGACCTCTGGGATCTTGCGACATGAACAGCCCTCTGGAAAAACTCGTCCATGAAGTGATCAAAATGCCTCTCGGGTTGAAATTCGCACTGTGTGAGTACGAACATTGTCCTTTTTTCCATTGCGGGTCCGCTAGCAGGGCTTCAATGAAGCAAATTACCAGCTCGGTGGTTGGATTTATTGTTGTAGCATTGTACAACACAAGTGCTACCTGTCATTACTGCTGTAGCAAGGAAGATTTCAAAGTCGTGCAACAAACAGTTGGCAACAAATCTTTCCTCGAAGACAATTTACTTTCCCGTGGGAAGTAAACCATGTGAAGGCACCAGGTTTGAGGTGAGCCTCTGACGTCACTTCCGCTCATTCGCAAGCCAGCTTCCGGAACAAGGGCCAGTAATGGCGGCCGCAAAATCTCGACAAAAACCGTCCGAAAAAAGCAACTTCTAGTCGTCGTAATAAGTTGAAATTTGGCAGGGTGACTAAGAACCACAAACTATGTTCGAAAATGTAAAAACATGGAATACCAAAATTCTGGTCCCAGCTAGTGGCACTTTAAGTATCCGTCCGCAGACTTCAGCGCACAAATATTCTTATTTTATTTAGACACTCACTAGCACTCTCATTAGACCGATTCGCACCCAAAACGCAATCAAGGCAAAGGAACGCTCATTATTTACCAGAGGGGAAAGAGGATGGGTGAGAAATTAGCAAATTTTCCTCTCTTTTTTTTTTCATGTCCCCCCTTAAGAAAACTGGATTTTTTCAGGTCCCCCCTATTCTATTGGCAAAGCATTTCAATGCCCCCCTCCCCCTGCCATAAATTAACAGTTCTATGGTATGTATGCGTACCGTTTTTTCGTGGGGGCATGATGGCGTAGCGCTTAGCGCATGTTTGGATTTCAGATCGGAAGGTCTGGACCCTGTCATCGTGTCTCAATATTTCCTTTCAGACAAAAACCAGTACTCCCACTATCTTTCTACACCCAGATCATAAATGATTAGCGGCTATATACTGCCGGAGGTGACGCTGTAATGGGCTAGAGTCAAGGGGAGTAGCAACACTCTCAGTTACTTCATGTTACAGAAAGCGGGTTAAGCTTCTTCTATTTAATTTAGGCGCCTTATGGCTCGCGTGTGATCTACCAGACAATTTTAGCAAATAAACGCATTTTCCAAGAGCCTGCCACTCTGCCACAGTGTGTAGTGGTCGTAAACCGTAGGTCGTCACTAGATGCTGCCAAATTCCTCTCTAACTTCATCCAGTCCGAGTCACTGCTTGAAATACCAGTACTTGTCTCCTCATCGGATGAAAGTACAATTCTTGGTTGCTGTGCCGCAACCAAGGATTGTATTTTCTGCCGTCCAGTATTTGACCGACAGACGTGAAACTGATACGCTTGACTTTGTCTAGCTTTGTCCATTATTTTGGCAGGTTATGGTGGCTAAAAAGATATTTTTCTAACTCACCCACTTACAGTCAGTCTGCTTAAGCCTCCGTTTATTGTTAGTTTCCCCTGCCAGTTATAATTGCCATAGCGTTTTTCATTTCTTTTTATTCTTGTTATATTAACTTCTCTGATTTGCTCGGATAGTTTCTCGTCGCTTAATGTCAAAAAAGTGTTCAAATGCCTTTTTCACAAACTTGCTTTCGACAGCATAGTTTCTTGAAAAGTTGGTGACGGCTACCATTCCCCTTGAGTTTTGAACATTTTCATGACGTTTTGAAAATTTAAGCCCCCGGCACGTGTTGTGTAAATCGTCCAACGAGCCGACCAAGCGGCTGGTCAGCGGTTACCTACTCTTCCTAAGTTTATATTGACGTGAGGAAGTAAATTATTCAATAACCGCCCCCACCCCACCCCCCCCTTGTTTATGAAAACTAGCAAGCACACCCTTCAGAAATCTGGGGGTGGGGGAGTATATTTCTAGATTAACCTCTGCACTGATTTGATTGATTTAATTCCTATTTAGTTATTCAAAGCTTATGATAAAATGGGTTAATTTGTGCTCCACTTGAGTCTGGTACTCCGCTTTTAGCTGTTCCCTCTGGAGGTTGAGCTTTAGAGTGTGGGTCATCATATTCCCCGTAAGGCTGGTAACGATATAAATAAGACATGTGATGAATAATGGACATGCTTAGGGTAATAAACAGCGGCTTTATCAATTTGTTCGGTTGCATTTGTCCTTGTGTTTTCAGATTAACCCATCGCTTCGCTGATTCGATTGATTTAATCCCCATACAGTTTTTCATAGCTTATGGTGAAACGGCTTAACTTGTCCTACACTTAGGTCTGGTTTAAGCTGTTCCCTATCAAGGGCAAGGGCTTTTGAGTGTGGACTCATTATTCCCTGTACGTAGAGTTTGTATACGTAGAGTTTGAAGTAACGCTTTAATAAAATCGGTGCTAGAAACCTTTTGACGAAGTTGACCAGTTTTGGTCTGACGTACATGTATGAACGCGGGTGCAAAATATGCAGAAAAGGAATTGTCAATGAATACTGATATATGTTGCCCATTCAAGACAGGAAATCAGACGGTAGTTTCATAGAGGTTTTCGTATTCGCCAGCCGAGGGGCTTTTGAGTGTGGGCTCATTATTCCCTGTACGGCTGGCGATGATAGCACCCTTTTCTCATTACAATTATCCTGCAAGCAGAGGTTTCTTGGTCGTTCGGGCGTGTACGTCAGTTTAACCAAAACTTGTCAAAAGGTTTCTACCATCGATTTTATATAAGCGTCACTTCAAACTCTAGACAAATCTTAGTAAAATAAGGCATTAACAACCGCTGCTTACAGAATTCAGAATTTAGGCTGATCAATTAGATCGACAAAACTAGATTGCCCCACTAATGTAATTTTTTTGTTAACATCTCATGCAATTCAAGACGTTTAATTGATTTTCACAAGTTGTAGTAAAGCAAATGACATTGTCAGTCAGAATCAAGATACTTTCAGCTTTTCAAATTCTAACTGCAAGTTTCCTACAGTTTAGAGTAAACTTTTATTTAGGAAGCAAATGTTTTTTTGGTGAACTCCACAACTGAATTCACAGCTGAATGAACTGCCTCCTGATTATGAGAGAAGTTTTGTAAAAATAAAATGCAAATAATCCTGCCATGAACAACAAGTTTGCAATCACAGCGCGCGCACCTTTTCACAACTGATAAGCCAGTATTCGTAAGCTTTATTAAAGCAGTTGAGAGCCGGTTAACACCCAGCTTCTTCTTATTTATTCGACTAAAATCCTGGACGTCGGTAGGATCGACTGAAAGAAATCCGCAGTATCTCGCAGAGGTTTCTTATTTCCTCGTTCACAGAAACAAAAGGCGACCAATGAAACTGTTGCGATAGCAACAGCGACCTATAAACCTAAGATCTGGAAGCGATATGTAGATGACACTTTTACAATCTTAGGTGAAGACCATGTAGACGGCTTTCTACAACTTCTAAACAGTCAACAGCCTACTATTCGTTTTACCACGGAAATCGAGAAAGATCAGTTAAACTATTCCCTTTCTCGACACGTAAGTTTCAAGGGATTTAGACGGTCTTCTCACCACCAGTGTTTACAGAAAGCCCACCCACACTGACCAATACCTAGCCTATGATTCACACCATCCTCGGTCAGTGAAACGTGGTATTGTTAAGTGTCTATACGATCGAGCCAAACATCTCACATCAAAACCATCAGTTATCTCTGAAGAAAAGAAACATTCATCATCGGTACTTGTTTCAAACGGATATCCTTCTTCACTTATACGAAAGCTCACAAAGACAACAAGACCAACAGCCAACAAAAAATCTACGCAGAAATTTAAATCTACTGCGGTTCTACCCTACATAAAAGGTGTATCAGAGTCTCTTCGCCGCTGCCTACAACAACAAGGCGAACGCACCGTCTTCAAATCAGACACAATTCTTAGGTCTCACTTAGTGGGACCGAAGGACGCCCTTGAACCAACTAAACAAGATGGTGTCGTCTATAAGATTCCATGTGAGTCATCAAAGTATACATCGGGGAAACAGGGAGAACGATACAAGAAAGGATAAAAGAACACGACAGAGATTTACGGCTTGCTCGTACGCAAACCTCCGCAGTTTCGGAGCACGCTAACGAAACAGGGCATCTTCCAATTTGGAAAGAAATTAAGTTCATTGATCGTGACCCTCACTGGTACACACGTAGGGTCAAAGAAGCTATCCATATAAGACCTGACTTCATCCTAATTACATCAATAGAGATAGTGAAATCGAAATTCCTGAAGCTTGGATACCTACGATCAGAAAGCACAACAGGCGATCAACCACAAAGCGGACCTGTGGGGGAACAACATCTAATAGTCGGAATAATAACGAGGATCGAAATGCGCCAATAACAGCGAACCAACATGCTACATATAGCGACACGTAAACAATCGACCTCATCGCCTGATGAAGATTGGAAGTATTGCAGTCGAAACGTCGCAATCAACAACTCAAAGCGATTCCATCATGAGACAAACGAATAAACGTTCATCTCTCCACTGAAACTTCTGCTCGCAGGATACACTTCGATACACTACACTATTCATACTTTGTTTAGAATCCTGAACAAAAAGTTAGTATCAAAAGATTGACCCATTTAAGCTTTTATTTCAATTTAAGGAATTAAATTGATTTCACTAGCAGCGGAAAAACTAACATTTTCATAATCAAGATAGTTTCAGCTTTTCAGATCCTAAGTACAAGTTTCTCATAGTTTAGCGCAACTTTGACTAGGAAGCAATTCTTTGTTTGGTAAACTCAACACAGGGGCACCAAGTGGTTCGTTTCGGGGAATATCTGTTCGGAAGGCCTAAAATCGGCTGAGGTATTCGGAATTAATTCCAGTGAAACTAGAGATTCTTATGCGAAACATCATCCCAGACTTTCGACAAGACTTCCGTAACAAGAGCACTTATTAATTCTTATTGTTTTCGGAGGGACAAATACAATTGTCGTTCAGGGGTCGTTGGAGCCCTGAAGTCCCGAAATTTTTGCCGTGGAGCCCGGATACTGAAGCCTTTTTCAACTTGGAGCCCAGGCAAAAATGATAATTTAGGATAAAAGGAGCCCTACAGTAGAGCCATGGAGCACTAGAGCCCCATTTTTTTTTATCTTGAAACCCTGGAGCTCTGGAGCCCTAAACCCCTTTAGGACCCTGATTTTCGGAGAGCTATCACCAGGTCGGAAATTCGGTGGATTCCTAGGATTCTGTTTCCTAAAATTTTCTGCAGCCTAAACTTTCAGCTAAAAACTGTGAACAGATCAATCTGTGTAAGCTAGCTTACACACATATGCTAAAAAGAAAACAGAAAATGATATTTCAACTATTTTGCTAAAATTCTCTGGTTGGGTGTCCCCGAGAGTTGTGAGATAATGATGTACTAGCACACGCACAAAGCATTATTCATCTTTGACAGGTCCAGCAGTATTTCGTATCAGCGTCACTAAGTACTCATCGAGTAACGAGTAAAACTGACCTCGCTAATGACCTGCTCGTTATCCCAATAATTAAGAATTACTTTCAAAACTCTCCACGAAGCCCTTCATTAAGACCCAACGGAAGGCCCTAACACTCGTCAGTAAATGAACCTCTTCAGAAAAACTCTTGTTTTGAATAGATGCGTTCAGTGCAATAGCTGGCTTTCAATGACTCCTATATTGGCTAAACCGAAACGCTCATTAAACACACACAGATTGACAAACTTGCACAGTCAGATTTACTTACAAAAGAGAACTGTAAACGACCAAGAAAGATTGGGTACACTTGAGTACACTCTCCTCCACAGAGGCTCCTGTTAGTAAACACTAGTGAAGAAAAATACGGGAGTAGGAGCGCTGGAGAGAGAAAACGGGAGGGCGGGAAACGATGGAAAGAGGGAAAAAGCGTCCCTCGCGCGCTTTAATGTTTTCTTTTTCCCTGCCTCCGCGCGTTTTTCCCATTAAGCGTGCAGTCAAGGCGCCTCTGCAGGAGGCCTCTGCGGGGGAGAGAGAAGCAGTTTTCCTTTTCGAAAAAGGAAACTACCTAGTTGTCGACAACTAAAAATTTAGCGTTTAGTTGTCGACAACTAATCTCACACCGCGTTTTTTAGTTGTCGATAACATTTAGTTGTCGACAACAAATAGTTGTCGACAACTAAATGTCTAGTCTGTGGAGGCCCTAATAAATTCATAAGCTTCTACGGTTTCTTTAGGATTCCTCACCAATTTAACTCTTAGACCTATGTACATCTTATGTTACTTCGCTGTAACTTGCCCTTAGCAAATTAATAAATAAAATAATTAATTAAAATTAAAATAAATAAAATAATGATCCACTGCCTTACGCACAGAGCATTATTCATGTTTGACAGGTCCACCAGTATTTCATAGAAGCATCACTAAGCGGTACCCATAACGAGTAAAACAGACCTCGCTAATGACCTGCTTGTTATACTGATAATTATGATTTACGTTCAAAACTCTTCACGAGGCCCTACATTAAGACGCAACAGAAGACCCCGACACTCACGAGTAAGTGAACCTCTTCAGAAAAACTCTTGTTTTGAATAGATGGGTCAATGTAACAGGCTTATAATTACTCCTATATTGGCTAAACTGAAACGCTCATTAAACACACACCGATTGACCAACTTGCACAGTCAGATTTACTTACAAAAGAGAACTGTAAACGACCGAGAAAGATTGAGTTTACTATTTGTGTCACCTCTTGCCACGATCGAGTATTAACGATGGATGACTCATCCCAAGTCATCGAATACAACGCTTCCTGCTCTCTAGATATTTCTATCTTTATTTTGTCGCTTCAAAACTCAGCAATTGTGTATATAATCATTAGTGTCGGGAACATCCTGTTTTCATTGACTGCTCTTGTAGGCAATACCGTGATTTTACTGGCCCTTCGTCACTGTACATCGCTTCATCCCTCATCCAAATCACTCTTCTACAGTCTGGCTGTATCTGACTTCGTCATCGGTCTTTTTGGGCAGCCCCTGTTTGCTGTCTACACTCTGGCCATCGCGTGGAATGATGCCGAACTTTTCTGCTCTGTCGGGTTACCGTACAGCTTGACGGCTGCTTTTCTAGCACTTGTTTCTCTCTGGTCTTTGACAGTCATAGCCTTGGACAGATATCTTGCTCTGATTCTTCGCTTCAGCTATCGTGCGATCGTGACGGTCAAACGAATCGTCGTCGTTCTTGTATCAGGTTGGCTCTTCATTGCTTTCTGCACGGCTTCCATAACCCTGGGTATCCAACTACGACAGATAATCAGCAATTTTTTTTTGCTGTTTTGCATTGTGTCCTCGTCATGTTTTTATATTAAGACGTACTTTACTCTGCGGCGACATAAGCTTCAAATGCAAGGCCAGAGCTCGTTTAGCATGGCGTATTATCGGAAATCACTAAACAGCATGTTTCTTGTGTTCTGCCTCTTCCTGGTCACCTACCTTCCTTTTGTGTTTGCCTTAGCGGCTACTACAACGCTTGGTTTTAGCAGCTTATCCCTCCTTGTGCTTGACATCACGTCTTTCGTAGGTTTACTGAATTCCTCGCTCAATCCCATTGTGTATTGTTGGCGGATCAAAGACATTAAGACGGAGGCAAAACGTGTTATCCGAAGTGTGTTTCCATGTTGCGCAGCAATCTCGCGTAAACCTCATTCTAATCGTGTCATCCCAGTTAACACGAATTCCGTAGCGTAATCACTGTCGTTTTCAGCGTCGCCCACCGTTTGCAACACAGATCGGCGATAATTAAATCAGGACACACGACAAGTTCCATCTGCTAGAGTAAATCGTCTAAGAGTGGCACGGTGTTAGTGGTAAGGGCACCGAATATAACCTTTTCCCGTCATCCCCTGTTCAAAATAATAATAATAATAATAATAATAATAATAATAATAACAATAACAAATAAATAAATAAAAAATAATAATCTAACATTTATCTAGCGCTGTTTTCCCGTGGTTCAACAGCACTTTTCAGATGTTTAAAATATTTGCTAAAAAAATGCTTAACTGTCTACATGTAAAAAAAGAAGAAACTATCCTTACTTAAAAAAAAAAAAAAAAAAGAAAACAAAACAAAACGAGAAAATCAGCTTCCGTGGTAAGCAGTTATAAAAAGGTGTTTTTTGAGTCTCCATTTAAAACTGTCAACTGATGCTGAATCTTTGACAGGTTGGGGTATGGCATTCCACAGCGATGCCGCAGCAACAGCAAAAGAACACCCACCATAAAATTTAAGATTATAGGTAAGATTCAGAGACTGCTAGCAGTCCCTTTCTGGGTAGTCGAGAGGGCGCGCGAACAAGTAGCGCACGTTCGTTCCAGGTTTCGGCTTTCTCGCCAATGGCTATTTGGGGCGCCCTCTCGACTATCCAGAAAAGGGCTACTAGCAGGCTAAGGTAGGATTCGAAAGCACGTTTTTTGCAAATGAACGAAGTAATCTTGGAGGTTGATAATATGTAAGCAAGTCAGTTAGATAAGTAGGAGCGTGGTCGTGTAGCGCTTTAAATGTAATCAAAAGTATCTTGAAGTTTATCCGCTGTTCGATAGGAAGCCACTTCTGTAGTTCCATGAGAAGAGGCGTTATGTGATCATACTTTTTGGACTGGTATACTACTCTTGCAGCTCAATTTAACACTCGCTGGAGCCTATGTAGTAAATATTTTGGAGCACCATTTAGCAAAGAGTTGCAATAATCAATCTTTGAAGTTACAAAGGCATGGAACAGAGTTTTAGTAATTTCAGTCGAAGGAAACTTCCTAATCTTGGATATGTTGCGCAGGTAGAAGAATGCAGATTTACACAGTCAGCAGTAACATGAGGGACCATGGACATAGAATCATCCAATACAACACGAATGTCTTTTGCCGTTAAAGAACAGTTAACTATCTCGTCAACAATGGCCAAATCGTGCACATCAGGTCTTGGGCGATAGGAAGACGAAAATACCAGCACCTCAGTTTTATCCTGACTTAGACTTAACTTAAAGACCACAATGACCTTTCCCGTCATTCCGTGTTTAAAGAACCACAACGATGCACTCTGAGCAAGAATTTATATCACATGATCGACTAGAAGGAACACATTAGCTGCCAGAAGAGGGAAGATTCGTCAACCAAAGCCCCTGAGCTGTAGAAACTGCACGGCATTATGAGAAATGTAGTAACCCATTTGACTCAACAAATCAACATCTCGCTTTGTTTTGAAGGGTGATGGCGACAGTGATTTCTTTCCGCTTTCCTTTCCTCCTTTTCGTGAAGGACTGCGATTGCTTCCTCTGCTCCTGCTCCTGCTTTTCCTCGATTTCCTTACTTTGCCAGACTTGTGTCCTGCGGGCTGAGGAATCACAGGAACCCCAAGCTTAGTGTGAGGGTCAGCGTGACTGTTGATTACGCAATTACAACATGGCTGCAAATATAAGGATTTGTATGGGAATCCCGGTAATAGATTCAAGAAGATAGGTATTACGCAACAATTCTCAATAAAAAAAAAGCCTTACCTTATTTTCGTGGTGTGTTTCTTGCTTTCTGGTGTGGTTATTTTGTTGATTTATCGCGATTTAAGAGATTTCTTTAATTCCCGTGGAAACACGGGAATTAAACATGTTTAAAAAAGCCTTACCTTATTTCCGTGGTGTGTTTCGTGCTTCTGGTGTGGTTATTTTGTTGTTTTATCGCGATTTAAGAGACTTCTTTAATTCTCGTGTCCAACAACTGTCCACATGATATTCTCTGATTGATTGCCCTTCTACTAATCGTGCCCGTTTTGAAGGAATGCAAATGAAGGTTGCTTTACCAACATATTAGCATACTCGCGTGACAAGTCGCGTGGATTTTGCTCGAGACTATTGCCCCACAGGTATTGTGGTTGATAGACGGTGGTGTAGAAACTAAAATAGGAACACCCAGAGACCCAGGGACGTAAAGACCTAGGGACCTGGAGACCCACAGACCGATACCCAGATATCCCAGAGACCCAGGGCCCCGTTTCGGCGAAAGTCCCGATAACCTTTCGGGCCCGGAAGGCTATTTTATGTGCGCGATGTTTGCATTAAAAACTCAAATTTTGTTGGTTTTTTAAAAGCTTAGCAATAAAATTCTAGGTTGATAAAACAAGTCAAGCTGACATGCGGACTATAAACTACACCAACGTTCTGTAGATTTTGATTTTAAAATATAGCTCTGGGCCCGAAAAGTTACCGGGACTTTCGAGAAACAGGCCCCATGTACCCTTCTTGAAGAAACTCGAAGATCCAACGACCCTTAAACCTTGAGGCGTTGAAACCACACACGTGGCCTACACACTTCACAGGTTCACAATTCAGGCACAGTGACACTCGAAGTGAAACTTGCAAGTCTGACGTACAATTCTCGGTTCTCGTTATCTTCGTTCAACTCGTTAATCCCAAAGTGTGAATAAAAACGCAGTGGGAGCAACAAAACAAACTGGCGTCCATTTCTGGTTCGGTATATGCGCGCACAGCGCAAGCAATAAAGATCCACACATAACTTGCGAAAAGAATAATAATTCCTTTTTATTTCTCGAATATAAAAATGATTCAAACAAAAAATGAAAATGGTTATACAGTCTTTTTCCATCATTTTTTTATTTATTTATTATGATATGACAATAAAAAAGAATAAAAAACACATCACGATAATACAAAAGTTACAATAAGTGAACAGGTGACAGTGGCTATCAATTTTTACAGTAAGGTTTTTCGAGAACCTAGTAAGAATCCGGCAAACATTTCCACACGATGCTTTCTTCAACAGATATAGAAGTGAACATTTTCTTGAAATATTTCACTCAGTACACTTACTCTCTCCCTGAAATATAGGTTTTCACATAGTAAAGTTCAAATCAAGTGTCGAATATGTTAAAGGGGCAAGGAACATACTCAAACTTGCGTTCAGTTCATCCCCCCAATCAGAATTTGATAAAGGTGAAGAATCGGACACGGCAGAACTTGCTGAATTCCACTATGCCTCAGGAATCGGTGAAACATAATTTGATGACGAGCAAGTTTCTTGTCTACCCTGGGTTCCAGAAGTCTTCTCGCTGTCTCATCCCTCTAATATTACACGCCTCTTATGTTTCTTGTACACTTCGTCAAAATATGCCCCTTATGTTTCTTATATTTTAGCTTGCAAAAGCGTGCCTTTTCGTCCTGACTTCTTGTCAGTGTTGTATTTGAGACGCGTACTCTGTTTTTACTGGCGTGCAGAGGTGAAGTATGCAAGAACTAGATCAGAATGGAATCAAGCAGCTTGCAAACATCAGAAATGGTGGGTAAAATTTGGCGCGAGCTTTTTCTCTTTCTTTAGTGCACGTGTGGCAAAGGCAGCCCTTTTGTGGAAATGGTGGAAGTCTTCTTGGCCCAACTTTCACTTGCGATGCAACGCTTATTCTTTGAACTCGTCTCTGCTCTTGGATTGGATTCTGGGGAGATGGTAGAATGAATGATTTTGCAATGTCGATTTCCTAGGATAATGTTTGCGCTTGGGTTAAACACCATGCCCGCTGCATAGCGGCCTGCCTAGGTACCGCCTCACGGCGCAAGCCCATTGTCAGTCTCATCCATGATTACTGACTGTTGACAAAGAAATAACAAAAGTTAGAAATAACAGTCGAAATATAAATCAAAAGTGTTGTCCACTGTAGAAGGGGTCTTACTAAGAGAAAAGTAATCCACACGTAATGAACACAAACGAAAGACGAAAAGACGACATTCTAAGTTTGTCCCAGTGTTAACGGGTCTCATCCAGTGTATTTGCTCTCACTCAATCTTCTTTTGTAGGTAGAATGATGTCAGCCACTGAGAGCATCCAGTTTGCTTACGTAGAAAAACTGCTGTTCTTCCAACCACCCTCTTCCCTCTCTCGGGGAACTTGAAAAATTCATAATTTCTAAAACGCATGAGACCATTTTTGCTTATATCCCTCCTCTTTTACTTTGTCGATTCGGGAGACTATCTCCACTTAGTTCTCTTTCAGTCTCACATACAAAGTTACAATTACGGAGAGCGGCCAATCACACACTAGTTTTTCGGATAACTTTGAAAAGCCAAAAGAGTGACATATTTTAATCAGAGGAAACCCAAAAATACTTCTTCACTTTTGTTTAAATTCGCTCTACCAGTTCTCTGAAACTATAATTGGATGTTTTTATACTGGAGACGGATAATCCGTCTGGGATCAAAACTTGGGCAAAGAAAGTTAGTTCGTCTGTTCACGTGTATCAGCATAAAGACGAGCACAAAACGGATTAGGAGTCTAGACGAACTTCGGTTGTGCGCCCTCCAAGACGAACTACCATAGTTATTTCGTCTAAAGGTATAATCCTTCTTGTGCCCGTCTTAATGCTGAGGCGCATAAGCAGACGCACTAACTTTCTTTGCCGAAATTCGTCCCAGACGGATTATCCGTCTCTAGTATAAAAACGGCCATAAAGTGTGTTTGGCTGCGGATCGCAAGGATGGAAATGGATTGCAACTTGAAAACATCAGGTTGAAGTTTCCCCTTGGCTTGTTCGCCAGAAACTGACTATGGTTTGTTCATCCTTTGAGAAAAACATTCGATTTCCTTCTTTTGACGTTCTAGGAGTATTCCCCTGTACAAGAAACATGAGAAAACGTATTTAATTTAATTTTCAGCACATTTCTCAACCCAAAACGTCCAACCAAAAATCAGCCACCTTCGAAGTCAAGTGAATAATACAATTCAAAATGAAATAGAAGATACGACCTCTATGCAACATCTGTTTGCCAAGCAACGACAATTTATGGCGACGCTGCCTTTACCAACCCTGCCCGGCAAGCTGGTGCTCTGGGCACCAAAGCATGAGCATTAGAAGAGAGGGGAAGAGATTCTGGGAGCTTTTCTTCTTGGTGATTCCATAAAAGATAGAAAGTACTAACAGTTGTGGAGGCAATTTATATTAATTAATTAGCTTAAATTAGTTGTTAAGACTCAAAAGAGTTACTTACCATCATGCACTACCATCGACGCTTCATTCTCTTCCACACTAGTAACAGTATCAGTGACTATTACATCATTTTCTCTCCTTGATTTTTCGCTCATGTATGTCACTTTCTCATCGTCGTCATCCTCAATTGTTATCAATTGTCATCCTCCGTCGTTATCACAACTTCGTCTGGCGCGAGGGGTGGGCTGAGAGAGGTTTAACCCCGATCCGGCTCCACCCACTTTTTGGTGCCATTAATAACAAAAATAGTCAGTGATCAGTTTCAGCGTTTCCCCAGTTAGATCTAAATAAATTTTTATATGGACCAAACACGGCAATGGAATAGAAACGGAATACTCTACAGGAGTTCAAATCGCCTTGCTCTCATTTTGCGTGCGCTTTTGAAGAGTTTGAATCTGCAATCGACGGAAGTTGAAGAGATTGAACAGACAATCGACGGAAGTTGACACTCTCACTATCATATCTTGATCATATCACCACTGGCAATACTAGTATTCCTGTTGTTACATCTGTTAGGAATCTGGGGGCGTCCTTCGATTCAAACCTTAATATGATAAGCCATATAAATGCAGTATACCAATCGTATTTTTACCATATCCACAATATAAGGCGCATCAGGACGTTTTTGTCCTCAGACACTACTAAAGCGCTAGTTCAGGCTGCATTTATGGCGCAAATGGATTATTGTAACAGCCTACTTGTCGGAGTCCCAACCGTGCACCTGTCAAAGTTACAAGTCTTAACAACGGCTTCAGAATGCTTCAGCCGAAACTGAGCGAGACTGGTCACGCAACCTTCCAGATTTAGAGGAACTTACCCGGCGGCGCGAAGATTTGAATTTTATTTTCGTGTGGTAAAAACAATATTTTACGAACGAACGCAGCGAGTGAGTGAAATATTGTTTTTTACCACGAAAAAATAAAATTCATATCTTCAAGCCACCGTGTAATTTTCTTTTTATTATATGGACAAGAGTATTTTTGCACAAACAACAGTGTAAGAGCGGGAAATGACGTCATCGATATCCTCACTAGTGAGGATATGTAGAATACTTCATGGATTGGAAAGTGTGTGCAGCACAGTCTTAATTTCAGTTTAAAGTTTATAAATCCAATCTAGCTGGGGGTTTCCGCACTCGGACAGAATATCGCCTTTCAGGAATAGGCTCACTCAGAGTTGGTGGACTGCTAGCTGCAAAGTCAGCTGCTATTTAGCTTGGTGGTGGAACATCAGCCTCCATGCTGCGGGCTGCTGTCTGCTCAGTGGCTTCAACCACTGGGTCTCCATGACTCTCAAGCCGGATTGGAGGTTCTGAGGTCTGGGTAACAGGGGTACTGCTTGTTGTCAATGGAATTCTAGAATCTCTCAGTCTGTGTGTCGACGCCACACTACGCCAGGTTTGACTTCTACTTCGTAAGGTAGGGGCCCAAGTTGTGTTCGGATGACCAGTGTACTACCAGTACTACCAGTGTAATTTCGTGCGATCACTCTCTGGCCAATGGAGAATTCTCTGGTTACAGCATCACTCTTCGTGATGGTTTGGTCTATCTGTCGGTTGCTTATCTTCATGCAAGATTTGCAAAGATGTCTTCAATGCGAGGTAGAGGGTACTGCCTGCTTGCAGTTCCGGCATTCACTGTGACCTTGTAATCACCACAAAGTCGAACAGAACCATCTTTCTTGGGGACAGGCACAATAGGGGTGGCCCATTCACTCCACTCCACTTTGGTGAGAATACTTTCATTCTGGAGTCTTCGAAATTCCTCCTCCACCTTCGGCTTTAACGCATACGGCACTTGTCTAGCCTTGAGAAAGCGTGGTTGGCTGTCCTCTTTAAGAGTTAACTCTGCTTTGGCTGATGTAAATGCCCCCAGTTTATCTTCAAAGAGATCCGAGTACTTGTCTAGCATAGTGTCCAAACGCTCTTTAGGACTTAAGGTAGCTGTTGGAGCTTGCAGTGACTTGATTGAACACCAGTCTAGGCGTATCTTTCGTAACCAATCTCTTCCCATCAAAACAGGACCCTTACTCTTGACGACATACAGATCCAGCAATTCCCTTTGGTTTTGGTAGTCCACGTTTACTTTGAGCACTCCCACTGGTGTAATGTTTTCCCCAGTGTAGGTCTTCAAGAACAGTCCAGTTTTGTGTAAGGGATTATCGTTAATTTTTTGCTGGTAGAGGTCAAACAAAATGATCGACACCGCCGAACCTGTGTCCAGTTCCATCTTAAGTGGTTTGCCATCAACATTCTAATCCACCCAAATAATACCATTGCTCTGTTCATTTACATTGTGTACCTCTTAAGTGGCTGAGAGACATCATAAGCATCAACACATTAACATCAACACCAACAGCATGTACCTCGGGGGTTTTCGCTGCTTGTTTAGGCTTGCCTTGCTGTTTGGAACGACAAACTTGCTGGATATGTCCATGTTTTCCATAATGATGGCAGATTTGATCTTTGTAAAAACAATTGTACGCCATGTGTGTTCCCCCCCCCCCTACAGCGATAGCAATAGCGGGTGGTCACCGGTTTCGCTGCTGTTGCTTTGTTGCTTTCAGCCAACTGGGACTGGGTCGAGCTCACTTTGTAATTTGGAAGCACCGCGGATGGCAGTTTCCATTGCTACAGCAATCTCCACAGCTTTGGAATACTTCAGTTTGGCTTCTGAGAGCAATCGCTTTTGAATCTGTATATCTCGAAGTCCACAGACCAGTCTATCTCGTAGTGCTTCGTTCAGATTCCCGCCAAAATTGCAATGTGTCGCAAGCTTCCTTAGCTCAGCCACGTAAGACAAAATGCTTTCCCCTTCATCATGCTAGTTTCTCTTGTAGAAACGAAATCTTTTCCGCAATTTCCAAGGGCTTCGGGCTCAAATGCTCCTGTAGAGTGGAAACTGTTGAAAAGACTTTATAGCTGGCTTCTTAGGTGCAAGAAGATCCCTCAGCAGAGCGTAGGTCTTCCCACCGATCAAGCTCAACAATTAAGCTCGGTACCTTATGGGCATCATCGATGTTGTTTGCCAAGAAAAACTGTTCTACTCGTTCCACCTAGGTTTCCCAGTTCTCGTTTGTGTCATCAAAACTCCCCATCTTGCCAATAGTGGTCATAATTTCTCGAATTTTACCTCGTCGCCACTGTAATATGTCTTTGATTCGAACGAACACGTTTCGGAATGGTGCTTAGGTGCGCATGCTCATTGTCTATTGCCCGCTGGCCAAATACACCACAACTTTCTTCCGTCTTTTACTTCTTTTTCCAGCTTTTGAAGGGGATTTACAGAAGCGAAAACTTGCAAAATGATTTTAGAGATAAGGAATAACTGGCAAAGTAATTTTAGGGATAAATGAATTAGTTTTGGGGATGATGAAAAATAAGTTAAGATTCCTCATTTATCATACGTGACTCATACTCTTTTTATTCAGTTGTATAGGTTTTTTGTGTTTCAGATTAATCCACCCTTTCAATGGTTTGGTTGAATAAATTCCCATATGGTTTTTCATATATAGCCTATGATGAAACTGGCTTAACTTGTGCCAAACTTAAGTGTGGTTTAGGTCGTTACCTATAAAGGGCTTTTGAATGTGAGTTCATTATCTCCCGATACCGCTGGAAAGCAGAGGTTTTTTGGTCGCCCTTGTTCCGGTTGGCGAATATGAAAACCGCTACACAAAACCTGTAGTGTATGCGTAACATCAGTACTGTTTACATCATACGCATCGTCAGTTCTTACTTGCATATTTCCAGATGTACGCTCTTACATGTACACCAGTTCAACCAAAACTTGCCAACTTTATCAAAATGTTTCTTGCATCGGGTTTATTTGAGCGTTATTTTAACTCTAGACAAATCTGCCTTGTCTTTTCCGGTTGAGAGCTGGTTAGAAACCAGTGTTTTTTTATAATTTTAATTTCTTCTTCCCAAATCCTGGAGTGCGGTAGATCAAAGAATCGGAAGGTTTCTCGCAGATGTTACTATCTTATTAGCCTGCAGGAACATGGGGCGACAATAAACTTCTGCTTGCGAGTTGCTTTGTTCAGAATTTAGGCTGACCAAATAGAACAAAAGAAATTCAGTTTAAAAGATTGGCCCACTCATGTAAGCTTTTTAATATTTATGATGATTAACTGATTTCACAAGTTTTAGAAAAGCAAACAACAATGTTATTCAGAATCAAGATACTTTCAGCTTTTCAGATCCTAAGTGCAAGTTTCCTACACTTTATAGACTAAACTGTGATTAGGAGGCAATTGTTTGTTTGGTGCACGTGCCTGACTTCACAACTAAATTCAAAGCTGAATTTTCCAAGCTTATCTACAGATGACATAGAGTACTTATTGTCCTCTGAGTTGTCTACTGAGATTTGATTGAACTAAAATCCGGGAAGTCGGCAGATCGACTGAAAGAATCCGCAGTTTCGCGCAGAGGTTACTTATTTCCTCGCCCACAGAAACACAACGCGACCAATGAAACTTCTGCTCGCAGGCTACACTTCGATACACTACAACAGATACTTTGTTTAGAAGCCTGAACAAAAATATAGAACAAAAAAATAGTGTCAAAAGGTTATTTCAATTTAAGAAATTTAGTTGATTTCACAAGTTGCAGCCGGTGAAAGGAAAATAACTTTCTCAAAAGTACTTCGCTTCTCATTTCCGGTTCCGGCTCGGTTTGTTGGGTTTTTCACGCTTCCGAAAAACATTCTGAGCGTGACTGTGGGCAAGTCTAGAAAATAACATATTCAGAGTCAAGATAGTTTCTGCTTTTCAGATCCTAAGTACAAGTTTGTTACAGTTTAGACCATCTTTGATTAAGAGGCAATTGTCTGTTTGGTAAATTCCACAGCTTATTTTCTTAGCTTATTAACCGATGATATAGATATAGATTCTCCCCCGAGTCATAAACGTGACTTAGAAAGTGGTGTCTCGTTTTCTCGTAGTACACAGAGTTCAAATAAGCAAGCACGGCAATACCAATAGGAAACAAGAATCGAACAGCTCTTTAGTACAGTGGAACCTCGATTTAACGAACCTCTATGTAACGAAGTCCTCGGTATAACGAACGACATTTTTCACCCCAGTAATAGTAATTGTATGGAGAAGAACCTCGGTACAACGAACCCTCGATATAACGAACCAAAATACCCAGTCCCTTGGCAGTTCGTTAAATCGAGGTTCCACTGTATAGCGATTGTCGTAATGTTAGTCTAAGAGAAATTCGCAGCTATCCGCTATTACTTCTATGTGAAAGTGCCACCGTAATCTGTGCCAGTTTCGCCTCGTGACTTTTTTTTTTATTTCTACAGGCCTTACCTAGGAAAAATTCTTTTTTAGAGCTAAATCCATAATTGTGGATAAGGATATATGGGAACCTCTAGGAAAGAAAAATCATGTCAACTACTGTAAGCCTCTAATCCTTTCTTATCTTCATATTTTATTGTTTCTGGTGTGCCCCAATTACTTTTATTATACTATAACTTTTGAACATCCCTTCCTGTACATTTAGCTTACTGCAATTATTTTAATAGTTGCAACAAAATGAAAAGTGAAACCTGAAAAACGATGTTCCCTTCGCAATGTACACTGAACGTATTGGTGTATCGAGCTTCCCAGAAAAGATTTTTTCTGCGTCAAAATGTAACCCCCAAAAATTAGATATTGACAGATTTATAGGTTGATACTGTCCATTCTAATGTCAACTTGTAAATCGCAAAGTTAAGACATCGTACTTGGTCTGTGTTGCTTGTTTCACAGCTATCAATTGGCAGAAAATGTATCGGTAACCAAGGCGGGGGTTTCCATCTCCGCTAGAGCACTGATCTAGAAACCTTTGCAAACGCTCCTCGGTGACAAGCGAAGGGTAAAAAACACCATGTGTAGTCGACCAATGATATTTCAGAAGGCTCTCTATATTTTCAAAGACTGATGCTTGCTCTCTCGGCTTTTCGTGGCTGCTAACGATTTCAAATCCCGTCGATGAACAATACTGATCGATATTAGCCCTCGATTCCAATTGATACATTTGGAAAATACGCTCTGCCTTCTCAAGATTCAGTTCCTTATAAGCGTTCGACACAAATGGATGCATCTGGTTGCAATACTGAATGGCGATTTTTCCTCCATCTTTGACGCTTTCAAACATATTCTTGAAGACTTGCTGCTTATCAGCTATCCAGTGGAAGACATAATTACTGAAAATAATGTCGTAAGACTCCGAGCCGATCCCTGGGAAGTTTGCAGAACTTCCGTCAAGAAATTAGAGATTCTTGATGCCACTGTGGGATTGTCGAGCGAGCTGAATTCGTTCCTTATCAGGATCAACACCAATAACCTTTCCCTCGGGTCCAACCAGCTCAGCAAGGTATGCAGACAACTCTCCCGTGTCGCAGCCCAAATCCAAGATGGCATCTCCTGCTTGTGGACAGACTTCTGTTTGGATGAACATTTCACCGTCCTTCTTTTGCACGGAAAGCGAGGCTTGTTTGTAACCCTCTGCAGGGCAGTTGCTGGACAAATTTGACATCCTTTTCAACCCTGCTATCCTTCTTAGTGGAGTTACAAGGCACCTTGACAACATTGAAAAAGTGTGATAGGCTGCGTGGGTTCTGCCGGTAAAAGAAAGGACGATAAACTCACACAAAGTAAAGGTCACTGTCTTGCACGGGCTTTATAACGAGCATCAAAACAATGAAATCGTCGCAAGGCACTGCTAACTATCTCAACACAACACGTAACGGTTAGCCACACTTCAAGTAATTAACAAATGTCAGCGCCTTGCGACGATTCTTTAATCACCCAAACAACGTATTTAGATAAGGGCCATTGATCAAGCGTGAGGTACTAAGAACGTGCAATTTTTTATAGCTAATGCAATGGACAGCATTTCTTAATGTGGAATGTAACTTGTTCTACCCTGCGAGCAGAGATTTTTTGGTCGCTCTATGTTCCGGCGGGCAAAAAGTAACCTCTGCACGGAACACAGGGCAACCAAGAAACCTCTGCTCGCAGATTAGGCTTGTCCTAATTATTTGCGATAGTTTGCACAAAATCTGCCCCCTCTCCAGGGTAAGGGAGGGACCTGAATGGGGATAATGATCAAGAATGTAATCATAATTTTCAAAGCTCGTATTATCAATCATGTTTTTAAAAGTACTGTCAACTGGGATTTTCAATAACAAGCTGTGCAATAATTGACACGGGGTGTGAAAAACTGGGAGGGAAGGGAGAAAGCCTAAAATAAAATCAATGCAAGGATAGGGGTCCCAATCGACAAGGAACTTAAGTGGTTTCCTCCAGCACTTAAATTAACACTGCAGCGTTTCGATTTTAGTATAGGTGGTGATACCCTTACCAAACTGAACACCATTTGAAATGTGTTTACAAACTATTTTGAAACTGTTATTTTTTTTCTGTTATTTTTTTATCTATTCAGCTTTTCGAAATGTAATATAAATTTAAAACTCTAGATCTTTTAGACAAATTTCAAAATAAATCATCCTCGGAGACCCAGGGGCAGATAGTGGGGCGAGGGAAAGTCGGAACGGGCAAAAATAATCAAGGGGGCTTTTCGTTTTGCTTTTGACTTTTCTTCGCCTACTTTTTTTTCTGCCCGTTGCGATTTAAAATTTCCCTCGCCCCACTATTCCCACGCCCCTGGGTTTCCTAGGATAAAAATATATTTCAAACAGTTTTAAACTACTTGAAAAAACGCTTTAAGGAACACAAAGATTTTAAGAAAAACAGGACACAAATAGTCTAAAAAACATGTTTTAATCTGCAGACTTCTTTTACACTAGTTTGAAGAGCAATTTTACAAGTGTTTTATATATCTACAATCTTGGACGAAACTAGTTGAGACAATGGCAATTAGCGCGCGTATTTCTCAATTTCCCTGTATGGCTGACACCGACAATATTGCAGAAAGGCTTCCCCCCTCCCCTCATTCAATGTTGTTTGGAAGGACTGAGGTATTACCAGGGGAATTTTGGTGGCAAAGCAACATTGAGAAGGGGGAGAGGGGGGGCAGGTTTGTCGCGGTAAGTACTTTTCAAGGTCAAAGTTCTCATTCGTTTTTCCCCTCACTATAAGAAGGTTCTAAGTTACAAAGTCCCTAACGAGCTTTGCAGCTTCTCCAAAATAACAATTGGAATGCAGTAGATGACGATGATAAGCTTTGTCCGGTTCAAGTTGAGGTAAACAACGACAATGTTTCTTCCTCAATTGACAGCAGTCGAGGTACCCCATAAATCTTGAGTCAGTTTAAGAGGTGTTCCACCCAGGAACTTAAATATAACAGATACTCTTTCCCTTCTGTAACCTAACACTGTAATCCTTTCTTCCGTCTTTCCCTTTTTTCTGTTCCTTCTTTTTTCTGGCTTTTAATGAGGCCCAGTTAGGGGTTTTAGGGATAAGAGACAACTGGCAAAATAATTTTAGGGATAAGGAATAACTGGCAAATAAAGTTAGCGATAAGGGATAACTGGCAGAATAATTTGAGTGATAAGGGATAACTGGCAAAGTAATTTTAAGGATAAGGGATTAATGAATTAGTTTTGGGGATAATGAAAAATAAGTTAGGGTTGCTCATTTATCAGACGTGACTCATACTTTTTACTCAGATGTATAGGTTTTTGTGTTTCAGATTAACCCACCCTTTCAATGGTTTGGTTGAATAAATTCCCATATAGTTTCTCGTTGACTATGATGAAACGGGCTTAAGTCGTTACCTATAAAGGATAAGGCCTTTTGAGTGTTGGTTCATTATCCTCTGTACTGCTGGCAATGATAGGATCTTTCCTCATTACAATTACCCTGCAAGCAAAAGTTTCTTGCTCATCCTTTTTCCGGTTGCGAACAAGAAAACTGCTACACAAAACCGTCCGATTTGCTGTAGTGCATGCGTAACGTACATCATACGCGTCATCAGTTCTTACTTGCATATTTCCAGATGCACGCTCTTACATGTACATCAGTTCAACCAAAACATGTCAACTTTATCAAAAATTTTCTTGCATCGGGTTTATTTGAGCGTTACTTTAAACTCTAGACAAGTCTGAGTAAAATAAAGTATTAACAACTGCTGCCTTGTCTTGTCTGGTTAAGAGCTGGTTAGAGACCAGAATTTTTTTATTTTAATTTATTCCTCCAAATCCTGGAGTACGGTAGTTCAAAGAACGGGACAGTTTCTCGCAGAGGTTACTTATCAGCCTGCCGGAACAGGGCGCGACCAAGAAAATTCTGCTCGCAGGTTGCTTTGTTCAGAATTTAGGTTAACCAAATAGAACAAAAGATTGACCCATTCTTTTAAGCTTTTTATGTTTTAGTTCAAGATGCTTAATTGATTTCACAACTGGTTTTAGAAAAGCAAATAACATTGTTATTCAGAATCAATATACTTTCAGCTTTTCAGATCCTAAGTGCACGTTTCCTACAGTTTGGACTAAACTTTGATTAGGAGGCAATTGTTTGTTTAGTGAACTTCACAACTGAATTCACAGCTGAATTAGCTTATCTACAGATGACGTAGAGTTATAAGGTTCTAGAACCGATTTTATTTGAATTTTACTCAAGTTAAACTCTAGACAAATCTTAGTAAAACAAATCATTAACAACTGCTGCCTTGTCGTGGCCGTTCGCTGGTTAGAAGCCAGTATTTATTGATTTGTCCAAAATCCTGGAGGGCCGTAGATCATGAAAGAATCGGAGGGTTTCAGCAGAGGTTACTTCTTGGCCTGCACTGAGGAACAAAGGCTGACTAAGAAACTTCTGTTCGCAGTTGCATTACAGTAGATGCTTTGCATGTTCATAATTTAGGCTGATCAAATAGATCGACAAAACTAATGCCATTTTAAGATTGACCAACTCATAAATTCAATTCAATTCAAGACGTTTAGTTGATTTCACAAGTTGTAGCAAAGCAAATAACATTGGTATTCAGAGTCAAGATACTTTCAGCTTTTGAGATCATCAGTGCAAGTTTCCCAGACTAAACTTTGTCGATGAGTCAATTGTTCTACTTGTTAGGTGAACTTCACAGCTGAATTCACAAATGAATTGTCTAAGCTTATCTACAAATGACATAGGGTATTTATTATTCTCTAAGTTGTCGACTGAAATTTGTTGATATTAACGCAACGTGTCTTGAAAAGTTGAGGGCCACGTTGTTTCTTACTGTACATACAGGGAGTGAAAGGATTGATGCCTTTAAGCGTGAGTAAGTTATATTCTGATAGTCTATCATGTCTATTAATAGGAAAAGTGATGACTATTGGACCTATGCTTAAGACATCAACGAACAAGACAACATAAATTCAATCAAATTCATTCATTCATTCATTCATTCATTCATTCATTCATTCATTCATCCATTCATTCATTCTGTGGTTTTGTGTTTTTACATTAGCCCTCCACTGATTGATTTGTTCGATTTAATGCGCACATAGTTATTCATAGCTTATGGTAAGGCGGGCTTAATTAAAGCCTGGTTCAAATTGTTTGCTACGAACAGGAAGGGCTTTTGAGTTCGAGCTCATTATCCGGCGTATAAAGTTGAAAAAGATAGGCTCTTTTCTCATTACAATAACCCTTTGAAAAAAGGGTTGTCTTGTTGTTCAGGCAGGGAGATAAGAAAACCTCTGCACAAAACCCTTAGATTTCCTGTCGTGCGTGTGCAAGATTCGAGATACACGTCGTTCTTTCCTGTCTTGATTATTTAAGCTCAGCATAGGTTATTCTTCTGATAGTCTATCGTTTCTTTACTTAGACAAGTGATGAGGATTGTTACAATGTTTGGGGCAATTTAACAAACAGCGGTTTCCTAAATTAATTCAGATATCAGTCTGAAGTTTTGTGTTTTCAGATTAACGCGCCACTGATTGATTTGGTCGGTTTAATTCCATTTGGCCACTTCTGCAACCAGGTTGTGTTTTCTTTCCATAAGTCATAAACTTGCCGTGGTATATATAGATCGCATCAACTTGGCTTTCCGTCAGCTTGTTCAGGTCGACCGGTACCAGAGTTTGGGCTGCTATGAGTCCTCTGTGGTTATCAGAAAATGTGGTTTCTCGGTTCCTCATATGATCAATAAATGGATAATAATAAACGTTAACCTTGTAGTAGTCTGATGGGCACTCTTCTACGCGCAGTTTCCGGCTGTATTAGTTTGATGAGATTGGACCTGTCATCAACAGCAAGTTTGGAAGCCTATATCACAGTGCGGACACATTTTCTCAACAAATATAGTACGTGTAAGCTTTAAAGCGGTTTAGAGCCTATTTTAAACCAGCTTTTTCTAATTTATTAGACTAAAATCCTGCACGTCGGTGGGTGAAAGAGTCTGCAGTTTTGCGCAAAGGGTAGATTTGCGACTGTTGCGTCAATTTTACGTGCGTACGGGCGTGAATTGAACTGGTTTTACGTGCGTAAATAAATTTAGAGACGATGTAGGAACGCCTTGCGTAAACGTAAAAAAGTTGAGAGCATTTCAACTTTTTACGTATACGTACGCCGCTCATACATCGTCTCTAATTTTGTTTACGTACGAAAAGCCACTGAGTTAAATTCACGCCCGTTAGTCAGGGGTGAGGTGCAAAGAACGTGGAAAGCTAGTACAGTGGACAGCATTTTTTAATGTGGAATATAATTTCTTCTACCCTGCGAGCAGAGGGTGCTTGGTCGCTCTATGTTTCGGCGGGCGAATAAGTAACCTCTACACGGTACACAGGGCCACCAGGAAACTATCGCTCGCAGATTAGGCTTGTCCCAGTTACTTGGAATAGTTTGCACAAAATCTGCCCCCCAGTCCAGGGTAGAGGGAGGGGCTTGAATGGGAATTTGTCAATGTAATGTTGATTTTCAAACCTCGTATTGTCAATCATGTTCAATCATATTTAAATTCTGTCAAATTGTCACGGCCGGGTGTGAATAACCGGGAGGGGAGGGGAGGGGAGGGGAGGGGCATTAAAAAATCAATGCAAGAATAGGGGATCAATCAGTAGGAAATTAAGTGGTTTTCCTCCAGCACTTAAATTTACACCGCAGACTTTCATTGTAATATACGTTGTGATACCCTTACCAAACTGAACACTATTTGCAATGTGTTTACAAAATAAAGCATTGCCAATTGCTGCCTTGTCTTGTCCGTTTGAGAGCTGGTTAGAAACCAGTATTTTTCTCTGTTTAATTTATTCCTCCAAAATCCTGGACGGCGGTTGATCAAAGAATCTGACGGTTTCGAGTGGGGGCAGGAACAAGGGACGACGAGGAGCTTCTGTCGCGGGTTGCTTTGTTCAGAATTATTATTATTATTATTATTATTATTGTTATTATTATTATTATTAATATTATTATTGTTAGTAGTAGTAGTAGTAGTATTAGTAGTAGTATTATTAGTAGCAGTATTAGTATTATTATTATTATTATTATTATTATTATTATTATTATTATTAATGAAGGCTGACCGAATAGAACAAAAAAAAAACAATTCAAAAGATTGACCCACTCATGTAAACTTTCTAGTATTTTACTTGAAGATGCTTAATTGACCTCACAAGTTGTAGTAAAGCAAATAACGTTACTCGGAATCAAGATACTTTCAGCTTTTCAGATCCGAATAGATCTCACGAGCTTTAGAATGCAGTGTGTGAACACAGCTTATCAAGTATGCAAAACACGAGTTTGAGAGTCTGAAAGCTCTAAACTCCCATGCTGCATACTAAATAAGCTACTTTCACACACACTACATAAAATAAGCTGTGTTCTCACACTGCATTCCGAGCCCATGAGTAAGTGACGCCAATGTGTCCTTTCTGGTGTAATAATGGCGGACCATTAAATAGGAAAATTGAAGTAAGTCAGTTTAAATAAACACAGCTGTAAACAGTCGTTTCCTCAAAATTAAGGCTTTAAATTTCGCTTGGGAGCCGGTGTAGTAAACATACATGAACATAGTTTCGAAATCCGAAGGAAAACTAAAAGTGATTTATTGATCGTGTAGTATCACTTTAACTATGAACAGCATGGCTTCTGAGTGTTATTCCCTATAAAGTTGACAATCATGGGATCTTTTCTCATTACAATTACCCTGCGAAAAAAGGGTTGTCTTGTGTTCAGGCAGGCAAATCAGAAAACAGTCTCCACAAAACCTCAGATTTCCTTCCGTGCATGTGCAAGATTCGACATACGCGTCGTTACATCCTGTGTTACTTCAGCTCGTTGGTTCTGCTCGTACATTAGTTTAACCCAGGCTACTAATGTCAACTCAATGAAAATTTCCTTACACCAGGTGTATTTAGCGTTACTTTAAATTGTGGAAAAATCTCAGGAAATAAACAGCTTCCTGATTACGTACGTGCGGAAGATTGTGTAAAAAAAAATGTGCAAATCTGTCGTGAACAACAAGTTTGCAAGCCTAAATCACAGCGCGCACACTTTTTCAGAACAGATCAGCATGCGTGAGCTTTTTAATAAAGAAGTTGAGAGCCGGTTAAAACATGTAAAAACCAGCTTTTTCTAATTTATCCCACTAAAATCCTACAAGTTCCTTGGGTCCTACCAGCTCATCAAGGTATGCAGACAACTCTTCTCTGCCTCTCTCCTCCGGCTCAAATTAGTTCCCAATATCACCCAAGCTATGCCAACCATGTCCTGTTAGTTCCCAAGAGTTTTCACTGCGATTAAACAAAGTTCTATGATGCACCCATGGGTCAAATAAGTTTCCGGTACCATTGAAGCTCTGCCCACCAAGTCCCGTTAGTTCCCAAGACTTTCCACGGGGTTTACACAAATTCCTAGGATGAAACCATGGGTCGAATTAGTTTCCAATATCACCAGAGCAATGCCAACCATGTCCTGTTAGTTACCAAGAGTTTTTACTGGATTTCAACAAATTACTAGCATGAACCCATGGATCGACCATATCATACAAGCTATGCCAACGATGTCCTGTTAGTTCCCAGGAGTTTTTACTGGATTTCAACAAATTACTAGCATGAACCCATGGGTCAACCATATCACCCAAGCTATGCCAACCATGTCCCGTTAGTTCCCAAGACATTCCACGGGGTTTACACAAATTCCTAGGATGAACCCATGGGTCGAATTATAGTTTCCAATATCACCAGAGCAATGCCAACCATGTCCTGTTAGTTACCAAGAGTTTTTACTGGATTTCAACAAATTACTAGCATGAACCCATGGATCGACCATATCATACAAGCTATGCCAACGATGTCCTGTTAGTTCCCAGGAGTTTTTACTGGATTTCAACAAATTACTAGCATGAACCCATGGGTCAACCATATCACCCAAGCTATGCCAACCATGTCCCGTTAGTTCCCAAGACATTCCACGGGGTTTACACAAATTCCTAGGATGAACCCATGGGTCGAATTATAGTTTCCAATATCACCAGAGCAATTCCAACCATGTCCTGTTAGTTACCAAGAGTTTTTACTGAATTTCATCAAATTACTAGCATGCACCCATGGGTCGATCATATCACCCAAGCTATGCCAACCATGTCCTGTTAGTTGCCAAGAGTTTTTACTGGATTTCATCAAATTACTAGCATGAACCCATGGGTCAAATTCCTAGGATGAACCCATGGGTCGAATTAGTTTCCAATATCACTAGAGCTATGCCAACCATGTCCTGTTAGTTACCAGGAGTTTTTACTGGATTTCAACAAATTACTAGCATGAACCCATGGGTCAACCATACCACCCAAGCTATGCCAACCATGTCCTGTTAGTTACCAAGAGTTTTTACTGGATTTCATCAAATTACTAGCATGAACCCATGGGTCAAATTCCTAGGATGAACCCATGGGTCGAATTAGTTTCCAATATCACTAGAGCTATGCCAACCATGTCCTGTTAGTTCCCAAGAGTTTTTAATGGATTTCAACAAATTACTAGCATGAACCCATGGGTCAACCATATCACCCAAGCTATGCCAACCATGTCCCGTTAGTTCCCAAGACATTCCACGGGGTTTACACAAATTCCTAGGATGAACCCATGGGTCGAATTATAGTTTCCAATATCACCAGAGCAATTCCAACCATGTCCTGTTAGTTACCAAGAGTTTTTACTGAATTTCATCAAATTACTAGCATGCACCCATGGGTCGATCATATCACCCAAGCTATGCCAACCATGTCCTGTTAGTTGCCAAGAGTTTTTACTGGATTTCATCAAATTACTAGCATGAACCCATGGGTCAAATTCCTAGGATGAACCCATGGGTCGAATTAGTTTCCAATATCACTAGAGCTATGCCAACCATGTCCTGTTAGTTACCAGGAGTTTTTACTGGATTTCAACAAATTACTAGCATGAACCCATGGGTCAACCATATCACCCAAGCTATGCCAACCATGTCCTGTTAGTTACCAAGAGTTTTTACTGGATTTCATCAAATTACTAGCATGAACCCATGGGTCAAATTCCTAGGATGAACCCATGGGTCGAATTAGTTTCCAATATCACTAGAGCTATGCCAACCATGTCCTGTTAGTTCCCAAGAGTTTTTACTGGATTTCAACAAATTACTAGCATGAACCCATGGGTCAAATTAGTTTCCAATATCACCAAAGCTATGCCAACCATGTCCTGTTAGTTCCCAAGAGATTTTACTGGATTTCAATAAATTACTAGCATGAACCCATGGGTCAAATTGAAGCCATGCCATTGAAGCTCTGCCCACCATGTCCCGCTAGTTCCCAAGAGTTTTCACTGGGTTTAAACAGCGTTCTATGATGAACCCATGGGTCAAATTAGTTTTCTGTATCAGTCAAGCTACACCAACCCTAGTTCCCAGGAGTTTTTACTGGGTTTAAACAAAGTTCTATGATGAACCCATGGGTCCAATTAGTTTCCAATATCACCCAAGCTATGCCAACCATGTCTTGTTAGTTCCCAAGAGTTTTCACTGGGTTTAAACAAAGTTCTATGATGAACCCATGGGTCAAATAAGTTTCCTGTACCATTGAACCTCTGCCCACCAAGGCCCGTTAGTTCCCAAGACTTTCTACGGGGTTTACACAAATTCCTAGGATGAACCCATGGGTCGAATTAGTTTCCAATATAACCAGAGCTATGCCAACCATGTCCTGTTAGTTCCCAAGAGATTTTACTGGAGTTTAATAAATTACTAGCATGAACCCATGGGTCAAATTGAAGCAATGCCATTGAAGCTCTGCCCACCATGTCCCGCTAGTTCCCAAGAGTTTTCACTGGGTTTAAACAACGTTCTATAATGAACCCATGGGTCAAATTAGTTTTCATTATTACTCATGCAACAACACCCATGTCCCGCTAGTTCCCAAGAGTTTTCACTGGGTTTAAACAAAGTTCTATGATGAACTCATGGGTCAAATTAGTTTTCATTATTACTCATGCAACAACAACCATGTCCCGCTAGTTCCCAAGAGTTTTCACTGGATTTAAACAAATTCCTGGGATGAACCCATGGGTCCAATTAGTTTCCAATATCACCCAAGCTATGCCAACCATGTCCTGTTAGTTCCCAAGAGTTTTCACTGCGTTTAAACAAAGTTCTATGATGCAACCATGGGTCAAATAAGTTTCCGGTACCATTGAAGCTCTGCCCACCAAGTCCCGTTAGTTCCCAAGACTTTCCACGGGGTTTACACAAATTCCTAGGATGAACCCATGGGTCGAATTAGTTTCCAATATCACCAGAGCAATGCCAACCATGTCCTGTTAGTTACCAAGAGTTTTTACTGGATTTCATCAAATTACTAGCATGCACCCATGGGTCGATCATATCACCCAAGCTATGCCAAAAATGTCCTGTTAGTTGCCAAGAGTTTTTACTGGATTTCAACAAATTACTAGCATGAACCCATGGGTCAAACATATCACCCAAGCTATGCCAACCATGTCCTGTTAGTTACCAGGAGTTTTTACTGGATTTCAACAAATTGCTAGCATGAACCCATTGGTCAACCATATCACCCAAGCTATGCCAACCATGTCCTGTTAGTTACCAAGAGTTTTTACTGGATTTCATCAAATTACTAGCATGAACCCATGGGTCAAATTCCTAGGATGAACCCATGGGTCGAATTAGTTTCCAATATCACTAGAGCTATGCCAACCATGTCCTGTTTGTTCCCAAGAGTTTTTACTGGATTTCAACAAATTACTAGCATGAACCCATGGGTCAAATTAGTTTCCAATATCACCAAAGCTATGCCAACCATGTCCTGTTAGTTCCCAAGAGATTTTACCGGATTTCAATAAATTACTAGCATGAACCCATGGGTCAAATTGAAGCCATGCCATTGAAGCTCTGCCCACCATGTCCCGCTAGTTCCCAAGAGTTTTCACTGGGTTTAAACAACGTTCTATAATGAACCCATGGGTCAAATTAGTTTTCATTATTACTCATGCCACAACACCCATGTCCCGCTAGTTCCCAAGAGTTTTCACTGGGTTTAAACAAAGTTCTATGATGAACCCATGGGTCAAATTAGTTTTCATTATTACTCATGCAACAACAACCATGTCCCGCTAGTTCCCAAGAGTTTTCACTGGGTTTAAACAACGTTCTATAATGAACCCATGGGTCAAATTAGTTTTCATTATTACTCATGCAACAACACCCATGTCCCGCTAGTTCCCAAGAGTTTTCACTGGGTTTAAACAAAGTTATATGATGAACCCATGGGTCAAATTAGTTTTCATTATTCCTCATGCAACAACAACCATGTCCCGCTAGTTCCCAAGAGTTTTCACTGGGTTTAAACAAAGTTCTATGATGAACCCACGGGTACAAATTAGTTTTCGTTATTACTCATGCAACAACAACCATGTCCCGCTAGTTCCCAAGAGTTTTCACTGGGTTTAAACAAAGTTCTATGATGAACCCATGGGTCAAATTAGTTTTCATTATTACTCATGCAACAACAACCATGTCCCGCTAGTTCCCAAGAGTTTTCACTGGATTTAAACAAATTCCTGGGATGAACCCATGGGTCCAATTAGTTTCCAATATCACCCAAGCTATGCCAACCATGTCCTGTTAGTTCCCAAGAGTTTTCACTGCGTTTAAACAAAGTTCTATGATGCAACCATGGGTCAAATAAGTTTCCGGTACCATTGAAGCTCTGCCCACCAAGTCCCGTTAGTTCCCAAGACTTTCCACGGGGTTTACACAAATTCCTAGGATGAACCCATGGGTCGAATTAGTTTCCAATATCACCAGAGCAATGCCGACCATGTCCTGTTAGTTACCAAGAGTTTTTACTGGATTTCATCAAATTACTAGCATGCACCCATGGGTCGATCATATCACCCAAGCTATGCCAACCATGTCCTGTTAGTTGCCAAGAGTTTTTACTGGATTTCAACAAATTACTAGCATGAACCCATGGGTCAAACATATCACCCAAGCTATTCCAACCATGTCCTGTTAGTTACCAGGAGTTTTTACTGGATTTCAACAAATTACTAGCATGAACCCATGGGTCAACCATATCACCCAAGTTATGCCAACCATGTCCTCTTAGTTACCAAGAGTTTTTACTGGATTTCATCAAATTACTAGCATGAACCCATGGGTCAAATTTCCTAGTATGAACCCATGGGTCGAATTAGTTTCCAATATCACTAGAGCTATGCCAACCATGTCCTGTTAGTTCCCAAGAGTTTTTACTGGATTACAACAAATTACTAGCATGAACCCATGGGTCAAATTAGTTTCCAATATCACCAAAGCTATGCCAACCATGTCCTGTTAGTTCCCAAGAGATTTTACCGGATTTCAATAAATTACTAGCATGAACCCATGGGTCAAATTGAAGCCATGCCATTGAAGGTCTGCCCACCATGTCCCGCTAGTTCCCAAGAGTTTTCACTGGGTTTAAACAACGTTCTATAATGAACCCATGGGTCAAATTAGTTTTCATTATTACTCATGCCACAACACCTATGTCCCGCTAGTTCCCAAGAGTTTTTACTGGGTTTAAACAAAGTTCTATGATGAACCCATGGGTCAAATTAGTTTTCATTATTACTCATGCAACAACAACTATGTCCCGCTAGTTCCCAAGAGTTTTCACTGGGTTTAAACAACGTTCTATAATGAACCCATGGGTCAAATTAGTTTTCATTATTACTCATGCCACAACACCCATGTCCCGCTAGTTCCCAAGAGTTTTCACTGGGTTTAAACAAAGTTCTATGATGAACCCATGGGTCAAATTAGTTTTCATTATTACTCATGCAACAACAACCATGTCCCGCTAGTTCCCAAGAGTTTTCACTGGATTTAAACAAATTCCTGGGATGAGCCCATGGGTCCAATTAGTTTCCAATATTACCCAAGCTATGCCAACCATGTCCTGTTAGTTCCCAAGAGTTTTCACTGCGTTTAAACAAAGTTCTATGATGCACCCATGGGTCAAATAAGTTTCCGGTACCATTGAAGCTCTGCCCACCAAGTCCCGTTAGTTCCCAAGACTTTCCACGGGGTTTACACAAATTCCTAGGATGAACCCATGGGTCGAATTAGTTTCCAATATCACCAGAGCAATGCCAACCATGTCCTGTTAGTTACCAAGAGTTTTTACTGGATTTCATCAAATTACTAGCATGCACCCATGGGTCGATCATATCACCCAAGCTATGCCAACCATGTCCTGTTAGTTGCCAAGAGTTTTTACTGGATTTCAACAAATTACTAGCATGAACCCATGGGTCAAACATATCACCCAAGCTATGCCAACCATGTCCTGTTAGTTACCAGGAGTTTTTACTGGATTTCAACAAATTACTAGCATGAACCCATGGGTCAACCATATCACCCAAGCTATGCCAACCATGTCCTGTTAGTTACCAAGAGTTTTTACTGGATTTCATCAAATTGCTAGCATGAACCCATGGGTCAAATTCCTAGTATGAACCCATGGGTCGAATTAGTTTCCAATATCACTAGAGCTATGCCAACCATGTCCTGTTAGTTCCCAAGAGTTTTTACTGGATTTCAACAAATTACTAGCATGAACCCATGGGTCAAATTAGTTTCCAATATCACCAAAGCTATGCCAACCATGTCCTGTTAGTTCCCAAGAGATTTTACTGGATTTCAATAAATTACTAGCATGAACCCATGGGTCAAATTGAAGCCATGCCATTGAAGCTCTGCCCACCATGTCCCGCTAGTTCCCAAGAGTTTTCACTGGGTTTAAACAACGTTCTATAATGAACCCATGGGTCAAATTAGTTTTCATTATTACTCATGCCACAACACCCATGTCCCGCTAGTTCCCAAGAGTTTTCACTGGGTTTAAACAAAGTTCTATGATGAACCCATGGGTCAAATTAGTTTTCATTATTACTCATGCAACAACAACCATGTCCCGCTAGTTCCCAAGAGTTTTCACTGGGTTTAAACAACGTTCTATAATGAACCCATGGGTCAAATTAGTTTTCATTATTACTCATGCAACAACACCCATGTCCCGCTAGTTCCCAAGAGTTTTCACTGGGTTTAAACAAAGTTATATGATGAACCCATGGGTCAAATTAGTTTTCATTATTCCTCATGCAACAACAACCATGTCCCGCTAGTTCCCAAGAGTTTTCACTGGGTTTAAACAAAGTTCTATGATGAACCCATGGGTACAAATTAGTTTTCGTTATTACTCATGCAACAACAACCATGTCCCGCTAGTTCGCAAGAGTTTTCACTGGGTTTAAACAAATTCTTGGGATGAACCCATGGGTCCAATTAGTTTCCAATATCACCCAAGCTATGCCAACCATGTCCTGTTAGTTCCCAAGAGTTTTCACTGCGTGTAAACAAAGTTCTATGATGCACCCATGGGTCAAATAAGTTTCCGGTACCATTGAAGCTCTGCCCACCAAGTTCCGATAGTTCCCAAGACTTTCCACGGGGTTTACACAAATTCCTAGGATGAACCCATGGGTCGAATTAGTTTCCAATATCAGCAGAGCAATGCCAACCATGTCCTGTTAGTTACCAAGAGTTTTTACTGGATTTCATAAAATTGCTAGCATGCACCCATGGGTCGATCATATCACCCAAGCTATGCCAACCATGTCCTGTTAGTTCATAAGAGTTTTAACTGGATTTCAACAAATTACTAGCATGAACCCATGGGTCGACCATATCATACAAGCTATGCCAACGATGTCCTGTTAGTTCCCAGGAGTTTTTACTGGATTTCAACAAATTACTAGCATGAACCCATTGGTCAACCATATCACCCAAGCTATGCCAACCATGTCCCGTTAGTTCCCAAGACTTTCGACGGGGTTTACACAAATTCCTAGGATGAACCCATGGGTCGAATTATAGTTTCCAATATCACCAGAGCAATTCCAACCATGTCCTGTTAGTTACCAAGAGTTTTTACTGGATTTCATCAAATTACTAGCATGGGTTTAAACAAATTACTAGCATGAACCCATGGTTCAAATAAGTTCCCGGTACCATTGAAGCTCTGCCCACCAAGTTGCGTTAGTTCCCAAGAGTTTTCACGGGGTTTAAGCAAATTGCTAGCATGAACCCATGGGTCGAATAAGTTTCCAATATCACTAAAGCTATGCCAATCATGTCCTGTTAGTTACCAAGAGTTTTTACTGGATTTCATCAAATTACTAGCATGCACCCATGGGTCGATCATATCCCATGGGTTCATGCTAGTAATTTGTTAGCTATGCCAACCATGGTTTTTAGGACATGGTTGGAATTGCTCTGGTGATATTGGAAACTAATTCGACCCATGGGTTCATCCTAGGAATTTGCGTAAACCCCGTGGAAAGTCTTGGGAACTAACGGGACTTGGTGGGCAGAGCTTCAATGGCACCGGAAACTTATTTGACCCATGGGTTCATCATAGAACTTTGTTTAAACGCAGTGAAAACTCTTGGGAACTAACAGGACATGGTTGGCATAGCTTGGGTGATATTGGAAACTAATTGGACCCATGGGTTCATCCCAGGAATTTGTTTAAACCCAGTGAAAACTCATATCACCCAAGCTATGCCAACCATTTCCTGTTAGTTACCAAGAGTTTTTACTGGATTTCATCAAATTACTTGCATGAACCTATGGGTGAAATTAGTTTCCAATATCACCAAAGCTATGCCAACCATGTCCTCAAACCTAGTATAGATTTTAAAAATTCCGCCCGCGAAGATTTCAAAATAAAAACGCGGGATTTTCAGCTTTGTTTGTATTCGCCGGTTCAAAGTTCCGTTGAACTGTTTATGTCCAGCGTTGCCAGGCAACGACTGTTATGACCTATGTAAGATATATGCAGTATTTCCAGTTATGGAATATATAATGAGGTTATGCAGAAATTCTCTCAAAATTCAAAGCTTAAGTGGTATATGCCCCACAAAGCACATCGATCGACTCCTCAATATATAATCTAACACCTCCCCAGCTTGATTGCGGTAAGAGAGATGTTCCAGACCCTTTTTAAAGCGTAAAATCTATGCTGTAACTTACCCATTTTGGGTTAGCTTAACCCACTTTGGGTAACTTATCCATTTAACAAATCGCAAGCGGTTTTCCATTGTCTGTACTCTTATTGACAATGGATTTGACGTCACAAAATGTTCAAAACTCAAGTGGAACAGCGCGGTCCCTTAGTGATGTAGAAGGCAGGGATTACTGTTTTTATAATCTGCATAATAATATACATACAAAAATTTCTGCAATCTGATTGGCTGAGAGCACCCAAATTTATTTTGAACTTTTGAGTGCAAAAAAGTGAAAATTTGATTGGCTACTTTGAACCGACTAGCCAATCAAATTCAATATCACGTTTTTGCACTCAACAATTTCAAAATTTGCATTCAAAAATTTCAAAATTTGCACTCAACTCCAAATTAAAAACAAAAAAATAGTGGATAATTAATAGTGGAGGTTGCAGCAATGTTAGAAAATATTTCTTTTTCGTTTTGGCTGTACTTTTGGCGGGATTTTGTACATTTACACGCGCGTCGCCGATTTCCCGCCTTTCAAACTTTCAAACGTTTTTTTGAGGGAACGACACAAAGAACGGCTGCGGGGCAGACATTTGTCAGCAAGGAAGACATACCGGCTTGTCTCGTCCCACGCAACGCTCTAGCTAACTAGTGTGGAGGGAGCGTTGCGTGACGACACTAAAGACGGCTGCGAAGGAGACTACGACTTGTCCTAATAATTACAGAAAAAATATTTACAAATTTACAAATTTTCACTTATATTTACATTTTATCATATTTACAACTTTTACAATATATACATTTACAGAAAAAATAATTATTTACAAAGAGTCAGTACGAACACCATGCACAACTAAAACAATAAGGCCTATAATTAAAAATATCAAAATTAAAATTAAAAGGTACAAAATATAAGGTCTGCGTGGCACTTCGAATTCTGGTTCCTATAAAGAGAAAATGAGAAAAATAGATATATGTCTGTTTTATAGCTTCCATATTTGCTCACCTTTTTCAAAAATTTTAATTGAGAGAACAATCAAATAGCTAGCCTGCGTAGCGGCTTTCGGGGAGGGGAGGGGGGACTGGGGCCAGGAAAGGAGGGGATGGGAGGGGAGGGGAGGAGGAGGGGAAGAAATTTCTTTCCCTCCTCCTCCCCTTCCCTCCCCCCTCCTTATGCAAGGCTAATCACATAACAAAAGCAACAATAGAAAGGATAACAAATTTCGCGTGGCCGCTTTTATCAGATGGATAAAGTTTTAAAACTAAGTTTGGTGGATGTGTGTTTTCCTTCCTTTTTTTTTCAATAGAAGGTAGTTGAAGTGTTTCCTAATGTGAAAAGTATCAAGTAGTAGTTGATTTAACTAATACAACAGACGAGTCTACGGCGCCATGGAACTTATAAAAAATTATAATTAGAACTGAAGGCTCTCGACTAAACACTGAATTAGTGTTTCTCTTATTATTTATCGCTCGCTTCAAGCATAAAACAATGATTTCAGTTTTGTAGCGGCAAATTTAAAACTGAAGGCTCTCGACAAAACACTGAATTAGTGTTTCTCTTGTTATTTATCACTCGCTTCAAGCATAAAACAATGATTTCAGTTTTGTAGCGGCTAGTAATTTGATGAAATCCAGTAAAAACTCTTGGTAACTAACAGGACATGGTTGGCATAGCTTGGGTGATATGGTTGACCCATGGGTTCATGCTAGTAATTTGTTGAAATCCAGTAAAAACTCCTGGTAACTAACAGGACATGGTTGGCATAGCTTGGGTGATATGTTTGACCCATGGGTTCATGCTAGTAATTTGTTGAAATCCAGTAAAAACTCTTGGCAACTAACAGGACATGGTTGGCATAGCTTGGGTGATATGATCGACCCATGGGTGCATGCTAGTAATTTGATGAAATCCAGTAAAAACTCTTGGTAACTAACAGGACATGGTTGGAATTGCTCTGGTGATATTGGAAACTATAATTCGACCCATGGGTTCATCCTAGGAATTTGTGTAAACCCCGTGGAAAGTCTTGGGAACTAACGGGACATGGTTGGCATAGCTTGGGTGATATGGTTGACCCATGGGTTCATGCTAGTAATTTGTTGAAATCCAGTAAAAACTCCTGGGAACTAACAGGACATCGTTGGCATAGCTTGTATGATATGGTCGACCCATGGGTTCATGCTAGTAATTTGTTGAAATCCAGTAAAAACTCTTATGAACTAACAGGACATGGTTGGCATAGCTTGGGTGATATAATCGACCCATGGGTGCATGCTAGTAATTTTATGAAATCCAGTAAAAACTCTTGGTAACTAACAGGACATGGTTGGCATTGCTCTGGTGATATTGGAAACTAATTCGACCCATGGGTTCATCCTAGGAATTTGTGTAAACCCCGTGGAAAGTCTTGGGAACTAACGGGACTTGGTGGGCAGAGCTTCAATGGTACCGGAAACTTATTTGACCCATGGGTGCATCATAGAACTTTGTTTAAACGCAGTGAAAACTCTTGGGAACTAACAGGACATGGTTGGCATAGCTTGGGTGATATTGGAAACTAATTGGACCCATGGGTTCATCCCAAGAATTTGTTTAAACCCAGTGAAAACTCTTGGGAACTAGCGGGACATGGTTGTTGTTGCATGAGTAATAATGAAAACTAATTTGACCCATGGGTTCATCATAGAACTTTGTTTAAACCCAGTGAAAACTCTTGGGAACTAGCGGGACATGGGTGTTGTGGCATGAGTAATAATGAAAACTAATTTGACCCATGGGTTCATTATAGAACTTTGAAATTAAATTGTTGTGTGCTGGATCCAAGATGGCGGACAATTTTGCCGCCGAAACACATCTTGTCGAAAAAAGACCTTTTCAATGTGGCTGGATCCAGATGAGATATGATCCAGCCAAAAGTCCGTAGAACTCAGCAAAACTCCTCAGTATCGCCAGGGTAATATTTTCAATTAATTTATTGGAAGCTAGTTTGAAAGTTTGAAAGGCGGGAAATCGGCGACGCGCGTGTAAATGTACAAAATCCCGCCAAAAGTACAGCCAAAACGAAAAAGAAATATTTTCTAACATTGCTGCAACCTCCACTATTAATTATCCACTATTTTTTTGTTTTTAATTTGGAGTTGAGTGCAAATTTTGAAATTTTTGAATGCAAATTTTGAAATTGTTGAGTGCAAAAACGTGAAATTGAATTTGATTGGCTAGTCGGTTCAAACTAGCCAATCAAATTTTCACTTTTTTGCACTCAAAAGTTCAAAATAAATTTGGGTGCTCTCAGCCAATCAGATTGCAGAAATTTTTGTATGTATATTATTATGCAGATTATAAAAACAGTAATCATAAAAAAATGGAAACATTTTCGATGCAAGTGAAAGCAAGTTTTGTTGATAAAATCTGTCGTTCGCGAACTGTCGAAATCAATGAAGATCAACAACTTTTCCGGCACTTCATAAAACTGCACTTTGACGAATTTCAGAGTTTTATAATCACGACAAAAATGTTTTGAGTATCGGTGAAATTCTAGATCTGGATATGAAAAGTAGCTTTTCTAAAAACGATAATTTGTTGATTGTTTTTTTAGCACTCTTTAGGTCTGCAGTGGCTCTAAAAGAGCCAGTATTTGCATTTATGGCCATGACTTTTTTGGTCTGTGGTGGCTCCGAAAAGAGCCGGTTTTAGCATATATGGTCATGACTTTTTTGGTCAGTGGAATAAGAGAGCATGAGTCATGACTTTATCATATGTGGTTGGCTCTGAAAAGAGCCGTTGTTAGATGCTGAGCTCCATCGATCAGTTCAGCGTGTGATGCCCGATGAATCGCCCGATGAATAAATTTTTCCCGAGCGACAAAAATCACAACAGAGCCGTTGGTGTAACGCTTAAAACGCGAAAACTTTCGTTCGGTAGCTAGGTTTTAGTGTCATCGAACTGTTGTCATTCATGGTTGGCCCATTCTTCCACGTTAGGGCCGTGAAAAAAATGATTTTCGTCCTTAGAGACTCGCGCTTTAGTTGTTGTTGTTTGAATGAAGAAAAGCACAAACAACTTTGATGGCAAAATCGAATTTATTTTCTCTTTCGCTCTCCGTCTCGTAATAAGAAACAGCTTACCTTGTAGCTCGTATCCTCCCGGGGTTGAGAAGATCTGGGTACGAGATTAAGTTCGTAAGGTTAAAATGTGGTACCGTAAAATTCCGGTTATAAGCCCCCCCGCTTATAAGCTCCCCCGGTTATAGGCCCATCTACCTGTAAACAAAAAAATACATCCGATTATAAGTCCCCCCGGATATAAGCCCCCCTCTGCCGGATGACAGTACTGAACCCCCCACCGCAGGGCTAAATGTTGCTTTATTATGCCTTTTTAACTTAAAAACGTATTTCGATCAACACTCCCATGGTTCCTTCCGAAACGTTTTTTTCATTCCGCTTATAAGCCCTCCCGGATATAAGCCCCTCCGCTTATAAGCCCACCCAAAACCCCTTACGAAGTTGTATAAGCCCAGGGCTTATAACCGGAATACGGTATACGTTTTGAGATATAGGGCTTTTTTAATGACGTCCCGACATGGAAACGAGGCTGTGATCAGGCTGCAGTTACCTCGCATTAGCGCGCGCGCGCATATGATTAGAATTCTAGTACAGAAAGACCTCCAAATAAATGCCATGTAGTTCGTAAGGTTAAAATGTGTATACATTTTGAGATATAAGGGGTGTTCATGACGACGTTTACGTCCCGACATGTAAACGAGGTTGGTATCTAGATATAGTATTATAGGCATATTTTAATCTTGTTTTTAATATTTACCATGGTGATCTGCTTTTATATGGGGTATTGACTCTTTTGCGGATTATCCATATGGCTTTTTGTCTTTGTTTTTCTTTTCATTTCTATTTTTTACTAGCCATTAAATTGTAAAAAATTGTAATAAATAAATAAATAAATAGCTTGTTTGCTGCTGTTACCTCACGTAACCGAGCGCACATGATCAGAATTTAATGGAAACTTCGAGACAAGGTAGGTAGATGTGAAAACATGTGACAGGGGGATGATTATAAATGTCACTTGACTGCACACGCAATGGTTTGGGTGCTTTGACATGCATGGAAAATATATATTTAGTCTCGTTTTTGCGCGCAATAGTCAACGAGGGCGAGTAGTATAATTGTTTTAGTAGAACTCTAAAGGATTGTAGTCGAAAAACTACAATATTGTGCACTTTGAAGACAAAAATCATGAAAATTTACCACTTAAAGAGCTCCACGCGCGCGCGACTGTTGTCTATCGGCGAATAGACAACAGTGGGAGAACCAATCAGATTCGTGGATTTCCAATAGAACACAGCTGAGTTTCTACTAATCCTAGATAGACGTAGCTTCGTACTGATAGTAATTGTTGGTTTCCAAGTTTAAATTCACATCTGAATAATTTACCACTTTTATTAAAAATCATAATTTTTGTTTTCTTTATATTAATCTTCATTTTCCATTTGGTATAATCACTTATTCTATTCAAGCAGGTCTGTAAACCACTTTCTGACTCTGAAAGCAATACAAGGTCATCTGCGTACAATAAACAATTGATATCGCAATCTTTCATATGTACTGGGTCGCAAGTTGAGTCAAACAAATCTACAATGTCGTTTACAAACATGTTATAAATAACGTTGGGCTTAGGTTACACCCTCTATTGTTTATGCTCTACCGCCCCCTTGAAGTGATTGACATTAGTAAAATAGAGCGGTTTTCAATTGAGTGTTGTAAAACCAAAACCAAAGTAATCACTCCAACCAATCACAAAGGACACAGACAATCCAGTGAACCAATTAACATGTAGCCGGCACGAAACGCGGGAAAACGTGCGTGCACCCATGGGTCGATCATATCACCCAAGCTATGCCAACTGGTTTGACCCATGGGGTCATCATAGAACTTTGTTTAAACCCAGTGAAAACTCTTGGGAACTAACAGGACATGGTTGGCATAGCTTGGGTGATATTGGAAACTAATTGGACCCATGGGTTCATCGCAGGAATTTGTTTAAACCCAGTGAAAACTCTTCGGAACTAGCGGGACATGGTTGTTGTTGCATGAGTAATAATGAAAGCTAATTTGACCCATGGGTTCATCATAGAACTTTGTTTAAACCCAGTGAAAACTCTTGGGAACTAGCGGGACATGGTGGGCATAGCTTGGGTGATGTTGGAAACTAATTGGACCCATGGGTTCATCATAGAACGTTGTTTAAACCCAGTGAAAACTCTTGGGACCTAGCGGGACATGGTGGGCAGAGCTTCAGTGGGTTGGCTTCAATTTGACCCATGGGTTCATGCTAGTAATTTGTTGAAATCCAGTAAAAACATGGTTGGCATAGCTTGGGTGATATGGTCGACCCATGGGTTCTTGCTAGTAATTTGTTGAAATCCAGTAAAAAATCTTGGCATTTAACAGGACATGTTTGGCATAGCTTGGGTGATATGATCGACCCATGGGTGCATGCTAGTAATTTGATGAAATCCAGTAAAACCTCTTGGTAACTAACAGGACATGGTTGGCATTGCTCTGGTGATATTGGAAACTAATTTGACCCATGGGTTCATCAAAGAACTTTGTTTAAACCCAGTGAAAACAAATTACTAGCATGAACCCATGGGTCAAATTAGTTTCCAATATCACCAATGCTATGCCAACCATGTCCTGTTAGTTCCCAAGAGTTTTCACCGGGTTTAAACAAAGTTCTATGACGAACCCATGGGTCAAATTAGTTTTCATTATTACTCATGCAACAACAACCATGTCCCGCTAGTTCCCAAGAGTTTTCACTGGGTTTAAACAAAGTTCCATGATGAACCCATGGGTCAAATAAGTTTCCGGTACCATTGAAGTTCTGCCCACCAAGTCCCGTTAGTTCTCAAGACTTTCCACGGGGTTTACACAAATTCCTAGGATGAATCCATGGGTCGAATTAGTTTCCAATATCACTAGGGCTATGCCAACCATGTCCTGTTAGTTACCAAGAGTTTTTACTGGATTTCAAACAACTACTAGCATGAACCCATGGGTCAACCATATCGCCGAAGCTATGTCAACAATGTAATGTTAGTTACCAAGAGTTTTTACTGGATTTCAACAAATTACTAGCATGAACCCATGGGTCAAATTGAAGCCATGCCACTGAACCTCTGCCCACCATGTCCCGCTAGTTCCCAAGAGTTTTCACTGGGTTTAAACAACGTTCTATGATGAACCCATGGGTCCAATTAGTAAAAACTCCTGGGAAATAACAGGACATGGTTGGCTTAACTTTGGTGATATTGGAAACTAATTTGACCCATGGGTTCATGCTAGTAATTTCATAAAAATCCAGTAAAAACTCTCGGTAACTAACAGGACATGGTTGGCATAGCTTGGGTGATATGGTGGACCCATGGGTTCATGCAATTAATTTGTTGAAATCCAGTAAAAACTCTTGGGAACTAACAGGGCATGGTTGTCATAGCCCTGGTGATATTGGAAACTAATTCGACCCATGCATGGGTTCATCCTAGGAATTTGTGTAAACCCCGTGGAAAGTCTTGGGAACTAACGGGACTTGGTGGGCAGAACTTCAATGGTACCGGAAACTTATTTGACCCATGGGTTCATCATAGAACTTTGTTTAAACCCAGTAAAAACTCTTGGGAACTAACAGGACATGGTTGGCATAGCTTGGGTGATATTGGAAACTAATTGGACCCATGGGTTCATCCCAGGAATTTGTTTAAACCTAGTGAAAACTCTTGGGAACTAGCAGGACATGGTTGTTGTTGCATGAGTAATAATGAAAACTAATTTGACCCATTGGTTCATCAAAGAACTTTGTTTAAACCCTGTGAAAACTTTTGGGAACTAACAGGACATGGTTGGCATAGTTCTGGTGATATTGGAAACTAATTCGACCCATGGGTTCATGCTAGTAATTTGTTGAAATCCAGTAAAAACTGGATTTCAACAAATTACTAGCATGAACCCATGTGTCGACCATATCACCCAAGCTATGCCAACTATGACTTGTTAGTTACCGAGAGTTTTTACTGGATTTTTATGAAATTACTAGCATGAACCCATGGGTCAAATTAGTTTCCAATATCACCAAAGTTAAGCCAACCATGTCCTGTTATTTCCCAGGAGTTTTTACTAATTGGACCCATGGGTTCATCATAGAACGTTGTGTAAACCCAGTGAAAACTCTTGGGAACTAGCGGGACATGGTGGGCAGAGCTTCAGTGGCATGGCTTCAATTTGACCCATGGGTTCATGCTAGTAATTTGTTGAAATCCAGTAAAAACTCCTGGTAACTAACATTACATTGTTGACATAGCTTCGGTGATATGGTTGACCCATCGGTTCATGCTAGTAGTTGTTTGAAATCCGAAAAAAACTCTTGGTAACTAACAGGACATGGTTGGCATTGTTTGGGTGATATTGTGGACCCATGGGTTCATGCAAGTAATTTGATGAAATCCAGTAAAAACTCTTGGTAACTAACAGGACATGGTTGTCATAGCTTGGGTGATATGGTTGACCCATGGGTTCATGCTAGTAGTTGTTTGAAATCCAGTAAAAACTCTTGGTAACTAATAGGACATGGTTGGCATAGCTTGGGTGATATGGTGGACCTATGGGTTCATGCAAGTAATTTGTTGAAATCCATTAAAAACTCTTGGGAACTAACAGGACATGGTTGGCATAGCCCTAGTGATATTGGAAACTAATTCGACCCATGGGTTCTTTTTAGGAATTTGTGTAAACCCCGTGGAAAGTCTATTGGAAACTAATTGGACCCATGGGTTCATCCCAGGAATTTGTTTAAACCCAGTGAAAACTCTTGGTAACTAGCGGGACATGGTTGTTGTTGCATGAGTAATAACGAAAACTAATTTGACCCATGGGTTCATCAAAGAACTTTGTTTAAACCCAGTGAAAACTCTTGGAAACTAACAGGACATGGTTGGCACAGTTCTGGTGATATTGGAAACTAATTCGACCCATGGCTTCATCCTAGGAATTTGTGTAAACCCCGTGGAAAGTCTTGGGAACTAACGGGACTTGGTGGGCAGAGCTTCAATGGTACCGGAAACTTATTTGACCCATGGGTTCATCATAGAACTTTGTTTAAACCCAGTGAAAACTCTTGGGAACTAACAGGACATGGTTGGCATAGCATTGGTGATATTGGAAACTAATTTGAGCCATGGGTTCATGCTAGTAATTTGTTTTCACTGGGTTTAAACAAAGTTCTTTGATGAACCCATGGGTCAAATTAGTTTTCATTATTACTCATGCAACAACAACCATGTCCCGCTAGTTACCAAGAGTTTTCACTGGGTTTAAACAAATTGCTGGGATGAACCCATGGGTCCAATTAGTTTCCAATATCACCCAAGCTATGTCAACCATGTCCTGTTAGTTCCCAAGAGTTTTCACTGGGTTTACACAAATTCCTAGGATGAACCCATGGGTCGAATTAGTTTCCAATATCACTAGAGCTATGCCAACCATGTCCTGTTAGTTCCCAAGAGTTTTTACTGGATTTCAACAAATTACTAGCATGAACCCATGTGTCGACCATATCACCCAAGCTATGCCAACTATGACTTGTTAGTTACCGAGAGTTTTTACTGGATTTTTATGAAATTAATAGCATGAACCCATGGGTCAAATTATTTTCCAACATCACCAAAGTTAAGCCAACCATGTCTTGTTATTTCCCAGGAGTTTTTACTAATTGGACCCATGGGTTCATCATAGAATGTTGTTTAAACCCAGTGAAAACACTTGGGAACTAGCGGGACATGGTGGGCAGAGCTTCAGTGGCATGGCTTCAATTTGACCCATGGGTTCATGCTAGTAATTTGTTGAAATCCAGTAAAAACTCTTGGTAACTAACATTACATTGTTGACATAGCTTCGGTGATATGGTTGACCCATGGGTTCATGCTAGTAGTTGTTTGAAATCCAGTAAAAACTCTTGGTAACTAACAGGACATGGTTGGCATTGTTTGGGTGATATGGTGGACCCATGGGTTCATGCAAGTAATTTGATGAAATCCAGTAAAAACTCTTGGTAACTAACAGGACATGGTTGTCATAGCTTGGGTGATATGGTTGACCCATGGGTTCATGCTAGTACTTGTTTGAAATCCAGTAAAAACTCTTGGTAACTAACAGGACATGGTTGGCATAGCTTGGGTGATATGGTGGACCTATGGGTTCATGCAAGTAATTTGTTGAAATCCATTAAAAACTCTTGGGAACTAACAGGACATGGTTGGCATAGCCCTAGTGATATTGGAAACTAATTCGACCCATGGGTTCATCCTAGGAATTTGTGTAAACCCCGTGGAAAGTCTATTGGAAACTAATTTGAGCAATGGGTTCATGCTAGTAATTTGTTTTCACTGGGTTTAAACAAAGTTCTTTGATGAACCCATGAGTCAAATTAGTTTTCATTATTACTCATGCAACAACAACCGTGTCCCGCTAGTTACCAAGAGTTTTAACAAATTTATGGGATGAACCCATGGGTCCAATTAGTTTCCAATATCACCCAAGCTATGTCAAGCATGTCCTGTTAGTTCCCAAGACTTTTCCCTGGGTTTACACAAATTCCTAGGATGAACCCATGGGTCGAATTAGTTTCCAATACCACTAGAGCTATGCCAACCATGTCCTGTTAGTTCCCAAGAGTTTTTACTGGATTTCAACAAATTACTTGCATGAACACATGGGTCCACCACCATATCACCCAAGGTATGCCAACTATGACTTGTTAGTTACCAAGAGTTTTTACTGGATTTCAAACAATTACTAGCATGAACCCATGGGTCCACCACCATATCACCCAAGGTATGCCCACCATGTCCCGCTAGTTCCCAAGAGTTTTTACTGGATTTCAACAACTTACTAGCATGAACCCATGGGTCGACCATATCACCCAAGCTATGTCAACCATGTCCTGTTAGTTACCAAGAGTTTTTACTGGATTTCATCAAATTACTAGCATGAACCCATGGGTCAACCATATCACCCAAGCTATGCCAATCATGTCCTGTTAGTTCCCAAGAGTTTTCACTGGTTTTAAACAAAGTTCTTTGATGGGTTCATCAAAGTTCTTTGATGAACCCATTGTTTAAACCCAGTGCAAACTCTTGGGAACTAACAGGACATCGTTGGCATAGCTTGTTTGATATTGGAAACTAATTGGACCCATGGGTTCATCATAGAACTTTGTTTAAACCCAGTGAAAACACTTGGGAACTAACAGGACATGGTTGGCATAGCATTGGTGATATTGGAAACTAATTTGACCCATGGATTCATGCTAGTAATTTGTTTTCACTGGGTTTAAACAAAGTTCTTTGATGAACCCATGGGTCAAATTAGTTTTCATTATTACTCATGCAACAACAACCATGTCCCGCTAGTTACCAAGAGTTTTCACTGGGTTTAAACAAATTCCTGGGATGAAAGCATGGGTCCAATTATTTTCCAATATCACCCAAGCTATGTCAACCATGTCTTGTTAGTTTCCAAGAGTTTTCACTGGGTTTAAACAAAGTTCTATGATGAACCCATGGGTCAAATAAGTTTCCGGTACCATTGAAGTTCTGCCCACCAAGTCCCGTTAGTTCCCAAGACTTTCCACTAGGTTTACACAAATTCCTAGGTTGAACCCATGGGTCGAATTAGTTTCCAATATCACTAGAGCTATGCCAACCATGTCCTGTTAGTTCCCAAGAGTTTTTACTGGATTTCAACAAATTACTTGCATGAACCCATGGGTCCACCACCATATCACCCAAGGTATGCCAACTATGACTTGTTAGTTACCAAGAGTTTTTACTGGATTTCAAACAATTACTAGCATTCAAAGTTCTTTGATGAACCCATTGTTTAAACCCAGTGAAAACTCTTGGGAACTAACAGGACATCGTTGGCATAGCTTGGGTGATATTGGAAACTAATTGGACCCATGGGTTCATCATAGAACTTTGTTTAAACCCAGTGAAAACACTTGGGAACTAACAGGACATGGTTGGCATAGCATTGGTGATATTGGAAACTAATTTGACCCATGGGTTCATGCTAGTAATTTGTTTTCACTGGGTTTAAACAAAGTTCTTTGATGAACCCATTGTTTAAACCCAGTGAAAACACTTGGGAACTAACAGGACATCGTTGGCATAGCTTGGGTGATATTGGAAACTAATTGGACCCATGGGTTCATCCCAGGAACTCATCCCAAAACTCTTGGGAAATAGTGGGACATGGTTGTTGTTGCATGAGTAATAATAAAAACTAATTTGACCCATGGGTTCATCATAGAACTTTGCTTAAACCCAGTGAAAACTCTTGGGACCTAGCGGGACATGGTTGGTGTAGTTGGACTGATACTGAAAACTAATTTTACCCATGGGTTCATCATAGAACTTTGAAAACTCTTGGGAACTAGCGGGAAATGGTGGGCAGAGCTTCAATGGCATGACTTCAATTTGACCCATGGGTTCATTCTAGTAGCTTGTTGAAATCCAGTAAAAACTCCTGGAAACTAACAGGACATGGTTGGCATTACTTTGGTGATATTGGAAACTAATTTGACCCATGGGTTCATGCTAGTAATTTCATAAAAATCCAGTAAAAACTCTCGGTAACTAACAGGACATGGTTGGCATAGCGTGGGTGATTTGGTTGACATATGGGTTTTAGGAATTTGTGTAAAACCCGTGGAAAGTCTTGGGAACTAACGGGACTTGGTGGGCAGAGCTTCAATGGTACCGGAAACCTATTTGACCCATGGGTTCATCATAGAACTTTGTTTAAACCCAGTGAAAACTCTTGGGAACTAACAGGACATGGTTGGCATAGCTTGGGTGATATGGTGGACCTATGGGTTCATGCAAGTAATTTGTTGAAATCCAGTAAAAACTCTTGGGAACTAACAGGACATGGTTGGCATAGCCCTAGTGATATTGGAAACTAATTCGACCCATGGGTTCATCCTAGGAATTTGTGTAAACCCCGTGGAAAGTCTTGGGAACTAACGGGACTTGGTGGGCAGAACTTCAATGGTACCGGAAACTTATTTGACCCATGGGTTCATCATAGAACTTTGTTTAAACCCAGTGAAAACTCTTGGGAACTAGCGGGACATGGTTGTTGTTGCATGAGTAATAATGAAAACTAATTTGACCCATGGGTTCGTCATAGAACTTTGTTTAAACCCAGTGAAAACTCTTGGGAACTAACAGGACATGGTTGGCATAGCATTGGTGATATTGGAAACTAATTTGACCCATGGGTTCATGCTAGTAATTTGTTTTCACTGGGTTTAAACAAAGTTCTTTGATGAACCCATGGGTCAAATTAGTTTTCATTATTACTCATGCAACAACAACCATGTCCTGCTAGTTCTCAAGAGTTTTCACTAACGGCAATAATGTAGCTAAGGGGGGAGTGGGGCACGCGTGAAAGGCGGCCACTCACTAATTAGGGGATGACAGAGCTACGCCGAATTATAAGAATCTAAAATTGAATTGAAAACTCCATAAGAAAGTTTAGTAAAATTATGTGATACTGGAAACTAATTTGACCCATGGGTTCAAATTGACTACATGGGTTTTTACCAGTTTTCGAACACGACGAGTACAATGAATTCAATATTTTATTTCACACTTTTTTACATAAATAATTGAAGATTATAAATCAAAGCTAATCTAGAATAATAAACATTAGCCAAATCTGCATTATTGAATATAATTAAACTCAATTGAAAGTTCGCTATTAATGTATTAAGATACTTATTTAGAATAATAAACATTAGCCAAATCGGCATTATTGAATATAATTAAACTCAATTGAAAGTTCGCTATTAATGTATTAAGATATTTAATCGCCATACTAAATTATAATATGAATAGACCTTATTCATAAATGGCCGCCACTGAATTTCAACATCCAAAGGATCCATGACAGAAACGCATGGCCGTGTCAGGTACCGTGACACCTTGGGTTCAGGTCCGATAGGCTTCCTACACCTCTGAGTCGTACGAAACCAGAAAACCAATACATTTCTGCATTTAAGCCACCAAAGTCAAAACCATAGTGTTCGACACATAGAATAAGTAAATGGGTGATATGGTACTTTACGGATAACATTGTTTTTTATGCTTTTCTTTTTTAACTAGTGTTAAAGAAATGTCTGATATAATTTCTCCAAGCTAATTCTCTTTTTTTTCACTAATTCAGTGTTTTGTCGAGAGCCTTCGGGACATGGTTGTTGTAGCAAGAGTTATAATCAAACCTAATTTGACCCATGGGTTCAGGCTAGTAATTTGTTGAAATCCAGTGAAACTAACATATGGTTGACCCATGGGTTAATGCTAGTAATTTCATGAAATCCAGTAAAAACTCTTGGTAACTAACAGGACATGGTTGGCATAGCTTGGGTGATATGGTTGACCCATGGGTTCATGCTAGTAATTTGTTGAAATCCAGTAAAAACTCTTGGTAACTAACAGGACATGGTTGGCATAGCTTGGGTGATATGGTTGACCCATGGGTTCATGCTAGTAATTTGATGAAATCCAGTAAAAACTCCTGGGAACTAACAGGACATGGTTTAAACAAATTCCTAGGATGAACCGACACAGACAATGAATAGTGGATAATTAATAGTGGAGGTTGCAGCAATGTTAGAAAATATTTGTTTTTCGTTTTGGCTGTACTTTTGGCGGGATTTTGTACATTTACACGCGCGTCGCCGATTTCCCGCCTTTCAAACTTTCAAACGTTTTTTTGAGGGAACGACACAAAGAGCGGCTGCGGGGCAGACATTTGTCAGCAAGGAAGACATACCGGCTTGTCTCGTCCCACGCAACGCTCTAGCTAACTAGTGTGGAGGGAGCGTTGCGTGACGACACTAAAGACGGCTGCGAAGGAGACTACGACTTGTCCTAATAATTACAGAAAAAATATTTACAAATTTACAAATTTTCACTTATATTTACATTTTATTATATTTACAACTTTTACAATATATACATTTACAGAAAAAATAATTATTTACAAAGAGTCAGTACGAACACCATGCACAACTAAAACAATAAGGCCTATAATTAAAAATATCAAAATTAAAATTAAAAGGTACAAAATATAAGGTCTGCGTGGCACTTCGAATTCTGGTTCCAAGAGAAAATGAGAAAAATAGATATATGTCTGTTTTATAACTTCCATATTTGCTCACCTTTTTCAAAAATTTTAATTGAGGGAACAATCAAATAGCTAGCCTGCGTAGCGGCTTTCGGGGAGGGGAGGGGGGACTGGGGCCAGGAAAGGAGGGGATGGGAGGGGAGGGGAGGGGAGGAGGAGGGGAACCCATGGGTCCACCATATCACCCAAGCTTGGGTGATATTGGAAACTAATTGGACCCACGGGTTCATCCCAGGAATTTGTTTAAACCCTTTCCAATATCACCAAAGCTATGCCAACCATGTAATATTTGTTACCAAGAGTTTTTACTGGATTTCAACAAATTACTAGGATGAACCCATGGGTCAAATAAGTTCGTCCCCCCCCCCCCACACGTTTTTTTCTGGAAGAGCCCTTAAGATTTCAGAGGTTTTATGATAGGTAGATCAGTATAAATCACTTTAGCACATAGGGATTCTCTGGGGTTCTCAGTTATATGCCGAAGTTCTTCCTTGTGTTCTTGTTTTAATTGCAGGGTTTCTGTTAGCAATGTCTGGGTCTTGGCATAAGGCATACAAATGTAACATGCTACTCTCATCCAATCGTCTCCTTTGATACACTTCTGACGGCTCAATTCGCACATAAATTTGTTGTACTCCCTGACCATGATGGAGTTCTTATCCAGGGTTTTACTGGAAAGACTGACCGTTAATTGAATAAGATACATTAAACCAAGGGAAAATGATTTTTTTTCATGGTCGGATCGTCCAGAAACTAAGACGAAATCATACCCTGGAAATTTCTGTTTTCCCGAAACATCAAGTGAAAACCAAATGTTGACATCATGACATGCTGCTTCTGTGCAGTTATCTTTGCAAAACAACTGATCAACAAGTCGTTTGCAATCAAAGGCCTCACAAATCTGTACGCCATGGAATTCATCTGCATACATATCGGTGGGACGCAGTCCACACTGATTGATGCGACAATAAAGGCGAACAATCAATTCGAAACATAGCCCTTTAAGAGATCCAGTGCTAGCTTCAAACACAGCCCGAGCATTTTCGAGCATTGCTTCGTCGCCACGGTCCTGTTGCCTACAAAATGTAAAGAATCTCAGCTGTTCACCTGGGGCAATCTCAAAGCCTGTGTCTGTGAAAGGGAAGAACTTGAAAGCCAGCTGATCTTCTGGGGTTTCATCCTTCATGTCAAAGGGGAAGATCTGCTTCCAAATGGCATTGAAGGATTTGTCGTTATAACCTTTCTTGTCTTGCATGAATGATAGAAAATGTTGCATGTCCCGGATAGTCGTCCTGAAGGTCTTTAGCTGTTTGGCCTCTTCAAAGGAGTGCTGTGGAATCAGGTAATAAGACCTATACCACACTATTGGCACTATTTGCGAAAGCGCAGAATCTGTGTAGTCCACCATGCCCTGTTCTTTCTTCTCTTCAGTAGTAGTGTCCTCGTCTACAGTCATATGTAGCAGTGCCCCGCAAGTTGGGGAAACTTTCATTAATTGTGTCACAGTCTCCTCACTCAGTTGTGTCAATGTAACTCCTTCCTCAACGGTCAGTGTCATATGAATAGTTTCTACTTTGACTTTCTTGGGACATTTAATCCAGTCGCTACTTGGAACAAAATGTCCAGAGGTGAACATTATGATGGGGAACTCACGACCCCTACAAACTGAAAGTAATTTGGTTGCCGAAATGATGTCACAGTTGGCCTGGTCAAAAATTAACACCTTCGCTTCTATGGGATCAGGTACATGTACATGTACGTTGGGATCAGATGGAGGAGGCTTCATCATTGCATTTACTGTTGCCTCAGTGTCAGCTGCATTCATCTTATGAGAGAAGCTTCCGAACCAAGTAACTCCATAAACCAATCCTAGATAGGACTCTAATACTTGTGCGGTAACAGACTTTCCAATTGCTGGAATCCCGTAGTATATCAAAACCTTTCGTCTTTCGTGTGCTGCAGTTTGAAGTTCTGCCACCAAATCGTCTATGATGTGTAACAATGCTGCTTTCAACGACTTCGTCATGAGATAAGAATAACCGCGAACTGTAATGAATCCTTCATCACTTTCGATCTTCAGCCTGAAAGAAAAATTTGAGAGAATAATAAATCAAACTTAACTTTTGTGAATCATATTACATAATGCGATATGTTTTTGCAGACCATGATTTACAAGACATATTTCTAGTGCCATTTCGTTGGGCCAAAAAACGAAGGTCGCCATTTGGAAGGTCATTTTTGTTTGGCCTTAGTGTTTAATATTAATTAATGTAACTTTTCATTTTGACCTTCCAAGGTCATGGAAGGTCAAATTGAAGGTCGCCATTTTGAAGGTCAAGAAATTAAACGCTAGCGAACATTAACATGTTTACAGTACTTTTACAACACTTACTTTAATGCAGGTAGATCAGGAATGTCTACGTCCTTCGTCCAAGATCTGCAATGTTTCTCTTCCAGTCTACTGCTGTTTACAGTGGCAAGAATTGTTGACAAATCTGATTTCGTTAGTTTTGGTGTTGGACCAGCTTCATGTACAATACCAGAGCGCCTGAAAAAATATTATTAAACTGATATGTATACTCAATGTAGGCCGTTCTTTATGATACAAGTGATAATCAAACAGGCAAAGCCTATACTTAAATCTTTTTAGGTCATTAAAATATTACCATGCATTGATATTTTCCAATCACTTTCACTTAAGCATACAATAATTACAATCAGCATTTATATTTCGGTTGTTAGAAAACTTGTTTAACCGGTTTGTGCGTATTAGCCAATCAAAAATCGTATTGCTGGTCATGTTGAGTAACGCAATGTCACGCGACAATAAAATGATTTCACAAAATTGTCCTTTTGGGCAAAAGTTAGACTTGCTCCAAGTCGCTCGTTAGATTCGCAGACCGCTGGATACGGAAACGGAGGGCGCGCGCGAGCATGAAAAACAAAATGGCGGAGGATCCTGCGGAACAAGCGACTTGTCTCACCTGCAGCGCGCCAATTCTGAAATGTGGCGTCACCGGTGGATTTTTCCACCGGTGACGCCATCGAGATTATGTCAATCATATTATTGCGCGCGAACTTACTGAGCGCGCTCTGCCCGCAAACTTAGCGCGCTCTGCTCGCGAGACAAGCTTGCGTTTAACTTTTTACTTCTTGAGTAGACTTGTTTCCTTCTCACATCGGCAGTTAAACCATTTTTGGAACAAACATTACAAATGTCTTCTTTTGTACCTGTCCCTTTTAAATCTTACAGAAATGAGAGAGCCATCAAGGGCCTTGAGTATGATTTCCCACAAAAAAGGGAAGAAAATCGCAATTTTAACACACGCCACGGCACGGCGCGCGTCAACTGCACACGGCGCACGAAACTGACGTCAACACGATAAAAGAAACCAACTCAATGCACACGAAATGATGCAATATTTTCGCGGCAAAAAACGTCAGCTAGAATCGATTTCCTGCAGGTGACACAAGTCGCTCGTTCCGAGCCATTCCTCGATGAAGTGTCATTTGTTTTCCTTCGCGCGCGCGTTCACACAAATGAATCCCGCGCGATTTCAAAGGCGATTTTACTCAAGTGATCTTTCGCGCTTGATTTCAAAGCGATTTTATTTAAGTAACTATAGATACAAAGAAAAACGAGCGACTTGGGGCAAGTCTAGGCAAAAGTAAGTTCAGTTGGATAATAAATAACTTAAAGGCTCGCCAAAATACTGCGTGACTCGTAAAATATCCAGCCATACTACACATCAAACCGTCTAATAAGATATATATATTCGGAAATAGCTAAGCGAATAATCTGGAGAATACAGTAGGTGTAAGTGGAGAAGGAACTTCAGGAGACTTGCGGCAAAACGTTGACTATATGCAGTGAAAAGTTGTTCAATGCCCAATCGCCACGATTTTAGCACAATACTCCGATGTAAAAAATCATGCTAAAACTTAAGTCTTACTCGCTCTACCCTGCTAGCAGAGGCCTCTTTTCTGTATTTCGCTGGGTAGAGAAAAATACCTCTGGTAACATATTGTTTTTTCTTTGTCTGTGGCCGCGAGTACTTCACTTTCTCTTAGAAACCGCTAGTTTGTACTCTGTATCCTTATATGCCTTTTATGGTGTGATTTGGATTAAAGATTATTAAAGATTATTATATAAAACTTAAGCTTACTTCATCGTGTTGCTGTTGTCGGTTGTTCAGCTTGCAGATGCTAACGAACCCGACGAAAATTGTGAACCGACTGTGTTGTTGTATGTTGTTGCAAAGTCCCACGATAAAATGCGTTGTTTGAAATTGAGCATGCGCACTCCTGTTCGCTGGATCACGTGGATCGCGTCCACCCCTTGAGGCTTTGCGATACGCGGCGCGCGAAGAGTAACGACTGGGTACGAGTCTGTCGAAAGTTAACGGAAAAGAAAATGGAAACACGTTCACGTGAGTATTCAGAGCAGATTCACCGGCAATATCCTGGTTGTCGATTCACCATGGGTTCACCATGGGTTCATTCTGTAGTAGTGGGCCGAATGCAACAAATTATTTTGAAATTAAATTGTTGTGTGCTGGATCCAAGATGGCGGACAATTTTGCCGCCGAAACACATCTTGTCGAAAAAAGACCTTTTCAATGTGGCTGGATCCAGATGAGATATGATCCAGCCAAAAGTCCGTAGAACTCAGCGAAACTCCTCAGTATCGCCAGGGTAATATTTTCAATTAATTTATTGGAAGCTAGTTTGAAAGTTTGAAAGGCGGGAAATCGGCGACGCGCGTGTAAATGTACAAAATCCCGCCAAAAGTACAGCCAAAACGAAAAAGAAATATTTTCTAACATTGCTGCAACCTCCACTATTAATTATCCACTATTTTTTTGTTTTTAATTTGGAGTTGAGTGCAAATTTTGAAATTTTTGAATGCAAATTTTGAAATTGTTGAGTGCAAAAACGTGAAATTGAATTTGATTGGCTAGTCGGTTCAAACTAGCCAATCAAATTTTCACTTTTTTGCACTCAAAAGTTCAAAATAAATTTGGGTGCTCTCAGCCAATCAGATTGCAGAAATTTTTGTATGTATATTATTATGCAGATTATAAAAACAGTAATCATAAAAAAATGGAAACATTTTCGATGCAAGTGAAAGCAAGTTTTGTTGATAAAATCTGTCGTTCGCGAACTGTCGAAATCAATGAAGATCAACAACTTTTCCGGCACTTCATAAAACTGCACTTTGACGAATTTCAGAGTTTTATAATCACGACAAAAATGTTTTGAGTATCGGTGAAATTCTAGATCTGGATATGAAAAGTAGCTTTTCTAAAAACGATAATTTGTTGATTGTTTTTTTAGCACTCTTTAGGTCTGCAGTGGCTCTAAAAGAGCCAGTATTTGCATTTATGGCCATGACTTTTTTGGTCTGTGGTGGCTCCGAAAAGAGCCGGTTTTAGCATATATGGTCATGACTTTTTTGGTCAGTGGAATAAGAGAGCATGAGTCATGACTTTATCATATGTGGTTGACTCTGAAAAGAGCCGTTGTTAGATGCTGAGCTCCATCGATCAGTTCAGCGTGTGATGCCCGATGAATCGCCCGATGAATAAATTTTTCCCGAGCGACAAAAATCACAACAGAGCCGTTGGTGTAACGCTTAAAACGCGAAAACTTTCGTTCGGTAGCTAGGTTTTAGTGTCATCGAACTGTTGTCATTCATGGTTGGCCCATTCTTCCACGTTAGGGCCGTGAAAAAAATGATTTTCGTCCTTAGAGACTCGCGCTTTAGTTGTTGTTGTTTGAATGAAGAAAAGCACAAACAACTTTGATGGCAAAATCGAATTTATTTTCTCTTTCGCTCTCCGTCTCGTAATAAGAAACAGCTTACCTTGTAGCTCGTATCCTCCCGGGGTTGAGAAGATCTGGGTACGAGATTAAGTTCGTAAGGTTAAAATGTGGTACCGTAAAATTCCGGTTATAAGCCCCCCCGCTTATAAGCTCCCCCGGTTATAGGCCCATCTACCTGTAAACAAAAAAATACATCCGATTATAAGTCCCCCCGGATATAAGCCCCCCTCTGCCGGATGACAGTACTGAACCCCCCACCGCAGGGCTAAATGTTGCTTTATTATGCCTTTTTAACTTAAAAACGTATTTCGATCAACACTCCCATGGTTCCTTCCGAAACGGTTTTTTCATTCCGCTTATAAGCCCTCCCGGATATAAGCCCCTCCGCTTATAAGCCCACCCAAAACCCCTTACGAAGTTGTATAAGCCCAGGGCTTATAACCGGAATACGGTATACGTTTTGAGATATAGGGCTTTTTTAATGACGTCCCGACATGGAAACGAGGCTGTGATCAGGCTGCAGTTACCTCGCATTAGCGCGCGCGCGCATATGATTAGAATTCTAGTACAGAAAGACCTCCAAATAAATGCCATGTAGTTCGTAAGGTTAAAATGTGTATACATTTTGAGATATAAGGGGTGTTCATGACGACGTTTACGTCCCGACATGTAAACGAGGTTGGTATCTAGATATAGTATTATAGGCATATTTTAATCTTGTTTTTAATATTTACCATGGTGATCTGCTTTTATATGGGGTATTGACTCTTTTGCGGATTATCCATATGGCTTTTTGTCTTTGTTTTTCTTTTCATTTCTATTTTTTACTAGCCATTAAATTGTAAAAAATTGTAATAAATAAATAAATAAATAGCTTGTTTGCTGCTGTTACCTCACGTAACCGAGCGCACATGATCAGAATTTAATGGAAACTTCGAGACAAGGTAGGTAGATGTGAAAACATGTGACAGGGGGATGATTATAAATGTCACTTGACTGCACACGCAATGGTTTGGGTGCTTTGACATGCATGGAAAATATATATTTAGTCTCGTTTTTGCGCGCAATAGTCAACGAGGGCGAGTAGTATAATTGTTTTAGTAGAACTCTAAAGGATTGTAGTCGAAAAACTACAATATTGTGCACTTTGAAGACAAAAATCATGAAAATTTACCACTTAAAGAGCTCCACGCGCGCGCGACTGTTGTCTATCGGCGAATAGACAACAGTGGGAGAACCAATCAGATTCGTGGATTTCCAATAGAACACAGCTGAGTTTCTACTAATCCTAGATAGACGTAGCTTCGTACTGATAGTAATTGTTGGTTTCCAAGTTTAAATTCACATCTGAATAATTTACCACTTTTATTAAAAATCATAATTTTTGTTTTCTTTATATTAATCTTCATTTTCCATTTGGTATAATCACTTATTCTATTCAAGCAGGTCTGTAAACCACTTTCTGACTCTGAAAGCAATACAAGGTCATCTGCGTACAATAAACAATTGATATCGCAATCTTTCATATGTACTGGGTCGCAAGTTGAGTCAAACAAATCTACAATGTCGTTTACAAACATGTTATAAATAACGTTGGGCTTAGGTTACACCCTCTATTGTTTATGCTCTACCGCCCCCTTGAAGTGATTGACATTAGTAAAATAGAGCGGTTTTCAATTGAGTGTTGTAAAACCAAAACCAAAGTAATCACTCCAACCAATCACAAAGGACACAGACAATCCAGTGAACCAATTAACATGTAGCCGGCACGAAACGCGGGAAAACGTGCGTGCACCCATGGGTCGATCATATCACCCAAGCTATGCCAACTGGTTTGACCCATGGGGTCATCATAGAACTTTGTTTAAACCCAGTGAAAACTCTTGGGAACTAACAGGACATGGTTGGCATAGCTTGGGTGATATTGGAAACTAATTGGACCCATGGGTTCATCGCAGGAATTTGTTTAAACCCAGTGAAAACTCTTCGGAACTAGCGGGACATGGTTGTTGTTGCATGAGTAATAATGAAAGCTAATTTGACCCATGGGTTCATCATAGAACTTTGTTTAAACCCAGTGAAAACTCTTGGGAACTAGCGGGACATGGTGGGCATAGCTTGGGTGATGTTGGAAACTAATTGGACCCATGGGTTCATCATAGAACGTTGTTTAAACCCAGTGAAAACTCTTGGGACCTAGCGGGACATGGTGGGCAGAGCTTCAGTGGGTTGGCTTCAATTTGACCCATGGGTTCATGCTAGTAATTTGTTGAAATCCAGTAAAAACATGGTTGGCATAGCTTGGGTGATATGGTCGACCCATGGGTTCTTGCTAGTAATTTGTTGAAATCCAGTAAAAAATCTTGGCATTTAACAGGACATGTTTGGCATAGCTTGGGTGATATGATCGACCCATGGGTGCATGCTAGTAATTTGATGAAATCCAGTAAAACCTCTTGGTAACTAACAGGACATGGTTGGCATTGCTCTGGTGATATTGGAAACTAATTTGACCCATGGGTTCATCAAAGAACTTTGTTTAAACCCAGTGAAAACAAATTACTAGCATGAACCCATGGGTCAAATTAGTTTCCAATATCACCAATGCTATGCCAACCATGTCCTGTTAGTTCCCAAGAGTTTTCACCGGGTTTAAACAAAGTTCTATGACGAACCCATGGGTCAAATTAGTTTTCATTATTACTCATGCAACAACAACCATGTCCCGCTAGTTCCCAAGAGTTTTCACTGGGTTTAAACAAAGTTCCATGATGAACCCATGGGTCAAATAAGTTTCCGGTACCATTGAAGTTCTGCCCACCAAGTCCCGTTAGTTCTCAAGACTTTCCACGGGGTTTACACAAATTCCTAGGATGAATCCATGGGTCGAATTAGTTTCCAATATCACTAGGGCTATGCCAACCATGTCCTGTTAGTTACCAAGAGTTTTTACTGGATTTCAAACAACTACTAGCATGAACCCATGGGTCAACCATATCGCCGAAGCTATGTCAACAATGTAATGTTAGTTACCAAGAGTTTTTACTGGATTTCAACAAATTACTAGCATGAACCCATGGGTCAAATTGAAGCCATGCCACTGAACCTCTGCCCACCATGTCCCGCTAGTTCCCAAGAGTTTTCACTGGGTTTAAACAACGTTCTATGATGAACCCATGGGTCCAATTAGTAAAAACTCCTGGGAAATAACAGGACATGGTTGGCTTAACTTTGGTGATATTGGAAACTAATTTGACCCATGGGTTCATGCTAGTAATTTCATAAAAATCCAGTAAAAACTCTCGGTAACTAACAGGACATGGTTGGCATAGCTTGGGTGATATGGTGGACCCATGGGTTCATGCAATTAATTTGTTGAAATCCAGTAAAAACTCTTGGGAACTAACAGGGCATGGTTGTCATAGCCCTGGTGATATTGGAAACTAATTCGACCCATGCATGGGTTCATCCTAGGAATTTGTGTAAACCCCGTGGAAAGTCTTGGGAACTAACGGGACTTGGTGGGCAGAACTTCAATGGTACCGGAAACTTATTTGACCCATGGGTTCATCATAGAACTTTGTTTAAACCCAGTAAAAACTCTTGGGAACTAACAGGACATGGTTGGCATAGCTTGGGTGATATTGGAAACTAATTGGACCCATGGGTTCATCCCAGGAATTTGTTTAAACCTAGTGAAAACTCTTGGGAACTAGCAGGACATGGTTGTTGTTGCATGAGTAATAATGAAAACTAATTTGACCCATTGGTTCATCAAAGAACTTTGTTTAAACCCTGTGAAAACTTTTGGGAACTAACAGGACATGGTTGGCATAGTTCTGGTGATATTGGAAACTAATTCGACCCATGGGTTCATGCTAGTAATTTGTTGAAATCCAGTAAAAACTGGATTTCAACAAATTACTAGCATGAACCCATGTGTCGACCATATCACCCAAGCTATGCCAACTATGACTTGTTAGTTACCGAGAGTTTTTACTGGATTTTTATGAAATTACTAGCATGAACCCATGGGTCAAATTAGTTTCCAATATCACCAAAGTTAAGCCAACCATGTCCTGTTATTTCCCAGGAGTTTTTACTAATTGGACCCATGGGTTCATCATAGAACGTTGTGTAAACCCAGTGAAAACTCTTGGGAACTAGCGGGACATGGTGGGCAGAGCTTCAGTGGCATGGCTTCAATTTGACCCATGGGTTCATGCTAGTAATTTGTTGAAATCCAGTAAAAACTCCTGGTAACTAACATTACATTGTTGACATAGCTTCGGTGATATGGTTGACCCATCGGTTCATGCTAGTAGTTGTTTGAAATCCGAAAAAAACTCTTGGTAACTAACAGGACATGGTTGGCATTGTTTGGGTGATATTGTGGACCCATGGGTTCATGCAAGTAATTTGATGAAATCCAGTAAAAACTCTTGGTAACTAACAGGACATGGTTGTCATAGCTTGGGTGATATGGTTGACCCATGGGTTCATGCTAGTAGTTGTTTGAAATCCAGTAAAAACTCTTGGTAACTAATAGGACATGGTTGGCATAGCTTGGGTGATATGGTGGACCTATGGGTTCATGCAAGTAATTTGTTGAAATCCATTAAAAACTCTTGGGAACTAACAGGACATGGTTGGCATAGCCCTAGTGATATTGGAAACTAATTCGACCCATGGGTTCTTTTTAGGAATTTGTGTAAACCCCGTGGAAAGTCTATTGGAAACTAATTGGACCCATGGGTTCATCCCAGGAATTTGTTTAAACCCAGTGAAAACTCTTGGTAACTAGCGGGACATGGTTGTTGTTGCATGAGTAATAACGAAAACTAATTTGACCCATGGGTTCATCAAAGAACTTTGTTTAAACCCAGTGAAAACTCTTGGAAACTAACAGGACATGGTTGGCACAGTTCTGGTGATATTGGAAACTAATTCGACCCATGGCTTCATCCTAGGAATTTGTGTAAACCCCGTGGAAAGTCTTGGGAACTAACGGGACTTGGTGGGCAGAGCTTCAATGGTACCGGAAACTTATTTGACCCATGGGTTCATCATAGAACTTTGTTTAAACCCAGTGAAAACTCTTGGGAACTAACAGGACATGGTTGGCATAGCATTGGTGATATTGGAAACTAATTTGAGCCATGGGTTCATGCTAGTAATTTGTTTTCACTGGGTTTAAACAAAGTTCTTTGATGAACCCATGGGTCAAATTAGTTTTCATTATTACTCATGCAACAACAACCATGTCCCGCTAGTTACCAAGAGTTTTCACTGGGTTTAAACAAATTGCTGGGATGAACCCATGGGTCCAATTAGTTTCCAATATCACCCAAGCTATGTCAACCATGTCCTGTTAGTTCCCAAGAGTTTTCACTGGGTTTACACAAATTCCTAGGATGAACCCATGGGTCGAATTAGTTTCCAATATCACTAGAGCTATGCCAACCATGTCCTGTTAGTTCCCAAGAGTTTTTACTGGATTTCAACAAATTACTAGCATGAACCCATGTGTCGACCATATCACCCAAGCTATGCCAACTATGACTTGTTAGTTACCGAGAGTTTTTACTGGATTTTTATGAAATTAATAGCATGAACCCATGGGTCAAATTAGTTTCCAACATCACCAAAGTTAAGCCAACCATGTCTTGTTATTTCCCAGGAGTTTTTACTAATTGGACCCATGGGTTCATCATAGAATGTTGTTTAAACCCAGTGAAAACACTTGGGAACTAGCGGGACATGGTGGGCAGAGCTTCAGTGGCATGGCTTCAATTTGACCCATGGGTTCATGCTAGTAATTTGTTGAAATCCAGTAAAAACTCTTGGTAACTAACATTACATTGTTGACATAGCTTCGGTGATATGGTTGACCCATGGGTTCATGCTAGTAGTTGTTTGAAATCCAGTAAAAACTCTTGGTAACTAACAGGACATGGTTGGCATTGTTTGGGTGATATGGTGGACCCATGGGTTCATGCAAGTAATTTGATGAAATCCAGTAAAAACTCTTGGTAACTAACAGGACATGGTTGTCATAGCTTGGGTGATATGGTTGACCCATGGGTTCATGCTAGTACTTGTTTGAAATCCAGTAAAAACTCTTGGTAACTAACAGGACATGGTTGGCATAGCTTGGGTGATATGGTGGACCTATGGGTTCATGCAAGTAATTTGTTGAAATCCATTAAAAACTCTTGGGAACTAACAGGACATGGTTGGCATAGCCCTAGTGATATTGGAAACTAATTCGACCCATGGGTTCATCCTAGGAATTTGTGTAAACCCCGTGGAAAGTCTATTGGAAACTAATTTGAGCAATGGGTTCATGCTAGTAATTTGTTTTCACTGGGTTTAAACAAAGTTCTTTGATGAACCCATGAGTCAAATTAGTTTTCATTATTACTCATGCAACAACAACCGTGTCCCGCTAGTTACCAAGAGTTTTAACAAATTTATGGGATGAACCCATGGGTCCAATTAGTTTCCAATATCACCCAAGCTATGTCAAGCATGTCCTGTTAGTTCCCAAGACTTTTCCCTGGGTTTACACAAATTCCTAGGATGAACCCATGGGTCGAATTAGTTTCCAATACCACTAGAGCTATGCCAACCATGTCCTGTTAGTTCCCAAGAGTTTTTACTGGATTTCAACAAATTACTTGCATGAACACATGGGTCCACCACCATATCACCCAAGGTATGCCAACTATGACTTGTTAGTTACCAAGAGTTTTTACTGGATTTCAAACAATTACTAGCATGAACCCATGGGTCCACCACCATATCACCCAAGGTATGCCCACCATGTCCCGCTAGTTCCCAAGAGTTTTTACTGGATTTCAACAACTTACTAGCATGAACCCATGGGTCGACCATATCACCCAAGCTATGTCAACCATGTCCTGTTAGTTACCAAGAGTTTTTACTGGATTTCATCAAATTACTAGCATGAACCCATGGGTCAACCATATCACCCAAGCTATGCCAATCATGTCCTGTTAGTTCCCAAGAGTTTTCACTGGTTTTAAACAAAGTTCTTTGATGGGTTCATCAAAGTTCTTTGATGAACCCATTGTTTAAACCCAGTGCAAACTCTTGGGAACTAACAGGACATCGTTGGCATAGCTTGTTTGATATTGGAAACTAATTGGACCCATGGGTTCATCATAGAACTTTGTTTAAACCCAGTGAAAACACTTGGGAACTAACAGGACATGGTTGGCATAGCATTGGTGATATTGGAAACTAATTTGACCCATGGATTCATGCTAGTAATTTGTTTTCACTGGGTTTAAACAAAGTTCTTTGATGAACCCATGGGTCAAATTAGTTTTCATTATTACTCATGCAACAACAACCATGTCCCGCTAGTTACCAAGAGTTTTCACTGGGTTTAAACAAATTCCTGGGATGAAAGCATGGGTCCAATTATTTTCCAATATCACCCAAGCTATGTCAACCATGTCTTGTTAGTTTCCAAGAGTTTTCACTGGGTTTAAACAAAGTTCTATGATGAACCCATGGGTCAAATAAGTTTCCGGTACCATTGAAGTTCTGCCCACCAAGTCCCGTTAGTTCCCAAGACTTTCCACTAGGTTTACACAAATTCCTAGGTTGAACCCATGGGTCGAATTAGTTTCCAATATCACTAGAGCTATGCCAACCATGTCCTGTTAGTTCCCAAGAGTTTTTACTGGATTTCAACAAATTACTTGCATGAACCCATGGGTCCACCACCATATCACCCAAGGTATGCCAACTATGACTTGTTAGTTACCAAGAGTTTTTACTGGATTTCAAACAATTACTAGCATTCAAAGTTCTTTGATGAACCCATTGTTTAAACCCAGTGAAAACTCTTGGGAACTAACAGGACATCGTTGGCATAGCTTGGGTGATATTGGAAACTAATTGGACCCATGGGTTCATCATAGAACTTTGTTTAAACCCAGTGAAAACACTTGGGAACTAACAGGACATGGTTGGCATAGCATTGGTGATATTGGAAACTAATTTGACCCATGGGTTCATGCTAGTAATTTGTTTTCACTGGGTTTAAACAAAGTTCTTTGATGAACCCATTGTTTAAACCCAGTGAAAACACTTGGGAACTAACAGGACATCGTTGGCATAGCTTGGGTGATATTGGAAACTAATTGGACCCATGGGTTCATCCCAGGAACTCATCCCAAAACTCTTGGGAAATAGTGGGACATGGTTGTTGTTGCATGAGTAATAATAAAAACTAATTTGACCCATGGGTTCATCATAGAACTTTGCTTAAACCCAGTGAAAACTCTTGGGACCTAGCGGGACATGGTTGGTGTAGTTGGACTGATACTGAAAACTAATTTTACCCATGGGTTCATCATAGAACTTTGAAAACTCTTGGGAACTAGCGGGAAATGGTGGGCAGAGCTTCAATGGCATGACTTCAATTTGACCCATGGGTTCATTCTAGTAGCTTGTTGAAATCCAGTAAAAACTCCTGGAAACTAACAGGACATGGTTGGCATTACTTTGGTGATATTGGAAACTAATTTGACCCATGGGTTCATGCTAGTAATTTCATAAAAATCCAGTAAAAACTCTCGGTAACTAACAGGACATGGTTGGCATAGCGTGGGTGATTTGGTTGACATATGGGTTTTAGGAATTTGTGTAAAACCCGTGGAAAGTCTTGGGAACTAACGGGACTTGGTGGGCAGAGCTTCAATGGTACCGGAAACCTATTTGACCCATGGGTTCATCATAGAACTTTGTTTAAACCCAGTGAAAACTCTTGGGAACTAACAGGACATGGTTGGCATAGCTTGGGTGATATGGTGGACCTATGGGTTCATGCAAGTAATTTGTTGAAATCCAGTAAAAACTCTTGGGAACTAACAGGACATGGTTGGCATAGCCCTAGTGATATTGGAAACTAATTCGACCCATGGGTTCATCCTAGGAATTTGTGTAAACCCCGTGGAAAGTCTTGGGAACTAACGGGACTTGGTGGGCAGAACTTCAATGGTACCGGAAACTTATTTGACCCATGGGTTCATCATAGAACTTTGTTTAAACCCAGTGAAAACTCTTGGGAACTAGCGGGACATGGTTGTTGTTGCATGAGTAATAATGAAAACTAATTTGACCCATGGGTTCGTCATAGAACTTTGTTTAAACCCAGTGAAAACTCTTGGGAACTAACAGGACATGGTTGGCATAGCATTGGTGATATTGGAAACTAATTTGACCCATGGGTTCATGCTAGTAATTTGTTTTCACTGGGTTTAAACAAAGTTCTTTGATGAACCCATGGGTCAAATTAGTTTTCATTATTACTCATGCAACAACAACCATGTCCTGCTAGTTCTCAAGAGTTTTCACTAACGGCAATAATGTAGCTAAGGGGGGAGTGGGGCACGCGTGAAAGGCGGCCACTCACTAATTAGGGGATGACAGAGCTACGCCGAATTATAAGAATCTAAAATTGAATTGAAAACTCCATAAGAAAGTTTAGTAAAATTATGTGATACTGGAAACTAATTTGACCCATGGGTTCAAATTGACTACATGGGTTTTTACCAGTTTTCGAACACGACGAGTACAATGAATTCAATATTTTATTTCACACTTTTTTACATAAATAATTGAAGATTATAAATCAAAGCTAATCTAGAATAATAAACATTAGCCAAATCTGCATTATTGAATATAATTAAACTCAATTGAAAGTTCGCTATTAATGTATTAAGATACTTATTTAGAATAATAAACATTAGCCAAATCGGCATTATTGAATATAATTAAACTCAATTGAAAGTTCGCTATTAATGTATTAAGATATTTAATCGCCATACTAAATTATAATATGAATAGACCTTATTCATAAATGGCCGCCACTGAATTTCAACATCCAAAGGATCCATGACAGAAACGCATGGCCGTGTCAGGTACCGTGACACCTTGGGTTCAGGTCCGATAGGCTTCCTACACCTCTGAGTCGTACGAAACCAGAAAACCAATACATTTCTGCATTTAAGCCACCAAAGTCAAAACCATAGTGTTCGACACATAGAATAAGTAAATGGGTGATATGGTACTTTACGGATAACATTGTTTTTTATGCTTTTCTTTTTTAACTAGTGTTAAAGAAATGTCTGATATAATTTCTCCAAGCTAATTCTCTTTTTTTTCACTAATTCAGTGTTTTGTCGAGAGCCTTCGGGACATGGTTGTTGTAGCAAGAGTTATAATCAAACCTAATTTGACCCATGGGTTCAGGCTAGTAATTTGTTGAAATCCAGTGAAACTAACATATGGTTGACCCATGGGTTAATGCTAGTAATTTCATGAAATCCAGTAAAAACTCTTGGTAACTAACAGGACATGGTTGGCATAGCTTGGGTGATATGGTTGACCCATGGGTTCATGCTAGTAATTTGTTGAAATCCAGTAAAAACTCTTGGTAACTAACAGGACATGGTTGGCATAGCTTGGGTGATATGGTTGACCCATGGGTTCATGCTAGTAATTTGATGAAATCCAGTAAAAACTCCTGGGAACTAACAGGACATGGTTTAAACAAATTCCTAGGATGAACCGACACAGACAATGAATAGTGGATAATTAATAGTGGAGGTTGCAGCAATGTTAGAAAATATTTGTTTTTCGTTTTGGCTGTACTTTTGGCGGGATTTTGTACATTTACACGCGCGTCGCCGATTTCCCGCCTTTCAAACTTTCAAACGTTTTTTTGAGGGAACGACACAAAGAGCGGCTGCGGGGCAGACATTTGTCAGCAAGGAAGACATACCGGCTTGTCTCGTCCCACGCAACGCTCTAGCTAACTAGTGTGGAGGGAGCGTTGCGTGACGACACTAAAGACGGCTGCGAAGGAGACTACGACTTGTCCTAATAATTACAGAAAAAATATTTACAAATTTACAAATTTTCACTTATATTTACATTTTATTATATTTACAACTTTTACAATATATACATTTACAGAAAAAATAATTATTTACAAAGAGTCAGTACGAACACCATGCACAACTAAAACAATAAGGCCTATAATTAAAAATATCAAAATTAAAATTAAAAGGTACAAAATATAAGGTCTGCGTGGCACTTCGAATTCTGGTTCCAAGAGAAAATGAGAAAAATAGATATATGTCTGTTTTATAACTTCCATATTTGCTCACCTTTTTCAAAAATTTTAATTGAGGGAACAATCAAATAGCTAGCCTGCGTAGCGGCTTTCGGGGAGGGGAGGGGGGACTGGGGCCAGGAAAGGAGGGGATGGGAGGGGAGGGGAGGGGAGGAGGAGGGGAACCCATGGGTCCACCATATCACCCAAGCTTGGGTGATATTGGAAACTAATTGGACCCACGGGTTCATCCCAGGAATTTGTTTAAACCCTTTCCAATATCACCAAAGCTATGCCAACCATGTAATATTTGTTACCAAGAGTTTTTACTGGATTTCAACAAATTACTAGGATGAACCCATGGGTCAAATAAGTTCGTCCCCCCCCCCCCACACGTTTTTTTCTGGAAGAGCCCTTAAGATTTCAGAGGTTTTATGATAGGTAGATCAGTATAAATCACTTTAGCACATAGGGATTCTCTGGGGTTCTCAGTTATATGCCGAAGTTCTTCCTTGTGTTCTTGTTTTAATTGCAGGGTTTCTGTTAGCAATGTCTGGGTCTTGGCATAAGGCATACAAATGTAACATGCTACTCTCATCCAATCGTCTCCTTTGATACACTTCTGACGGCTCAATTCGCACATAAATTTGTTGTACTCCCTGACCATGATGGAGTTCTTATCCAGGGTTTTACTGGAAAGACTGACCGTTAATTGAATAAGATACATTAAACCAAGGGAAAATGATTTTTTTTCATGGTCGGATCGTCCAGAAACTAAGACGAAATCATACCCTGGAAATTTCTGTTTTCCCGAAACATCAAGTGAAAACCAAATGTTGACATCATGACATGCTGCTTCTGTGCAGTTATCTTTGCAAAACAACTGATCAACAAGTCGTTTGCAATCAAAGGCCTCACAAATCTGTACGCCATGGAATTCATCTGCATACATATCGGTGGGACGCAGTCCACACTGATTGATGCGACAATAAAGGCGAACAATCAATTCGAAACATAGCCCTTTAAGAGATCCAGTGCTAGCTTCAAACACAGCCCGAGCATTTTCGAGCATTGCTTCGTCGCCACGGTCCTGTTGCCTACAAAATGTAAAGAATCTCAGCTGTTCACCTGGGGCAATCTCAAAGCCTGTGTCTGTGAAAGGGAAGAACTTGAAAGCCAGCTGATCTTCTGGGGTTTCATCCTTCATGTCAAAGGGGAAGATCTGCTTCCAAATGGCATTGAAGGATTTGTCGTTATAACCTTTCTTGTCTTGCATGAATGATAGAAAATGTTGCATGTCCCGGATAGTCGTCCTGAAGGTCTTTAGCTGTTTGGCCTCTTCAAAGGAGTGCTGTGGAATCAGGTAATAAGACCTATACCACACTATTGGCACTATTTGCGAAAGCGCAGAATCTGTGTAGTCCACCATGCCCTGTTCTTTCTTCTCTTCAGTAGTAGTGTCCTCGTCTACAGTCATATGTAGCAGTGCCCCGCAAGTTGGGGAAACTTTCATTAATTGTGTCACAGTCTCCTCACTCAGTTGTGTCAATGTAACTCCTTCCTCAACGGTCAGTGTCATATGAATAGTTTCTACTTTGACTTTCTTGGGACATTTAATCCAGTCGCTACTTGGAACAAAATGTCCAGAGGTGAACATTATGATGGGGAACTCACGACCCCTACAAACTGAAAGTAATTTGGTTGCCGAAATGATGTCACAGTTGGCCTGGTCAAAAATTAACACCTTCGCTTCTATGGGATCAGGTACATGTACATGTACGTTGGGATCAGATGGAGGAGGCTTCATCATTGCATTTACTGTTGCCTCAGTGTCAGCTGCATTCATCTTATGAGAGAAGCTTCCGAACCAAGTAACTCCATAAACCAATCCTAGATAGGACTCTAATACTTGTGCGGTAACAGACTTTCCAATTGCTGGAATCCCGTAGTATATCAAAACCTTTCGTCTTTCGTGTGCTGCAGTTTGAAGTTCTGCCACCAAATCGTCTATGATGTGTAACAATGCTGCTTTCAACGACTTCGTCATGAGATAAGAATAACCGCGAACTGTAATGAATCCTTCATCACTTTCGATCTTCAGCCTGAAAGAAAAATTTGAGAGAATAATAAATCAAACTTAACTTTTGTGAATCATATTACATAATGCGATATGTTTTTGCAGACCATGATTTACAAGACATATTTCTAGTGCCATTTCGTTGGGCCAAAAAACGAAGGTCGCCATTTGGAAGGTCATTTTTGTTTGGCCTTAGTGTTTAATATTAATTAATGTAACTTTTCATTTTGACCTTCCAAGGTCATGGAAGGTCAAATTGAAGGTCGCCATTTTGAAGGTCAAGAAATTAAACGCTAGCGAACATTAACATGTTTACAGTACTTTTACAACACTTACTTTAATGCAGGTAGATCAGGAATGTCTACGTCCTTCGTCCAAGATCTGCAATGTTTCTCTTCCAGTCTACTGCTGTTTACAGTGGCAAGAATTGTTGACAAATCTGATTTCGTTAGTTTTGGTGTTGGACCAGCTTCATGTACAATACCAGAGCGCCTGAAAAAATATTATTAAACTGATATGTATACTCAATGTAGGCCGTTCTTTATGATACAAGTGATAATCAAACAGGCAAAGCCTATACTTAAATCTTTTTAGGTCATTAAAATATTACCATGCATTGATATTTTCCAATCACTTTCACTTAAGCATACAATAATTACAATCAGCATTTATATTTCGGTTGTTAGAAAACTTGTTTAACCGGTTTGTGCGTATTAGCCAATCAAAAATCGTATTGCTGGTCATGTTGAGTAACGCAATGTCACGCGACAATAAAATGATTTCACAAAATTGTCCTTTTGGGCAAAAGTTAGACTTGCTCCAAGTCGCTCGTTAGATTCGCAGACCGCTGGATACGGAAACGGAGGGCGCGCGCGAGCATGAAAAACAAAATGGCGGAGGATCCTGCGGAACAAGCGACTTGTCTCACCTGCAGCGCGCCAATTCTGAAATGTGGCGTCACCGGTGGATTTTTCCACCGGTGACGCCATCGAGATTATGTCAATCATATTATTGCGCGCGAACTTACTGAGCGCGCTCTGCCCGCAAACTTAGCGCGCTCTGCTCGCGAGACAAGCTTGCGTTTAACTTTTTACTTCTTGAGTAGACTTGTTTCCTTCTCACATCGGCAGTTAAACCATTTTTGGAACAAACATTACAAATGTCTTCTTTTGTACCTGTCCCTTTTAAATCTTACAGAAATGAGAGAGCCATCAAGGGCCTTGAGTATGATTTCCCACAAAAAAGGGAAGAAAATCGCAATTTTAACACACGCCACGGCACGGCGCGCGTCAACTGCACACGGCGCACGAAACTGACGTCAACACGATAAAAGAAACCAACTCAATGCACACGAAATGATGCAATATTTTCGCGGCAAAAAACGTCAGCTAGAATCGATTTCCTGCAGGTGACACAAGTCGCTCGTTCCGAGCCATTCCTCGATGAAGTGTCATTTGTTTTCCTTCGCGCGCGCGTTCACACAAATGAATCCCGCGCGATTTCAAAGGCGATTTTACTCAAGTGATCTTTCGCGCTTGATTTCAAAGCGATTTTATTTAAGTAACTATAGATACAAAGAAAAACGAGCGACTTGGGGCAAGTCTAGGCAAAAGTAAGTTCAGTTGGATAATAAATAACTTAAAGGCTCGCCAAAATACTGCGTGACTCGTAAAATATCCAGCCATACTACACATCAAACCGTCTAATAAGATATATATATTCGGAAATAGCTAAGCGAATAATCTGGAGAATACAGTAGGTGTAAGTGGAGAAGGAACTTCAGGAGACTTGCGGCAAAACGTTGACTATATGCAGTGAAAAGTTGTTCAATGCCCAATCGCCACGATTTTAGCACAATACTCCGATGTAAAAAATCATGCTAAAACTTAAGTCTTACTCGCTCTACCCTGCTAGCAGAGGCCTCTTTTCTGTATTTCGCTGGGTAGAGAAAAATACCTCTGGTAACATATTGTTTTTTCTTTGTCTGTGGCCGCGAGTACTTCACTTTCTCTTAGAAACCGCTAGTTTGTACTCTGTATCCTTATATGCCTTTTATGGTGTGATTTGGATTAAAGATTATTAAAGATTATTATATAAAACTTAAGCTTACTTCATCGTGTTGCTGTTGTCGGTTGTTCAGCTTGCAGATGCTAACGAACCCGACGAAAATTGTGAACCGACTGTGTTGTTGTATGTTGTTGCAAAGTCCCACGATAAAATGCGTTGTTTGAAATTGAGCATGCGCACTCCTGTTCGCTGGATCACGTGGATCGCGTCCACCCCTTGAGGCTTTGCGATACGCGGCGCGCGAAGAGTAACGACTGGGTACGAGTCTGTCGAAAGTTAACGGAAAAGAAAATGGAAACACGTTCACGTGAGTATTCAGAGCAGATTCACCGGCAATATCCTGGTTGTCGATTCACCATGGGTTCACCATGGGTTCATTCTGTAGTAGTGGGCCGAATGCAACAAATTATTTTGAAATTAAATTGTTGTGTGCTGGATCCAAGATGGCGGACAATTTTGCCGCCGAAACACATCTTGTCGAAAAAAGACCTTTTCAATGTGGCTGGATCCAGATGAGATATGATCCAGCCAAAAGTCCGTAGAACTCAGCGAAACTCCTCAGTATCGCCAGGGTAATATTTTCAATTAATTTATTGGAAGCTAGTTTGAAAGTTTGAAAGGCGGGAAATCGGCGACGCGCGTGTAAATGTACAAAATCCCGCCAAAAGTACAGCCAAAACGAAAAAGAAATATTTTCTAACATTGCTGCAACCTCCACTATTAATTATCCACTATTTTTTTGTTTTTAATTTGGAGTTGAGTGCAAATTTTGAAATTTTTGAATGCAAATTTTGAAATTGTTGAGTGCAAAAACGTGAAATTGAATTTGATTGGCTAGTCGGTTCAAACTAGCCAATCAAATTTTCACTTTTTTGCACTCAAAAGTTCAAAATAAATTTGGGTGCTCTCAGCCAATCAGATTGCAGAAATTTTTGTATGTATATTATTATGCAGATTATAAAAACAGTAATCATAAAAAAATGGAAACATTTTCGATGCAAGTGAAAGCAAGTTTTGTTGATAAAATCTGTCGTTCGCGAACTGTCGAAATCAATGAAGATCAACAACTTTTCCGGCACTTCATAAAACTGCACTTTGACGAATTTCAGAGTTTTATAATCACGACAAAAATGTTTTGAGTATCGGTGAAATTCTAGATCTGGATATGAAAAGTAGCTTTTCTAAAAACGATAATTTGTTGATTGTTTTTTTAGCACTCTTTAGGTCTGCAGTGGCTCTAAAAGAGCCAGTATTTGCATTTATGGCCATGACTTTTTTGGTCTGTGGTGGCTCCGAAAAGAGCCGGTTTTAGCATATATGGTCATGACTTTTTTGGTCAGTGGAATAAGAGAGCATGAGTCATGACTTTATCATATGTGGTTGACTCTGAAAAGAGCCGTTGTTAGATGCTGAGCTCCATCGATCAGTTCAGCGTGTGATGCCCGATGAATCGCCCGATGAATAAATTTTTCCCGAGCGACAAAAATCACAACAGAGCCGTTGGTGTAACGCTTAAAACGCGAAAACTTTCGTTCGGTAGCTAGGTTTTAGTGTCATCGAACTGTTGTCATTCATGGTTGGCCCATTCTTCCACGTTAGGGCCGTGAAAAAAATGATTTTCGTCCTTAGAGACTCGCGCTTTAGTTGTTGTTGTTTGAATGAAGAAAAGCACAAACAACTTTGATGGCAAAATCGAATTTATTTTCTCTTTCGCTCTCCGTCTCGTAATAAGAAACAGCTTACCTTGTAGCTCGTATCCTCCCGGGGTTGAGAAGATCTGGGTACGAGATTAAGTTCGTAAGGTTAAAATGTGGTACCGTAAAATTCCGGTTATAAGCCCCCCCGCTTATAAGCTCCCCCGGTTATAGGCCCATCTACCTGTAAACAAAAAAATACATCCGATTATAAGTCCCCCCGGATATAAGCCCCCCTCTGCCGGATGACAGTACTGAACCCCCCACCGCAGGGCTAAATGTTGCTTTATTATGCCTTTTTAACTTAAAAACGTATTTCGATCAACACTCCCATGGTTCCTTCCGAAACGGTTTTTTCATTCCGCTTATAAGCCCTCCCGGATATAAGCCCCTCCGCTTATAAGCCCACCCAAAACCCCTTACGAAGTTGTATAAGCCCAGGGCTTATAACCGGAATACGGTATACGTTTTGAGATATAGGGCTTTTTTAATGACGTCCCGACATGGAAACGAGGCTGTGATCAGGCTGCAGTTACCTCGCATTAGCGCGCGCGCGCATATGATTAGAATTCTAGTACAGAAAGACCTCCAAATAAATGCCATGTAGTTCGTAAGGTTAAAATGTGTATACATTTTGAGATATAAGGGGTGTTCATGACGACGTTTACGTCCCGACATGTAAACGAGTTTGGTATCTAGATATAGTATTATAGGCATATTTTAATCTTGTTTTTAATATTTACCATGGTGATCTGCTTTTATATGGGGTATTGACTCTTTTGCGGATTATCCATATGGCTTTTTGTCTTTGTTTTTCTTTTCATTTCTATTTTTTACTAGCCATTAAATTGTAAAAAATTGTAATAAATAAATAAATAAATAGCTTGTTTGCTGCTGTTACCTCACGTAACCGAGCGCACATGATCAGAATTTAATGGAAACTTCGAGACAAGGTAGGTAGATGTGAAAACATGTGACAGGGGGATGATTATAAATGTCACTTGACTGCACACGCAATGGTTTGGGTGCTTTGACATGCATGGAAAATATATATTTAGTCTCGTTTTTGCGCGCAATAGTCAACGAGGGCGAGTAGTCTAATTGTTTGAGTAGAACTCTAAAGGATTGTAGTCGAAAAACTACAATATTGTGCACTTTGAAGACAAAAATCATGAAAATTTACCGCTTAAAGAGCTCCACGCGCGCGCGACTGTTGTCTATCGGCGAATAGACAACAGTGGGAGAACCAATCAGATTCGCGGATTTCCAATAGAACACAGCTGAGTTTCTACTAATCCTAGATAGACGTAGCTTCGTACTGATAGTAATTGTTGGTTTCCAAGTTTAAATTCACATCTGAATAATTTACCACTTTTATTAAAAATCATAATTTTTGTTTTCTTTATATTAATCTTCATTTTCCATTTGGTATAATCACTTATTCTATTCAAGCAGGTCTGTAAACCACTTTCTGACTCTGAAAGCAATACAAGGTCATCTGCGTACAATAAACAATTGATATCGCAATCTTTCATATGTACTGGGTCGCAAGTTGAGTCAAACAAATCTACAATGTCGTTTACAAACATGTTATAAATAACGTTGGGCTTAGGTTACACCCTCTATTGTTTATGCTCTACCGCCCCCTTGAAGTGATTGACATTAGTAAAATAGAGCGGTTTTCAATTGAGTGTTGTAAAACCAAAACCAAAGTAATCACTCCAACCAATCACAAAGGACACAGACAATCCAGTGAACCAATTAACATGTAGCCGGCACGAAACGCGGGAAAACGTGCGTGCACCCATGGGTCGATCATATCACCCAAGCTATGCCAACTGGTTTGACCTATGGGGTCATCATAGAACTTTGTTTAAACCCAGTGAAAACTCTTGGGAACTAACAGGACATGGTTGGCATAGCTTGGGTGATATTGGAAACTAATTGGACCCATGGGTTCATCGCAGGAATTTGTTTAAACCCAGTGAAAACTCTTGGGAACTAGCGGGACATGGTTGTTGTTGCATGAGTAATAATGAAAGCTAATTTGACCCATGGGTTCATCATAGAACTTTGTTTAAACCCAGTGAAAACTCTTGGGAACTAGCGGGACATGGTGGGCATAGCTTGGGTGATGTTGGAAACTAATTGGACCCATGGGTTCATCATAGAACGTTGTTTAAACCCAGTGAAAACTCTTGGGAACTAGCGGGACATGGTGGGCAGAGCTTCAGTGGCATGGCTTCAATTTGACCCATGGGTTCATGCTAGTAATTTGTTGAAATCCAGTAAAAACATGGTTGGCATAGCTTGGGTGATATGGTCGACCCATGGGTTCTTGCTAGTAATTTGTTGAAATCCAGTAAAAAATCTTGGCATTTAACAGGACATGTTTGGCATAGCTTGGGTGATATGATCGACCCATGGGTGCATGCTAGTAATTTGATGAAATCCAGTAAAAACTCTTGGTAACTAACAGGACATGGTTGGCATTGCTCTGGTGATATTGGAAACTAATTCGACCCATGGGTTCATCCTAGGAATTTGTGTAAACCCAGTGAAAACTCTTGGGAACTAACAGGACATGGTTGACATAGCTTGGGTGATATTGGAAACTAATTGGACCCATGGGTTCATCCCAGCAATTTGTTTAAACCCAGTGAAAACTCTTGATAACTAGCGGGACATGGTTGTTGTTGCATGAGTAATAATGAAAACTAATTTGACACATGGGTTCATCAAAGAACTTTGTTTAAACCCAGTGATAACAAATTACTAGCATGAACCCATGGGTCAAATTAGTTTCCAATATCACCAATGCTATGCCAACCATGTCCTGTTAGTTCCCAAGAGTTTTCACCGGGTTTAAACAAAGTTCTATGACGAACCCATGGGTCAAATTAGTTTTCATTATTACTCATGCAACAACAACCATGTCCCGCTAGTTCCCAAGAGTTTTCACTGGGTTTAAACAAAGTTCTATGATGAACCCATGGGTCAAATAAGTTTTCGGTACCATTGAAGTTCTGCCCACCAAGTCCCGTTAGTTCTCAAGACTTTCCACGGGGTTTACACAAATTCCTAGGATGAATCCATGGGTCGAATTAGTTTCCAATATCACTAGGGCTATGCCAACCAAGTCCTGTTAGTTCCCAAGAGTTTTCAATGGATTTCAACAAATTACTTGCATGAACCTATAGGTCCACCATATCACCCAAGCTATGCCAACCATGTCCTGTTAGTTACCAAGAGTTTTTACTGGATTTCAAACAACTACTAGCATGAACCAATGGGTCAACCATATCACCGAAGCTATGTCAACAATGTAATGTTAGTTACCAAGAGTTTTTACTGGATTTCAACAAATTACTAGCATGAACCCATGGGTCAAATTGAAGCCATGCCACTGAAGCTCTGCCCACCATGTCCCGCTAGTTCCCAAGAGTTTTCACTGGGTTTAAACAACGTTCAATGATGAACCCATGGGTCCAATTAGTAAAAACTCCTGGGAAATAACAGGACATGGTTGGCTTAACTTTGGTGATATTGGAAACTAATTTGACCCATGGGTTCATGCTAGTAATTTCATAAAAATCCAGTAAAAACTCTCGGTAACTAACAGGACATGGTTGGCATAGCTTGGGTGATATGGTGGACCCATGGGTTCATGCAATTAATTTGTTGAAATCCAGTAAAAACTCTTGGGAACTAACAGGGCATGGTTGTCATAGCCCTGGTGATATTGGAAACTAATTCGACCCATGCATGGGTTCATCCTAGGAATTTGTGTAAACCCCGTGGAAAGTCTCGGGAACTAACGGGACTTGGTGGGCAGAACTTCAATGGTACCGGAAACTTATTTGACCCATGGGTTCATCATAGAACTTTGTTTAAACCCAGTGAAAACTCTTGGGAACTAACAGGACATGGTTGTTGTTGCATGAGTAATAATGAAAACTAATTTGACCCATGGGTTCATCAAAGAACTTTGTTTAAACCCTGTGAAAACTTTTGGGAACTAACAGGACATGGTTGGCATAGTTCTGGTGATATTGGAAACTAATTCGACCCATGGGTTCATGCTAGTAATTTGTTGAAATCCAGTAAAAACTGGATTTCAACAAATTACTAGCATGAACCCATGTGTCGACCATATCACCCAAGCTATGCCAACTATGACTTGTTAGTTACCGAGAGTTTTTACAGGATTTTTATGAAATTACTAGCATGAACCCATGGGTCAAATTAGTTTCCAATATCACCAAAGTTAAGCCAACCATGTCCTGTTATTTCCCAGGAGTTTTTACTAATTGGACCCATGGGTTCATCATAGAACGTTGTTTAAACCCAGTGAAAACTCTTGGGAACTAGCGGGACATGGTGGGCAGAGCTTCAGTGGCATGGCTTCAATTTGACCCATGGGTTCATGCTAGTAATTTGTTGAAATCCATTAAAAACTCCTGGTAACTAACATTACATTGTTGACATAGCTTCGGTGATATGGTTGACCCATGGGTTCATGCTAGTAGTTGTTTGAAATCCGAAAAAACTCTTGGTAACTAACAGGACATGGTTGGCATTGTTTGGGTGATATGGTGGACCCATGGGTTCATGCAAGTAATTTGATGAAATCCAGTAAAAACTCTTGGTAACTAACAGGACATGGTTGTCATAGCTTGGGTGATATGGTTGACCCATGGGTTCATGCTAGTAGTTGTTTGAAATCCAGTAAAAACTCTTGGTAACTAACAGGACATGGTTGGCATAGCTTGGGTGATATGGTGGACCTATGGGTTCATGCAAGTAATTTGTTGAAATCCATTAAAAACTCTTGGGAACTAACAGGACATGGTTGGCATAGCCCTAGTGATATTGGAAACTAATTCGACCCATGGGTTCATCCCAGGAATTTGTTTAAACCCAGTGAAAACCCTTGGTAACTAGCGGGACATGGTTGTTGTTGCATGAGTAATAATGAAAACTAATTTGACCCATGGGTTCATCAAAGAACTTTGTTTAAACCCAGTGAAAACTCTTGGAAACTAACAGGACATGGTTGGCACAGTTCTGGTGATATTGGAAACTAATTCGACCCATGGCTTCCTCCTAGGAATTTGTGTAAACCCCGTGGAAAGTCTTGGGAACTAACGGGACTTGGTGGGCAGAGCTTCAATGGTACCGGAAACTTATTTGACCCATGGGTTCATCATAGAACTTTGTTTAAACCCAGTGAAAACTCTTGGGAACTAACAGGACATGGTTGGCATAGCATTGGTGATATTGGAAACTAATTTGAGCCATGGGTTCATGCTAGTAATTTGTTTTCACTGGGTTTAAACAAAGTTCTTTGATGAACCCATGGGTCAAATTAGTTTTCATTATTACTCATGCAACAACAACCATGTCCCGCTAGTTACCAAGAGTTTTCACTGGGTTTAAACAAATTGCTGGGATGAACCCATGGGTCCAATTAGTTTCCAATTTCACCCAAGCTATGTCAACCATGTCCTGTTAGTTCCCAAGAGTTTTCACTGGGTTTACACAAATTCCTAGGATGAACCCATGGGTCGAATTAGTTTCCAATATCACTAGAGCTATGCCAACCATGTCCTGTTAGTTCCCAAGAGTTTTTACTGGATTTCAACAAATTACTAGCATGAACTCATGTGTCGACCATATCACCCAAGCTATGCCAACTATGACTTGTTAGTTACCGAGAGTTTTTACTGGATTTTTATGAAATTAATAGCATGAACCCATGGGTCAAATTAGTTTCCAATATCACCAAAGTTAAGCCAACCATGTCTTGTTATTTCCCAGGGGTTTTTACAAATTGGACCCAAGGGTTCATCATAGAATGTTGTTTAAACCCAGTGAAAACTCTTGGGAACTAGCGGGACATGGTGGGCAGAGCTTCAGTGGCATGGCTTCAATTTGACCCATGGGTTCATGCTAGTAATTTGTTGAAATCCAGTAAAAACTCTTGGTAACTAACATTACATTGTTGACATAGCTTCGGTGATAAAAATTGGTTGACCCATGGGTTCATGCTAGTAGTTGTTTGAAATCCAGTAAAAACTCTTGGTAACTAACAGGACATGGTTGGCATTGTTTGGGTGATATGGTGGACCCATGGGTTCATGCAAGTAATTTGATGAAATCCAGTAAAAACTCTTGGTAACTAACAGGACATGGTTGTCATAGCTTGGGTGATATGGTTGACCCATGGGTTCATGCTAGGAGTTGTTTGAAATCCAGTAAAAACTCTTGGTAACTAACAGGACATGGTTGGCATAGCTTGGGTGATATGGTGGACCTATGGGTTCATGCAAGTAATTTGTTGAAATCCATTAAAAACTCTTGGGAACTAACAGGACATGGTTGGCATAGCCCTAGTGATATTGGAAACTAATTCGACCCATGGGTTCATCCTAGGAATTTGTGTAAACCCCGTGGAAAGTCTATTGGAAACTAATTGGATCCATGGGTTCATCCCAGGAATTTGTTTAAACCCAGTGAAAACTCTTGGTAACTAGCGGGACATGGTTCTTGTTGCATGAGTAATAATGAAAACTAATTTGACCCAGGGGTTCATCAAAGAACTTTGTTTAAACCCAGTGAAAACTCTTGGAAACTAACAGGACATGGTTGGCACAGTTCTGGTGATATTGGAAACCCAATTCGACCCATGGCTTCATCCTAGGAATTTGTGTAGAACCCGTGGAAAATCTTGGGAACTAACGGGACTTGGTGGGCAGAGGTTCAATGGTACTGGAAACTTATTTGACCCATGGGTTCATCATAGAACTTTGTTTAAACCCAGTGAAAACTCTTGGGAACTAACAGGACATGGTTGGCATAGCATTGGTGATATTGGAATCTAATTTGAGCCATGGGTTCATGCTAGTAATTTGTTTTCACTGGGTTTAAACAAAGTTCTTTGATGAACCCATGAGTCAAATTAGTTTTCATTATTACTCATGCAACAACAACCATGTCCCGCTAGTTACCAAGAGTTTTCACTGGGTTTAAACAAATTTCTGGGATGAACCCATGGGTCCAATTAGTTTCCAATATCACCCAAGCTATGTCAAGCATGTCCTGTTAGTTCCCAAGACTTTTCCCTGGGTTTACACAAATTCCTAGGATGAACCCATGGGTCGAATTAGTTTCCAATATCACTAGAGCTATGCCAACCATGTCCTGTTAGTTCCCAAGAGTTTTTACTGGATTTCAACAAATTACTTGCATGAACCCATGGGTCCACCACCATATCACCCAAGGTATGCCAACTATGACTTGTTAGTTACCAAGAGTTTTTACTGGATTTCAAACAATTACTAGCATGAACCCATGGGTCAACCATATCACCCAAGCTATGCCCACCATGTCCCGCTAGTTCCCAAGAGTTTTTACTGGATTTCAACAACTTACTAGCATGAACCCATGGGTCGACCATATCACCCAAGCTATGTCAACCATGTCCTCTTAGTTACCAAGAGTTTTTACTGGATTTCATCAAATTACTGGCATGAACCCATGGGTCAAATTAGTTTCCAATATCACCAAAGCTATGCCAACCATGTCCTATTAGTTCTCAAGAGTTTTTACTGGATTTCAACAAATTACTAGGATGAACCCATGGGTCAACCATATCACCCAAGCTATGCCAATCATGTCCTGTTAGTTCCCAAGAGTTTTCACTGGGTTTAAACAAACTTCTTTGATGGGTTCATCAAAGTTCTTTGATGAACCCATTGTTTAAACCCAGTGCAAACTCTTGGGAACTAACAGGACATCGTTGGCATAGCTTGGGTGATATTGGAAACTAATTGGACCCATGGGTTCATCATAGAACTTTGTTTAAACCCAGTGAAAACACTTGGGAACTAACAGGACATGGTTGGCATAGCATTGGTGATATTGGAAACTAATTTGACCTATGGATTCATGCTAGTAATTTGTTTTCACTGGGTTTAAACAAAGTTCTTTGATGAACCCATGGGTCAAATTAGTTTTCATTATTACTCATGCAACAACAACCATGTCCCGCTAGTTACCAAGTGTTTTCACTGGGTTTAAACAAATTCCTGGGATGAACCCATGGGTCCAATTAGTTTCCAATATCACCCAAGCTATGTCAACCATGTCTTGTTAGTTCCCAAGAGTTTTCACTGGGTTTAAACAAAGTTCTATGATGAACCCATGGGTCAAATAAGTTTCCGGTACCATTGAAGTTCTGCCCACCAAGTCCCGTTAGTTCCCAAGACTTTCCACCAGGTTTACACAAATTCCTAGGTTGAACCCATGGGTCGAATTAGTTTCCAATATCACTAGAGCTATGCCAACCATGTCCTGTTAGTTCCCAAGAGTTTTTACTGGATTTCAACAAATTACTTGCATGAACCCATGGGTCCACCACCATATCACCCAAGGTATGCCAACTATGACTTGTTAGTTACCAAGAGTTTTTACTGGATTTCAACAAATTACTAGCATGAACCCATGGGTCAACCATATCACCTATGCCAATCATGTCGTGTTAGTTCCCAAGAGTTTTCACTGGGTTTAAACAAAGTTCTTTGATGGGTTCATCAAAGTTCTTTGATGAACCCATTGTTTAAACCCAGTGAAAACTCTTGGGAACTAACAGGACATCGTTGGCATAGCTTGGGTGATATTGGAAACTAATTGGACCCATGGGTTCATCATAGAACTTTGTTTAAACCCAGTGAAAACACTTGGGAACTAACAGGACATGGTTGGCATAGCATTGGTGATATTGGAAACTAATTTGACCCATGGGTTCATGCTAGTAATTTGTTTTCACTGGGTTTAAACAAAGTTCTTTGATGAACCCATTGTTTAAACCCAGTGAAAACACTTGGGAACTAACAGGACATCGTTGGCATAGCTTGGGTGATATTGGAAACTAATTGGACCCATGGGTTCATCCCAGGAACTCATCCCAAAACTCTTGGGAAATAGCGGGACATGGTTGTTGTTGCATGAGTAATAATAAAAACTAATTTGACCCATGGGTTCATCATAGAACTTTGCTTAAACCCAGTGAAAACTCTTGGGACCTAGCGGGACATGGTTGGTGTAGTTGGACTGATACTGAAAACTAATTTTACCCATGGGTTCATCATAGAACTTTGAAAACTCTTGGGAACTAGCGGGAAATGGTGGGCAGAGCTTCAATGGCATGACTTCAATTTGACCCATGGGTTCATTCTAGTAGCTTGTTGAAATCCAGTAAAAACTCCTGGAAACTAACAGGACATGGTTGGCATTACTTTGGTGATATTGGAAACTAATTTGACCCATGGGTTCATGCTAGTAATTTCATAAAAATCCAGTAAAAACTCTCGGTAACTAACAGGACATGGTTGGCATAGCTTGGGTGATTTGGTTGACATATGGGTTTTAGGAATTTGTGTAAAACCCGTGGAAAGTCTTGGGAACTAACGGGACTTGGTGGGCAGAGCTTCAATGGTACCGGAAACCTATTTGACCCATGGGTTCATCATAGAACTTTGTTTAAACCCAGTGAAAACTCTTGGGAACTAACAGGACATGGTTGGCATAGCTTGGGTGATATGGTGGACCTATGGGTTCATGCAAGTAATTTGTTGAAATCCATTAAAAACTCTTGGGAACTAACAGGACATGGTTGGCATAGCCCTAGTGATATTGGAAACTAATTCGACCCATGGGTTCATCCTAGGAATTTGTGTAAACCCCGTGGAAAGTCTTGAGAACTAACGGGACTTGGTGGGCAGAGCTTCAATGGTACCGGAAACTTATTTGACCCATGGGTTCATCATAGAACTTTGTTTAAACCCAGTGAAAACTCTTGGGAACTAGCGGGACATGGTTGTTGTTGCATGAGTAATAATGAAAACTAATTTGACCCATGGGTTCGTCATAGAACTTTGTTTAAACCCAGTGAAAACTCTTGGGAACTAACAGGACATGGTTGGCATAGCATTGGTGATATTGGAAACTAATTTGACCCATGGGTTCATGCTAGTAATTTGTTTTCACTGGGTTTAAACAAAGTTCTTTGATGAACCCATGGGTCAAATTAGTTTTCATTATTACTCATGCAACAACAACCATGTCCTGCTAGTTCCCAAGAGTTTTCACTAACGGCAATAATGTAGCTAAGGGGGGAGTGGGGCACGCGTGAAAGGCGGCCACTCACTAATTAGGGGATGACAGAGCTACGCCGAATTATAAGAATCTAAAATTGAATTGAAAACTCCATAAGAAAGTTTAGTAAAATTATGTGATACTGGAAACTAATTTGACCCATGGGTTCAAATTGACCACATGGGTTTTTACCAGTTTTCGAACACGACGAGTACAATGAATTCAATATTTTATTTCACACTTTTTTACATAAATAATTGAAGATTATAAATCAAAGCTAATCTAGAATAATAAACATTAGCCAAATCTGCATTATTGAATATAATTAAACTCAATTGAAAGGTCGCTATTAATGTATTAAGATACTTATTTAGAATAATAAACATTAGCCAAATCGGCATTATTGAATATAATTAAACTCAATTGAAAGTTCGCTATTAATGTATTAAGATATTTAATCGCCATACTAAATTATAATATGAATAGACCTTATTCATAAATGGCCGCCACTGAATTTCAACATCCAAAGGATCCATGACAGAAACGCATGGCCGTGTCAGGTACCGTGACACCTTGGGTTCAGGTCCGATAGGCTTCCTACACCTCTGAGTCGTACGAAACCAGAAAACCAATACATTTCTGCATTTAAGCCACCAAAGTCAAAACCATAGTGTTCGACACATAGAATAAGTAAATGGGTGATATGGTACTTTACGGATAACATTGTTTTTTATGCTTTTCTTTTTTAACTAGTGTTAAAGAAATGTCTGATATAATTTCTCCAAGCTAATTCTTTTTTTTTTTCACTAATTCAGTGTTTTGTCGAGAGCCTTCGGGACATGGTTGTTGTAGCAAGAGTTATAATCAAACCTAATTTGACCCATGGGTTCAGGCTAGTAATTTGTTGAAATCCAGTGAAACTAACATATGGTTGACCCATGGGTTAATGCTAGTAATTTCATGAAATCCAGTAAAAACTCTTGGTAACTAACAGGACATGGTTGGCATAGCTTGGGTGATATGGTTGACCCATGGGTTCATGCTAGTAATTTGTTGAAATCCAGTAAAAACTCTTGGTAACTAACAGGACATGGTTGGCATAGCTTGGGTGATATGGTTGACCCATGGGTTCATGCTAGTAATTTGATGAAATCCAGTAAAAACTCCTGGGAACTAACAGGACATGGTTTAAACAAATTCCTAGGATGAACCGACACAGACAATGAATAGTGGATAATTAATAGTGGAGGTTGCAGCAATGTTAGAAAATATTTCTTTTTCGTTTTGGCTGTACTTTTGGCGGGATTTTGTACATTTACACGCGCGTCGCCGATTTCCCGCCTTTCAAACTTTCAAACGTTTTTTTGAGGGAACGACACAAAGAACGGCTGCGGGGCAGACATTTGTCAGCAAGGAAGACATACCGGCTTGTCTCGTCCCACGCAACGCTCTAGCTAACTAGTGTGGAGGGAGCGTTGCGTGACGACACTAAAGACGGCTGCGAAGGAGACTACGACTTGTCCTAATAATTACAGAAAAAATATTTACAAATTTACAAATTTTCACTTATATTTACATTTTATTATATTTACAACTCTTACAATATATACATTTACAGAAAAAATAATTATTTACAAAGAGTCAGTACGAACACCATGCACAACTAAAACAATAAGGCCTATAATTAAAAATATCAAAATTAAAATTAAAAGGTACAAAATATAAGGTCTGCGTGGCACTTCGAATTCTGGTTCCAAGAGAAAATGAGAAAAATAGATATATGTCTGTTTTATAACTTCCATATTTGCTCACCTTTTTCAAAAATTTTAATTGAGGGAACAATCAAATAGCTAGCCTGCGTAGCGGCTTTCGGGGAGGGGAGGGGGGACTGGGGCCAGGAAAGGAGGGGATGGGAGGGGAGGGGAGGAGGAGGGGAACCCATGGGTCCACCATATCACCCAAGCTTGGGTGATATTGGAAACTAATTGGACCCATGGGTTCATCCCAGGAATTTGTTTAAACCCTTTCCAATATCACCAAAGCTATGCCAACCATGTAATATTTGTTACCAAGAGTTTTTACTGGATTTCAACAAATTACTAGGATGAACCCATGGGTCAAATAAGTTCGTCCCCGCCCCCCACACGTTTTTTTCTGGAAGAGCCCTTAAGATTTCAGAGGTTTTATGATAGGTAGATCAGTATAAATCACTTTAGCACATAGGGATTCTCTGGGGTTCTCAGTTATATGCCGAAGTTCTTCCTTGTGTTCTTGTTTTAATTGCAGGGTTTCTGTTAGCACAGTCTGGGTCTTGGCATAAGGCATACAAATGTAACATGCTACTCTCATCCAATCGTCTCCTTTGATACACTTCTGACGGCTCAATTCGCACATAAATTTGTTGTACTCCCTGACCATGATGGAGTTCTTATCCAGGGTTTTACTGGAAAGACTGACCGTTAATTGAATAAGATACATTAAACCAAGGGAAAATGATTTTTTTTCATGGTCGGATCGTCCAGAAACTAAGACGAAATCATACCCTGGAAATTTCTGTTTTCCCGAAACATCAAGTGAAAACCAAATGTTGACATCATGACATGCTGCTTCTGTGCAGTTATCTTTGCAAAACAACTGATCAACAAGTCGTTTGCAATCAAAGGCCTCACAAATCTGTACGCCATGGAATTCATCTGCATACATATCGGTGGGACGCAGTCCACACTGATTGATGCGACAATAAAGGCGAACAATCAATTCGAAACATAGCCCTTTAAGAGATCCAGTGCTAGCTCCAAACACAGCCCGAGCATTTTCGAGCATTGCTTCGTCGCCACGGTCCTGTTGCCTACAAAATGTAAAGAATCTCAGCTGTTCACCTGGGGCAATCTCAAAGCCTGTGTCTGTGAAAGGGAAGAACTTGAAAGCCAGCTGATCTTCTGGGGTTTCATCCTTCATGTCAAAGGGGAAGATCTGCTTCCAAATGGCATTGAAGGATTTGTCGTTATAACCTTTCTTGTCTTGCATGAATGATAGAAAATGTTGCATGTCCCGGATAGTCGTCCTGAAGGTCTTTAGCTGTTTGGCCTCTTCAAAGGAGTGCTGTCGAATCAGGTAATAAGACCTATACCACACTATTGGCACTATTTGCGAAAGCGCAGAATCTGTGTAGTCCACCATGCCCTGTTCTTTCTTCTCTTCAGTAGTAGTGTCCTCGTCTACAGTCATATGTAGCAGTGCCCCGCAAGTTGGGGAAACTTTCATTAATTGTGTCACAGTATCCTCACTCAGTTGTGTCAATGTAACTCCTTCCTCAACGGTCAGTGTCATATGAATAGTTTCTACTTTGACTTTCTTGGGACATTTAATCCAGTCGCTACTTGGAACAAAATGTCCAGAGGTGAACATTATGATGGGGAACTCACGACCCCTACAAACTGAAAGTAATTTGGTTGCCGAAATGATGTCACAGTTGGCATGGTCAAAAATTAACACCTTCGCTTCTATGGGATCAGGTACATGTACATGTACGTTGGGATCAGATGGAGGAGGCTTCATCATTGCATTTACTGTTGCCTCAGTGTCAGCTGCATTCATCTTATGAGAGAAGCTTCCGAACCAAGTAACTCCATAAACCAATCCTAGATAGGACTCTAATACTTGTGCGGTAACAGACTTTCCAATTGCTGGAATCCCGTAGTATATCAAAACCTTTCGTCTTTCGTGTGCTGCAGTTTGAAGTTCTGCCACCAAATCGTCTATGATGTGTAACAATGCTGCTTTCAACGACTTCGTCATGAGATAAGAATAACCGCGAACTGTAATGAATCCTTCATCACTTTCGATCTTCAGCCTGAAAGAAAAATTTGAGAGAATAATAAATCAAACTTAACTTTTGTGAATCATATTACATAATGCGATATGTTTTTGCAGACCATGATTTACAAGACATATTTCTAGTGCCATTTCGTTGGGCCAAAAAACGAAGGTCGCCATTTGGAAGGTCATTTTTGTTTGGCCTTAGTGTTTAATATTAATTAATGTAACTTTTCATTTTGACCTTCCAAGGTCATGGAAGGTCAAATTGAAGGTCGCCATTTTGAAGGTCAAGAAATTAAACGCTAGCGAACATTAACATGTTTACAGTACTTTTACAACACTTACTTTAATGCAGGTAGATCAGGAATGTCTACGTCCTTCGTCCAAGATCTGCAATGTTTCTCTTCCAGTCTACTGCTGTTTACAGTGGCAAGAATTGTTGACAAATCTGATTTCGTTAGTTTTGGTGTTGGACCAGCTTCATGTACAATACCAGAGCGCCTGAAAAAATATTATTAAACTGATATGTATACTCAATGTAGGCCGTTCTTTATGATACAAGTGATAATCAAACAGGCAAAGCCTATACTTAAATCTTTTTAGGTCATTAAAATATTACCATGCATTGATATTTTCCAATCACTTTCACTTAAGCATACAATAATTACAATCAGCATTTATATTTCGGTTGTTAGAAAACTTGTTTAACCGGTTTGTGCGTATTAGCCAATCAAAAATCGTATTGCTGGTCATGTTGAGTAACGCAATGTCACGCGACAATAAAATGATTTCACAAAATTGTCCTTTTGGGCAAAAGTTAGACTTGCTCCAAGTCGCTCGTTAGATTCGCAGACCGCTGGATACGGAAACGGAGGGCGCGCGCGAGCATGAAAAACAAAATGGCGGAGGATCCTGCGGAACAAGCGACTTGTCTCACCTGCAGCGCGCCAATTCTGAAATGTGGCGTCACCGGTGGATTTTTCCACCGGTGACGCCATCGAGATTATGTCAATCATATTATTGCGCGCGAACTTACTGAGCGCGCTCTGCCCGCAAACTTAGCGCGCTCTGCTCGCGAGACAAGCTTGCGTTTAACTTTTTACTTCTTGAGTAGACTTGTTTCCTTCTCACATCGGCAGTTAAACCAGTTTTGGAACAAACATTACAAATGTCTTCTTTTGTACCTGTCCCTTTTAAATCTTACAGAAATGAGAGAGCCATCAAGGGCCTTGAGTATGATTTCCCACAAAAAAGGGAAGAAAATCGCAATTTTAACACACGTCACGGCACGGCGCGCGTCAACTGCACACGGCGCACGAAACTGACGTCAACACGATAAAAGAAACCAACTCAATGCACACGAAATGATGCAATATTTTCGCGGCAAAAAACGTCAGCTAGAATCGATTTCCTGCAGGTGACACAAGTCGCTCGTTCCGAGCCATTCCTCGATGAAGTGTCATTTGTTTTCCTTCGCGCGCGCGTTCACACAAATGAATCCCGCGCGATTTCAAAGGCGATTTTACTCAAGTGATCTTTCGCGCTTGATTTCAAAGCGATTTTATTTAAGTAACTATAGATACAAAGAAAAACGAGCGACTTGGGGCAAGTCTAGGCAAAAGTAAGTTCAGTTGGATAATAAATAACTTAAAGGCTCGCCAAAATACTGCGTGACTCGTAAAATATCCAGCCATACTACACATCAAACCGTCTAATAAGATATATATATTCGGAAATAGCTAAGCGAATAATCTGGAGAATACAGTAGGTGTAAGTGGAGAAGGAACTTCAGGAGACTTGCGGCAAAACGTTGACTATATGCAGTGAAAAGTTGTTCAATGCCCAATCGCCACGATTTTAGCACAATACTCCGATGTAAAAAATCATGCTAAAACTTAAGTCTTACTCGCTCTACCCTGCTAGCAGAGGCCTCTTTTCTGTATTTCGCTGGGTAGAGAAAAATACCTCTGGTAACATATTGTTTTTTCTTTGTCTGTGGCCGCGAGTACTTCACTTTCTCTTAGAAACCGCTAGTTTGTACTCTGTATCCTTATATGCCTTTTATGGTGTGATTTGGATTAAAGATTATTAAAGATTATTATATAAAACTTAAGCTTACTTCATCGTGTTGCTGTTGTCGGTTGTTCAGCTTGCAGATGCTAACGAACCCGACGAAAATTGTGAACCGACTGTGTTGTTGTATGTTGTTGCAAAGTCCCACGATAAAATGCGTTGTTTGAAATTGAGCATGCGCACTCCTGTTCGCTGGATCACGTGGATCGCGTCCACCCCTTGAGGCTTTGCGATACGCGGCGCGCGAAGAGTAACGACTGGGTACGAGTCTGTCGAAAGTTAACGGAAAAGAAAATGGAAACACGTTCACGTGAGTATTCAGAGCAGATTCACCGGCAATATCCTGGTTGTCGATTCACCATGGGTTCACCATGGGTTCATTCTGTAGTAGTGGGCCGAATGCAACAAATTATTTTGAAATTAAATTGTTGTGTGCTGGATCCAAGATGGCGGACAATTTTGCCGCCGAAACACATCTTGTCGAAAAAAGACCTTTTCAATGTGGCTGGATCCAGATGAGATATGATCCAGCCAAAAGTCCGTAGAACTCAGCGAAACTCCTCAGTATCGCCAGGGTAATATTTTCAATTAATTTATTGGAAGCTAGTTTGAAAGTTTGAAAGGCGGGAAATCGGCGACGCGCGTGTAAATGTACAAAATCCCGCCAAAAGTACAGCCAAAACGAAAAAGAAATATTTTCTAACATTGCTGCAACCTCCACTATTAATTATCCACTATTTTTTTGTTTTTAATTTGGAGTTGAGTGCAAATTTTGAAATTTTTGAATGCAAATTTTGAAATTGTTGAGTGCAAAAACGTGAAATTGAATTTGATTGGCTAGTCGGTTCAAACTAGCCAATCAAATTTTCACTTTTTTGCACTCAAAAGTTCAAAATAAATTTGGGTGCTCTCAGCCAATCAGATTGCAGAAATTTTTGTATGTATATTATTATGCAGATTATAAAAACAGTAATCATAAAAAAATGGAAACATTTTCGATGCAAGTGAAAGCAAGTTTTGTTGATAAAATCTGTCGTTCGCGAACTGTCGAAATCAATGAAGATCAACTCGTGTATTACGCAACGGCTGGCGATAAATTTTATACCAAAGTAAACCTTGATATCTAGAGAATTCGTTTATAATATTTTGTCCGATGCGAAGTTTACTGCGTGACCAAAAATGGCGCACAAACGAAGTAAACTTTCATGGCGCAGCTGAGTCTTTTCATGTTCGCTCGACGACTTCACTATTGAATTTGTCGTTTCAAGTTTTGGACGATAACTCGTGTATTACGCAACGGCTGGCGATAAATTTTATACCAAAGTAAACCTTGATATCTCGAGAATTCGTTTGTGATATTTTGTCCGATGCGAAGTTTGTAGCGCGAGCAAAAAATGGCGCACAAACGAAGTTGCGTAATACACGAGTTATCTTCTAAAACGTATGCCAATCACTGTATTGTGATTACCGTCTTTGTTCTAATTCGCTTCTAATTGGCTCTCGTGAACAACCAATCAAAACGCTTTGATTCCGATCCGCAGGAGTGATTAAAAGGGGGCAGGGACGGACGCCGTTAATCACAACCGCCAAGATGTCAAAACGGAAGGTGCCAGAGCCAGAAATACTACCAGGAATATTTTACGTCAAAGAGATCCTAAAGAGAAGAAAGAGAAACGGAAGAGTAGAATTGCTCGTTTCATGGCTTAACTATGAAAATCAGAACACTTGGGAACCAGTGAAAAATTTACCACCAGAGATGGTAGCAGCCTTCGGCAACCGCCGGAAGAAGAGGAAGGCGAGTGCTACAGAGGAAGCTGACGACAGTCAGCCAGAGATGGTAGCGAGTGCTACGGAGGATGCAACCAGTCTTCAAGACAATTTAGTCGAGGAGATCAGCAAGCGGGAGAATTCGAAACAATTCTCCAAGAAAGCAAGATCACGAACAGATGGACAGTTCTACAAGAAGGGTATAAAGAATTTGTCATGGAGGAACTATGTGCGGGTTTTTTTTAAACAGCACCCAGGCTTCGAAATGCAGTGTTGTGGGAAAAAATATAGCATTGCCGATTCATTTATTACACATCGACATCGATTTATACATCACACGCTGAACTGATCGATGGAGCTCAGCATCTAACAACGGCTCTTTTCAGAGCCAACCACATATGATAAAGTCATGACTCATGCTCTCTTATTCCACTGACCAAAAAAGTCATGACCATATATGCTAAAACCGGCTCTTTTCGGAGCCACCACCGACCAAAAAAGTCATGACCATAAATGTAAATACTGGCTCTTTTAGAGCCACTGCAGACCTAAAGAGTGCTAAAAAAACAATCAACAAATTATCGTTTTTAGAAAAGCTACTTTTCATATCCAGATCTAGAATTTAACCGATACTCAAAACATTTTTGTCGTGATTATAAAACTCTGAAATTCGTCAAAGTGCAGTTTTATGAAGTGCCGGACTTTCAGCTTTTCAGATCCGAATAGATCTCACGAGCTTTAGAATGCAGTGTGTGAACACAGCTTATCAAGTATGCAAAACACGAGTTTGAGAGTCTGAAAGCTCTAAACTCCCATGCTGCATACTAAATAAGCTACTTTCACACACACTACATAAAATAAGCTGTGTTCTCACACTGCATTCCGAGCCCATGAGTAAGTGACGCCAATGTGTCCTTTCTGGTGTAATAATGGCGGACCATTAAATAGGAAAATTGAAGTAAGTCAGTTTAAATAAACACAGCTGTAAACAGTCGTTTCCTCAAAATTAAGGCTTTAAATTTCGCTTGGGAGCCGGTGTAGTAAACATACATGAACATAGTTTCGAAATCCGAAGGAAAACTAAAAGTGATTTATTGATCGTGTAGTATCACTTTAACTATGAACAGCATGGCTTCTGAGTGTTATTCCCTATAAAGTTGACAATCATGGGATCTTTTCTCATTACAATTACCCTGCGAAAAAAGGGTTGTCTTGTGTTCAGGCAGGCAAATCAGAAAACAGTCTCCACAAAACCTCAGATTTCCTTCCGTGCATGTGCAAGATTCGACATACGCGTCGTTACATCCTGTGTTACTTCAGCTCGTTGCTTCTGCTCGTACATTAGTTTAACCCAGGCTACTAATGTCAACTCAATGAAAATTTCCTTACACCAGGTGTATTTAGCGTTACTTTAAATTGTGGAAAAATCTCAGGAAATAAACAGCTTCCTGATTACGTACGTGCGGAAGATTGTGTAAAAAAAAATGTGCAAATCTGTCGTGAACAACAAGTTTGCAAGCCTAAATCACAGCGCGCACACTTTTTCAGAACAGATCAGCATGCGTGAGCTTTTTAATAAAGAAGTTGAGAGCCGGTTAAAACATGTAAAAACCAGCTTTTTCTAATTTATTCCACTAAAATCCTACAAGTTCCTTGGGTCCTACCAGCTCATCAAGGTATGCAGACAACTCTTCTCTGCCTCTCTCCTCCGGCTCAAAGGAGATTTTCGTACGGAGAGAATCAACTGAAAAAGTTAGTGCGGGCGTAAAGTTAGGTGGTAGAAGAAGAAATCCAATAACACCCCTATAAAACTGATAAAAAATAAAATACAGTGCTAGCCAAGATTTTTAATCTATCATACAGCACTGGTCACTTCCCTTCCTCATTTAAGGTAGCCAAAGTAACACCTATTTTCAAGGGAGGCTTTAAAACAGAACGCGACAATTACAGACCTATATCAGTGCTTAAGTTCTTCCGTGCATCCCGAACCTCCTCCGGATTTGACGCCGAAAACCAGCCGAATGATGTCGCAAACGTTTTATCATGGAAGAAAACATAAATAATTTACCTCGAATTTGTTTAAAACTTTTAATGGTTTAAGCACTGGTGTCACATAACACATTATTATAGCGTACAAATCCGCAATGACGTCTTCTCATTGAACTCGCCGAAAGCCTTCATTCTTTGGGGTATTCATATTTCAATCCCACAGGCGCTACAAAATTTAAACGAGAAAGTGAAAACGAATTGGATTCTGGCCCTAATGGAGTAAAAATGACGGGGGATCCTGGAGTAATTTCTGGTTATGGAGGGGAGGCCTTGAAATTTTAAATAGACAATGTCTTCAATAAAAAGCAAAAAATTAACTACAGTGTGCCATTTAACAAATCGACTCTATTTTTTATGGTCTACACTCTTATGGACCATAAAAAATGACGGCGTAAAATGTTTAAAACTCAAGCGGAACAGCAGCGATCACCACCTTTTCAAGAAACTTTGTTGTCGAAAGCGAGTTCGTGAAAATTAAGGCGATTGAACACCTTCTTGGTATTAGGCCACGAGAGGAAAGCCCAAGTCTTGGTTGCTGCACGGCAAACAAATACGTAGACGTACTGGTCAGTTTCAAGCCGTAACTCAGAGGATGAAGTTAGAGAAGAATTTGGCCGCTCAGATGACACATCTAGTGACAAGCTACTGTTTACGACCACTACACACAGTGGCATCGTGGCAGGCTCTTGGAAAAATGCCTTTGTAAACTAAATTGTGTGGTAGATCACATGCAAGCCACAGGAAGCCCAACCGTTCCCCTGAATGGGATGCTAGTCCATTACTCAGTCACCTCCAGTAGTATATCGTCGCTAATTATTTATACATCTGGGTGTAGAAGGAGAGTGTGGAGTAAAGTTTCTGGTCTTAAAGGAAATGTTAAACACGATGACAGAGGCCAGGCCTCAAACCACTGACCTTCAGATCTGAAGTCCAATGTGCTAACCACTACACCATCATGTCCCCACAAAAAAACGGTGCCCATGCATGCTATACAACTGTTAATTTATAGAAATATTAATAGTATCAGGGAGGGTCGCATTGAAATGCTTCCCTAATAGAATAAGGGGGACCTGAAAAAATCCAGTTTTTCATGGGGGGTACAGGAAAAAAAATTGCTAGTTTCTCACCCATCCCCCCTCCGATGAATAATGAACGGTCCCTAATTAGTGCTCAGGTAACTTCTGGGTAAATGCTGAGCAGGTAGCCATGGATGCATGTGGGCTCACACGTCAAGATGGAGGGTTGAGAAAACATGTACTTGAATAACATTGATAGAGTCACTTTGTAAAGCTTACATGAAATCTGGATCTGGGCATTGGGAGTGATGTGCAACAACTGACCAAATGACGTCACATGCTTGTGATCTTACATGCGAAGAACGGGAAGTCGGTCGGAGCCGTTTCAGTTTAAATAACACTTTTGGTGACACTTCATGATATTTTTACATGAGGTATGGTGCGACGTCGTCGTGCAACCATGAAACTCGACTGGCCGGATACATAACTTTCATGAGTTCAGAGCTCTGCTCTCGCTTGCGGAGGAACCCCTCTTTAAGGAGCAAAATAAGAACCAGAAAGAAGTTCCGTATATCATTAAATATTTTTAATTGTATTGGCTAAGTACAGTTCATACTGGCAAAAATTAGGAAAATTGCAATACAAAGTAAAACAAACGTTACTTTTATAAATAAGAGTCAGTGTCTGAAAAACAAATAGAGAATAAACAGGTTTCACCAATATAATTTGGAAGTAACTGAAGAGTAAAAAACTACACTCTGCGTCCTGCATCGTATAAAGCCAGGCACCTCCATACAGGCACATGAACGACCTCCCTCATGGCATTAGTGCGACGGACCGTTCTCTTGGTCACATATTCACCCTCCTGTTCACAGCCTGTGTCAAAAAGGAACCTGCCGGGCCCCACTGGTTGCTCTCCATTGAAGGTCCCAAAGTATGAGTAGTTTGGGGTAACTAGTCGTCCGTCGTCTTCAAATCTTCCATCGTTCCAGTTTCCTAAGGAAAGTGAGAAAAATCGTGAATGAACGAACAAACGGATAGTGAGAGAGAGGGCGAGCAGATGAACAATAAATGATGAATGAACAAACAAGCAAACAAACGAACGAACTAATCTTGATTGAGCAAAACAGCGAATGAGCGAAACGGAATGAGCGAATGAATAAACGAAAGAACGAACGAGCGAACGACCTACACCGACCGACCGAGCAAGGAACGAACGGATGGAGGAATGCACGTGTTTTTCGTGGGAGGGGGGCTAGGCTTGTTACGGTTATTGATGCTCATAGAGTAGGTGGGTGGTATAGGACCACGCCTCTGCATGCTACCATCCGATCTTACCCTCAGTTTTGAACATATGCGTATGGAAAATGCGCTACGTAAATTCCGCTACCATTAACATACTAACCTTTGTATTTAAGCCCCAGGTGCTTGTAGATGTACTCCCCTTGCCCGTGCCTGCGTCCCTCTTTCCAGTTCCCTTCGTACTTATCCCCGTTCGCATAGGTGTATACGCCATAACCATGCATTTTTCCCTCGGCCCAGTCTCCCTGGTACATAGAGCCGTCTGGGTACCAGAATGTTCCTTGCCCGTGTCTTTTGTGTTTGCTGTATTTACCTTCGTATCTGTTGAATAACTGCCAGTTAGATAATACATTCAAGTCGCGTAACGTCAGAGAAATACTATAAAGGTAAATGGAAGTCAGCCTTTGAAAATAATTTTGGAATTATGGTGATAATTTAGCAACAATGGAATCATTGCTGTGTTCTGACTGGTTTCTTTAATACGGAAGTGTAAAAATTCCTGCGAACTGATTCTTCTGAACATGAAAGATTGAGAGAGGGTTGACTCAGAGGGTTAGTATGGACTTAAGAGCCATTTTCTGAGAATATCGAGAATCGAAAGACACTCACAAAAAATCGAATTTTTTTTTATTTCGCCAAAACATCCCTTTGGGTAAGCTAATTCAAGAAAAAATAATCCAAAGTTCCAACGAGTTATTTAACGGACGAAAATTTAAAAAGTTCGAAAAATGCATAAAATGGCGGTTTTAGGGTCTCTAAACGGCTCAAATTCTCACTCAACTTTAGGAAGCCGGTGAGAGCGTAAAAAAGGTTCTTTTAAAACGAAACAAACCACGAACATTATTTAACCTTTCTACTTTAAGAATGTGTAATAAATTTGCCAATGTTTGGTTTCGAACATTTTCAAGCGGCGTTTTTATCGAGCCGCTCTTAACCTTGTTTATCACAAGGTAAAATGAAGGCCAACTTCGACCGCTTAAAACGGCATCTGGTATGTATCGTTCAATAATTAAGACTACACAGAAAAAAAGCTATGTCATTGTACTTTTCACCAGGAAAGTTACAGCTTTGGGAATCAAATACTTCCTCGTCAGTAAATTTTTACAGTTTAGTGATCTGAGCGGGTAGAATTATATGCAAATTACAGATTTAATTCCTGGAATACTGCTAACAATTATAAAGGTCGTTTAAGATAGGCTCACCATTCGTTACACATGCACGCACAATGTTTTTCCTGATCTTTGAAAGAAAGTTCTGCTTTCTTGAGTCTTGCTGAGTCTTATTATGTTAAAACAAAGCAGATTTTTAACGGCATTTCAACAAGACAGGAATCCACTCATTCAACTTAACCAAGATAACATCGAAAACACAGAGAAACCGACGTACTATGCCGCCTACCTTGCCAACCGAAAACGCAACAATACAACAGAAAAACATTCCAAACTGTAAACAAACGAATTTTCAGTTTCCTGATTGAGCGAAGATATTTTAAACTCATCGCCTAAAGGAATAGGCGGAATCAGCACTGACCCGCACGTGTCACACCACACTAACAGAGAGAGTCACGTATTCGATTTCTGTTATGTGATTTGAGATAAAAACTTGGTGGAAAGTTAAAAAGAAAAAAAAAACCTTGCAGCAGATAGCTAGTACTTTGTTGGATTACATGTTAGCACAAGCTCCACAAAGGAGTTTTTACGGTCACGACTCTCTCTATTAACTGGCAATTTCGCACTGTATGTGCTGTTGTAATTTTACTACTAATTTAGTTACAGCTCATGAAATAAAATAAATATTGCAGTAAGTTACATTCGCAGTGTGTAAGTACTGATATATGGCGTCGTGTAGTTTTCCACTCTTCTGGAGAGGGTTACTGTCTGTGGATTAAGCAGTTGTTTAATACGCAGGCCACGTTGAAGTTGTTTCCCTAAAAGAATGCACAAGACACATCTCGCGGCATCTTCAATTGCACGGACTAAGTGCAGATAGAGCGGTTGACAGTGAATTCAAGTTGTTGTTAGTCCGAGCAGGTAATGTTATTGCATTTTGTTCTGGAATGACTGTGTTCCATAATTTTGGCCACAGATGTTTCATAGCACTCGGCGTCCCTTAATCTAGGTTCTGCAGAGTCACGCTACTCCCAGCTGTGCCCTCCGGCTCCCGGGGGTGGGGGGGGGGGGAAGGGTCTTTTGACCAATGTTTGGGTGTAGGGGTGACGCTGCGGGTTTGACACCCTGGCCCTGTTTAGGACAGAAAAACGAAATGGAATGTCGATCGTACTGACCATACCCGGTTGGGGAAGATGCGCATAAAATAATTTACCATGTTTAGCCGGACAGAGACCAAAACCATATCCTGTCCAGCGGCAGACGCCAGTATAGACCATATTAGGCAGTAACCCTCCCTTCTGGGGGGAGGGGGGGGAGAGTGCCGTGCTTACCCTTAACTCGCTCAACTTTAGCACAATAGTCACCGACGATAGCACGATGTGATCATTGAACCTCCCCTGATGTAATCTTCCTTGGCAGCAGTTTGAGCGAGCGAGACGCGGAAGCCACGCGGGCCCATGTGAGAACTCGCCCACATGATACCCTTTCTCGCTTTGCCATTTGGGTTTTGCGTCATGAGGTTGGAAGCCTAGAGTTCAAAGTATATTTATCTTTGAGTTTTGGTTATTTAGGCATTTTTTAAGTAGAAGAGTCTAAGCTTTCAACCCCATGACGCAAAAACCAAAAAAGGGCTAGCTAAAATGGCAAAGCGAGAAAAGGTATCATGTGGGCGAGTTCTCGCATGGGCCTGCGTGGCTTCCGCGTCTCGCTCGCTCGAACTGCTACTAAGGAAGATTGCGTTGAAGTTCAATTTTCGGCGTCTGAAATTACATCATGCTATCGTCATGCTAAACACGGCACCACCACCCCCTCCCCCTGCCCGGAAGGGAGGGTTACTCCCTTATGTGGACTATACTGGGGTTTGCCGCTAGACAGGATACGGTTTTGGTCTCTGTCCTTAAGCATGGTATATAATTTTATGCCCGTCTTCCCCAACCGGGTATTGTCAGTACGATCGACATTCCATTTCGTTTTTCTGTCCTAAACAGAGCCAGGGTGTCAAACCCGCAGCGTCACCCCTACACCCAAACATTGGTCAAAATAAAAATAAATAAATACACTTTATTTCAGTAGGGTGCATAACTACGGTCAAACTGTAGTCTCCCTTATGGCCCTACGTCCAAGTCAAATTGGAATTTGGAAATGTTGGTTTTTATGGAGGGAGGAAAACCGGAGTACCCGGAGAAAAATCCTCGGAGCAAGGACGAGAACCAACAACGCGGCGCTATCCCAACCAACCCCACCATCCCGGGCGCCCGTGGGCACGGGAGTGGCGTGACTCTGCAGAACCTAGATTGAGGGACGCCGAGTGCTACGAAGTATCCGTGGCCAAAATTATCGAACACAGTAATTCCAGAACAAAATGCAATAACATTACCTGCTCGGGCTAACAACAACTTGAATTCACTGTCAACCGCTTTATCTGCACTTAGTCCGTGCAATTGAAGATGCCGCGAGATGTGTCTTGTGCATTCTTTTAGGGAAACAACTTCAACGTGGCCTGGGTAACAACTGCTTAATCCACAGGCAGTAACCCTCTCCAGAAGAGTGGAAAAACTACACGACGCCATATATCAGTACTTAAACACTGCGAATGTAACTTACTGCAATATTTATTTTATTTCATGAGCTGTAATTAAATTAGTAGTAAAATTACAACAGCACGTACATTGCGAAATTACCGCGCTTAATAGAGAGAGTCGTGACCGTAAAAACTCCTTTGTGGAGCTTGTGCTAACATGTAATCCAACAAAGTACTAGCTATCTGTTGCAAGGTTTTTTTTTCTTTTTAACTGTCCACCAAGTTTTTATCTCAAATCACATAACAGAAATCGAATACGTGACTCTCTCTGTTAGTGTGGTGTGACACATGCGGGTCAGTGCAGAGGCCACCTGTCTTTCCGCGTATTCCTCTCGGCGATGAGTTTAAAATATCTGCGCTCAATCAGGAAACTGAAAATTCGTTTGTTTACAGTTTGGAATGTTGTTCTGTTGTATTGTTGCGTTTTCGGTTGGCAAGGTAGGCGGCATAGTACGTCGGTTTCTCTGTGTTTTCGATGTTATCTTGGTTAAGTTGAATGAGTGGATTCCTGTCTTGTTGAAATGCCGTTAAAAATCTGCTTTGTTTTAACATAATAAGACTCAGCAAGACTCAAGAAAGTAGAACTTTCTTTCAAAGATCAGGAAAAACATTGTGCGTGCATGTGTAACGAATGGTGAGCCTATCTTAAACGACCTTTGTAATTGTTAGCAGTACTCCAGGAATTAAATCTGTAATTTGCATATAATTCTACCCGCTCAGATCACTAAACTGTAAAAATTTACTGACGAGGAAGTATTTGATTCCCAAAGCTGTAACTTTCCTGGTAAAAAGTACAATGACATAGCTTTCTTTCTGTGTAGTCTTAATTATTGAACGATACATACCAGATGCCGTTTTAAACGGTCGAAGTTGGCCTTCATTTTACCTTATGATAAACAAGGTTAAGAGCGGCTCGATAAAAACGCCGCTTGAAAATGTTCGAAACCAAACATTGGCAAATTTATTACACATTCTTAAAGTAGAAAGGTTAAATAATGTTCGTGCTATGTTTCGTTTTAAAAGAATATTTTTTACGCGCTCACCGGCTTCCTAAAGTTGAGTGAGAATTTGAGCCGTTTAGAGACCTTAAAACCGCCATTTTATGCATTTTTCGGACTTTTTAAATTTTCGTCCGTTAAATAACTCGTTGGAACTTTGGATTATTTTTTCTTGAATTAGCTTACCCTTTCCAGGTGTAGTCAGCGTATAGAGACCAAAATGGAAATGGCGAAGAAGACGCGATGATTTATTCACTCGCCTTAACCAGAATCGCAAAAATAAAACCTCTCCAAAACTGAAACTTCACTAAGCTCTCTTCCGTTCCGAAATCGCCAAAACTGGATCCACGAAAGGAAAAAAATCGCCAAAAAACAAATTAAACCTCCGTAAAAAATTTCTTTCTGTACAGCACCAACAAAACGAAGTTCCATACCTTGCCTTTTTACTAAAAAAGGTGTATATTCCAGATCCGTGTCTTTTTCCGTTCTGATATTCGCCTTCATACACGTCTCCATTCGGAAGCAGAGCTTTACCGAACCCGTGCCGTTCCTCATTTTTGTTTCTTTCTCCTTCATACGTACCAGGATACAGGGGCATCTCAAACCCTTCATCACTATCCAAACTAGACATTTTCCTTTAGAAGGTTAAATTTCCTCAGGTGTCTTTTCTTATGTTCACGCAAATACCGATCTTTCTAACTTTTTTGATGTGCAATTCTTTCCTAGATTGTGGGCAGTTACCTCACAAAGCCGCCTGTATTTAATGTGTTGCGCGCGCGCCTAGAAAGAATTGCGTTACAGACGACCACAAACAATCACTGAGAGTTGATGTCACGAAGAGAGTGACAATCCTTTTCCCTTCCGTGCGGGGAGAACTGACTTATAACTGGACTGTCACAGAAAATCCGGGGGTACGGATATATACCCATACAAAATGGATCTGAAGATGAAAACATTAAATTTTCAATGAATTATCACGAGTAGACAACACAGGTGTCTTAATAGTCCAGCTTGCGTAGACGCTGTGTGGCATTTATTACAATTGCATTCATAAGTGATTGCACAAAAATTTTATCTGGCCATAAATGTTTTTATTCATTTGATTGAATTTGTACTTATTTTTTATTTTGTTCAGGAGCTGGAATCGTGGTTCTTGGTTGTGGCGAAGTACTTTTCCTCATCGTATACCGTAAAATCCTGGTTTAAAGACCCCACCCCCTCCCCGGTTTATCAGCCCTCCCGGTTATAGACCCATCTACCTGCTAACAAAAATTATATTCCAATGACAAGTCCCCCCGGATATTAAAAAAACGCATTTGGACAGCGCTATATATGTTAGTCTTCATTTATTACAAATTTTCAAGGTTTAGACCACTGCAAAACCGTGTACGATCAAAGCTTGCTCTCCGTTGGATCAGTAGATCGTGACCAGTCAAAAGAAGATAAAATATGGAAATAATGCAAAGACTGGTCACGCCTGTGCACGTTGTCTGACCAGTCTTTGCAGTATTTCCATCCTTCATTCATTAATTATCTGCTCATTCCGAAACAATTTTTTATACCGCTTATAAGCCCCCCTCCCCCCTCCCCACCACCCCGTTTATAAGCCCGCCCAAAAACCCCTTACGAACTTGTATAAGCCCAGGGATTATAAGTGGGATTATACCGTATTTACATTTCTGCCCTGGTGGCGTGGACCAGGGCCCCTAGCGCAGCACGCACGCGGGAAATCGCTAGCCGAGAGGAATCTGGAACCAACGAAAAAGGATTACGAATGAGCCGGCAAGCAGTGAGCGGCTTATCAAACAAACATGGCGGACGTAGGAAGACTTGTGAATAGTGTGGTCATGCCGGGCGATGTTGTCGGTAATGTTGCAGATTTGGAAGCATCGCTTGAAGGGAAAAGCAAAATTAAGTTTGGGCCTGGACTGAGAGAAGAAAACGGAGTGATTTTAGCATACAAAGCAGGAGTTTTGAGACACAGAAAACCGGCCACATATTTGATTGACTGCAATCAGAGAAGGGTAAGTTCGAAGTACAGTAATAACTGTGCTTCCTGGCACAGCTTTAAGATGTTGATGTTTTATTATTTTTACGTGTTATATATTATATACTTATATACATGTAAGAGATTTCAACGTATTTCGTTTTGCTTCATGTAAGCAGCCTTTAGTAGCTTAAATAATTACATGTATCTGTTTGTCTGCGTGTAGTGTTTTGAAGCCTTAACTTAAGCTTTCATTAAACTTAAATCAGATGGTAGTACTCGACTAGTTAATGTGTAGCTTGTAGGCTTTTCATACTATATACATTGATACAAAAGGAAAACCCTAAATTTCTATCAGGCTTGATGACAACAGTCATTGTTACCTAAAATACCCCACAAAGGGTGGCCTGCCCATAAGTAAACATTAATTTTGCTGCTCTATGTACAGGTTTTTTTTTTAAGTGCAAAGATAGCGTTACAGCACTGATTTATAATGGTGCTATTTAATGGAGATATTCAACTCAAGAGGCAACAGGCTTGCCTTCGAATTCTTTGCCTTTTTTTGAAAAATTACAGTAATAATGTCTCACTTGGTAACATGTTGGTAGTACACTGGCAAGATCTCAGGGTGCCAAAAGCGGGTTCCTTGGAACCTTGGAATCCCAGAATTTTTGCTGAGGAGCTTGGAGAGCCCTGGAGTGAAGCAATGAGCCCTTGAGCCCCAATTTTTCTGTCATGGAGCCCGTGAGCCCTACATGTTTTAGCCTGAGAGCCTGGAGCCCTCATGGGACCCTCACCTCAGGCTAAGCATTTATCCAGCTTTCTTCTACTTGTAGTTGTACTGGCTGCTCACCCAAACAAATTATAAGTGCAAGTTGAACAAAAGACAGCAGAGGACGCTAAACACATTTTTGTCCCGTGTTTTCTAGAAAGCTAAGCCCAAAACAGCCAAAAAAAAAAATGCAGGACAGTGTTAAACACATGAAAACAAGTCTGTATGCAAAAACAAGGCAAGTTTTGAGCAAATTTTATTTTTGAGCAAAATCGTCACTTACTGAATGACGTTTTTCCACTAGCCTCTTCAATTAAACAAGGGGTTACTTGATTTTAAAAAATAAAAACTGTAACAACTTTGGAACCTACAGTTACCAGGAAAAATGAGGCGTATATTGCTCATAATAAATCTCATGCCTGAAGATTTCACTCCACATACCTCAGTCTTTTTATCTCAGTAGCCAAGGTGACTTTTTCTCCAATAAAAACATGACAATATTATTGACAGTAGTTATCAAGCCACAAATTTTTGCATTCCTGTACCTGGGTAAACAACTAGCCCCTTTGTAAAATTTGGCCTTGTTGTTACATGCAGTATGTCCCAGTAAAGGAAGAGAGAGTTATTGGTATAGTGACAAACAGAGGCTCTGATAGCTACAAGGTTGACATTGGAGGGGCCATGCCTGCGTCACTTCCAAGTCTGTCATTTGAAGGTGCAACCAAGAAGAACAAACCAAACGTTCAAGTATGTCAGAAGTTGGTTAAGTTTGATCGCCAGGGTGAGTGTAGTCCTGAGAAGGACTGTTTGTGGTGACATTGACTGAAGTTTCAACAACCTATGATCTTGACTCTGATGATGTCAGTCAACATCACCACAAACAGTCTTTCTCAGGACTATGCTCACCCGGGCAATCAATGATACTTTACCGACTTTTAATACAGCATTAACAGTGTTATATTCATTGTAATAAATCATGCAGTCAGGTGAAGTGGTAATTGTCTCAGATGTTTTCTTCAGTAGATTAGATGGTAAATGATTTGATGGTTCAAGTCTCCGTTGGTCTCTGTATTGACATGTTGTGTCTCGACCCCAATCTGCAGTTTGACTGACAAGAAACGTAACTCCACATTGACTCTCTCTGCCAAGGAGTATAAATGGGTACTGCCCCTCCCTTCAAAAAAAAAGTGTTGGGGGAAACCCCGTAATGGAATAACATCCCATCCAGTGGGGAGTAGTAAAATTCATAGTTGCTTCATGCTTTGGCTATTTGGGCCACCAACATGTAGGCCTGAACTGCAACTTCATGTTCCGTTCAAACCAAAAATTTTATACATTATTATTATCCAATAAACACCTGCTTTCCAATAAACATTCCATGCCTGATAAAGGCCTCCTCAATTGGGCATCTGCTAGAAATGCCCCTCCTTAACGTTGATGAGCCCTGAAGATGACTTGTCAAAATGTTTGTCATCTTACATTTGTACATTGAAGGCATTAATTTTTCAGTTACTACTCCTGACAGGATGATCACATCACACATAATTTTTATAATTGTGGATTCAAATTAAACTCACTGCTGTTAGACATCAGTGCCATTTTTTCCATGTTATATTTCTCTAGATAGGGGACATTGTATATGCCAGATTGTGTGTTGCAAACAAAGATATGGAGCCTGAACTGGATTGTACTGATGGCAGTGGAAAAAGCACAGGGCTGGGGCCACTATCAGGTGGATTTATGATCACATGTTCTCTTGGCCTGTCAAGAAAGTAAGAGATTTTTTTCATCTTTTCTTGTTTTTAGAATGCAAGCACTATCCTTGACTTTGTTTCCCAAGGGTGACAGTTTGGGTGAAAGGGGATGGGGTGGGGGGCTGCGAGAAGAGAGGCCACAAAGTGTATGGGAGGTGGGAAAAGAGGCTGCAGGAAGTGAGGGACATAAGGAAAAAATTACACGGTATTGCATACATTTAAACAATTATCCTGCGAAATCGTGTGGAATATCACCTGATACTTAGGGCGGAGTTGGCTAAATCAGGAGATATTCCGCAAGATTGAGCAGGATAATTGTTTTTAATTATTGTTCAACAAATTCTCATCGACTTCCATTTTCACAACAAGAAAAACTTCACTGGTATGATAAAAATGCCTTCTGAAAGCTAGCAACAAATAATAAACACAAAAGCAAAATTTCAAAAATCAAAGTTTACTATTGTTCACTTCAAGTAGACTCATTTCCAAACTCGTGTTTGGTAAGGACAAGTTTGAAGTAGAAAAAATATTACTTCCAGTACCTTACCGAGAATAAGTCCTCTCCTTGTGAATTAAAAACTTTTTAACTTTACAACTTTCCATGAGCAAGTGAGTTTGAAGTTTCTGGTTCGCTAGTGATAGCATTTTCTTGGTTGAGTTTTCACTTTAAAAATTCCCAATCGACCGCTGGATATCCTTGTAAGCTGAAGCAAATACTCGTCGACTTTCTCTGAGCATTAATCTTGGAAAATTTCTTTCGGGGTGTTTTTAAATTTCTGGAAAACATTGCTAAAACTCCCTCGCTTTTCAAAACGGCTGCCCTGATGACCTGCAGTACATTTCCAAATATGGTCATCTACGTATATCGCTGGATATCTGTCATGTACGGATGACAGATATTGAGGGCTTCCTGACTATATATGGGCATAGTGACAATTTGTTGAATAATAATATGTAATATTTTGCAATTGAAAAAGGGCAAAGAGGTAGGAGTGAGCAAAAAAGGGCGGGAGCCAGGATTGAAGGATGCAGGGAGTTTAATCCCCCCCTGCCCCCCCCTCCTCTTTCATTTTACAGTCTTAGGGGTGACAAACTTGTCATCGTCAAATTCTGAATCAAATTTAGATTCAGAAATTTGTTATTTTGAAGAGGGAGGATAACTGAAGTCTTACACAGAGAAAAACCCTTAGAGCAAGGACAAAAACTAACTACAAACAAAACTTATCTCTGACCTCAACTCTGTGAACCTTGAATTTGTGTCAGGTGGGAGACAGAGCCTACAGTCAGTCCAATTCAGTTCGGGTGTATTGAACACGAGCGTCAGGTGGGAGGCAAGGCCTACAGTCAGTCCAATTCAGTTCGGGTGAATTGAACACGAGTGTCAGGTGTGAGGCAAGTCAATCCTCTCACCGCTGCACTACTCCTACTCCCTCAAATCACCCCTTTTCATTAAAGGGTGAAAAGGTGTCATTTTACACTAGTCTTATCACTTTCATGTAGCTGTTAGTCATGATACATGTAGGTAGTGCAAGTGCAATGTAGAAAGCAAAATACCAGTACAGTATGGTGCACATCCCAATGGAATGATTTTGCTTCCCAGCACCAAACCAACTCATATTTTTTTCTTTTTTCACAAAGTAAAAAAACAAGGTGCAAGGTATCTCAAAGTGTCCCCGACATCCACAAATCTGCAAGGAACCTGCATGATGATGTCAAAAACCTTTTTAGCTTATAGCAGCATGTTGCAAAACTTTCAGTCTCAGTGAGGGTAGAATCAAGGCTCACATGGAGTTATCTACATGTAATTATTGTCATTATTTTGTTTACCAGTATTTGTTATAATTTTTCCCTTGAGGGATCTAACCTCCAAATATGCAGTTGTTTTTACAGAGTCATATTACCCTCCTCCCCAATTCATGACTGCATGGAAGGCTATCAACACCACTTATATTTTGCAAAAGGGGGTGATGGTAAATGTATTTTATTGGGAAAAAGTATTTTTATTGGGATGGTTCAACCCATTCTCTTCCTTTGTGTTGTTTCCTCAGACAAGGAATTCTGCTCTGTATTACCCTTCTCTCTACACGGAAATGGATAATTCTCTTGTTTTATGTTGGTGCTCTTGTGTTGGTGTTGTTTTATGTTGGTGCTCTATGAATCATTTTTGCTGTTTATTGCAGACTCCTCAGCAAAGAGTTTGTTCTCCTGAAGTGTCTTGGAAAACGTTTCCCATTTGAATGCACAGTGGGAATGAACGGACGTGTGTGGATTAAATCTTCAACGACACCTCATACCATAGCTGTTGCTAATGCAATAACAAACTCAGAATTCATGACTAATGATCAGATTGAGACAATGGTAAAACAGCTGGTGAAAGGAATACAGTCTTAACTCTTTAATTAAATGTAAATGTCAGCATGTATGCAATTTCTCTTTTACGTACTAGTTTTACTGTTTTACTTTTCTTATTTATGCGTAAAAAAATAAAACAAAATGATCCCATACTTTAGCTTGCATTAAGATTCAGTAATGTTAATGACATGAAATTTGCATTTTTAAGGTGATTCCATCGAAAAAGAAGTTGTAATGAGAATTTGTTGAAACTTTGCACAGTTACTAATCACACCTAGTACATTAAAAAAATAAAATAAAAAGAGGGGGTCACCGTGTCTGATTTCACGCTACGGGGCTGTAGTATATAGGTACTTTGCTATCTTTAGACAGCAATATTAAAAAACCTATCCTTGTACTAGAGACACCCATTACTTCAACAAAGTTATAACTAGCAATCAAATATAAGCATTATTCTTATGATAGAAGTACAATATTACAGTAAAACGTCTTAAAATTGCCGTAACAATGAAACTAATTTGAAATAATAGGCAAATCGAGCGTCCGCACGGTTCCAGTGAAACGCCTAAAATCTGGCTGTAGTAGTGAATCAACCGGAATATTTCAAAATTGAATAATGAAAAGTTCTTCAAATTTGAATATATCATGTAAAGTCGTATTTTCCTTAAATAAATGGAATAAAAAAGTGGGGTCACCGAGTTAGTTTAGGAGAAAACGACCATTTATTTCTCTGAACAGCTCAGTTTCCATAGAAAACCTATCAAGTTCCGAACGCGCGCGCGCTCGTGCGCGCGCTAATCACGCAAAAAATGATGCGCAGAAAGGATGCGCAATGCAATTCAATGGAATCACCTTAATTTGTGTAGCTTTTAAATTTTGCAAGCTTTGCAACTTTCTCTATGATCCTCAAAATGTTGATCCTTTAAAATTTTACTACCCACTATAGTTCAATGTTACCATTTGAAAGGCACTAATATTCCAGAAATTGTTGATACGAAGACTTTGGGCAGCGGTTTTTTTCTTAAAGGATGGTAGTCAAGAGCACACACAGAATCGGTATTGGTGAAATGAATAAAAGCACAAGCCACTTGGATTATGCATGGAGCCTTGAAGAAAATAACCACTGCTCACAGACTGGGTGATAAGAAACGGAAAACAACTTGTGTGCCACTGATTTAATACATAAAATTAATATTTACGTCAGAGCAATTTAAATATAATCCCCTCCAGAAAATATCAGACAGTGGACCCTGCTGCCCTGGACCCGAATATTTCAAATCCCCCTGATATCTCAAATTGAAACCATCCTTTGAAGGATGTCAAACAAAAAAATAACTACAGCTGTACTGGCTATTTCAAACTCCTACTTTCTCAAACAAGTTTTGTTTCCCTTGCGAGTTTGAGAGAGGGAGTCGAAACAAAATGCAAAAACGTGATCTCTCAAATTCCAGATGCTAGTAAGAGGCAAATCCACAAACTAAAACTCTGCAAAGATATGCCTTATTCAAAACACCTAACCAATGTAAACAGAGCATGTAATCAAAGTGTAGTCACTTTAATCCAAGTACATGTATGTGAAATATGAGGAAAGTAAAAAAAAAGTATTTGTATTAAAAGTAATTATTAACTTTAAAAAGATGACGCTTCTGTCCCTATCAAAAACAAAGACTGAAGTTTTAAAACTTTAAAAAACAAAAGCAATGGTCTTTTCACACTGTTGTCAACTGCCCTGCATAGCTTACTTGTGATTGGTAGATTTGAAGCCATTGTCTCCATCCTGTTTTTCTAGGGTTCATTGCTCTATTTTCTTCAGTAGCTTCATTGACACAAGCAGTATTCACTTAAGCTGGGAAGGGCAACAAACAATTTTCTTATAATTTGTTCTCCATTTTACCAGTTTCCTCCCCATTCTGCTGAGTGACCCTTTTTTCTGAGGAGAGAGAGGAACTGATGGTCATATCCATCACTTAGCAAGAACATCATAAGCAACTTCTGCAAAGTTTTCACTGAAAATTTTTTCATTTTCTTGCATTGCTACCCCCAAAAATGATTTTCTTGCTAAAATACATGTTATTATTACCAGGCATTCATATAGTGAGGAGCAGTTCAAATCACTCCCTACTCAGGGCCATCCTTAATAACCCTTAACACCTGTTATGGCTGAGAATCCTTGATGTGACCTCAGTGTTAAGGGTAAACTTGTTACCTTGGTGGTATGATTTACTCTCAAAGCAACAAGTTTGTTGCGATTGTAAAGAAGGCAACACGTGACTCAAAACTTAATGACAGCCCTGCCGCTATCTGAATGCCTTCAACAGGCTAAACATTGCTAGCCTGAGCATCAAGCCCCCATGGGGGGGGGGGGGGTGAAAGGGGAGGAGGGCTTTGCTTTCCCCTTCTCTCTCCCTCCCCCCCCCCAGAAAGCCTGATACTCAGGGTAAAACATTGCCTTATGATAGGGTTATTTAACTTTAAAACATCAGGTTGTCTGCCCAAATCATGATTAAAGAGTCTTTTTGGCCTGAAAAGTCACTTGCAAAGTTTTTGCACAGAACCTTTCATTATGATTGACTGTAGTGCAAAAGGAATGCATTAGCATACATGTACCTGCCAACCATCCTGATTTAATCAGAATTATCCCGATTTTTTAGTTTCAAAACCTAAAAAAATGGGACATTCCAATGTTCAAGATGAAATAAAAGACATTTTCTTTTGTAAAAATTTGGAACTGGGTTGTTAAAGATTGGTCTTGACTCTTCTAAATCCTATTGTTTTGTGCAATACATGAAGTGCTTGAGACCATTGAACAACAACTGAAATTTTATGCTAAAACCGTACAGTACAGGCAATATCTTTAAAAATTAATGCAAAAACTTTTCTTGACCCTGCTCAGTGCTGGGGGCAGGGCACTATCCCAGGACTGGGGAGAGGGGGGTGGGTGGCCCCTATTTCTGATTTTGTAAGGTTGGCAGGTAGCATTAGTTGGGTATTCCCAACTTAGAAGTTCTTATTGTAAAGCACAAAAACATTATGATGAAAGCTGATCCACAGGTGAAGTAACAAGTCTCTCCACTGTTATCTCTCCACTCAAAACCTTTTCTCTGATGGCATCTCTGTGTTTTAAAGTGAACACTAAAGAACGCATCTTTCTCTTGTAGTTGTTGTTTATAAGTCTGCCAAGCTTATGAAACACAGTCCTCTCAATAAGCTCTGGTAAATTATCCGAACTCTGCAAATGAGATCAGAGGTTGACCATTCAGAAACGTAGACAATAATTTATGTGTATCTTTGCAGTAATCAGAAACATCACAAGCTACCCCAGGTCTTGAATGTCTTTAAAATCTGCCTGCTTCATGCATCATTGGTTTGTTTCAAACATATTTTCATCAAAAAGTGTAGTGTTAACTATCAGGAATCCCAGTTTACAAATCTGGACATTTCTCTCCATTGTAAGCTTAGCTTTGGTGCTAACCTTGCAAAAAGATGTTCTCTAATGCAATATTTTTGTGCAACAACTGAGGAAAAATTTTAATCAACTTGTTTCTCCTGTGATTTTCTTTTAGAATTGTCAACTTTTCTGAGAACTATTGAAGCCTGTTGTTTTTCATGCACTAATACATGTGCTTCAGAAAAAGCTAAATTTAAGTTGATCGCTAAAATAATGTAAAAAAATTAATATTCTAATAGTTAAATTCATTTCCAAAAATGGTAGCAGTAAGTGAAGAATACCAAGGCGGAAACATGCAGTTTCGTGGTACACCTACTTGTATTCGCCTTGGCAAAATGTTTAAGCATGGCAAAAACCTATTAATTAGAACAAATTAATACCTTCATTTGAAGAGCATCAGCTAAGAACTGTCTTGCTTTTCCTCTAAGAACTTCAGTCTTCTTATCACAGTGAACCTCTATAAGAGGCTTTTCTTTTTCTGAGTCTCTGATAAACCCTCTCCACCTTCTAAACACTAGCTTAGCTTGTTCTCTTATTTCCTCACTGCTTCCTTGGCGACGCAGCTGGTTCACTGTGTGGCCAATTTTTGTGGACAATAAGACATCTTTTGACAAGTTCTTTGAGCCCAAAACTTTTAATGCCGCTAAAATTTTGTCAGAGGGGGTGACATCACTTTCCAGTTCACACTTGAGGCGTTGAATTTCTTCCACTACAACCACACTCTAAACAAAAGTTAAGCAACAGAAGTTACTTAAACAGTACTGAAAAATGAAGCCCAACCCTACATCTTTCAGATAAGGCACCATACAAGTCCACAGCAGATACTTGTATTTGATAATTCAAAAGCCACACAATAGGCCATTTCTAAGTTGTCTTGTACCTCTTTTTTAAAGTGATGTTGCTGCACAGTCTTTCATATGAGAATGCGCCTTCATTCACGTGAAAGTCAAACTCACTTTCATACATGAAAGGTTGTGCACCACGCCCTGCTTTGAAAAAGAGGCACAAGGCAATGAAAATGGCCCATAGAAGCTCAGCTTTAGCAGAGTTAAAAGAATCGGTAAGGTTTCTGGGGAATAATGCTACATTATGCTATGGGTCTACCCTATTTTCATCTTACTTTTATTTGCTTCTTTCTTTGAATGCAGATCAACATTTCAAATTTGAAAATACAAGTAATGATTTGAAGTGGGGGTGTCCCAGGGTCCAGATCCCTGGGCCCTCTGACTGATCTGTTATTGATATCTAAATAAGTGTGTACGCTGCAGTTTGAAAAACTATAATAATTGAGCAAATAAGGTCTTCCCAGTCCCCCTGCTTGCTACCAGTTTCCCTTTTCCATCACTTTTTTCTCACTTCTTCCTTGTTACAGTAGATGTGTGCTGGTCTCTGCCCTGTAAGGGACATCCACTTTCTAGACTCTGTTTCCACACTTGCCAGTCTTCCCATTCTTTCTCCTGGTTTCTTAAACCTTTACCTCCCTTACAATGTCCCTCTCTTACAATGAATGTTAAAAGGACCCCATTTTCTAGCATTGTACCACATATAACTGTACAAATCAGAACTTCCTTAGACCATCTTTACAAGTTCCAGCACATTTTTCATCTAGCAAAATGTTTGCTTGACCACAGGTCCCCCAAGATCTAGGAGTGTTTATTTGACATTTGTAATATAAGCTTTTTTTTATTGTGATTCAAGTGTCATGACCCTTGCAAAACAACAAAAATATAAAGATTTGTATAGGGAAAAGCTAAATGTAATACTGTATGTATGCATTTCAAATAACAAACAGCTCCATACAGCTGTGGCTTTGCTTAATACATGTATGCAACATATTTTCTCCTAACTAGCTGTGTTATTATAAAGCCACAATGCCCGTTTATAGCAACATTTCATACTATACGATATACACATACACCTTGGGTGCCAGAGGCTTTTGTCACGTGCTCAAACACGTGCAAACTTTAGTGTCTCACATTTTCTTGTGAAGGGGACGCAAGATAAACCTCTGGGAACATTCATGATTCCTTTTATAGTGCGAAGCCAATGACAAATCTGTTTATACACATCCCATCCAGAATATGGACAAGAATGCTAATTGGCTTCTAATGACCTAAGGGATTTATGATGTATGAATCACTATGATTGGCCGACAAAAAGCAGTAACAGTGTGTTTACAATGTTTGTGGTTATGAGGTGTTAGGTGATTTTTGTCAGGTTTGCTTGCGTGACATTCCTGATCGACTGTTTATCGCATACGCTGTAAGTAAAAGTTACAGATTTTCTGACAGTTTTTTTTTTCAATGTGTGCCAGTACAACAATCACATGTCAGGCCATCACTATGATTCACTTTTCCATAACTGGATTAAAAAGTTCAAGGTCCATTCAGAACGGTAAATCGACTAGCAAACAATGCCAGAGGATTTCTCTCGCGGCTTACGTCACTCATAGATCGGCCTCCGGCCAACGACTACTCCATGAAAACATGCAAGAGAAACCCCTAGGTTTTCTATGGAAGCTGAGCTGTTCAGAGAAATAAACGGTCGTTTTCTCCCAAACGAACTCGGTGACCCCACTTTTTTATTCCATTTGTTTAAGGAAATTACGGCTTTACATGATATATTCAAATTTGAAGAATTTTTCATTATTCAATTTTCAAATATTATTCCAGTTGATTCACTGTTACAGTCAGATTTTAGGCGTTTCACTGGAACCGTGCAGACGCTCGATTTGCCTATTATTTCAAATTAGTTTCATTGTTAGGGCAATTTTAAGACGTTTTACTGTAACATTGTACTTCTATCATAAGAATAATGCTTATATTTCATTGCTAGTTATAACTTTGTTGAAGTAATAGGTGTCTCTAGTACATGTACATGTATAGGTTTTTTTAATATTGCTGTCTAAAAATACCAAAGTACCTATATACTACAGCCCCGTAGCATGAAATCAGACACGGTGACCCCCTCTTTTTATTTTATTTTTTCAATGTACTAGTTGTAATTAGTAACTGTGCAATTTTTGAACAAATTCTCATTACAACTTCTTTTTCGATGGAATCACAGCCAAAGTTCTTCAGTGATGTGTTCAATGAAGCTCGGTATTTTGCAGTTGCGGCCTTCCCACATCAAAGTAAAGTACCGGTCAAATCAAAGCTTCAATGCCCACCCCCCTCCCCCCGGGCATTTGACTGTGCATTGTTCCCAGGGAGGGGGGAAACTGAATGTTGCCTTGAAAGGGTGGGGAATTTGAACCAGATTTATCTCTTGTTCTGGCATAATATGCCTGTGATTTTTTCTGGCTTTTGCAGGGTTTGACAGATTTTGAATTTCGCCTTTGTTAGTGAATAACTCTTTCAAAAGGGTCTTTAAAGCGGCCTTCACACGTCAAACTAATTTTGGCCAACTCATGTTGGCAAACTCAAATTGGTGTGTGTGAACGACACAACAACGTGTTGGCAAACTGTTGGCGAAAAATAGAGCTTGTCTCTATTCTCGTCAACTTTTCGCCAACAGTTTGCCAACATGTTATGTCATTCACACACACCAATTTGAATTAATTTTGCCAACACACGTTAGCCAACACTCGTTTGGCATGTGAAGGCCGCTTAAAAGAAGTTGGTGTGTCATTACGGCATATCTCTCTCTGAGAAGCATGAACAGTGTTTGATTGAAGACGAAATTTGTCTTTGAGGAGAGGTATTTTAGTACTAATTGGTGGGACATTTGAACAGCTTTTTTGCCCTGAGGGGAGGGAATTTGAACAAGGCAATCTTCAAATGCCTGGGAGTTGTCCGGGGGGGGGGGGGGGAATGTTGAAGCTTAGATTTGACTGGTACATAATGCAGGGTTCAATTCTACCTGTTACCATCCCCCCTGGGCACACCCCCGGGGATTTGCAATTTTTTTCTTACTTGGTGGTCTATTCCCCACCCCCGGGCACGCAGAAAGAAACAATTCCCCACCCCCGGGACTCCTCATCGACCACAAATACGTTGTTTTGTGTTCAAAATTGATTTCCATACAATAGCACAACCAGACGTTTTGACACGAACTTAAGCGCTTTTCTAGAGTTTACTGAACAAAGGATGTTACATAGTATTAAAAACCATGGACACTACATTGAAAAAGAAAACAGCTAAAGAAAAAAGTCTAACTACACTGGCATTCGGCTGGCGAGTAAAGAAATGTTCTTCACCGCGTGTTTTATTCTAAATATAGCACATGCACAATAGAGGTCCGGTGAGCAAATTGACGACAGCATTTTAAAGGAGTTTTTCTTAGCTTGTTTCACAAGAACACTGGACTGAGATTTCTGTTTAATATAAAGCCGTGCATCTGTTTCATACAAATACGGTGAAGAAATATTTCTATGTTTGTGATGAACGCCATCCATTCGAGGACGCATCAAACGCACCTTCGTTTAACAATTTATAATAAACGTGCCTTTGAATACAGATTTAAATTTCGAGAGAATATTCTTCTCCAACCAGTCTGCTACAAATTCTAGAAATTTTCCCTGGAAATAGGCAGTCCTCTCTACGCAGTCTGGCGCCATTGTGTCAACTGAGAAGTGATAAGCAAGTGACGTGCTTCACAAGAAAAACGAGAAGTTATTTTCGATTTGCCCCGCCCCCCTACCCCCGGGACAAAACCATTTCAAACAATTCCCCACCCCCGGGCCCGAAGGGCTGGACTTGTCCCGGGGGTTGCCCGGGGGGGGATGGTAACAGGCAAAATTGAACCATGCATAATGTTGGCCAACTCGTGCTGGCAAACTCAAATTGGCGTGTGTGAACGACACAGCAACATGTTGGCAAACTGTTGGCGAGAATAGAGACAAGTTCTATTTCTCGCCAACAGTTTGACAACATGGTGTGTCATTCACACACACCAATTTGAGTTTTGCCAACACGAGTACGTTGGCCAGCATTTGTTTGACGTGTCAAGGCTGCTACAGTCTTTCACACTCCCAGCCATCAACTAACTTACCGCAAGACTTTCGATTGTTGACTGTCTCTTCTTATCCTCTTTGCCTTCACTCCTTTGTTGAGGTCTAGGGGGACGTTTGGTCCGAACAACAAACTTATCCATGATGTTCTTCCAGCACTTCCACTTCTGAAACGTTTACGGTACGCCAATCATACACTGTTCGACACTGTTCATCCAACCTGTGTTTGTCGGCTGGTTGTCGGCCATCTTCAAGAAGGCCAGGTTACCATCGAGAGGCCGGGCAAAAGTGGCGGGAAATTGGACACGGCCCGCAAGGCAGCCCAAACTTACATTGAGAGCTGCGCATAAATTTAGACTGTTTTTTTCCATGCTATGCATAATAATGACACCGGCCACGCAACCGGCCACCGGCAACATTTAAGAGTTTGTATGGAAATGCTACAAAACGTTTGTGGGGAGGAGGGTAATACGACTCCCCTAAAAACGACTGCGTGGGAGGCTAAAATTGCCATAAATCAGGACTCTGCAGTGTCGCCTTTTGCTTGTGGACAATCTCACTCTGCCTCTCCCCGGCTGAGGGCCATTTTGTCGTCGAAACGCGGCTCGCAAAGGTTCATGTGTGCACTTCAAATGAAAACGCATACCAGGAAAGGCGAGTTTCGTATCTAAGAGGGATTTTCGACGGCTTATAATAGGCTCTGGAACCCATGAAGAAAGAACAGAGGTATGCGCAAGACCCAAGACACACCTTTGAGGTTTTAGAGCGATTCGTTTATTGTGAAGGAATTTATGGAACCTCAAGTGAGGTGCAGTGTGAAACTGTTTCCTGCCTTCAATTAATTCTAAAGATTCAGCAAACATGAAAAATAAAACCTCAATTTCTCGCCTAAAAAGCTTCAAACCAGCCCAGGAAGCCCTCAAATAATGACCAATACAACGATGACATAAGGCAAATTATTTTTATCTTGACTTCTTTCAGATTTGTGGCAATTTGAGACGTTTTGTAGCATTTCCATACAAACTCTAAAATGTTGCCGGTGTCATTATTATGCATAGCGTGTCGATGTCATTATTATGCACAATGTGGAAAGAACAGTCTAATTTATGCGCAGTTCGCAACGTTAGCTTGGGCTGCCTGTGGTATCACAGGGCAAATTGTCGCTTTGAGCGCGCGGCTCTCAGCTCAGTTGCAACCAGGGCGGACTGGTTGCAACCAGGGCGGGAAAAGGTGGATTTACGCCCTTGGTGGGAGCATGGCAATGTAAAAACAAAAATAAATTAGTTGAATGCAAAGTGTTCGCTGACGCTAGAAACTGTAACGGTGGCCAATTTACCGTAGCAACTCAGTTAGTCTAAGTTTAGATAAAATAAAATTCCTGCGTTTGTTCTTCTATAAATGATCGCGTGGTCTCGTAAAAAAATCGAGTTGTTTAAAATAAATTCCTTTTAAAGCCGGTTTTAAAGAGAAAATAATGGATTTGAATGAAAGATGCTCACCATGTTAGCATAAAAAAAGGATTATAGAAATGGAAAAAAATCCCATTCCACTGTTCCAGGGAGATTTGATTGTTTCAATTAATTATCCTGCAACCTGCAAGAAACAGAGGCCACTTTTCCCAGTGAGTGTGATAAACGACTGTTGTCACCATTCAGTTAATAGAACGTTTGCACGATGGCGTAAATTGACCGCAACTACCAGAATTCATTTGAATTCGTTTTCTCGTTTATCATTAAAATTTGGTAATCCCAGTGGGGTTTAAATAACAATTGCACTAATTCGCACGAGTAAAGAACAAACCCAGGGATTCTGATAGTTGTAGTCAAACGCCGCCATCGTGCAAAATGTCCTATTAGAAGAGACTAAAACTTTCTTTGAACCAATCAGGAGAAAGAATCAGGACGCTTGCAAAATCACGCGCTTTTAGAAAAATTTTTCGCCTTGTGTATTTAAATCTGAATATGAATTCGCAAGTGAAGCTGTTCCAAGTTATGCGTTCTTCTGGTAATTTCGAGCAAAAATTGCTTAGTGGTTCGGGAAAGTTTCCCAGGCATGTTCAATATGTAATATACTGAAGCAGAAGAAGAGAAATAACCATCGTTGGAGACATTTTCGGCGAAACATGGTAAGAAATTATCGAGAAACGAGTGCATGTGTTCGTGATTGCAAAGTTTGAGCATGTTGTTCACTAACAGTTATTTTTGGTCGACAACTGATAAGTCTCACGTACACTTTCCTCAGTGCTCAGGACAATTTATGACCGCCAAGGAAGGTTCAACCTCCAGGATTTCAAAACAGTGTTGGCAGTCGAGAAGCAGTGTAAAATATTTCAGTACTGAAGAAGACAGAGTAACTGATAACGCGTGGCCACTCGTTGGAGAAAAATAAATATTCAGGACGGACGGAGAGGAACCATTTTGCAAAAACGTATGGCGTATAGCTCAGTGCTGTAAAGGTACTTTTATTAATTATCATCTTAAATTTTAAAGAGCATAATGTTTACTGCTGGTCATTTACGACTACAAAATTGCTTTACTGAGATTTTGGCTTTGTCGATTCCTCGGGCACTTGTGTGGACCGCAGAGAAGTGTGCAAATTCTTCACTCATGGTACAAGAACATAAATTGTATTTTGTCCTGAAAACAAGATAGAACGTCCGTGTGTGAGACAGTGGGAGCTCGAGAGCAAAGAACACGGGATAGTAAAATAATACAATACATGACTCTGAACTGATCAGATGCAGAGCGCCTACTGGATGTTTCTGACTTCAAGTTCATTATGTTATTATCGTTTGTTGTGATTCGCTCTGTGTGATCAGGCTTAGCTCATAACAGGTCTTCCAAAAAAGAGATCGAGTATTGTTGCGGAAAAACCGTTTCCACTTTTGGGCGCGCCAAATCGGATGGTTGTAGAAGCAAAAAGTGTCTGCAAAATTTTACTACAGAAACAATTATTTTACAAAGGAGCAAACATTTAGACCTGTTTAGAGAACTTGAACATTAAATTTTAAAACTGTTTAATTTCTGTGTTAACGTTTCCTCACATTTTCGGGTCTGTTTCCTGGTATGTAGTGATGGTGCGTTGGAAATTTCTCAACAAGACAAGAAGTGACTCAAAAGGTATGTTGTGAGTTTTGTCTATCTTTCTCATGCACAGGATGGACAGGAACGCCAACCTCGTTCCCAGGGTCTCTCTCTCCCCGCTCCCAAGACCCTGGGAACGAGGTTGTAGGAACGCGTCAGTGAATCTGATTCTTCCATTACCCCATTTTTCAAATCAAATTCCACATTATTAAAATCAAATTCCAATTAATTTCAAAATCTCAACGCGTGGTTTATTATAAATTTTTATTTATTTGAAAGTTTGGTTTGGTTTTTTAAGCAGTAACCCTTTTACATAGAGAACAAAGAAAAAAATAGCTCTAAAGGAACCTCTTTTGTTGAATTTTTCTGCACGCGCGATCCATTTCATTGTCTATTTCTGCGGTTTGAATTTGAACTTTCGACGCTTGTTGTTGTTTTGTTTTTGCTATTTGTTTGTCTGTTTTTGTTTTGTTCGTTTTTCGTTTTCTTTCGCTTCCACTGAAGTCATTCTCTTATATGGCAGTGTATTTTTATTTTGTTTGTTTCCTTTCAGGGTTTTTTTCTGTTTTATTGTCATTATTATTATATTATTAGTATTAATTCAATTCTGCTCTGTTTTTTGACGTTTTCTAGAGGAAAAATACACTGAGTTATTTAGAATATCCTTATAAATCCACTGTCGCATTTCAATTTAGCAAGTTTGGCGGTAACGGAAAGAAATTTTGCTCTTCATTTCTTTAAAATGTTCAAATTAACTAGATCGCGCAAAATTAAAAAAAAAAAAACAACAACAATAACACCCAAAAAAGGTAGAAGCTGCTTGCGTTTTCATTTCGAGAAAGCACCGTTTTTATGGTCCTGCACTGGGCTTCATTTTCGACATGGATCTAGTGTACTATTTTTAAAATGGGTACTTAAGATCTAAAGACGTCCAAAATGTCGCCGAAACAGGTGTTCTATAAAGGACCGGAAAACTTCCCCTGGAAGAATGTGTACATGCATGAAATTTTGTACTGTAAAAATGTCTTAACTGTCTCTTGATTTTTTTCTTCCAATTGTAAGAATACAATAGCTCGAGTTTCCCAAATTTAGTGATATTTGTTTTCTCACGGTTTTAAGGGTCTCTTGCTATTTATTGAAAATTTAAAAAATTAGAGAGTAGCTTAAATTGGGGATTTTGTTACTCCAGACATGTCCAAACATATATTAATTCTGTTCTTTTCATTTTGATTTCAGAAAAAAGACGTCATTGATGACGTGAAATAACCCATGTCTCTTTACAAGCGCCCAACCCTGCAAAGAAAACCTGCACAGCTTCAACTAACTGCTATAGCATTCCATACGGGCATGATGTGAGCTAGAATGGCAACTCTAAAACAACAAAGAATTTCGTGGAAGACCTTAAGGTCTTGTTATCGTATGCTTTTCTTTCTCATTCTTGGTTTAAAAACGGTTCTCAATTAAGTGTCGAAAGTAATTCTCGTTTTGGTTTGTTTTGTTTTTTGTTTTTCCGCTCTCTGATTGGTTGAGAAATCTCGCGCCACTTTCTCGGCCAATCAGAAGTAAAACCCAACCAATCGTTGCTTGCTCGCACGCGTTTTCCCGCGCTTAGCACCATTTATTTGCTTCGGGTTCTGATTGGTTCGCCGGGTAATTTGTGTTTGTCGTGCTTGGTTGAAGTAATTCATTTCGTTTTGGTTTTACGACGCTCATTTGAAAAGCGCTCAAAAAGCTGCTGTTGGAAACCTTTGGGAATCCGACGAATATTTTAACTTTTTCTTGTCGATGTCACAAAGCCTCGTTTGGTGAACTCTGTTCAAAAACAGCTTCTAAAAGTTTCAGCAACTTTTTTTTATTTTCGCAAGAAACTAGGAAAGTTTGCAATGCGGTTCAACTCCCGATAGTGGGCTGTACGGGGAGGCACCGCCCAAAAAGGGTGGCTTTTCTAATCTGGCAGTATACAAAAGGGTGGGGAAAATTGCCATTTTAGCATATGAAAGGGCCACAGAATCTGCAACGTGAAAGAGATGGCAGCTAAAGCCAAGTGTATGAAAAGGTGGCAAATTGTCGCAGAAATAACTACGCGAAACACGTTAAAGCGTGGAGCCTGTAAACAACTGAACCACAACGGATGAAAGTCCGGGAGAAAATGTGGCGATCAGAGAAAAAAATTCCGTTGTTTATTTGTTTGTCCTTGAGGTTCAACAAAGGGGTGAAATTTTTCTTTTAGGTATATGAAAGAAGGCATTTTGATAAAAATTAGTGTATTAATTTCTTATCTTAAAACTTTATTGAGTACCCCCCCCCCCCCACCCAAGAGTTGCAAACTGTTGTCAGTTATTTAAATATCTACAAATGACAGCAGATACTAAACTAAATATTACAGCTATACGAAAAGTGGATTAAAAAAAAAACAGTTGAGAGAACCCAGACGAGGACAAACAAACACATATTTGTGCTGAAAAGATGGTTTTTTTATCGTTCTAATTAAAGATAATCGTTACAGTGGAATAGCGGGAGCAACCTGATAGCGGGTTACTTATTCAATCAACCAATTAAACAGAAATATTTAACAACCTTTGGATGCAGAGGTCCACTCTAGGCGTGAATAAGCCGCATCTGCTAGGTTTAGTTTAACCCGTACCCCGCGTGAGAAGACAGCAAGATAGAACAACAAATATAGACCGCATCAAGGCACTTCAGCTATTTTCTTTAGTCTATTTCAATTAAAGTACTAGCTTAGCAATATTCCAACTTGCTACTTCATTAGAACAATTGATTATCCACAGTACTGCGTGTACTCCTACTGTACTCGTACCGAGCCTGTGAGGCGCGCATGCGTACTGCGTTTGTACTGCAAGTACTCGTACTGTGCCTGCCCATTTGTCTTTTCTCTAATTTTCTTTTCTTTTTCTCTTTTTTTCCCCTTCTCCTTATTGTTCATTCTTTGGCCCGATCGTTCGCCCACTTGTGCGTTCGTTCCTTCGTTCGTTTCGTCGTCCGCTCGATCGTCCGCTGGTCTGATCGTTCGTCTGTCCTCCCGTTCGATCGTACCTTCGTTCGATCTCTCGTTCGTTGGTGCGATCATTTGTTGGCCCCTGTGACCGGACGTTCGTCTGTTCCTTCTTTCGTTCTTTGGTTCTGTTGTTCAATTTCTCCTCCCTCCCTCCTTTCTTGCAACTTCTGTTCTATTTCTTCGTTCTTTTTGTTTTCCTTCTCCTTATCGTTCTTTCCTTGGTATGATCGTCCGTCCGTCCATTTGATCGTACCCTTTTACGTTCATTGGTCCGATCGTTCGTCTGCCCTTCCGTTAAATTGTGCCTTTGTTCGATCGTTGTACGATCATTCGTTCGTTGGACGGATCATTTGTTCGCCCGTTCGATCATGCCTTCGTCTGTCGGTATGTTTTTCTTTTTTGTTTGTGTCGTTTAATTGTTTTCTTGTTCCTCCCTCCCTTTATTTGTCTTCTGTTCTTTTAATTCGCTTTTTTCTTTCTTGTGTTGTCCTCATCGTTCTTTCCCTGGTGTGATCGTTCGTCCGTCCATTAAATCGTTCCTTTGTACGTTGCTTCGTCTGATCGATCGTTCGTTGGTTCGATCGTTCGTCTGCCCTCCCGTTCGATTGTGCCTTCGTTCGATCGTTCGTACGATCATTCGTTCGTTGGTCTGATCATTTGTTCGCCCGTTCGATCATGCCTTCGTCTGTCGGTATGTTTTTTTTAGTTTGGCTCATTGGTTTATTTTCATGTTTGTCCCTCCCTTTACTCACCTTCTGTTCTTTTAATTCGTTGTTTTTCTTTTCTTCTCCTTATCGTTCTTTCGTTGGTGTGATTGTTCGTCCGTCCATTTAATCGTTCCTTTGTACGTTGCTTCGTCTGTTCGATCGTTCGTTGGTTCGATCGTTCGTCTGCCCTCCCGTTCGATTGTGCCTTCGTTCGATCGTTCGTACGATCATTCGTTCGTTGGTCTGATCATTTGTTCGCCCGTTCGATCATGCCTTCGTCTGTCGGTATGTTTTTTTTAGTTTGGCTCATTGGTTTATTTTCATGTTTGTCCCTCCCTTTACTCACCTTCTGTTCTTTTAATTCGTTGTTTTTCTTTTCTTCTCCTTATCGTTCTTTCGTTGGTGTGATCGCTCGTCGGTCCGTGTGATTGTTCCTTTGTACGTTTTTTTCGTCTGATCGATCGTTCGTTGTTCCGATCGTTCGTATGTCCTCCCTTTCGATTGTGCCTTCGTTCGATCGTTTGTACGATCATTCGTTCGTTGGTCCGACCATTCGCCTGCCCGTTCGATCGCACCAGCGTCTGTTCGTCTGTTCTTTATTTGCTTCGTTCGTTTAATTTTTCGTTCGTCCCTCTTGTCTTCCGTTATATTTCATTGCTCCTTTTTCTTGCGTTCTTCTTCTCGTTCGTACCTTGGTCTGATCGTTCTCCACCTTTTCATCGTTCCTTCCTACGTTTGAACGAAAGAGGAACAGGCAAAGGCACAGGCACAGCATGAGTACTTGCAGTACAGGCACAGTTCGAATACTCGCAGTACTGTGGATATTAAAGTAGCAAGTTGGGGTAGTGCTTGAGTTAGCTCCTTATTTGAAGTTAAGACTGTGTTCGTTTTTTGTTCTGCTGTTTAATTTTTCTCTCCTCCCTCCTCTCTTTCATTTTGTGTTCTATTTTTTCGACCTTTTTTCTTTCCTTCTCCTTATCGTTCGATTCTTTCCGAGGCGAAGGGACCGAAAATCTGGGCACGGGTACTAAAAGTAGGAGTGCCCTGCCTAAAACACTTGTCGTGTAAACCGGGCTTTTATCGACTTTCGAGGATGACTGAACGGCATTTTACCAGCTAAACTCAGTGGAATTTTGAATGTTTTTGAAAATAGTTCACCAAATTAAAGAGTCTTTTTGGCACGACAAAACCCTCTTATTTTTCTTTTTAAAACTTTCTTCAAATAAAATAATTTGCTGTACTTTTTATCTCCTGCTTTTTCGGTATTTTTAATATTTTATAGTTTTAATCTGTTCACCTTATCAGAGCTTATCAGGGGCTTAATATTTTAATTGTTGGTTTTTAAATGTTTACGTTTATGGTTATCGTTACGATCTACTTGGCAGATCTACTTGATATGATCTCTTTAAAATCTACTTGGCAGAGAGTACGGATGCACAAGGGCAACAGAGAACAACAGATGGCAACAAGAACATAAAGAAGGAAAAGAAAATATCTAAGAAACTGATTGCCCTTTCTTTTGTTCTGACGCAGGGTACGAAAAATCTATAGTATGGGATAGAAAAAATATGGAGACTGGCTGATCTAAATTTTGAACTGGTTGATTATGAGGTCTTACTTAAGCAATTGTCTTATCGGGTTGCAAATGAATGATTTAAGTTTCGCATTTGTGCTGGAAAGTTTTCTCGATATCCCTGATAACTCCTTGGCGTATTCTTTAACGCTCCCCGTTCGCTTTTTGAAATTTAGTTTTATTCAATTTATTAATTATTTTAAATTTTATCTTATCCTTATCATTACCATAATTTTTATTTATCCTTTTCGTTATTATCATTATAATTATTATGATCGTTAATATTTTATCTTTACCTTATTAGCATCGTTATCGTTAGCATTATTATTCTCGTTATCATCATCATTATTATTACTGATGATCATTAGCATCATTGTCGTTTTCGCTGTCATTACCGTTATCATTATCGTTATAATTGACCTTATTCTATCGTTGTTATTATATTATTGATATCATGAAAGTAGTCGATATCTTATCGTTATCTTTATCAGTTACTATCATTATCGTCATCATTATCATAATGCTATCATAATGTTGATCGTTACCATTACCTTTATCCTACTGTTATCCGATAATTCTTATCAATATAGTTATCTTTATCAGCATTTGTATCCTATCATTACCATAATCTTTATCAATACCATCATTAATGATAATCATTGTCGTTATCAGTATCTCATAATTATCTTTATTGTTATCTTTATGCTATCATTTTCATTATTGTTATCATTATAGTTCTTATTATCGTCATCGTTCTCAATATCATTGTCGTTATCACTATGGTTATCATCGTTGTCAAGACACAGCTGTTTTACGTTTGCCCCTCGTTTCATTCGCAACTCAATCATCTGCTATTCACCTCCATATCTTATCAACGCAGAAATGCGCTATGTGACTTCCCGTTTTTTGCAAATCGATCTGCTTGTGACAACCATGGCGTAGTGTGCATCAATCCCATCTTATGTAACCATCATCTTGTGATAACCATGGCGTAGTGTGCATCGATCATCTTATGTAAGCTGCACTTGATTGCGCGTCTCGCATCTGCTCAGCTTCCAATCTTCGCTTTTAGTACTGTGGTTCATTTTGTTACCTTGCTCGCAATGACGCGCGCCCAGAGCGTATTTTACATTCGTTTTATTTTGCAAACTAGCTGCCTTACACTTACCTTTTTGTGCAATTCGAGTCATTTGTTTCATACATCCATCAAGAAATTCCGGTTTAAAGGAACTTTCCTTGTATGAAGATAGTGATTTCAGAAATAAGGGAAAATTTTGCGTAGCAACTGAATAGCAAACGCGAAATTTTTCAAGGGATTCTTACGGAAATACCAGGATGTGTGAAAAATGTTAAATAATTAATATAAAGCAAGTTTACAGTTTTAAGTTCTAGCATGATGAAAAGCACTAAATTGTGTAATTTTATCGACTTTCGACGATGATTGAACGACATTTAACCAGCTAAGATCAGTGGAATTTTGAATGTTTTTGAAAATAGTTCACTAAAGGGTCTTTTTGGCACGATAAAACCTCAGTTCTATATAATTTTTCTTTTTATAACTTTTTTAAAAATCATTTTCTGTACTTTTTATCTCCTGCTTTTTTGGTATTTTTAATATTTTATAGTTTTAATCTAAACACTTTATCAACGCCTTAATATTTAATTGTTGTTTTTTAAATGATTGTGTTTGTGATTATGGTTGTGATGCTAGTTCTTTAAGATCTACTTGGCAGAGAGTAAGAATGCACAAAGGCAAGAGAGAACAACAGATGGCAAGAAGAAGGCAAAGAAAATATCCAAGAAACTTAACTGATTTGTACAGCGCCGCAAATGATCCCGAGACCGCAAATGATCCCGGACCGCAAATGATCCCCAAATAGGACCGCAAATGATCCCAGAACCGCAAGTGATCCCCACTGCGGACCGCAAATGATCCCGCTAAATAATAGGAATAGAGTGGATAACAGAACGGCGATGACATTGTAAAGGCGTGGACTCTGGAATGGCGTGGACAGAGGCATGGCGATGTCTACGGAATAATGTGGATACTGGAGCTTTTGTCTTTATTATTCCTCAAAGCACGTTTTAGCCCCATAAATCATGACTTAGATATTTTATTTCGAGGCCAAAAAAAAATTAAATAAAGAAATAAAATGTTACTAGGTAATGTAGTCCTATAAATTCGCAATTGTTTTTGTACCTTTGGCTTAGTATGCAGGTTGTAAATATACCTGGTCTAATTTGTGTATTTTCTTTACGATCTTTTAACAGAATAACAGAATGCTTTCTTATACATGTACAAGTAGTACAAGCGCTAGTCACGAGAAAATTTGCAACCGCTCATGTTAACTGATTTTACCAGCCAGCTACAAATATATATATTTCTTTATCTCGAGCGGGTTAACTTTTCCTTTCTAGAGCAATGCTCAGTGGAAAAATCAATGGGTTCACTTCAACACTCAAATTTACAATATAGAATACTTTTCTGATTTCTCAGGTGGGTATAACCAGCTGGATGCAACAAGTTATGCACATTTGACAGGTTGCGTGACAACTCAAATCGTTACCTATAAAAGGCATCGGCTGCCAAGGATAATACCGGCGGGATTTCGGCCAACACGCACAAAAGACAAGATCCAAACCTAGCTCGGTTTTCTTATCACTTTCATTTTCAGGCCTTTGTCACCTCCACCAGCATTAACACCAACAAAAAACGCCAATGAAAGGACGAGAGTATTCAAATTGGAGACCAGTTTAGCAATTTCTACAAGCGCGATCGCAAGCGAACAGGACACTGCCTTTATAATACATGGTCTAGTGACCTTCTCACACATTGTTTAGTGACCTTGGGTTTCAAAGCCAGACGTCAATCACCGTGCCCTGGAAACCCGTGGCTTTCTCGACTGTCGCGGTCTCCGTCGACCATCGGTCGGTCATCCCTGCGATCTGTGTATACATGTGAATTTAAAATATATTTTTTAAACATAATCATGTTTGCTTTCTATGCCACTGTGGTCTAGAGCCTTTAAAATGTTTTATTTCACTGATCTCGATAAACAACAAATTTTTCTGTTTTTTGATTTATTTTGGTCAGTACTTTCACCTTCCGGTATTTTCACCTTCACTGAAACTCCACGCCATTCCAATTTTTTTCAGCGGGATCATTTGCGGTCCGCTGTGGGGATCATTTGTGGTCCTGGGATCATTTGCGGTCCAATTTGGGGATCATTTGCGGTCGGGGATCATTTGCGGTCTCGGGATCATTTGCGGCGCTGTACAGATTACCCTTTCTTTTGTTCTGACGCAGGGTTCGAAAAATCTATAGTATGGGATAGAAAAAATATGGAGACTGCCTGGTCTAAATTCCGAGCTGGTTGATTATGAGGTCTTACTTAACCAATTGTCTTATCGGGTTAAAAATGAATGACTTGAGTTTCGCATTTGTGCGTGAACGTTTTCTCGATATCCTTGACAACTCCTTTCTGCAATCTGTAACGCTCCTCGCTCGCTTTTCACGATTTAGTTCTATTAAATTTATTAGTCATTTTAAATTTTATCTTATCCTTATCGTTACCATAATTTTATTTACCCTTTTCGTTGTCATTATTATATATTAATAGGATCGTAAACGTTTTTATTATCTTTACCTTATATTAGCATCGTTATCGTTAGCATTATTATTCTCGTTATATCATCATCGTTATTATTACAGATGATCATTAGCATCATTGTCATTTTCGCTGTCATTACAATTATCATTATCGTTATAATTGACCTTATTTCTATCGTTGTTATTATATTATCGATATCATGAAAGTAGTCAATATCTTATCGTTATCTTTATCAGTTATTATCATTATCGTCATCATTATCATAGTGTTGTCATTATGTTGATTGTTATAATTATCTTTCTCCTACCGTTATCATAATCCTTATCAATATTGTTATCTTTATCAGCATTTGTATCCTATCTTTACCATAATCTTCATGAATATCATCATTAATGATAACCATTATTATCAGTACCTCCTAATTATCTTTATTCTTATCTTTATCATTTTCATTATCGTTATCATTATAGTTCTTATTATCGTCATCATTCTCAATATAATTGTCGTTATCACTATGGTTATCATCGTTGTCAAGGCACAGCTGTTTTACGTTTGCCTCTCGTTTCATTCGCAACTCAATCATCTGCTATTAACAACCATATCTTATCCACGCAGAGGTGTGTTAAGTGACTTCACTGTTTTTTGCAAATCGATCCGCTAATCACATCCATGGCATAGTGTGCAATTTATCTGCATCGTTCATCTTATGCAAGCTGCACTTGATTGCGCGTCTTGCATCTGCTCAGCTTGCAATCTACAATTTACCGTTTTTAGCACTGCGGTTCATTTTGTTACCTTGCTCGCACTGAAGCGCGCTCAAAGCCTATTTTTCATTCGTTTATTTTGTAAACTAACTGCCTTACACTTACCTTTTTGTGCAATTTTGAGTCATTTGTTTCATCCATCCATCCATCGTCTCGTCAGTAGTCTAACTGCGTCCATCATCTCGTGCAATCTGCAAACCGCACTTTGTGTTTGTTTGAAATATCCTCATTCCGCGCCTTCTCTACGTGTACGTGCGATGACAGTGTCTTAATCGTTTTAAGCCAATATGATTCATTCATCATTGTCCTTGTTATTGACTTTGTGCTATTATTATCATAATGGTTATCACTACGGTTATCACTACGGTGCCCTTATATTACCCTACGCTCCATTTTTGCAAAGTTTGCAATGCGGTTCAACCGAAAACTGGTGAAAGCTGCCCGCGGGGTGAGGCTCCGCCAAAAAGGGTGCCCTTTTAAATCTGGCAGTATACATAAGGGTGGGAAAATTGCCATTTTAGCATATGAAAGGGCCACAGAATCTGCAACGCGAAAGAGATGGCAGCTAAAGCCAAGTGTCTGAAAAGGTGGCAAATTGTCGCAGAAATAACTACGCGAAACACGTTAAAGCGTGGAGCCTGTTAACAACTGATCCACAACGGATGAAAGTCCGGGAGTAAATGTGGTGATCACAGAAAAAATTCCATTGTTTATTGGTTTGTCCTTGAGGTACAACAAAGGGGTGAAATTTTTCTTCTAGGTATATGAAAGAAGGCATTTTGATAAGAATTAGTGTATTAATTTATTATCTTAAAACTTTATTGAGTACCCCCCCCAAGGGTTGCAAGCTGTTGTCAGTTATTTAAATATCTACAAATGACAGCAGATACTAAACTAAATATTACAGCTCTACGAAAAGTGGATTAAAAAAAAAACAGTTGAGAGAACCCAGACGAGGATGTAATTACTACGGAGAAACAAACACATATTTGTGCTGAAAAGATGGTTTTTTATCGTACTAATTAAAGATAATCGTTACAGTGGAATAGCGGGAGCAACCTGATAGCGGGTTATTTATTCAATCAACCAATTAAACAGAAATATTTAACAACCTTTGGATGCAGAGGTCCACACCAGGCGTGAATAAGCCGCATCTGTTAGGTTTAGTTTAACCCGTACCCCGCGTGAGAAGACAGCAAGATAGAACAACAAATATAGACCGCATCGAGGCACTTCAGCTATTTTCTTTAGTCTATTTCAATTAAAGTACTAGCTTAGCAATATTCCAACTTGCTACTTCATTAGAACAATTGATTATCCACAGTACTGCGTGTACTCCTACTGTACTCGTACCGAGCCTGTGAGGCGCGCATGCGTACTGCGTTTGTACTGCAAGTACTCGTACTGTGTCTGCCCATTTGTCTTTTCTCTAATTTTCTTTCCTTTTTCTCCTTTTTCCCTTCTCCTTATTGTTCATTCTTTGGCCCGATCGTTAGCCCACTTGTGCATTCGTTCCTTCGTACGTTTCATCGTCCGATCGATCGTCTGCTGGTCTGATCGTCTGATCGTCTGATGGTCTGATCGGTAGTGTGTTATGGAACGGCTTGCCTCTGGAGGTGCGGCAATTGACATCCCCTAGTATATTTAAGGGAAAATTAAGAGACATAAATTTCGATTGACAAATAATTTAATTAGCGATATTCTGTTTTTACACACGGCCTCCTTGAAAAGCAGGTGTTTTCTTTTCATCTTTACTATTTTAGTTTCTTTTATCTTAGTTTTCAGATTAGTTAGGAAGTTAGTTTTTTCTATACTTCATTGTAAATGTATACCTGAAGGAAATACCGTGTTTAAATAAAGTTACCTTACCATACCTTACCTTACCTTCGTCTGTCCTCCCGTTCGATCGTACCTTCGTTCGATCGCTCGTTCGTTGGTGCGATCATTTGTTGGCCCGTGCGACCGGACGTTCGTCTGTCCCTTCGTTCGTTTTTTGGTTCTGTTTTCAATTTTTCTTCCCTCCCTCCTTTCTTGCAACTTCTGTTCTATTTCTCCGTTCTCTTTTCTTTCCTTCTCCTTATCGTTCTTTCCTTGGTATGATCGTCCGTCCGTCCATTTGATCGCACCGTCTTGGTCCGATCGTTCGTTTGCTATTCCGTTCAATTGTGCCTTTGTTCGATCGTTGTACGATCATTCGTTCGTTGGTCTGATCATTTGTTCGCCCGTTCGATCATGCCTTCGTCTGTCGGTATGTTTTCTTTTTTGTTTGTGTCGTTTGTTTGTTTTCTTGTTCGTCCCTCCCTTTATTCGTCTTCTGTTCTTTTAATTCGCTTTTTTTTCTTGTGTTCTCCTTATCGTTCTTTCCCTGGTTTGGTCGTTCGTCCGTCCATTAAATCGTTCCTTTGCAAGTTGCTTCGTCCGATCGATCGTTCGTTGGTTCGATCGTTCGTCTGCCCTCCCGTTCGATTGCGCCTTCGTTCGATCGTTCGTACGATCATTCGTTCTTTGGTCTGATCATTTGTTCGCCCGTTCGATCAGGCCTTCGTCTGTCGGTATCTTTTTTTTCTTTGGCTCGTTGGTTTATTTTCTTGTTTTTCCCTCCCTTTACTCACCTTCTGTTCTTTTAATTTGTGTTTTTTTCTTCTCCTTATCGTTCTTTCGTTGGTGTGATCGTTCGTCCGTCCATTAAATCGTTCCTTTGTACGTTGCTTCGTCCGATCGATCGTTCGTCGGTTCGATCGTTCGTCTGCCCTCCCGTTCGATTGTGCCTTCGTTCGATCGTTCGTACGATCATTCGTTCGTTGGTCTGATCATTTGTTCGCCCGTTCGATCATGCCTTCGTCTGTCGGTATGTTTTCTTTTTTGTTTGTGTCGTTTGTTTGTTTTCTTGTTCGTCCCTCCATTTATTCGTCTTCTGTTCTTTTAATTCGCTTTTTTTTCTTGCGTTCTCCTTATCGTTCTTTCCCTGGTTTGGTCGTTCGTCCGTCCATTAAATCGTTCCTTTGCACGTTGCTTCGTCCGATCGATCGTTCGCTGGTTTGATCGTTCGTCTGCCCTCCCGTTCGATTGTGCCTTCGTTCGATCGTTCGTACGACCATTCGTTCGTTGGTCCGATCATTTGTTCGCCAGTTCGATCAGGCCTTCGTCTGTCGGTATGTTTTTTCTTTGTTTGGCTCGTTGGTTTATTTTTTTGTTTGTCCCTCCCTTTACTCACCTTCTGTTGAATTCGTTGTTTTCTTTTCTTCTCCTTATCGTTCTTTCGTTGGTGTGATCGTTCGCCTGGCCATTAAATCGTTCCTTTGTACGTTGCTTCGTCCGATCGATCGTTCTTTGGTTCGATCGTTCGTCTGCCCTCCCGTTCGATTGTGCCTTCGTTCGATCGTTCGTACGATCATTCGTTCGTTGGTCTGATCATTTGTTCGTTGGTCTGATCATTTGTTCGCCCGTTCGATCATGCCTTCGTCTGTCGGTATGTTTTCGTTTTTGCTTGTGTCGTTTGTTTGTTTTCTTATTCGTCCCTCCCTTTATTCGTCTTCTGTTCTTTTAATTCGTTTTTTCTTTCTTGTGTTCTCCTTATCGTTCTTTCCCTGGTTTGTTCGTTGGTCCGTTTATTAAATCGTTCCTTTGCACGTTTTTTCGTCCGATCGATCGTTCGTTGGTTCGATCGTTCGTCTGCCCTCCCGTTCGATTGTGCCTTCGTTCGATCGTTCGTACGATCATTCGTTCGTTGGTACATACATACATACATGACTTTATTTTATCTCGAATTTACAGGGTAGCTAAAAAGCTAATATCTTCGAGGAAAAAAAAAGAAAGAGAGATTTACAAATAATAAAATAACATTACTAATGGTCTGATCATTTGTTCGCCCGTTCGATCATGCCTTCGTCTGTCGGTATGTTTTTTTTCTTTGGCCCGTTGGTTTATTTTCTTGTTTGTCCCTCCCTTTACTCACCTTCTGTTCTTTTAATTCGTTGTTTTTCTTTTCTTCTCCTTATCGTTCTTTCCTTGGTGTGATCGCTCGTCGGTCCGTGTGATCGTTCCTTTGTACGTTTTTTTCGTCTGATCGATCGTTCGTTGGTCCGATCGTTCGTCTGTCCTCCCGTTCGATTGTGCCTTCGTTCGATTGTTCGTACGATCATTCGTTCGTTGGTCCGACCATTCGCCTGCCCGTTCGATCGCACCTGCGTCTGTTCGTCTGTTCTTTATTTGCTTCGTTCGTTTAATTTTTCGTTCGTCCCTCGCGTCGTCCGTTATATTTCTTTGCTCCTTTTTTTGCGTTCTTCTTCTCGTTTGTGCCTTAGTCTGATCGTTTGTCCACCCTTTTCATCGTTCCTTCCTACGTTTGAACGAAAGAGGGACAGGCGAAGGCACAGGCACAGCATGAGTACTTGCAGTACAGGCACAGTTCGAATACTCGCAGTACTGTGGATATTGAAGTAGCAAGTTGGGGTAGTGCTTGAGGTAGCTCTTTATTTGAAATTAAGACTGTTCGTTATTTGTTCTGCTGTTTAATTTTTCTCTCCTCCCTCCTCTCTTTCATTTTGTGTTCTATTTTTTCGAGCTTTTTTCTTTCCTTCTCCTTATCGTTCGATTCTTTCCGAGGCGAAGGGACCGAAAATCTGGGCACGAGAACCAAAAGTAGGAGTGCCCTGCCTAAAACACTTGTCGTGTAAACCGGGCTTTTATCGACTTGCGAGGATGACTGAACCGCATTTTACCAGCTAATCTTAGTGGAATTTTGAATGTTTTTGAAAATAGTTCACCAAATTAAAGAGTCTTTTTGGCACGAGAAAATCTTCTTATTTTTCTTTTTAAAACTTTCTTCAAAAAGATCATTTTCTGTACATTTTTATCTCCTGCTTTATTGGTATTTTTAATATTTTATAGTTTCAATCTAATCACCTTATCAGAGCTTATCAGCGGCTTAATATTTTAATTGTTGGTTTTTAAATGTTTACGTTTATGATTATCGTTACGATCTACTTGGCAGATCTACTTGATATGATCTCTTTAAGATCTACTTGGCAGAGAGTACGGATGCACAAGGGCAACAGAGAACAACAGATGGCAACAAGAACATAAAGAAGGAAAAGAAAATCTCCAAGAAACTGATTGCCCTTTCTTTTGTTCTGACGCAGGGTACGAAAAATCTATAGAATGGGATAGAAAAAATATGGAGACTGGCTGATCTAAATTTCGAACTGGTTGATTATGAGGTCTTACTTAAGCAATTGTCTTATCGGGTTGCAAATGAATGATTTGAGGTTCGCATATGTGCTGGAAAGTTTTCTCGTCATCCTTGATAACTCCTTGGCGTATTCTTTAACGCTCCTCGTTCGCTTTTCGAAATTTAGTTTTATTCAATTTATTAGTTATTTTAAATTTTATCTTATCCTTATCGTTACCATAATTTTTATTTATCCTTTTCGTTATCATCATTACTATCATGATCGTTAATGTTTTATCTTTACCTTATTAGCATCGTTATCATTAGCATTATTATTCTCGTTATCATCATCATTATTATTACTGATGATCATTAGCATCATTGTCGTTTTCGCCGTCATTACCGTTATCATTATCGTTGTAATTGACCTTATTCTATCGTTGTTATTATATTATCGATATCATGAAAGTAGTCAATATCTTATCGTTATCTTTACCAGTTATTATCATTATCGTCATCATTATCATAATGCTATCATTATGTTGATCGTTACCATTACCTTTATCCTACTGTTATTAATTCTTATCAATATAGTTATCTTTATCAGCATTTGTATCCTATCATTACCATAATCTTCATCAATATCATCATTAACGATAACCATTATTATCAGTATACGTACCTCATAATTATCTTTATTGTTATCTTTATGCTATCATTTTCATTATCGTTATCATTATAGTTCTTATTATCGTCATCGTTCTCAATATCATTGTCGTTCTCACTATGGTTATCGTCGTTGTCAAGGCACAGCTGTTTTACGTTTGCCCCTCGTTTCATTCGCAACTCAATCATCTGCTATTCACATCCATATCTTATCAACGCAGAAGTGTGTTAAGCGACTTTACCGTTTTTTGCAATTCGATCCGCTAATGGCATTCATGGCATAGTGTGCAATTTATCTGCATCGATCATCTTATGCAAGCTGCACTTGATTGCGCGTCTCGCATCTGCTCAGCTTACAATCTACGTTTTTAGTGCTGTGGTTCATTTTGTTACCTTGCTCGCAATGACGCGCGCCCAGAGCGTATTTTACATTCGTTTTATTTTGCAAACTAGCTGCCTTACACTTATTTTTTGTGCAATTCGAGTCATTTGTTCCGGCATCCATTCATCAAGAAATTCCGGTTTAAAGGAACTTTCCTTGTATGAAGATAGTGATCTCAGAAATAAGGTAAAATTTTGGGTATCAACTGCATAGCAAACGCGAAATTCTTCAAGGGATTCTTACGGAAATACCAGGATGTGTGAAAAATGTTAAATAATTAATATAAAGCAAATTTACAGTTTTAAGTTCTAGCATGATGAAAAAGCACTAAATTGTGTAATTGTATCGACTTTCGAGGATGAATGGGCCACATTTATGTTTAACGAGCTAAACTCAGTGGAATTTTGAATGTTTTTGAAACTAGTTCACCAAAGGGTTTTTTTGGCACGATAAAACCTAATTTTCTTTTTATATCTTTCTTTCATTTTCTGTACTTTTTATCGATCTCCTGCTTTTTTGGTATTTTTAATATTTTAATCTAATCACCTGATTAGCGGCTTCATATTTTAATTGTTGTTTTTTAAATGATTGTGTTTGTGATTATGGTTGTGATGCTAGTTCTCTAAGATCTACTTCGCAGAGAGTACGAATGTACAAGGGCAAGAGAGAATAACAGATGGCAAGAAGAAGGCAAAGAAAATCTCCAAGAAACTGATTACACTTTCTTTTGTTCTGACGCAGGGTTCGAAAAATCTATAGTATGGGATAGAAAAAATATGGAGACTGGCTGGTCTAAATTTCGAAGTGATTGATTATGAGGTCTTACATAAGCAATTGTCTTATCGGGTTGCAAATGAATGATTTGAGTTTCGCACTTGTGCGTGAAAGTTTTCTCGTTATCCTTGATAACTTCTTTCCGTATTCTTTGACGCTTCTCGTTCGCTTTTCGGAATTTAGCTATATCAAATTTATTAGTTATTTTTTTAAATTTTCTTATCCTTATCGTTACCATAATTGTATTTATCCTTTTCGTTACCATTATTATTATTATGATCGTTAACGTTTTTATTATCTTTACCTTATATTAGCTTCGTTATCGTGAGCATTATTATTCTCGTTTTCATCATCATTATTATTACAGATGATCATTAGCATCATTGTCGTTTTCGCTGTCATTACCGTTATCACTGATTATCGTTATAATTGACCTTATTCTATCGTTATTATATTATCGATATCACGAAAGTTGTCAATATCTTATCGTTATCTTTATCAGTTATTATCATTATCGTCATCATTATCATAGTGTTGTCATTATGTTGATTGTTATAATTATCTTTATCCTACCGTTACTGATAATCCTTATCAATATTGTTACCTCTATCAGCATTTGTATCCTATCATTACCATAATCTTCATCAATATCATCTTTAATGATAATCATTATTATCAGTACCTCATAATTATCTTTATTCTTATCTTTATGCTATCATTTTCATTATCGTTATCATTATAGTTCTTATTATCGTTATCGTTCTCAATATCATTATCGTTATCACTATGGTTATCATCGTTGTCAAGGCACAGCTGTTTTACCTTTGTCCCTCGTTTCATTGGCAATTCAATCATCTGCTTTTCACAGCCATATCTTATCCAAGCAGAAGTGTGTTAAGTGACTTCACCGTTTTTTGTAAATCGATCCTTTAATGATATAAATGGCATAGTGTGCAATTTATCTGCATCGATCATCTTATGCAAGCTGCACTTGATTGTGCGTCTCACATTTGCTCAGCTTGCAATCTACAACTCACCGTTCTTAGCACTGCGGTTGATTTTGTTACCTTGCTCGCACTGAAGCGCGCTCAAAGCCATTCGTTTATTTTGCAAACTAGCTGCCTTACACTTATCTTTTTGTGCAATTTTGAGTCATTTGTTTCATCCGTTCATCGTCTCGTCAGTCGTCTAACTGCGTCCATCATCTCGTGCAATCTGCAAACCGCACTTTGTGCTTGTTTGACATATCTTCATTCCGCGCCTTCTCTACGTGTACGCGCGATGACAGTGTCTTAATCGTTTTAAGCCAATATGATTCATTGATCATTATCCTTGTTATTGTCTTTGTGCTATTACTATCATAATCGTTATCACTACGGTTATCACTACGGTGCCCGCTGCACGCTTATTTACCCTACACTCGATTTTTGCAAAGTTTGCAATGCAGTTCAACCGAAAACTGGTGAAAGCTGACTGCGGGGTGGGAATACTCCCTATAGTGGGCTGTACGGGGAGGCACCGCCCAAAAAGGGTGGCTTTTCTAATCTGGCAGTATACAAAAGGGTGGGGAAAATTGCCATTTTAGCATATGAAAGGGCCACAGAATCTGCAACGTGAAAGAGATGGCAGCTAAAGCCAAGTGTATGAAAAGGTGGCAAATTGTCGCGGAAATAACTACGCGAAACACGTTAAAGCGTGGAGCCTGTAAACAACTGCACCACAACGGATGAAAGTCCGGGAGTAAATGTGGTGATCAGAGAAAAAATTCCATTTTTTGTTGGTTTGTCCTTGAGGTACAACAAAGGGGTGAAATTTTTCTTCTAGGTATATGAAAGAAGGCATTTTGATAAAAATTAGTGTATTAATTTCTTATCTTAAAACTTTATTGAGTACCCCCCCCCCCAACTGTTGCAAACTGTTGTCAGTTATTTAAATATCTACAAATGACAGCAGATACTAAACTAAATATTACAGCTATACCAAAAGTGGATTAAAAAAAAAAACAGTTGAGAGATCGCAGACGAGGATGTAATTACCACTTACAAACAAACACATATTTGTGCTGAAAAGATGGTTTTTTATCGTTCTAATTAAAGATAATCGTTACAGTGGAATAGCGGGAGCAACCTGATAGCGGGTTATTTATTCAATCAACCAATTAAACAGAAATATTTAACAACCTTTGGATGCAGAGGTCCACTCTAGGCGTGAATAAGCCGCATCTGTTAGGTTTAGTTTAACCCGTACCCCGCGTGAGAAGACAGCACGATAGAACAACAAATATAGACCCCATCGAGGCACTTCACCTATTTTCTTTAGTGTTTTTCAATTAAAGTACTAGCTTAGCACTATTCCAACTTGCTACTTCATTAGAACAATTGATTATCCACAGTACTGCGTGTACTCCTACTGTAATACGTACCGAGCCTGTGAGGCGCGCATGCGTACTGCGCTTGTACTGCAAGTACTCGTACTGTGCCTGCCCATCTGTCTTTTCTCTAATTTTCTTTTCTTTTTCTCCTTTTTCCCCTTCTCCTTATTGTTCGTTTTTTGGCCCGATCGTTCGCCCACTTGTGCGTTCGTTCCTTCGTACGTTTCGTCGTCCGCTCGATCGTCCGCTGGTCTGATCGTTCGTCTGTCCTCCCGTTTGATCGTACCTTCGTTTGATCGTTCGTTCGTTGGTGCGATCATTTGTTGGCCCGTGCGATCGGACGTTCGTCTGTCCCTTCTTTCGTTCTTTGGTTCTGTTGTTCAATTTTTCTTCCCTCCCTCCTTTCTTGCAACTTCTGTTCTATTTCTTCGTTCTTTTTTCTTTCCTTCTCCTTATCGTTCTTTCCTTGGTATGATCGTCCGTCCGTCCATTTGATCGTACCCTTTTACGTTTTTTCGTCTGATCGATCGTTCATTGGTCCGATCGTTCGTCTGCCCTCCCGTTCAATTGTGCCTTTGTTCGATCGTTGTACGATCATTCGTTCGTTGGACTGATCATTTGTTCGCCCGTTCGATCATGCCTTCGTCTGTCGGTATGTTTTTCTTTTTTGTTTGTGTCGTTTGTTTGTTTTCTTGTTCCTCCCTCCCTTTATTCGTCTTCTGTTTTTTAATTCGCGTTTCTCTTTCTTGTGTTCTCCTTATCGCTCCTTCCCTGGTGTGATCGTTCGTCCGTCCATTTAATCGTTCCTTTGTACGTTGCTTCGTCTGATCGATCGTTCGTTGGTTCGATCGTTCGTTCGTTGGTTCGATCGTTCGTCTGCCCTCCCGTTCGATTGTGCCTTCGTTCGATCGTTCGTACCATCATTCTTTCGTTGGTCTGATCATTTGTTCGCCCGTTCGATCATGCCTTCGTCTGTCAATGTTTTTTTTTGTTTGGCTCGTTGGTTTATTTCCTTGTTTGTCCCTCCCTTTACTCACCTTCTGTTCTTTTAATTCGTTGTTTTTCTTTTCTTCTCCTTATCGTTCTTTCCTTGGTGTGATCGTTCGTCCGTCCATTTAATCGTTCCTTTGTACGTTGCTTCGTCTGTTCGATCGTTCGTTGGTTCGATCGTTCGTCTGCCCTCCCGTTCGATTGTGCCTTCGTTCGATCGTTCGTACGATCATTCGTTCGTTGGTCTGATCATTTGTTCGCCCGTTCGATCATGCCTTCGTCTGTCGGTATGTTTTTTTTTTGTTTGGCTCGTTGGTTTATTTTCTTGTTTGTCCCTCCCTTTCGTCACCTTCTGTTCTTTTAATTTGTTGTTTTTCTTTTCTTCTCCTTATCGTTCTTTCGTTGGTGTGATCGTTCGTCCGTCCATTAAATCGTTCCTTTGTACGTTGCTTCGTCTGATCGATCGTTCGTTGGTTCGATCGTTCGTCTGCCCTCCCGTTCGATTGTGCCTTCGTTCGATCGTTCGTACCATCATTTGTTCGTTGGTCTGATCATTTATTCACCCGTTCGATCAGGCCTTCGTCTGTCGTTATTTTTTGTTTTTTTGTTTGGCTCGTTGGTTTATTTTCTTGTTTGTCCCTCCCTTTACTCACGTTCTGTTCTTTTAATTCGTTGTTTTTCTTTTCTTCTCCTTATCGTTCTTTTGTTGGTGTGATCGTTCGTCCGTCCATTTAATCGTTCCTTTTTACGTTACTTCGTCTGATCAATCGTTCGTTGGTTCGATCGTTCGTCTGCCCTCCCGTTCGATTGTGCCTTTGTTCAATCGTTCGTACGATCATTCGTTCGTTGGTCTGATCATTTGTTCGCCCGTTTGATCTGCCTTCGTCTGTCGGTATGTTTTTTTTTGTTTGGCTCGTTGGTTTATTTTCTTGTTTGTCCCTCCCTTTCGTCACCTTCTGTTCTTTTAATTCGTTGTTTTTCTTTTCTTCTCCTTATCGTTCTTTCGTTGGTGTGATCGTTCGTCCGTCCATTAAATCGTTCCTTTGTACGTTGCTTCGTCTGATCGATCGTTCTTTCGTTCGATCGTTCGTCTGCCCTCCCGTTCGATTGTGCCTTCGTTCGATCGTTCGTACGATCATTTGTTCGTTGGTCCGATCATTTATTCACCCGTTCGATCAGGCCTTCGTCTGTCGTTATTTTTTGTTTTTTTGTTTGGCTCGTTGGTTTGTTTTCTTGTTTGTCCCTCCCTTTCGTCACCTTCTGTTCTTTCAATTTGTTGTTTTTTTTTCTTCTCCTTATCGTTCTTTTGTTGGGGTGATCGTTCGTCCGTCCATTAAATCGTTCCTTTGTACGTTGCTTCGTCTGATCGATCGTTCGTTGGTTTGATCGTTCGTCTGCCCTCCCGTTCGATTGTGCCTTCGTTCGATCGTTCGTACGATCATTCGTTCGTTGGTCCGATCATTTTTTCGCCCGTTCGATCATGCCTTCGTCTGTTGGTATGTTTCTTTTTTGTTTGGCTCGTTGGTTTATTTTCTTGTTTGTCCCTCCCTTTACTCAACTTCTGTTCTTTTAATTCGTTGTTTTTCTTTTCTTCTCCTTATCGTTCTTTCCTTGGTTTTATCGCTTGTCGGTCCGTGTGATCGTTCCTTTGTAGCGGAGCCAGCGCGCTAGCGCGTCAGCGGAGCTCCATTGCTAAGGAAATTTGGTAATCTATCAAGCCAAAAGATTTTGGTAGTGACGTAGTAGTCACGTGACCGTCCGTCCGTCCGTCCGTACGTCCGTCCGTCCGTCCGCACCACAGGGATACCAATACACTTCCTACACTGGATAGAACCCTGTGCTGCATCCCGTGTGTTTTCGGCGCGAAATCGCATGTTGACCCGCGTTGTAGCAAAACAAGCAAAGACAACAAAAGTCAAAAACAAATTTGTTAGTGGAAAATAAAGTTCAAAAGAACACTCAGTAGTTGTCTTTTTGGTGGAAGGGGAAAAGTTCAATCTAGGCGAAAGAAATTCGGCGATAAAGTTCAGGCAAAAAGTTCAAATTTGCCTCGTAGGTTCTATTCAAACTCGGTCGGCACACCGCTTGAGTTCGCAGCTTTTCGCAGCGGTTTCGACGCCAAATATAGCAGAGCTAGTGCTTTTTGGTTTTTTCTGTCCACAACCATGGTTTTTACGGCGTTTCGAACACATTTTGCCAGGAAAAACACCAGCATTTTCATACTGATAGGCAGCTTGTCATGAAGAAAGAAATAAGTATTAAAATTAACTATGCGAACAATGTCAAACGCCCATGGCCTTTTGGACTAGTTAGCGGTATTTCACGCCGACGAGCCGGGTTCGACACTCACCGGGAGCAAGAATTTTTTTTTTTTCTTTGTTTTTTTTTTTCAATAAAACGACTTGGATGAGAGTATTTTCACAAATTAATAACTGCCAGCAAAAACAAAACAAAAAGCAAAAAACAGACAAAACAAAAAGGGGGGCTCCGCTTTTAGGCTTGGCTAAATCTATATATTACGTTTTTTCGTCTGATCGATCGTTCGTTGGTCCGATCGTTCGTCTGCCCTCCCGATCGATTGTGCCTTCGTTGGATTGTTCGTACGATCATTCGTTCGTTGGTCCGACCATTGGCCTGCCCGTTCGATCGCACCTGCGTCTGTTCGTCTGTTATTTATTTGCTTCGTCCGTTTAATTTTTCGTTCGTCCCTCTTGTCTTCCGTTATATTTCTTTGCTCCTTTTTCTTGCGTTCCTTTTTCTCGTTCGTACCTTCATCGTTTTCCACCTTTTCATCGTTCCTTCCTACGTTTGAACGAAAGAGGAACAGACAAAGGCACAGGCACAGCATGAGTACTTGCAGTACAGGCACAGTTCGAATACTCGCAGTACTGTGGATATTGACGTAGCAAGTTGGGGTAGTGCTTGAGTTAGCTCTTTATTTGAAGTTAAGACTGTTCATTTTTTGTTCTGCTGTTTAATTTTTCTCCCCTTCATCCTCTCTTTCATCTTTCCTTCTCCTTATTGTTCGATTCTTTCCGAGGCGAAGGGACCGAAAATCTGGGCACGGGTACCAAAAGCAGGAGTGCCGTGCCTAAAACACTTGTCGTGTAAACCGGGCTTTTATTCACTTTCGAGGATGACTGAACTGCATTTTACCAGCTAAACTCAGTGGAATTTTGAATGTTTTTGAAAATAGTTCACCAAATTAAAGAGTCTTTTTGGCTCGACAAAACCCTCTTATTTTTCTTTTTAAAACTTTCTTTCCAAAAAAAAATCATTTTCTGCACTTTTCATCTCCTGCTTTTTTGGTATTTTTAATATTTTTAATAATATAGCTTATCAGCGGCTTAATATTTTAATTGTTGTTTTTTAAATGATTGCGTTTATGATTATCGTTACGATCTACCATGCAGATCTACTTGATATGATCTCTTTAAGATCTACTTGGCAGAGAGTACGAATGTACACGGGCAACAGAGAACAACAGATGGCAAGAAGAACATAAAGAAGGAAAAGAAAATATCCAAGAAACTGATTGCCCTTTCTTTTGTTCTGACGCAGGGTTCGAAAAATCTATAGTATGGGATAGAAAAAATATGGAGACTTGCTGGTCTAAATTTCGAACTGGTTGATTATGAGGTCTTACCTTAAGCAATTGTCTTATCGGGTTGCAAATGAATGATTTGAGCTTCGCATTTGTGCTGGAAAGTTTTCTCCTTATCCTTGATAACTCCTTGCTGCATTCTTTAACGCTCCTCGTTCGCTTTTCGAAATTTAGTTTTATTCAATTTATTAATTATTTTAAATTTTATCTTATCCTTATCGTTACCATAATTGTTATTTATCATTTTCGTTGTCATCATTATTATTATGATCGTTAATGTTTTATCTTTACCTTATTAGCATCGTTATCATTAGCACTATTGTTCTCGTTATCATCGTCATTATTATTACTGATGATCATTAGCATCATTGTCATTTTCGTCGTCATTACCGTTATGATTATCGTTATAATTGACCTCATTCTATCGTTGTTATTATATTATCGATATCATGAAAGTAGTCAATATCTTATCGTTATCCTTACCAGTTATTATCATTATCGTCATCATTATCATAATGCTATCATTATGTTGATCGTTACCATTACCTTTATCCTACTGTTATCAATTCTTATCAATAATAGTTATCTTTATCAGCATTTGTATCCTATCATTACCATGATCTTTATCAATATCATCATTAATGATAATCATTGTCGTTATCAGTATCTCATAATTATCTTTATTGTAATCTTTATGCTATCATTTTCATTATTGTTATCACTATAGTTTTTATTATCGTCATCGTTATCAATGTTATCGTCGTTATCACTATGGTTATCATCGTTGTCAAGGCACAACTGTTTTACGTTTGCCCCTCGCTTCATTCGCAACCCACTCATCTGCTATTCACATCCATATCTTATCAACGCAGAAGTGGGTTAAGTGACTTTACCGTTTTTTGCAAATCGATCCGCTTGTGACATCCATGGCGTAGTGTGCAATTTATCTGCATCGATCGTCTTATGCACGCTGCACTTGATTGCGCGTCTCGCATCTGCTCAGCTTCCAATCAACGTTTTTAGTACTGTGGTTCATTTTGTTACCTTGCTCGCAATGACGCGCGCCCAGAGCGTATTTTACATTCGTTTTATTTGCAAACTTGCTGCTTTACACTTACCTTTTTGTGCAATTCGAGTCATTTGTTTCATCCATCCATGAAGAAATTCCGGTTTAAAGGAACTTTCCTTGTATGAAGATAGTGATCTCAGAAATAAGGTAAAATTTTGGGTATCAACTGAATAGCAAACGAGAAATTTTTCAAGGGATTCTTACGGAAATATAAGGATGTATAAAAAATGTTAAATAATTAATATAAAGCAAATTTACAGTTTTAAGTTCTAGCATGATGAAAAGGTACTAAACTGTGTAATTTTATCGACTTTCGAGGATGACTGAACCACGTTTAACCAGCTAAGCTCAGTGGAATTTTGAATGTTTTTGAAAAAAGCTTACTAAAGGGTCTTTTTGGCACGATAAAAGCTCAGTTCTAGTAATTTTTCTTTTTATAACTTTTTTTAAAAATCATTTTCTGTACTTTTTATCTCCTGCTTTTTTGGCACTTTTAATATTTTATAGTTTTAATCTAATCACTTTATCAACGGCTTAATATTAATTGTTGTTTTTTCAATGATTGTGTTTATGATCATGGTTATGATGCTAGTTCTTTAAGATCTACTTGGCAGAGTGTATGAATGCACAAGGGCAAGAGAGAACAACAGATGGGAAGAAGAAGGCAAAGAATATCCAAGAAACTGTTTACACTTTCTTTTGTTCTGACGCAGGGTTCGAAAAATCTATAGTATGGGATAGAAAAAAATAGGGAGACTGGCTGGTCTAAATTTCGAACTGGTTAATTATGAGGTCTTGCATAAGCAATTGTCTTATTGGGTTGAAAATGAATGATTTGAGTTTCGCACTTGTGCGTGAAAGTTTTCTCGTTATCCTTGATAACTCCTTTCCGCATTCTTTAACGCTCCTCGTTCGCTTTTCGGAATTTAGCTATATCAAATTTATTAGTTATTTATTAAATTTTATCTTTTCCTTATCGTTACCACCATAATTTTTATTTATCCTTTTCGTTGTCATTATTATTATGATCGTTAATGTTTTTATTATCTTTACCTTATATTAGCGTCGTTATCGTTAGCATTATTATTCTCGTTATCATCATCCTTATTATTACAGATGATCATTAGCATCATTGTCATTTGAGATCAAACTGAGATCATGCTAATTGGAACCCGCCAACAACTTAACAAGGTCAACCTAGATACTCTAACTGTAGGTGATACTAGTGTTTCTACTGCAAATGAGGCGCGAAATCTTGGTGTTTGGTTTGACTCACAGCTGAATTTCAATGCCCACATTAGAAAAACATGTAGTCTATCCTTTGGAACACTATATAAAATTAGATGCATCAGAAAATACCTAACGTTCAAGAGTGCACAAACATTAGTCCTTGCATTAGTAATTGGACGTCTAGATTACTGTAACAGTCTGCTGTACGGTTTACCAGCCAGTTACATTAACATGTTGCAACGGGTACAAAACGCTGCCGCAAGACTAATCTCGAATACCCCGCGTTTTGGTCACATTTCTCCGGTTATGAAAGACCTGCATTGGCTACCTGTTAAGTACCGTATAATGTTTAAAATAGTTGTATTCACATTCAAGGCTATACATGGTAGTGCCCCCACATATATTAGTCAGTTAATAAGACTCAAGCCAAAGTCAACTTATATGCTTCGTTCAAATACAAAGCACTTTCTACTCGATCAGCCACGCAAAATGAAGAAGACAACAGGAGACAGGGCGTTCCTTGCCGCTGCACCAACTTTGTGGAACGCCCTCCCAGATGATTTGAGAACTTTGGACAATTTAAAAAGTTTTAAGTCACAGTTAAAAACTCATTTTTTTAAATTAGCATATAATTTGTGTTCGTAGTGTTTTTAACATAGATTTTTATATAAGATAGACAGGGGCGAAATGTGTATTGGGGGCTTTTAATCTTTTTTTATTTTTTATTTTTTTATTTTTTTATTTTAGTTTTTAAGCGATTTCAATGACATCGGTTTTTTTATAGGTATATATATATGAATAATTTTTATAAGTACATTATTGTTGTAATACTATGATAACTATTTATGTAAAGCGCATTAGATCATATATGCATGGATTTTTGCGCTATAGAAATAATAAAGTTATTATTATTATTATTTTCGCTGTCATTATATTACCGTTATCATTATCGTTATAATTGACGTTATTTTATCGTTGTTATTATATTATCGATATCACGAAAGTTGTCAATATCTTATCGTTATCTTTATCAGTTATTATCATTATCGTCATCATTATCATAGTGTTGTCATTATGTTGATTGTTATAATTATCTTTATCCTACCGTTACTGATAATCCTTATCAATATTGCTATCTTTATCAGCATTTGTATCCTATCATTACCATAATCTTTATCAATATCATCATTAATGATAACCATTATCATTATCAGTATCTCATAACTATCTTTATTCTCATCTTTATGCTATCATTTTCATTATCGTTATCATTATAGTTCTTATTATCGTCATCGTTCTCAATATCATTGTCGTTATCACTATGGTTATCATCGTTGTCAAGGCACAGCTGTTTTACGTTTACCCCTCGCTTCATTGACAACTCAATCATCTTCTATTCACATCCATACCTTATCAACGCAGAAGTGTGTTTAGTGACTTCACCGTTTTTTGCAAATCGATCCGCTAATGACATCCATGGCATAGTGTGCAATTTATCTGTATCGATCATCTTATGCAAACTGCACTTGATTGCGCGTCTAGCATCTGCTCACCTTCCAATCTACGTTTTCAGTACTGTGGTTCATTTTGTTACCTCGCTCGCAATGACGCGCGCCCAGAGCGTATTTTACATTCGTTTTATTTTGCAAACTAGCTGCCTTACACTTATCTTTTTGTGCAATTTTGAGTCATTTGTTTCATCCACCCATCGTCTCGTCAGTAGTCTAACTGCGTCCATCATCTCGTGCAATCTGCAAACCGTACTTTGTGCTTCTTTGACATATCCTCATTCCGCACCTTCTCTACGTGTACGCGCGATGACAGAGTATTAATCGTTTTAAGCCAATGTGATTCATTGATCATTATCCTTGTTATTGTCTTTGTGGTATTATTATCATAATCGTTATCAGTACGGTTATTTTCATCGCCGTGTTAAGGTGCAGCTATTGTGCGTTTGTCTCTTGTTTTATACTCAACCCATTCGCCATTATCAATCGTAGTCTGCAACTCAATCCACTTCGGTATCTTATCAACGAAGAAGCGCGCTAATTGACTTCATTATTTTGTGCAAACTGATCATTAGAGATATCCAGAGCATAGTGTACATTTTATCTCCGTCTATCAACTTATGTTAGGTGCAATTTGTATCCTATCATCATCATTTTTTATTACCTTTATCAATATCATCTTTAATGATATTATCAGTACCCCATAACTATCTTTATGCTATCATTATCGTTGTCTTTTTTACTATGGACATTATCATCTTGGCAAGGTGCAGCTGTTTTCCATTTGTCCCTCGTTTCATTCGCAACCCAATCATCTGCCATTCACTTCGATATCTTATCCACGCATAAATGCGATAATTGGCTTCACCATTTTCTGCAAATCGATCCGCTAATGATTTTCATGGCATAGTGTGCAATTTACTCAAGCTGCATTCGATTGCACGTCTCGCATCTGCTCAGCTTGCAGTTTGTAACTCACCGTTTTCAGTCCTGTGCCTCATTTTGTTGCCTTGCTAGCACTGAAGCGCGCTCATAGCCTTTTTATACACTCATTTTATCTCGATATCGTATCTACGCAGAAATGCACTCAATTATCGATTTTTGCAAAACAATCCGTTCGTGCCATCCGTGATAGCATAGTGTGCAATTTATCTTATGCGCGCTACACGCTTATGCACCCTACACTCGATTGCGCGTTTGTCTCCCATCTTCACAGAATGCAATCTACAATTCACCGTTTTTAGTCCTGTGATTTATTTTAATACCGTATCCGCATAGAAACGCGCTCAACGCCTTTTTATACCTTCTCAGTTTTAGAACTAGCTTCCTTGTACTTACTGACCTTTATGTGAAATTCAATCATCCATCATCTTGTGCAAGCTGCAAACTTCACTGTCTGTTTGTTCGACATTCCCTCATTTCTATAAAATTAATTCTCTTATGCACTGTTCTCAAAATTCGGCGGTTCATCTCGCCCGCGTCATTATCATTTTATGCAATACGATTCGTTCATTATTATCATTGTCTTATGCTATCATTCTCGTTGTCGCTATCACTATGCTAATTATCATCGTTGTCAAGATGCAGCTATCGATGTGCGTTTGCCACTCGTTTCATACGCCCCTCAATGATCTGCTATTCACTGCTGTATCTTCTCCACGCAGAAATGCGCTAATCCGTTCCATCGTTTTTGCAACTCAATCTACAATTCACCGTTTTTAGTCCGATGATTGATTTTGTTACCTTGCTCACCCAGAAGCGCGCTCATAACCTTTTTGTACATTCGTTTTATTTGCTACAATTACCTTTACGTGCAATTCGAGTCATTTGTCTATCCATCCATTGGCTCGTACGTAATCTATCTCCATCCGTCATATCGTGTAAGCTGCAAACTGTATTGTGCGTTTGTTCGGCATTTCATCATTCCTATAAATCCGATAAGCTACTGTTCACTGTTCTCAGAAACCATCTCGGTACGTTTCCACGTCGTTGCGAGATGACAGTGTCTTTTTCGTTTTATTCAAGACGAATTTATTCGAGTGCAATCTGTTTACATGCAATATTCTGAGCAAGCCGCAAACAATTACCGCATTCTGAGCAAGCGGCACACAAGTACGTGTTACGTGTGTTTAAATGTGTTTCATCACCATCTATTTTTGGTTCACACTAATATTATAGTATATTATAGTTCTGCGATTCATTTTTATACCTTGTCCGTTTCGAAGCGTGCTTATAACCTTTTTTTATGAACTCATCTTATTTTGAAATTAACTTGCCTTAAACTTAACTATTTGTGCAATTCGAATTTTTTGCCTTATTCATCCCGCATTATTTGCTTGCACGCATCATTAAGAACAAGTTACACATTATTCAGTGTTTCATTGTCACTGCTTTAATGCAAAATACACTTCACCATTTTTAGTTCTGCGACTCATTTGATTTATTATCCTCGCAGATTCACGCCAATAGCCTTTCGATGCGCTCGTCTTTATCCGGTAAAAAGACTTTTTGTGCAACTCATATTATTTGCCCTTCCATCGTTTCGTATGAGATCCATCTGCACGCTTCAACTTGTGCAAGCAGCAAGTTGCAATTATGTTTGTTCTTCATCTCCTTATTTCTATGCAACGTGCAGTTCACCGTATTTTCTGTGAAAGGTTTATTGGTCTTATCCACGCATGCGTGCAGATGCACCCTATATTTTGTCATCGTTTTGTGTAATTCGAACCATTGGCCTCATTCATCTTCTCGTATGCAATCTGTCTGCAAAAATCGCCGTCTGCAAGCTGCTCCTAACTCTGCATTTCTGCATTAACCGTTTTTTCGTTCCGCGATTCATTTTCGGTACCTTATCTGCACAGATGTGCACTTATCTTATCCCCCGCGCTATATATTCGTTATCTCTACAAACTAAACGCCTAATACTTGCCGTCTCGGGCAATTGGATTGATTTCGCCCTCCTTCGTCTTGTGTACAATCTATCCGCCTGCATGCATTGTCTTGGTAATTCATATTGGCGTGGCCACATCTGCAAACAATGGAGGGTTCAACTTGCGCGATCTTAGTCGCTAGACATTTTTGCACCGCAGAGTCGAGCTAACAAACTTGTCACAGCTTGTCCCTCTCAACATTGAATTTCTTCTTGCTCGTAATTATATCATGACTTAACAATTATTCACCTTCTTTTTTAGCCCTCACAGACACCCCTCAATACACTTTCACTACTCTGTCAATATTTCTCAGGCTCCCTTGTGTTCTCCCTTCCTGCCAATGTTCTTTGTTCCTTCTAGTTTAACTCCAGAACTATTCATCCTCCATATCACTTACCAGGAAGTTTAATCATCAAACAATTGGCTAGGTAGAGGAAAATCATTTTCCTCTACCTAGCCAATTGTTCCTTCCTATTGTCACGTAATTGTTACGTGCTTCCTAAGGTTGCGGTATATTTCTATTGACGACTTCTAAAGCTCAATTCCGATCCGTTCTTTTCGCTAGAGCCTCTAACATATGTTGTTTCTTTATCACTCCACCTTTAACTTTTCATTATTCTCTATCCTTTAAATGTGAAGTTTGCGTAAACAATCTTGTTTTGCAGTTGTTATACTGCTGTTTGTCTTGTTACATGTGTGTTTTTGTCCCGAGGGTGCGTAAAAGACGGCGCGCGCTACGGAGGCAACCGCGCATACGCTTAACACGAGCGCGATAATTTGTAAGTGCACATTTACACAACTACTTGCATGCTTAACAATTAGACTGATTAGAACGGCCTTCTTCATTACCAAGCTACACACAGTTTGATATTTTACGGATATCTTCTATGCAATTTACAGTTAACCGTTACCTTATCCGTGCAGAAGCGCGTTCACAGCCTTTCCATGCATGGATTTATCTTGGTTTAAAATCTAGCTGCCTTAAACTTACCTTTGTGTACAATTCGAATTCTTTGCCCGATCCATTGTCTGGTAGGTAATCTATCTGCCGTCAGCATTAATGAGTAAGCTACGCACGATTTAGTTTTTCATCTACATCTCTCCTGCGCAACCTACAATGCACGACTACTGGAAGTGCGCATACGCATAACGCATACATTTGCAAGCTAATTACTCTGATTAAAACTCACTTTTCGATGGCCACTGAATATTATTCTATTCCTATTGATATTTTGCTTTGAACACAGGTTTATTTAGGTCTGAATTGGAGTCGACAAGGAAGTGTTAAGGTCTCAGGTATACCAATCCACGGTCACACGCAGGAATAATGAATAACAGGTGTGTTGCTTTGTTTTGCGGAGCAGTTAACGATTGTGAGGGGAAAAACGATCTATTAAGTGAATAACTGAGGCTCTTCAACTTGACTTTGATGTTTTCCAAGAACAGATATTCGGCAAAGCTCCTTGAATCCTAAATACCTGTAACAGTATTTTCCTTTATATTTCAGTGATACCGACTGCTTCTGCTTCACAACGAGGGAAGATTAATAAAGAGGTATAGAATGTAGTTATACTTGCTAACAAATTTTCCTCACATTGACGAGAGCAGCATTGAGTTGCCCTTGTTATGACGTCTCCGTGTTGAACACGCCCACCAGTTTGAATACAATACAGTTTCAATACATAACGAACATTTTCTAGGTTGAACTTTGAAGAAAAGGAAAAGAAGGATGGCCTAAGGAATAATGGTTGCGCAGTCCTGAAGGTGAAGCAATTAACCACTTGCAGTGGCAGTTGGTCTGTACAAGATGTAATTTACAGGTATATTATGACTCCAGCTGATAACGATTAGCCTGCATAACAGGCGTTTATTTAGTCGAGCACGAACGTTTATTTAGTCGACCACGAAGACAAGTTTCACCTTGAAGGGGGTGGGGAGGTTATGAATAAAGTTTCTTGTTTGGAAGCTTCGTCCCAGTGTTCAAAACCTAACTCTTAAATATAACAGTTGTTGTCGAAATGTAACCCCCTCCACATATCCTGAACAAAAATTGTACCTGGGGGTTTAAATCGCTCGAAGGGCCCAAGACTTTTTAAATGCAATTTTAGCCAAACGTTTACCAAAATGTTTGGGGAACTTTACTTAGCTGCTACCTCTTTCAGTTCAAGGTGCAATTCGATCATCCTTTAACATACTAAAGCAGTAAATCTCCCTACATTTTCGTATAATGTAAGCAGGAAAAAGCACCCCCTTTCGGGCGGGGCCTACCAGTATAGGCCACCATAGGGAATATCCCACCTCCCCGGTATCTCATCAGGATATCCAACACTAGCCAGAAAGTGAAATAACGAAGTGCAACCGAACGATTTGTCAAAAATTTGATGCTTCCGACTGACTGACTAACTGGCTAGTTGGTTGGTTGATTGATTGAGTGATTGATTGATTGATTGATTGATTGATTGATTGATTGATTGATTGATTGATTGATTGATTGATTGATTGATTGATTGATTGTCATAACGTCTTGCAGATCTCGCTGATGTTAAACCAAGCCAGGGTAAGGACGACCTGTTGCAGAAAAAGAAATTCATGACAGGTATGACGAGAAACCCATCCCACATAAAGCTGCAGCCCGAAGGTATGACAGGCGTAAAAACGAGATACATGATGCTCAACAATGAAAATACGTGAAAACACGAGAGAAAATAGATGAAACATGCTGCTTCTGTTTGTTCTCGATGATTTTCTAATGCTAAGTAAGAATACTAGAGATTAGCACAGACATTAGAGCTTTCGTGCGATCTACCGAAGGTCATGGGTTTAATTCCCGTCGGGGACGAAGATTTTTCCTTTGTCGCACGCTTGGGACATGCTGAATATCACGTGTAGTTTCTTATTTCGTGGCCGCGCTTAAAATTTATCGTCTTATCATCACACAAGACGCTTTCGATATTGGTCTTCTTGGTCGTGCTCTGAGGACAATTGTATTGCAATAAACCTAGTACATAAAATCTACCTTGCCTCATGTCTACCATGGCCCAGGAGTTGAGGGATTAGAGCATCCGCCGGTTTGCGGAAGGTCACGGGTCGGGGCACAGGCTTACCATACATACATAAATACATACATACATATACTTTTTGTTGAGGCAGGTCGGTTTGAGGCAACCTAAAGGCTGGTGGGGACCTGCCAGAAACTTAAACGAAATATAAAACAAATCAAACATAACATTTTTAAGAATCCCAACTGGCAGGAGGCAGACCAGTTGGCTATTTACAACGCGTGGAAGAGATGAGTTCGGGACTACCGAAAACAAATCCAGCTAGTTGTCAGAGCGGGACTTGAACCCGGGGCCTCCGGATCATCGTAAACCTGCGGTCGGGTGATCAGATTCTTCCTTTGTTCACTGCTCGTCACATGGTTAACATTACAAAGTTCTTGCTGAAAATTAGCCTGTTATAAAAGAAATTTGAATTGTGCGTGCAAGCTTGTTCTTGTTTTTAATTTATTTATCTTTGAATATTTGTTTATTAGTTCACAGCTATCAATGCAAAGACTGATTCTCACGAGCGCCATGACAAAAAGGAAAACTAATGGCGAGATACATATTACAGGTAAGTCATGAGAAGCACGCAAAGCTCTTACTAAAATACGATTAGCCGGCCTAATCTAGATTAAAAGTTAACAGAAGTTTTTATTTCCCTTAAAGCATTTTGTACTTTAATTCTCAAACTCACTGATAATTCGCAAAGAGAAAAGAAAGGAAAGAATACCAGATCTTAATTAATTAGCATAAAATTTGCGAACTTTATCTTTGAATTTCTAAAAGAATTATTAATGGTTTTAGAAGCGATATAAAAAACTTGAAACAGTGTTTCATCGGGCATCCAAATACCTCCAAGTCGGTTATAAAAACTCAGCTGCGCCTCGTTTCTTCAACCCACTTCTCGGTGTTTGGTTATCCCGATGAACACTCTTTCTCCTGTTTGATATATCACTTCAAGTATATTTACTGTTATAGTTTCATATTGTCAATGTGAAAAGGAAAGAGTGAAACAAAGCGCAGAAATAATTAAGTTTTAGTTAGAGAACTGAATTCATCGTTTTCTTGCCCTTCATATAGACAACGGTTGACCTCAATTTGCATATTTTGTGCATGATTGGCATTCGTATCGTAAAGATGTAACTATATTTGAAGATTCCCGTCATAATAAACGTTAAGTTTAAGCATTATCAGTGGTCAAATAAGTGCGCCTCGTTTCCCTGAATTTAAGGAGTGGTGTATAAAAATACCCCCTTAACTCGTAACCTATACCACAATTCAACTCTACAAACTACCTGACATTGATCACTAGGTCTTATTTTATCAAAATCTGCTATCAAACCTTTTCTGACCCGATCATTGTACGAAACCCCAATTTTGGAGTCTTGGCTTCCGGACTAGTCCATATGCATTGTTGTTCTATAGTTGATTGTGATTGGCCTTACAAGAGAAGAAGCGGCAACTGTTACCGGAAAACGTTTCCGTTTTCGCGCATGCACACAACGATTTGTTCTGGAAGCAAAGTGTGACTGCAAAAACTTCAGAACACTTTTTTTTGCATCTGGGTCCATCTGGGTCACAAATTTTACTGCTGCAGCAAATGTTGTGCGTGCTTGCAAAAGCAAATTGATATCAGTTTAGAGACCTTAAACATTAAAAATGTTTAATTTCTGCGAAAACGTTTCCTCGCTTGTGGAGACTTAACGGAAGGGTACGTACATCTTGCACCAACTCTGGCTTTAGCAGATTTTGAAGAAGAATGAACTTAGTTAAATACATTATTAATGCTTTACAGATACCACAAGTTCAAGAGGTCCCACTGAGTATATGTACTGCATAATGATGCGATGGAAATTTCTCAACAAGACAAGAAGTGACTCAAAGGTATGTAGTGAATGAACTGCCTGCATGAGGATGAGTAGTTGGGGCTCATCTTTAAACATTTATTTTATTTACAAATGCACATATGTGTTATGTCATAGAGAGTCTAATAACTGTAATAAAAAAGTTATAGATGATAATATACCACAACAATGGTTATTATCGAGTAAGAATGAGTCGAGTTGTTTTCAAAACGTTCAACTCGGTCATATTTCTCGACAAAGCTAACTGAACATTTTCCTCGATGTAATAGGTAAGACGCGTTGATTGTGGAGTTCTGTTTTTATTTAGCTTTCTAGAGCCTTTTAACGATTTTCAAATATAAAAAAAGTCGTCCGGCTAACTTTCCGGCTCTTTAATAGCATTAAGAAATAATACTTCTTTTTTCTGTTTTGTTTTTTAAAGACAAGGAACTGTTAGAAGAGATCTCTTTTCTGAATGCATCCTCAGAATTGATGCCCCAAAACACGCACACTTAACGCTCTGTTATTGAATATTTGTATAGATAGATTTTTTTGAGGGAAGACATTTGAATTTCAAAATCTGATTGCGTTTACGGAGAAATTCCTGTTAGATCATTAAAACAACTTCTCTTTCTTCATTATACTATAGGAATGATGCAAGAATTAGAGCCTACAGTACACAGCCAATAATTTTCGCCGTCTAAAGTAGCAAGGCTTTCAGAAGATCATAACAGGGTGGAAGCAGTGTCATTAAATATCCAAACAGCTCTTAGTTGGTGATCAAAGCCTGTACCAAACAGCAGCTCTGAGACTTTTATAATGTAACAGTGGCGTGAGCAACAGATTGGTTGAACTGAGAGCTTTCCTTCAGACAAGAAAAAAATGTCTTTCCTTATTTATTGTAGAAAAATGAAACAGCCAGGCACAAATACAAAATTGCTCTTTTGAAGGTAGAAAATGCAATAAATTAATGTTGCAACCATAGTGTTGTTCAGGCCATGCTATTAATCAGTAAGAGATGCTTTAAAGATTAGATCTTTCAATAGGCTCAATCGCTAATTTGCTTAAACCTGTTACCATAGACAACGAATAGTGGGAGCTGATCATTTCGGAATAAATTCGTGTTCCGGAATATGCAAACTCTAGGGAGAATTTTGAAAATGGTCTTGGACTTAAAACGATAAGCAATTAAGAACAGTGATCGCACGAAAGGAATTGTTGAATGAACTAAATGAAAATTATATAACTGACATATTCGGGAGTGTACTTTTTCGTTAACTACTGCATCCGCTGCATGAACTTAAATGAGTGAGATAAGATTTAACAGGGACGATAATGCTCACGTATGATTTACGATAGTGCACGTATTAGTGGCTAACTGAGAGGTCAATTAATAAGGAATAATAATGCTTGTATATGATTTAAGAGAGTGCGCGTGTTAGTAGCTTAATGATAAATCAATGATGAAGGGATGATAATGCTTATATATCATTAAAGAGAGTGCGCGTGTTAGTACCTCACTTAAATAGCTCAATGAAAAAGGGATAATAATCCTAATGTATGATTTAAGAGAGTGCGCTTGTTAGTAGCTTACTGGTAAATCAATGAACAAGGGATGATAATGCTCACAGATGATTAAAGATAGTGTACGTATTAGTGGCTTACTGTAAGATCAATGGAGAAGGGATGATAATGCTTGCGTACTATTTAAGAGAGTGTGCGTGTTAATAGCCAACTGATAAATCAATGAAGAAAGGATGATAATGCTTATATATGATTTCAGGGAGTGTGCGAATTAGTAGCTTACTGACAACTCAATATATGATTTTAGAGAGTGTGCGTGTTAGAAGCTTACTGGTAATTCAATAAAAAAGAGATGATAACGCTCACATATGATTTAAGAGAGTGTGCGTATTGGTATTAGTAGCTTACTGATAAATAAAGAAGGTGCGCGTGTTTGCAGCTTACTGATAAATCAATGAAGCAGGGATGATAATGCTTACATATGATTTAAGAGAGTGTGCGTTAATAACTGACAAATCAATAAAGAAAGGAAGGATGATAATGCTTATCCATGATTTAAGAGAGTGCGCGTGTTAGTACCCTACTGATAAATCAAATCAATGAACAAGGGGTGATAATGCTTATGTCATTTAAGAGAGTGCACGTATTAGTAGCTTACCGATATATCAGTGAAGGAGGGATAATAATGCTTATATATGATTTAAGAAGGTGCGCGTGTAAGTAGCTTACTGATAAATCAATGAACAATGGATGATAATGCCGTGATTTAAGAGAGTGGGCGTGTTAGTACCTTACTGATAAAACAAAAAAAAAGGAATGATAATGCCGTGATTTAAGAGAGTTTGCGTGTAAGTAGCCAACTGATAAATCAATAAAAAAGGGATTATAATACTCGTGTATTACAAGATTTAAGAGAGTGTGCATGTTAGTAGCTTATTGATAAATCTACGAAGAAGGGATGATAATGCTTATATATGATTAAAGAGAGTGCGCCTTTTAGTGATAAACTGATAAATCAATGACGAAAGGTTGATAACTGCTTATATATGATTTAAGATAGTGCGCGTGTTAGTAAATAACTATACTCACTAATAAAATAATACCACAATGTACAGAGGGCCAAATATCTGATAACACTAAAAAATATAACTGCACGTGAGTAATACGTTTGGAATAACTAACATTGACATGGTAACACCCGCAATGGATATCAGATGAAATTGAAATGCTGAGCCTAGGACCAAAATCAAAATTCTCCCTTTTACTTTTCATAATTCGTTACGAAAACTAAATGAACGTGTCATAAATCAAGGTAATTTTCTAATTTACTATCACTACTCTTTTGGGGCTTTGATTTGCGTTTGTTTCGTTAAGGGAAATTAGAGATTGATCCCGCACTGCTGGGGGAATTTGAACATTAAAGTTAAAGCTATTCTTCTCTTAGGAATTAGAAAATTGTTGGGGGGGGGGTGAATTAATAATTAATAGTTGTGGAGGCGTGTCACACATTCACTAACCATGTCAAACACAGAATCATGATGGTGTAGTGTTCTTGTAGTAGATTTCGTTGATGAAATCCTAAAGGTATCTAAAATCTATTCATTCATCTATTTCTGTTTTTTTTTAATGGCCCAGCCCGGGAGGTCTTTTGCTAAGGGGTACAGCTGGCCCGGGGTTTTCCTCCCAGGAGCGAGTGGACGTATGGGGAGGTTTTTCACCCAGCTGTTGTTCCACAACCCCTCTGTTAAGTTTTGCTTTCAACGTCAAGTTTGAATTGACGCTTTGTATATCTTTTTTGAGATGCTCTTTTACTCTTAGACAAGTTGTGTAAAAAAAATGAATGTCAAAACGACAATAAACGACCAAGCTCTCTATTCGAGTTGTACTGTCATTCCTGTCTGTTGTTTGAATATAGGGAAGTATAGCTGGGAGAAGGGAAGGTGTTTATTTAAAAAAACCGCAACAAATATTGTACTCCTCTCAAATTTAAAATCTAAAAAATAAGTACTTGCCTGAAAATTTCCTGTACATAAATTGAACCCCAACCCTCCCAACCCCCTGCTCTCGGGTTTTCTCGTATTATCGTTTCTGCCAGCTTATCATAATCTATAGAGTCCGCCATCTTGAAAACCCTCGTGGGGACCGGGCTCGGAAATTCTCTGCACGCTTATTTGGGAGTCCTGTGCTGCCGGATTCAACAGGGTGCCCAAAAAGACGCCAATATTGCTCCACTTAAACACAGCTCTTAAGTTTCTTAAAAATCACGAGCTCTTTTGTATAGTGTTATCTGATATTTTAAATTGACAGCCACCATGTTTTATGAAAACGCCACAGCTAAAATTGTACCCTCCATTTTTTCCAACACAAAAAATGTACCCCCACTTTCAACTGATTTTTAACACTGTACTCCCTTCACTTGTTCTTGAACACCATCCTCCCTAACTTAACGAACAGTCCCTTAATTAGAAAACCACATTGAGAAAAGCAAAAGCTTAACAATAAAATTAAATGTAAAGATAGATTGATACTCTCTGACTACACAGGGATGTCCTTTGGAGTTTGTCTGCGTCAACAGTTCTGTAACGCGCCTTGTTATTATGTGTGTTTATAGTCCTCCACAACAGAACTGGTTGCCCTACGCTGAATCAATTTGATCGTTGCCGTGTCCTTGGCTTGGGATGAACACCTAAAGGGTGCGCTGTAGTTACCTATCAGACATGCAAGTGCTAAGTAATATAAGCCCGTTCTATCATGGCTGAGCAACAGTGTGACAATCTCACTGTACCTTGGCCACGATGGGATATTAGGTCCCCGGCGAACGGAACATTGTTGGATTCGCCATGTTAAATGCGTCTGGTCACTCTGGTGAAAGGTGTTGAGTGATGTTGAACAATGCTAAAATTGTATTTAGCAATGTTGGTTCATGTTGAATCCGTTTGACGTCATACTGGCTTCAAATTAGTTTTCGTAAGGAGGTCCAATTGTCAAAGTTTTTGACAGGTCGGAATGAAATTTGTGGTGGCACATATTTGTTCAGTACAAAGGGGATAAGGGGAAGGACATCAGATGGATACACTCGTGGAATAAATATGGAGCAGAAGATTGGCATGCGTCCGGCTTAAACATCCAAGTGAAAGAAATGTCGGCCAATTCCTTGGCTGAAGACTGAGGCACCATGCCGCACCAGCAAGGCTTCAACGTAATGATCTTCAAAACCTAAGCTGATAAAAAGGAAAACTGGTATGGCTTGATATTCAGTTGTTAAAACTCGTATTTATCTTTCACTCCTCGGAAGAAACTCGGGATGCGGGCGATTCAAGTAGAGAATCCTTGTAACAGCAACGATAATTTAAGAGCAAATCCGTACAAAAATCAAACATTGAGCGGCAAAGCTTGAAAAATCAAATTCGCTCTTCTTTTGCATGGTGGTAACCCCTTTGTGAGTATACAAATGCTGGGTAGTTTTTCCTTGAAATAACTCTTTATTTCTGAGAAAAACGAAAAACTCCGTTCATAACTCTAAGCGCGATTTTGCGAGACCAGGAAGGTTAAAAATTCCTTCAAGTTCTCTCGACTCGCGTATCAAAACTATTGAACCAGGGAAGGCTGTAATACTACCAATTTGTTGTAAGACTCTTTGTCGTCTAAACCTTATGACTTCATAAACTTAAGACTAATCTTAGTGTTCAAGGGAATAAAAAAGAGTAAGGCTTCTTTTTGTTACCTCAATCGATAGGTCAAAAAGAACGACGAGTTTCACCATGTACCTCTACTTGGAATTTTTTAAAATCGTGCTTAGAAAGCACAAAATCACGCCATCTGATGATTGCGTGACTAAGAGTGACCTGGCATAAAATTCCTTCAGTTGGAAATATTGGCAGATATCGGCAACGGTGACGCATGAAACAAGTTAAATACACTAACCTGTACACAGATATGTTATTCTAAGCGGTCCAAAGTGTTTGCTTTGTGCGTACGTCCCATACGCACGTATACCGTTCTTCTTCAATTTCACCGAACGGCGAACATTCTCCAACCGAAACGTCTCAATTCTGCTTCTTTATATTCTTCCTTTCCTTGCGCTATGGACAAAATATTCCCGTCAAATCTGCTAACTTAATCCTTTAAATTAGTCGTAAAAGCAATTGCTTCAAGCGTCTACCGGGAGATTTTTCATCGCGCAGTTGTTTCCCTGTCGACAAGATGTGACAAGCGGTTACAAGTCGATGCAAAAATTTGCATACATCCTGACCAGTGCACGTGATCGTGATTGGATTTTACCCTCTTATAGGTTTTCGCACATCGTCGTAAATTTCGCGAATTTAGCCTACAAGAATAATCCCGAGAAGTTAAGGCAAAGTTATGACTGATTTGTCGCCGTAACGCAAATACAGTACGGTGTGATGAACTGGCGGTTTGCGTTTTGTCCCTGTATTTGTTTAAATATTGATATTTCAAAGCGGCCAATTTTTCGACTGGAATCGATGTACCGTCTACCGTTGACATAAACCTTCCTGGGGGGGGGGGACACCCATATGAAAGTGATGGGGATGCTCGTCGGAAAACTAGAATTAAACCCTAAAGGAAACCAATCTGGGCGTGGCTCAGGCTTTATTTTACCCCTAAAGGAGACCATGCTAAAACAGACAACCAAATAAAAGTTACAGTGATTTTAAAGGGGTTATGACACGCTATTTTAGTATCTTTTTAAAAAGCTAAAAAGTGTCTTTGCATCAATTGAATTCCAAAAATAATGGTCTACCTTTGTTATTTAAGACTATCTTACGGCACTGAAACTGTTTCCTGTCGCCTTTTGCTACTGATGGCAAGGATGGAAATGGATTGAAACTTGAAAGAATTGGGCCAATTTTTTTCAAGTTTTGATGCTATGTTCCCAAAAACCACCAAAAAAATTATTATGGTGAGCTGTCGCTGATAAAACTCATTTGATATCTTCTTCATAGTATTAAAGGAGCACTTTGTGTATGAGTAAAGGCACTAGGTAATGATTTTAGCACAGAATTGACCTAAAATAGCAAAATCTTCGTGACGTAGCCCCTTTAAGTGCACTTAAGATTGACGCTAAAAATTGATGGTGTTTGGTTTTTTCATGTAGATATTTCTTTACGCACAAAGCTAAGCGATACCTGTATGGGTAAAAATGTTGGCTTTCTGTCCTGAAAACCCTAAGGGAGACCAAAATCTGCAATTTACACCCCAAAGCGAGACGACGAGCATCCCCGTCACTTTCATATGGGAGTGCCCCCCCTCCCCCCCCCGGGCTTCATGTCACTTTTGGAGGATTTTCACATCAATCAATCAATTTCTCCCTTGTACCAGTAGAGTCATATAGTCATGAGATGACCGAACATTTGAGTATCCTCGAATGCTTAACGTAACTCTGTAGATTAACTGCATTTTATATGTATATTTTTACATTTTCCACGTGTCGAACTACAATCCTCAATTCCACAGCAATGCGAGTTACCGCTTTTTTTGTTGGTCTCTTCGCGTGAACGAAACCGTTCTTTCTTCTTCTTTTTAATGCATTGTCGGCAGTTTTTGCTCATACGACGGTCGAGACAGAAAAAAAAAGTCGACTGAACTTGTTCCTTTATTCACATGTCAGGAAGATGTAAGTAGCCATCAGTCCGCTTGATCATTTTCTGGAGCTGAAAGCGAGACAGAGATTATCGGCTTGTGTGCACAAGAACAAGCTTTTATGCAGTGCAATCGATCAGCCTATCTGTCCCTTTCACCGATCAGAACTCGGCATTGGATGGCGGAGGAACTCGAGCACATGGCAAGTTCATCCTGAAATCGCCCAACGCAGTACTGGAAAAGGAAAACTACCACCAAGGGGGCGGAGGAGTTGGAAAGGACGTGTCGAAGCCGTTATTTTTCAGAAAACAGGTGTCCCTGTTCCAGTGTGGGCTTAGCTAATGGAAAAAAAATTAGAGAGGAGGGGGCTAGTAAAATAATAATACATGGCTTTTGAACTGATTAAACTCTTTTTTAATAAGAATATCCAATGCCTTCTTCTTGAAATCTAATAAAATAAGTAGAAATTTAGCTTAAATAGTAAAAATGTGAAATTCGCTATAGTTGAAAAAGTCGGCGACAAATGCCCCGTCCCTGAGCAGATCACTAATGACAAATGCCCCACCCTGCAACCATACATTGACATCTTAGAAGAACCTGTCAAGGGCTGCGAATGCCACAGAAATAAATGAGAATTGCTAGTCCCCACTGTAATAAGCCAACATATCGCTCTAATAGAACGGAATACGCTAAGGCATGTCTAAGACCATCTTATTTGAATTATGTTTAGTACACCAACGGACCTTTGGGTGGTAGGTTTCAGCTCTTTCTTTTGTTTTTCTTGGTGAGAAGACTAAAATACTGAGATAGTCAAGGGACTCCAAAGGAACGCTTAGACTGGGAACTATGGAACGCCTAGACACACTCCAAGATAGCAACTGTGAAGTTGAACTAATAAGTGCAAACAGTGTGTGACAGGTCCGTGGGTGAAAAAAAAAATCTGTCACTTAAAAATACACATGCCTGGCCCTTGTGCTCTTTATAACCACCTAGCGCTCACTTTGTTAGAAAAGTGTTTGACCGTTGGTCCATATCTCAGCAAGTATTTTAATAGTTGTTTTATATTCCATATGGAAATAGGGTGAGTTCCCTTCATTCTTGCACGGGTGAGTTCCCTTCATTCTTCACGGACCGTTGGTTTCACTCTGCAGTTTCAAAAACACTAATCACGTGACTCAAAATTTGAACTCGCGCGTCCGCCAAAATGAAACCCGCAGCAACGAAAAGTTCAACCGGTGGCAAATGAAAAACTGTTCCAGTTCATTTTCTTCGCCACCGTTTGCAGCAAATATGGTGACAGTGCAGATCAAAGATTTTTTATGCCGAGGAGTTTGACAGATGCAAATGTTTTCGGGTGTCTAAGACGTGGCTTGAACTTACCAATTATGATACTTACAGCCAGTCCAGAACTGTGATGAATTGTACAGGTTGTGTACATGGATCAGCTACTCCCGTTCATTCGCATGTTGCAGCAGAGAGAACGAATGAAACGAAGCGAAGATTCACGCTGCCACCAAAACAGTTGAGTTACCCGGAAAGCATGGCAACCAGTTGTACAAGTGTCACAAGTAAACCTGAAACAAACAAATTCAAATCTCCCTTGGATGTGTTCTTGGACGAAAAGAGAAAAGAAGTGGATTAGCAAAAGACACGGGTTTCACAACTACAAGCCACAGTAGGTACTGGTTCCACGCCGTACACCAGACGTACACGAAAGCCCGTTTGTAGCAATAGTCACATGGAAGGCCACAACAAGCTTCACTGTGAATTTGGCCAATGCCTTTCTGTGCAATACTGTAACCTGCTAGAGAAACATCCTGACGAGAAAAAAGAACTTGGCGAACGTGAAAAAGCAACTGAAAGTCGAGGAAGGCAAACTGGCACGACTAGAAGAAGAACTGCAGTTGAAAGCGGCAGCAGCTGCATCAGTCCAAAATTGCTTCTCCTACAAAGTCCGAGATATGTTAACCCTATTCAGACGGGGGGGGGGGTGATTGTGCCCACACTGACTTCGAGATAAGTCCGAGATCTGTTAACCCTATTCAGTCCAGGGGGGGTGGGGCGATTGTGCCCGCACTGACTTCGGACTTTTATAGTTTTTTTCATCAGCAAGCAAAACCCACCAAACTTGGTGGCTTTTCTTAAAATTTATCAGGCAACAATTTGGCATGGTAAGTACTTGTCCATCAAGTTTGACGTTACCATGGCAACTACTTTTTGACAGGCTGTTTTTTAAGAATTTTAAATTTTCCCCTTTAAATTGAAAAAATATAAGTTTTCTGAAGTAAGTTTTACATTTAAATATCATTTTCGTGTTCTTTTAATGATTTTCGTTACCTTTTGGTCAATTTTGGCAATTGTGAAAGGTTCTGGAAAAACCAAGAAATCTAAGATGGCGGATCCACGATGGCCGCCATTTTAGAGCCTGATTGTTACGTCCTATGACGTCATTAGCTTATGTTTAGGACCTCAAAGGAGACAGCTGTTGATGTACTATCTACCCTCCAAGCTTCCTTGTCTTAGCTTTAATATTCTCGGAGATAAGAGGTGGGGGCCGAATCAGCCCCCCCCCCCCCCAACCCAGTCCCAGAAGACCAAAAAAAGCCCGGTCTGAATAGGGTTAATCGACAGCTGCCCGGAGACGTATTTGATAACAACCAAAGATGGCATGCTATCAATCGGGATTCACTAATGTCAAATGCCCCACCCTGCAACCATACATTGACATCTTAGAAGAACCTGTCAAGGGCTGCGAATGCCACAGAAATAAATGAGAATTGCTAGTCCCCACTGTAATAAGCCAACATATCGCTCTAATACAACGGAATACGCTAAGGCATGTCTAAGACCATCTTATTTGAATTATGTTTAGTACACCAACGGACCTTTGGGTGGTAGGTTTCAGCTCTTTCTTTTGTTTTTCTTGGTGAGAAGACTAAAATACTGAGATAGTCAAGGGACTCCTATGGAACGCTTAGACTGGAAACTATGGAACGCCTAGACACACTCCAACATAGCAACTGTGAAGTTGAACTAATAAGTGCAAACAGTGTGTGACAGGTCCGTGGGTGAAAAAAAAAAATCTGTCACTTAAAAATACACATGCCTGGCCCTTGTGCTCTTTATAACCACCTAGCGCTCACTTTGTTAGAAAAGTGTTTGACCGTTGGTCCATATCTCAGCAAGTATTTTAATAGTTGTTTTATATTCCATATGGAAATAGGGTGAGTTCCCTTCATTCTTGCAGTAATGATAAAACAATGTATCTCTTTTGCAAAATTTATTTGGAACCAGCCATATGCCCCTGAAGTAAGCAACTATCTTGTATATTGCTAAGGATAAAGGGTACCTTTACTCCTCCTTGGTCTTAGTTCTAGCCTCTGTTACTATTGATCCCAGACGTCCTTTCAAATGGCTTGAATTTTGCGTCGCTTCACGGACCGTTGGTTTCACTCTGCAGTTTCAAAAACACTAATCACGTGACTCAAAATTTGAACTCGCGCGTCCGCCAAAATGAAACCCACAGCAACGAAAAGTTCAACCGGTGGCAAATGAAAAACTGTTCCAGTTCATTTTCATCACCGCCGTTTGCAGCAAATATGGTGACAGTGCAGATCACAGATTATTTATGCCGAGGAGTTTGACAGATGCAAATGTTTTCGCGTGTCTAAGATGTGGCTTGAACTTACCAATTATGAAGACTTCGCCAGTACAGTATTAGAAGCTATCGGAGCTTTTTTTCGAAGGAAAGTCGCCAAGTGATGTCAGAATGCAGTATCGAGATGACAAGAACACATTTGTTGATTTGACTTCTGACGACGACCTCATGGACGCTTGCAGATACTTACAGCCAGTCCAGAACTGTGATGAATTGTACAGGTTGTGTACATGGATCAGCTACTCCCGTTCATTCGCATGTTGCAGCAGAGAGAACGAATGAAACGAAGCGAAGATTCACGCTGCCACCAAAACAGTTGAGTTACCCGGAAAGCATGGCAACCAGTTGTACAAGTGTCACAAGTAAACCTGAAACAAACAAATTCAAATCTCCCTTGGATGTGTTCTTGGACGAAAAGAGAAAAGAAGTGGATTAGCAAAAGACACGGGTTTCACAACTACAAGCCACTGTAATCAAGTCTTCACTCAGTAGGTACTGGTTCCACGCCGTACACCAGACGTACACGAAAGCCCGTTTGTAGCAATAGTCACATGGAAGGCCACAACAAGCTTCACTGTGAATTTGGCCAATGCCTTTCTGTGCAATACTGTAACCTGCTAGAGAAACATCCTGACGAGGAAAAAGAACTTGGCGAACGTGAAAAAGCAACTGAAAGTCGAGGAAGGCAAACTGGCACGACTAGAAGAAGAACTGCAGTTGAAAGCGGCAGCAGCTGCATCAGTCCAAAATTGCTTCTCCTACAAAGTCCGAGATATGTTAACCCTATTCAGACGGGGGGGGGGGGGGGGTGATTGTGCCCACACTGACTTCGAGATAAGTCCGAGATCTGTTAACCCTATTCAGTCCAGGGGGGGTGGGGCGATTGTGCCCGCACTGACTTCGGACTTTTATAGTTTTTTTCATCAGCAAGCAAAACCCACCAAACTTGGTGGCTTTTCTTAAAATTTATCAGGCAACAATTTGGCATGGTAAGTACTTGTCCATCAGGTTTGACGTTACCATGGCAACTACTTTTTGACAGGCTGTTTTTTAAGAATTTTAAATTTTCCCCTTTAAATTGAAAAAATATAACTTTTCTGAAGTAAGTTTTACATTTAAATATCATTTTCGTGTTCTTTTAATGATTTTCGTTACCTTTTGGCCAATTTTGGCAATTGTGAAAGGTTCTGGAAAAATCAAGAAATCTAAGATGGCGGATCCACGATGGCCGCCATATTAGAGCCTGATTGTTACGTCCTATGACGTCATTAGCTTATGTTTAGGACCTCAAAGGAGACAGCTGTTGATGTACTATCTACCCTCCAAGCTTCCTTGTCTTAGCTTTAATATTCTCGGAGATAAGAGGTGGGGGCCGAATCAGCCCCCCCCCCCAACCCAGTCCCAGAAGACCAAAAAAAGCCCGGTCTGAATAGGGTTAATCGACAGCTGCCCGGAGACGTATTTGATAACAACCAAAGATGGCATGCTATCAATCGGGATTCAAAGAAATTGGAAAAACTTTGTTAACGAAAACCCCCCGAGTCAACGTCGGAAATGATCCAACTGCTTTCAGAGGGGGATATTGATGACATCCCCGTTACGAGCAAGTCTTCATCTGTGAGAAACCCGTACAAACGTCTGGCCTTCCGCGACCAGGCGATTCTCGCCCTACAGTAATCCACAGCAAGGTGCGATGAGTGTTCCACAGAGACCGGGGGATTATTCAACTGATGTGCTCAGCAAACAGGAGGAATTCCTTCTTTATATGGCAAAAAAGATAGCCTAAGAAGCTGCACAGGGTCAGCGACTATGTCCGGAGCCTGGCTGTCTGGAGAATTTGCTAACTCGTTCAATAATTGCGATCTGGGTGTACATCAAGGGTATGCTTCTATTAAGGAAGAGTTGCGCGTGGTTCCTGATGAGTACAGAGCCAGCCCCATTCGTCAGGAGGGGCAGTCATCTGGTTCTGGACTGTCGTTGCTTGTGGATATCGCTGACTTGATCAAGAGCTGAACTGACAAATCCTTAAGTAGGCTTAGCAGTTTCTCTGGCGATAATATACGTTGAATTAGATGATCAATTCATCTTTTTTTCTTTCCAGTAGATCATTCTATTTATGACAAATTGAGTTACTAGTGTTTCTGTCAAAGAGGATGGTGCACGATTCTGTACAAAATGCTTTGGGTGGGACATACATCGCCCCGATCAAGGTTGAAAAAACCGTCGATTCAGCTGCTCTCCGGCCGTAATCATGTTGGTTGTATTACCATAATGTAGTTTCAAAATGTAAACCTAACAAATCAGTGCGTATGCAATCGTATAATTGTAACTGATGAAAGCTTTATTTTTCTATTTCAATATATTCAAGGTTTAGTTAATAATGGTTGAGAAAAGGGAAAATGAAATACAAAGTTCAGGTTTTAAAATGGTTGTGCTTAATCTGATGTGTTTCCCCCTCAGCATTAAAAACCTGTTAAAACGTTTTCACTGGCTTTTAATTTGACAATTTTAAAGTGCCACTGGGACCAGAATTTTGGTATTCCATGTTTTTACATTTTCGAACATAGTTTGTGGTTCTTAGTCACCATGCCAAATTTCAACTTATTACGACGACCAGAAGTTGCTTTTTTCGGACGGTTTTTGTCGAGATTTTGCGGCCGCCATTACTGGCCCTTGTTCCGGAAGCTGGCTTGCGAATGAGCGGAAGTGACGTCAGAGGCTCACCTCAAACCTATTGCCTTCACATGGTTACTTCCCACGGGAAAGCAAATTGTCCTCGAGGAAAGATTTCTTGCCAACTGTTTGTTGCACGACTTTGAAATCTTCCTTGCTACAGCAGTAATGACAGGTAGCACTTGTGTTGTACAATGCTACAACAATAAATCCAACCACCGAGCTGGTTTTTTGCTTCATTGAAGCCCTGCTAGCGGACCCGCAATGGAAAAAAGGACAATGTTCGTACTCACACAGTGCGAATTTCAACCCAAGAGGCATTTTGATCACTTCACGGACGAGTTTTTCCAGAGGACTGTTCATGTCGCAAGATCCCAGAGGTCGATCATTCCATTGCCTATTCCAACTATATGGAAAAAAGAACTGGAAAAAAAACATTATCTGCGCGAACAAGACGAAAGGTAACTTACCTAATCTCATAACGCAGTTGAAGTGATAGTTTGCTTCCTTTTCAACGCATCCACCATTGTGCAAAACTCATTTTCTTTTAACGTAGTTTGAAATTTATTATCGTCGTGGAAAACCCTTTCAGTTCTGCCGTCTGCTAGCGCGAAGATCCTCGGCGAATGCAATCCTGACCGCCGTGATTAAGCTGATGTAGTTTGTACTGCTTATCTTTTCCTTTTTTTAATTCCGCGTGTGTTAATTTCAGAGCAGTAATCGCTTAGAAGCATGGACATTTATTTTATAACATACCATCCTGAATGTGGAGAAACTTTTCTCTCTTTATTCCCTGTCAGTGAACAGTCGATTGACATTATGGTTCGGGCAGTGGCGAAACTTAGGTTGGGTAATTACAACCTAAGAATTGAAAATGGAAGACATTCCACCCCTACCTAGACTTCTGAGCATCTGAGAATTTGTCAATGCTGCAGCTCAGATGAAGTTGAAAACGAAGTACACTTCCTCTTATCTTGTAATAGATATGATGCAATTAGAAAATCTTTAATGGACGATATTATTAGTAAATATTCCGATTTCGATTCTTAAAATTGTATTTCTCTTAAATAGCATTGACGCTTTCACTTGTAAAAAATAAGGTTACTTCATTTACGAAGCTTTTGCATTAAGAAATGGATCAATAGACACAGGAATTGTAAATTAATCGATTTTGCAACTTTTTTCTTTCTCTTCTCTATGTGCAATGGCATTTTGTAATTGGGAATGCAAATAAAATGTTGTTGTTGTTGTTCGATCGGATCGTCGGTGCGTGGAAATTGAAGTTCGGAAAAAATATCACACGCCACTATTTGCCTAAGGGTTTAACAATTTTATTTCTTTTACCTGTCATAGCAATCTTAGCAAATGAACTACTAAGAAAAATGATTAAATATCAAGTTATTGTTTTTACGCAGCGAATAAGGCAAGCGAAAGCTTCGTTTCCTCGGCGGTCCGCATGTTGTTGTTAAGCAGCGGGAAATTTTCCTTGTGGCTTCCGGTCACACAAGGCCTCCAGTTCTTGAAAAATAGGATTTTGATTTATTTCACTTCTTTCGGCTCAGAAAAAGAATTCTATAAAACAGTTTAAAATATTTAGCAGCGCCAAGCACTTGTGTTTCAATGTGTTGAGTGACCACTGTACTATGATAGACACGATGAGCTGCCTGCCAGCTGACTACAACAATTACGGTTTTTCAAGAAAGTTTCCCACACTATGCCAAGAATGGCCAAAATATCAATGCTTTTTTTATAATATATAATGAACATAAATAACGGCAGACAAAGTATCGCTTCTTTTATTTTCTCCCACGCCAACAGTAACATCGATCGACCCATGGTTGAGAATTCGCGAGCATCAAAGTCTAAAGTTTTCATAGGTGTTTTGTCTAAATTTCCACAGCTTAAAAGATCAATTCTTCGAATAGCCATGTCTATTTTGCTACAGGTTTACAGTGGATAACAGTTACACAACCTACCTTGGAATGGACAACTTTATGATCGCTGGATAGCGGCTGAACAGCTGGCTGGATAGCGCTATCCAAGCTTTGAACAACCGAGATGAAGCGATAAATTTTATCCACCGGACAGCGACTTATCCGTTGAAAAAGAGTTATCCACTTTTTGAGCAACTGGGGCCTGAACTACAATCATTGCCTAAGCATATTTCGCTTATGTTTTGAACTCCCGCCAAATAACTCAAATAATATGGCGAGAAAAAAAGCTTTAAACAGTTTGTTGACAAGATTACTAGTTGAAACCTCACATCAGTTCTTACATCGTACGGTAAGAAAAATTCTTCATTTGCCGAATGAAACGAATCCTCAGAGGCTTCGGAAGCTAAAGACTGTTCCGAATCGTAGAAATACTCTTCGGAGGTTTCGCAGTCGACGGTAGACATCTTCAGTCAAAACACAAGGAAACGCGACTGAGGTGAGCCTCTGACGTCACAAGCTATTAAATTGCGCAATCACCCAGGAACACGTTTTCAGTAATGGCGGACACATTTTACGCGACTTTGGAGCTAAAAAATATTAGGATGGAAGGTTTGTTGTTCAGTTTTCTGGGGAAATATGAACAAAACGCGATATTCTGCGACAGAATTTGGCGGAAATAAACCTATGAATTTTCGTCCCAGTGGCACTTTAAGGCGATGAACTGGCGTAAGCAGATCAGCCTCCTTGGTGCTGAAGAATGTGCCAGAGCTGCAAGAATATTTTAAAATTTAGCTCAGATAATGAATTGCTGTCGAAAAACTATTGTGGAAATTTGCAAATGGCACAAACTGGTTTGCAAACGGTGAGGGTAAAAGGGGGAATGAGTTTGTGGCATGGCATGTGGCATGTGGCATGTGGCATGCGTCACTGCCAACAGCCTTGCAAAAAATAGAAAAGGCAGTAAATAACATGTTTTCATTTGTAAAGCTTATATGTTTATTCAGTAAGCCGCAACCCAATTTTAGACTTACATTTTTTGAAAAAAGGTGCAGCTTATACACGGAACTTTACGGTATTCATTGACACTAAAAATGCTAAGAATACTAGACTTTTGCAAAAGTCTTTCACTTTTCATTTTCCGAAAAGAAATTCTGAGCTCGACCCTTTGGCCAGTCTAAACGAATACGAAAACACCAGAAATGTCACAATCTAGACCAAAATAATGTGACAACACACAGGTCAAAAAGAGAAAAAGTGCAAGACATCCAGAAATTAAGATGATTTCCGCTCAAAGTTCGAGCAATAAGTGCAAAAATTAAGTTACCAAAAAAATACTTGCAGCACGGTCACATTTTAAGAATGGATAAAAAGAACTTATCGTTAATTTTGCTCCCAGGCTGACCCCGTGAGAGAAAATTGGATTAGAAGTTATCCATATAATTCAATTAAAAAGATGCTTCATGTCAGTTCAAAACAAAATGGCGCCCGTTTTTAGCACATTTTTACGAGATTTGACATTAAGTTTCTCGAGAATGCTTGAGAATTTCATACCGGGGTCACTTGGAGAAGTGAATTAAAGTGAGATGTTTCAAATAGCATTGAAAATGATATCGTGCTATGAGTAGTTTTTTGGTAAATATTTTTTGCACTTATTGCTCGAACGTTGAGCGGAATCCATCTTAAGCTTTATCTTTACAATACGGCCTTTAAACTGCCCACGTCTTTCATTTTTAAAAACGCATCAAATGACACCAGAGTGGTTCCAAGTTTTAAGCCAAGGTCCTAAATATGCCAGAAACAGCCAATAAGGGAAAAAAACCAGTCTCAGTACAAAGAAGTGCCCCGTTTGTCATCCTACTCGACCACATGGACTCTAAAAGGACTTTTCGACATTTGCAAGCCTTAAATCTTAAACATTTCCCTTAACATTTATGAAAGTACCTCTCAAATGGACACTTTAACAGCGTCTGCTCCTCGTCTGAAATGAAAATGAAGTATCGGCCGGGTCTAGTAAGACTTGAGCTCATGCACCTCTACATATATTTACACGCTGACATTTACATTTTTAATTTGCATTTTTATACTTACATTTTTAATTTGCATAAATTTGCTTACGTTGGGAATCGAAAACAATCAAAATGAATAAACTATAACTCAAATACGAAAAATATGCTGTTCATGGTTATATATTACTCAGGATGGCAGGGATAAAGCGAGATAAATGTAGATCACTTACCGCTGCTGCTTGAAGTTTCATCGTCCATGCTGCTCCGTCCTTGATGGTTTGAGCCCGCGGTATTTAACAAGGCGGCTTCTCTCAAAAAATTGGCGTGTTTTTTAGTATAATTTATGTCAAAGAGTCATCCGCCAAAATTACATTCCGCACAATTTTGCCATTCCGCAAGTCATGCCACATGCCATGCCACAAACTCATTCCGCCATTTACCCTCACCGGTTTGCAAAGGCGAAACATGTGGCGCCGCGTATTCTTTTGGCTGAAAGGTTTACCTTTCACACTCGTGCAGTGAATAGGCATCTTTTAATCAAATGGCGATGCATTACGTTTTTCGGTAGAATCCTCTCATGTCATACTTTGTTATCTGCTCGTCACAACTGTACACCCCAACATGTATGTTCCGATAAAAATACTGGCGAATGTTCTCCCATTTTGCCACTGTTTTCATTTTGTTGAAAGCCAACTAAATGGGGTTAAATTCTGGCGAGTATGTCGGTAAATAAACAACTTTAATTCCTTGCTCATCCATCCACCGCCCCAAAGCATACAATCCCTCATTATGGTGGGTCGCATGGTTGTCGAGTAGGATGTGATCGTCATATCGAAGAACTGGCTCCCCATTTGGAAGGAAGTTCTCGGATGCCTCGCCGAAAATATTGAGAAATTCTACTGACTCTACTAGATATGTGGTTCCGTCAACGGTATTTGCGTACAATATCCCTTCCAAACCTGCGAGAACCTGAAAAGTCACATTTGGAGTGTTTATATTTCGGGCAACCTCAATACATGAAGCGCCAACAAGGGAGTGACCATAATTTGCCTTGGGAACGTCGGGTAACTTAAATCCTGCCTCATCGAAACATTTAATCTCGTATGGATCTACTGCAGACATGCACGTTAGAAAATCTTTACAGTAGTTAATATTTTAAGGGAAAAATTTGTCTATAGGGCGAGTCGACGTTCTTTTCCAGGAAATCGGACCAAACAACAATTTAGATCTTATGGTTCGGCTAATCGCATTTCACGAAGTTCTTCCGTTTACATTACAGTATGTTTCGCCCACATCTTGGATTTTTCTTAGGAGCATCGACGGTGTACTCTGTTTCAAAACTTCAGTCACTTCCAAATCAGTTTCGGTCAAATACGGCGGATTTTGGCCTCCTTTTTTATCTCGAGGACCAATTTCTCCACCTTCAAATGTTCTTTACAGTTTTCCCGCTAACGGTAAATTTTTGTCCAACATCTGAATAGTTACCTAGAAAGACACTCGAAAAATAGTTTCCTCTATTATGAACAATGGTATCGATAATCCCTCGTCTTAGGTCATCAGACAATGCCTTTCCAGGACAAAATGTACGCCCCATGTTGGACACTGCAATTCTTGCATATTAACCATGAAAGCAGATTCCAAGATCCTTGAAATTATCTGCGACCAAAGTGTAAACAACTGAGCAGGTTTTAGTTTGCCGCCGGTTTAACTTTTCGTTGCCGCTGGTTTCATTTTGGCCGGCGCGCGAGCTCAAATTTGAGTCACATGAATAGTATTTAGTCAGGCGGTTATGTGAAAAAATTGTGCACTTTTGGTTAAAAGCATGAAATTTTGCATGGAGAGGCCTTTTTATGTAGTTAACGGATGTGGATATGGAGCCACCGAAAAAAACCGTTTTTTTCCGAGTTATGATGATTTTTTTAAAAGCCGCCATTTTGAACCGGATATAGAATTTATTTTTAATGTTAGTGCCATTAAATGTTGTTTTCTTGACCTTACAATACTAAATTTTATCGGTAACAATGATTTTAGTCTTTAAAAGAAAATTGGATTTTTTAAAATTTAAAAAAGATCGACATGGTTAGAAATGCAACGCGAATTTTCAAAATGGCCGCCATTTTGAACCGGAAGTGACAAATGGACTACTGTAAGTACTTGTTTAAGTTGTTTGATTCACTTAGAACAGCTATAAATAACGTAAACTATGATTTCTAGTAATAAAAACATAAACTACTCACAGAACTGTATTGCCTTTTATTGGCTTGAAGTAGTCTCAACTAATACACTGAACTGATACACTTGTTCACATTTGTTCCTTTGAGTACAGACCTCAGTAACAGCTATGCTTTACACAATCAATCATTGTTTCCACAAAACTTGTTCGACTTTACTGTTATCACCACTCATTCAGGTTGTTATTACAGAACTCAGTATTAACTATGCCTTACGCAAGCAATCGTCGTGTTCCTAAAACTTTTTCTACCTAACTGTCGCCATCACACGATCACACGTTCGAAGTTGTTAGTACACAACTTGTCTTTCTAGTTATCCAAAACTCGTTCGATTCTCATCATTGTCGAATTACTATGTAATCACCAGTTATTGCATTCGTCACAGCAACTGCAAAGAGCAGTGCATTTCAGGGCTGCTCTAGCACAGCAACATCTTCCTTTGCACCCAGGCTTGCATCCACAGCGGAGACGTTCTCTGCATGATTTTGTCACGTCTGGAAGCGACGTGCAGAAAGGCTGCCATTCTCCTTCCTTGAAAATCCAGCCCCAATCGCCTGGCGAAGGTAGATCAGGGTTTGGTGTAAGTGCTTGGCCCAAACAGTGACCACCTTGATAAGCAGCTCTCTTTGTATGCTGTAACAGGGCCGCCCGAGTTGGTGGAATTGCATCATACGCTCTGCCTTTTTGTGCAAACAGCTGCTTCCTGGCTTCATTGACATTTGCCTTGTTGCTTGTTCTGTTGTACAAAAGAATGGCGAACCGTTCTAGATATGAAATTATGAATATAGGAAATTCATATATTTGAACTGTGGAATGAATAAATAAATGTAAAGAAGATCCTCGCAGTTATTGACGCAACTTAAGCAGTTGCGAAAAGAAAGCCTGAAAAAATCAGGCTTGCGGGATTCGAACGCTGAACTCTGCGATACCAGTGCAGCGCTCTAACCAATTGAGCTAGCAAGCGAACTGGGAGCTGGTCATTAAATTGGTTCGTAATATACCCGGGAAAGATGAAGATGAAATTATGAATATATGAAATTCATATTAATATTTGAACTACCAATTTAATGACCAGCTCCCAGTTGGCTGCCACTTTCGTGGTATTTGGCTGTTTGCCTGTACGCGCCTCCTAGCACCCTGCCCTCGTTTCCTTCTAGTCGTGGCCTTTAAACTATTGGCAATGTATTCATCCACACTACATCGAGGCGCTTAGCATGAGAGAGCTGAGATTTAATGTAGGGAAGAAACACTGTCCTGAATATTCTGCGAATGTTTTCTCTGTTCCAGGCCTTATCATATTTACTACCACTGAGCCATCAATGATTATGGCATCAACAGCCTCGGGCATCCTCGTTTGTGGAGTTGTGGAAGACTGGAGACATTCAGCTAGTTCCGACTTTTTCTGAGGAAGGCGCAACTTGCCATCTTGTGATAGCGATGGTGGACAACTTTGTGCTGCAAAAACTCATCCAGGTTTCCGTCCCAGGTTTGAAAAGAAATATAAAGCCTTGAAAAAAGCAAACAATCGTTCTTTGCTGATGACAACTGCTGCTTTGTCTTGGATGCCACCTTTGATGGAGGAACGTTAAACACACTAAGATTGTTTCTCTTTATTGGGCCGTACAATGACTTGCTTTGCTGCACCAAGCGTTCAGCTATGAATGACTCAAACTGTGCCGTTCCAACCTCTTCAACCTTGCGCAGTCTTACCAATGCATCCGAGCTCATTATCTCTTTAGTGTCCAAAACTAAGAGATCTTCGGTTTCCTCCATGAAGGGGTTGCCCATTTCTTCAATTGTTCTGGTAAGTGCTGTAACATCTCTATAAAACAGAGACTGCAAGCTCCTTGTATCTTTGTGGTGTTTTGCACTTTGCTTGGTCTGTGTGGATCCTGTTGCTATGCTGTTCTCAAACTCATTGATGATTCTCGCCATCTCCGGCCCCGATACCATCCACCAACGAAGAGCACTCGGATTCTCCGTCAACCCCCCAGCACCACCCTCCCCTTTCACCAAAGCGTTGTTTTGCTCGTGAGCATGGTCGATTGGGATACTTGAGAAATTCTTTGACGTCTTGTTCACAACAAACCTCCCCTGCTTGAATTGTGAGGCGACATCTGGTGCCACATCATTCAGACGGCACATGTCTCGTAGGTGAATTGGTAACCATCTAGCAGAGTTCGTATGGTCCAGTCCAAAGAACCATGGAACAATCTTCGACACTGCGTCGATGTAGAGCTCAAAATTTGCCTCTCGAAGAGATCTCACAAGCACCAGTAACAGCAGTTCCAGTTGAAACGTGAGGTACCTTCTTCAGACACTAGGCATTGAATGGCACAACTTCAGCTTCAGATTCTAAGCCTTCTTTGTAAATCATGTATGCCTTGGTTAGAAGGACATAAAAACTTAATTAACCATTAAATGTACATTTTGCATTGACTGTAACATATCTCTCCGGATAATGCTTGCTGCTTTGGTAAGATGGATTGCTTCATCATCACGCCCTGTTTTGTATGCTTCAAGATCGGGAACATGGGATAAAAGCCGCTCTTTTAGTCGCGTGGTATGGACACGGACCTTCATATCTGCACCCAACTGGTCTATCCGAGTGCTGTACGTATTAGCTAGATCAGCCAATTTAAATACCGTGATTGAATCACTGGCTGCCCGAGCCTCTTCTATGTATGTGATAAGTTCTGCGACTGCAATGCCTTCAAGCTGAAATTTAGTATCATCTGCCTCGCCTTTGCAAACTGTTTCTGCCCTTTTGTACAGTGACGCTATACACGAAGAATGATAACATGCTTCTAAAGCTACTAAATCACCAGCACTCAACTTGGCCGACAGCTTCTGATCTTGTAAAGCAAAAGCACATCTTCGGACTCGAGCATCCAATCCAAAAGTGCAAACATTATCATTATGCACATCTGGGACTTAAGGGACAGCAACACCAACTACGAAATCAAATGGCGTGTTATCAAGAAGGCAAATGCTTACAAAGGAAACTCTGCCCGCTGCAATTTATGTCTGTCGGGAGAATTTTGCATCTTAACTGCTCGCGATGTTTCCCTTCTTAACAAGAAATCTGAACTTGTTACCAAATATCGCCACGAAAACAAGTTCTTCACAACCAATCAGAAGAAGTGTCGCTCCAACCGTCCTTAAATTTGAAAATTCAAAACTTAAAACTGACACCTGCTCGTGCGGAGTATTAGTCTGATGATCGCAGCTTTTATTGAGGCCATGCGGATTCAGCGTGAACAATTGTTAGGTCCAATAGGCTTCCCTTGACAGTAACAATTGTTCTAAATGTAAATGGTTTTGGAGTGTGGAGATTTGTTCAATGACAATGAAACTGATTTGAGAAATATCATGTTCGGAGCTATTGTAATGCACCACCAATTCACATGTTCTCCTATTGTTGAGCATACTTGATTTGTGATTGCGGAATCTGACCTTAAATTCGTGCATTACACACATCACACACACACACATCATTGAAGTCGTGTACCAAGCCACGGTCACAACCGCAAACACAACAGAAACATACATCGGCCTCACAGCGAACAACTTCAAGGCAAGGTATGGGAACCACCAGATGTCTATAATATATCAGATGTATATAATTATCCCAGTTCAAACCAAAACAATTAAATCAACCTGGTATTAAGTTAAATCTAAGCCTGCAAAATAATTTATAAATGTCTTAAATTGTGAGTCTTTAAAAAAGTTTGAAATTTTCTGGGCGGTAAACAGTATACTGAATTTAGCAATTAGTCTTAAAGGAAAAATTGACTACGACTCCGAACTTCAACAAATGAATGCTCTTTTACAGCCTCCCTTTTTTTTAACCATTTTCAATGAAGGGCATACACACGTCCAGTTTTGTTTTCGTTAAAGAAAATAAGTTGCGTTACCCATTTTTTCACTATTTTCATCTTTAAACCTTTGGACAACAAGTTTATTTACCTTCGAAAACACAAGATGTCACTAAAAAGGCATTTACACCTACTTCTTCTCACTTCCGGTAATTAAATATTCTACTTCCGGTCAAGATGGCGGTCATTTTAAAACCTCCCCTTTAACTTCTCTATGATTGACTTTTCACACTGGCTCCATATCAGATGTTTATAAGCATAAAAAACCTCAATGTACACCAAATTTCATGCTTTTAACCCAAAGTGCACAATTCATCTAAAATTCTGCACGTAACCGCCTGACTAATTTTTGAAACCGCAGACTGAAATCAACCGTCCATGAAGCGACGCAAAGTTCAAGCCATTTGAAATGACGTCTGGGATCAATAGTATTTTAAACAGTTCATTTGAAATGACGTCTGGGATCAATAGTATTTTAAACAGTTCATTTGAAATGACGTCTGGGATCAATAGTATTTTAAACAGTTTTAAACTACTTTAAAATCGCTTTAAGGAACAAAAAGATTGGAGGAAAAGCAAGATACAAATAGTTTTAAAAACCTTTTTTTAATCTGCATAATACTTTTAAACTAGTCCAATTTTAAAAGTTTTTATATATCTAGCTGTTCTTTCGCAACAAGCTATTAAGGCCGCGGGTGACAAGCTGCTCATGAATAAATTTATAAGGCAAAATTTTGGTGGAGATCTTACGCTAAGAAACGTTATATCTTAAAGCTTGGGGAGCCGATTCCGTTGAAACTTAACAGAGAGCTTGGGCAATGGTGAAAGTGCAACAAGGCTGTTTTTGTTTGATAGATTGCGCTTCTTTGCAATACTATGAGCTCCCAAAGTTAAGATTTTGTAAAACGCGACTCCGTGTCCAAGTTTTCTCCTCGTGGAGAAGACAACACTTCTTGATTTTACCACTCACGGATCAGTTAAAACCTCTATTGTGTCACAACAGAAGCTGATTATGGGATTTGGAGTTCCATTGAAAGTTGTAAGCTTTTAAATGAGTAAAATCGTCCATGTTAAAATTTGAAGCCCTCAATGTTTTGTTAAAAAGCCTGTTTGAAAAAACTACTTCTGTTGTGACAATCTACAATACACCTAGTTTGTCTTCCTGGTGTGTCAGTTCAGGAAATTCTATATTCGCGCTGTATTCTTGGACACAGATTTGGTGGTTTTAGGGCTTCCGAAGGCTTACCGAATAAACGCAAATGCGTAAGGTAAGATTATGCTAATTATGGAAATTAAATTCTAGCAGCTATTGTTCACTGTCCAGAAAAGAACAATACGTTGCAATTTAGAGATCGCAGATGTTTGGTTTGAAGAAAATAAGCGTTTCCCAAGCTCTATGTTAGCTATAAGGAGTATTATTGTAGTTTGTGTTTTGTTGGAAAACTTCTAAAAAGTTTCTATTAACGTTTGAACGTAAAAAAAGCCGGACTTCGACAGTTTTTTGTTTATTTAAAAATGCTTTAAAGTCACAGCTCAGTAGCACACGATTTAACGCACGTGCAATTATTGATTCAGAAAATGAAAGTTTTACTGAAGAGCCTCTTCATGAATATTTCGCGCAATGTCGCTACCATTCGTTGCACTTCGTGCATACGCTTTAAATAAATAAATACTGATGACTTAGTTTCTCACCTGCGGCTTAAGCTTTTAAGTTACAAAGACCTTAACTAGCTCTGCTGCTTTTCCAAAATAACAGTTGGAATGAAGACTAGATCACGATGACAAGTTTTTTCCGGTTTTGGCGTAAACAAAGACAAAGTTTGTTCCTCAACTGATAGCTGGCGAAGTGTTCCATAAATCTCTAGTCATTTTCAAGAGGTGTTCCACCCAGGGACTAATTAAAAATGTAACAGATGCTCTTTTCCTTCTGTTCACGCCCGACACTGTAATCCTTCTCTTTTGTCTTTCCCTTCTTTTTCTGTTCCTTTTATGTTCTGCCTGCTGATGAGGCCCTGTTAGGGTATTTAGAGACAAGCGATAGTTGGAAAATAATTTTAGGCAGATAAGGGATAACTGGCAAAGAATTTTTTTTATTAGGGATAAGGGATAAATGAATTAGTTCTGGGGATAATAAAACATAAGTTAGGGTTTCCCATACTTGACTCATATTTTTTTTATCCAGTTATATAGATTTTTGTGTTTCAGATTAACCCTCGCCAGCTTCCTTTCAATGGTTTGGTTGAATAAATTCCCTTATAGTACTGTTTTTCATAGCCTATGATGAAATGTGCTTAATTATATTGTGCCAAACTTAGGTGTGGTTTAAAGGGCAAGGGCTTTTGAGTGTGGGCCCATTATCCTCTGTACCGCTGGCAATGATAGGTTCTTTTCTCAGTACAATTACTCTTAAAGCAGAAGTTTTTTTTTGGTCGTCCTTATTCTGGCTGCCAAATAAGAAAAGCGCTATGCCAAACCGTCCGATTTCCTGTTGTGCATGCGCAACATACATCATGCGCGTCATCAGTTCCTTACTTACATGTGTACATCAGTTTAACCAAAACTTGTCAACTTCATCAAAAGCTTCTTGCATTGGGTTTATTTGAGCAATAGTTTTAACTCTAGACAAACCTTAGTAAAATAAAGCATTAGCAATTTCTGCCTTGTCTTGTCCGGTTGAGAGCTGGTTAGAAACCAATATTTTGCCTTTTTAATTTATTCATCAAAAATCCTGGACGGCAGTAGATTAAAGTATCGTACGGTATTCGAGCGCGTACAGGAACATGGGACGACCAAGAAACTTCTGCTCGCGGGTTGCTTTGTTCAGAATTTAGGCTGACCAATTAGAACAAAAAAAAAATTCAATTTGAAAGATTGAACCACTCGTGTAAGCTCTTAATATTTTAGTTCAAGATGCTTAGTTGGTTTCACAACTTGTAGTAAAGCAAATAACATTGTTATTCAATATTTAATTCGCACATGGTTTTTCATAGCTTATGACAAAACGGGCCCAATTAACTTCTGCTAAACTTAAGCCCGGTTTAAGTTGCTCCCTGTGAATGGCAAGGACTTTTGAGAGCGGGCTCATTATCTCCTATAAAAATTATAGGATCTTTTCTCATGACAATTATCCTGCGAGAAAAGGTCGCCTTAAACAAAAATTGGGAGAAAGTTTCCTTTAGTTTTGCTTTTTGTTTGTTTCTTCGTTTCTTTGTCTTCCTTGTTTGCCAACTTAAGCCTAGCTCACAAATTGCGATGTGGACTACGGTAGAAGTCGAGTGAAAATATTACTTCGTTAGAATTTATACCTCATTTCTATTACTCCAGTAGATCTCTGCAAGCAGCGTCATGAACGCTACAACCATTCCAGCAATCATCACAAGATACACACCCAGCATACTCTTCACACCAATTCGCTTCTGAGACAATGCTGAAAAGACAAAAACATAAAGTTTGTTATTACAAAGGTCCGTTACAGCAAATCGTTCCATATAACAATCGTCGAGGTCCTTCACGACAAGAAAGGTCTTGAAAAATCTTTTAGGATCCTCCACAACATCCTGCACAAGGATCCTTGATGATCTTTGCAAGGAATATAAGGATCTTTGCAGGGTCCTTGACGATCGTTGCAGGGTTCACATGGATCCTTGCAACATCAAACAAGATCGTTGAGGATTATAGGTGGGGTTCCTTAATATTCCCCTAAAGATCCTTATGCGGATCTTCAAAGATCTTTGTAAGATTTCCACCAAGGATTGTAGCTGCATCACTTCTTGATTAAAAAGTTCATTTATTCGGATGAAGCAGAAATATATGATACCATACCAGAAATATATTATACCATTAGAACTCATAAGGACTTGAACAACTCCTTACGAGTTTCTGATACCATAACATCCGTACAGGTCGCTGACAATAGCGAATTCTGTTGATATCGTTTCCTCTACACCTGCAAGAGACATCCAATGACATTACTGCGAGTCGATAAAACAGTGAATAGCAGTTTATAACACACATGCACCTGTATCTGACTCTTCAGGACATCTTTTTGTGCTTTCCCACCATTTCCGCTGGAGGCTATCAAGGAAGTCATTCTCATGAAGACGTAGTATGGCCAGTGTGAACTCGTTTACATCAGGATCGCCCGCTTGGAATGCAAATGCGTAACCTTCCGTCCTCCTTAATCCTGTTACTGTAAAGAGGGACGAAACAGATAAATCATCTTCTCAGGAATCGTTCCCTGAAATAAACAGAGAACTAACTGCTCCACTCTATCGCAATTAATGGACCTTTTTCAAAAAAGGTAGCCATGGATTTAACTGTTTTGCTCATTTTGCCAGGAAGTCTTGTGTGCTAGTATTAAAAAAATCATATGTACTTACTTTAAGGTTTGAGTATTTTGGTTTAAATTTGAAAGGCTTAAAGGCATGGCCCTTACATGTTTAAGACATTTGTAGGGAAAACGGTGATCAAATCTAATTTGACATTATTAAAAATTGTTGAAATTTTAGTTGGATGATGTTGGACATGTTCACCAAATGAATTCAATAGCGAACTTCAGATCGGACTATGAGTACCTTATCCTTACTAATTTTCGTGCGTTCTTAATTTCGCGAAAATTCCAAAGCCGTTTTTCGCGAGTATTTAGTTTCGCGATTTTGGGAGAACAAAATAACGAGGCGTATTAAATTTCGCGATTTCCTCATTACTTTAAACTAGCAAAGACCAGAGCTAAATACAAAGAACCGACAGATAAGGTTCGATGAATGCACCAAAGAGGTTTCAAAAGATTTAGACTATAGAAGATGATACAGATGCCCGCCGGCTGATATATAATATAGTGAAGCAGGGGAAGAATGGCACACTGAAAAAAACTAGCTAAGCAAAGTATCATTTTTACCTAAAATTATAGGCGTCAAGTCTGCGATTTACAGCAGCTATTAAATGAGTATTGTTTTGTAATTTAATATTGTATTAAATTTCGCGAATTAATTTTCGCGAGTATTAAATTTCGCGATTTTTTTGAAATCGCGAAAATCGCTAAAATAGATAAGAATAAGGTAGGAGATTTAGTACGAGTACGACATTCGGATTTCGAAACAGCCCCGTTGTCAGAGCTTTTGTTCCTCCCTGCTGCAACCAGTAGGGAAGGATGCTATGAGAAATATATAGATTTAGCCAAGCCTAAAAGCGGAGCCCCCCTTTTTGTTTTGTCTGTTTTTTGTTTTGTTTTTTGTTTTGTTTTTGCTGGCAGTTATTAATTTGTGAAAATACTCTCATCCAAGTCGTTTTATTAAAAAAAAAAAAACAAAGAAAAAAAAAGAAAAAAATTCTGTTCTCGCTGAGTGTCGAACCCGGCTCGTCGGCGTGAGATGCCGGAAACTAGTCCACTAGGCCATGGGCGTTTGACATTGTTTCCGCAGTTAATTTTAATACTTATTTCTTTCTTCGTGACAAGCTGCCTATCAGTATGAAAATGCTGGTGTTTTTCCTGGCAAAATGTGTTCGAAACGCCGTAAAAACCATGGTTGTGCACAGAAAAAACCAAAAAGCACTAGCTCTGCTATATTTGGCGTCGAAACCGCTGCGAAAAGCTGCGAACTCAAGCGGTGTGCCGACCGAGTTTGAACAGAACCGACGAGGCAAATTTGAACTTTTTGCCTGAACTTTATCGCCGAATTTCTTTCGCCTAGATTGAACTTTTCCCCTTCCACCAAAAAGACAACTGAGTGTTCTTTTGAACTTTTTTTTTCCACTAACAAATTTGTTTTTGACTTTTGTTGTCTTTGCTTGTTTTGCTACAACGCGGGTCAACATGCGATTTCGCGCCGAAAACACACGGGATTCAGCACAGGACTCTATCCAGTGTAGGAAGTGATTGGTATGCCTGTGGTGCGGACGGACGGACGGACGTACGGATGTACGGACGGACGGTCACGTGACTACTACGTCGCTACCAAAATTTTTTGGCTTGATAGATTACCAAATTTCCTTAGCAATGGAGCTCCGCTGACGCGCTAGCGCGCTGGCTCCGCTAATATATTGGTGTGAACACAATCAAATGTCCACGATCAGGAATTCAAAAGTCGTACTCGTACTCAATCTTGTACTCGTAGTCCAATCTGAAGGTCGCTAATATTGTTCATGCAACGGTTTCTCGAGCCAAATATTTCAAAGCGAGGACCGGGATCGTCCTGGATTACCACTCTTTTTGGGCTCTAAGTGCAGGTAGCAGTTACGCTTGTACAAGCTCTAAATAGTCAGTTATAGCTTAGCGTAAAAGAGTTTCATTTTAGAGTTTCATTCCAGCTCTAATAGTAAGTGCATCATCTCAAGTACAACTAGAGATACACCCTTAGCCTTCCGTAGCCTTCCTTGGAAACAACTGCAGACTATAGTAACTAACTAAATACCTAGATTTGTAGACATGTTTGGGTTCTCCGTACATCTGTACATACCTACTTTGAGATCGCAAGGTGGCTGGTTACCCAAATATCTGAGAGGCGGCCCGTCGGTAATAAATACAAAGTCATCTCTTTCTCGTACCCATTTTAAACCGTCATTTACGCTTTTTACTAAGGAGCTGTCTCTCTCCATTCTCTGCCAGATCTTTTGGTGTGTTTGGTATTTTGACGACTTGAAGAAGGCGGACGTGCTAGACGAATCGAGTGCGCCGACTTGATAAGAAGTTTTGACGATGTCTTCAAGGTTGTTGATTGGATATTCCGCGTTCTTGACGGTGAAAAAAGCAGCCAGGTTGGCAGTGTATGTTGAGACCCAGACAAGAATACAAAACCAGTAGCATCCGGTAAGAATACGACCTTAAAAAAATGAGTTGTCTTTGACTCTTGTTCAGGATTATTTTCTACTCCCATTTAGCAGAGACAGAGTCTGTTGTTAGATCGCACCGGAAATCTATTTCACCGGAAGTTATAAGTTTTGCGCGTGAGTTGATTGATGTTGTTGACATTTTGACAGTTGTGAAATATAATTTCCCGGATCTGGGGAAAAGGTTTTTTTTCGCCGAAAGAAAAAAAATGTGGTTGTGTCCCCATTTTTCTCGGGATTTCGTGAATGGGAATTTATTACTTTTTTTTGGACTTTTGGACTAGGAACGTAAGGAGAAACAACTCTAAACCAGTAATTCTGTCGCTCATTTTTCCTGTTATTTATGACTAATTTTACCTGTTTCATCTTAATTTGCAGCGATAAAGGTTGATTTATCGAATGCAATTCTACATAATGAGCAATACTTCTTTTTATTTCGCTGTTTGTTTCTTTGTTTGTTTTCATTCTTCTAAATCAATTTTGATAAATATTCCTAATTACCTGACAAGCTCCTGGGTGTATTATCACCTCCTTGCTGCAACATGCAGGCTACTGAGAACCACAGACTGTTAAAATAGTTGAACTCCTCCGAAGTCCCTCTCCCATCCTCTTGTTTGTAGCCATAAGGACTGAAGTAGTTTATGACAAATACAGCAATAGAGATGATCACCAGTGTAGCCACAGTGCAAATCCAGACCTCTTTTTCAAAAGGGTTCATAAACTGTAAGTAGTCCACTTCTCCTTTAGATGTCTCTTTCTTGATAAGCATGTCTTGCGTGAAATACATGTAAGGCGTCATAAAGTCGATGACCTTTTCTCGGCTTTCAGTAACAGTCAGCGGGGCGACAGCAATATCAGCGTTCTTCATACAGAGAAAATTAATATAAGTATGTATTCATTAGATTAAGCAGACAGTACTGAGGTAATTCAAATTTACAATATTGAAAGCCTTAGGAAACAGGCCTCAATAAATTTTTCTATTTCATAGAGGGCTCTCAAAGTTTTTCAAACTTTCTCACTGTAGTGAATACAGCATGGTTATTTTTAATTTAATTTCAATTTTAATTTTATCCCATTTTCTTTGCACAAATCAATATAAACAAAATATATAGATTTACATAAATAAAAAGTACGTATATAGTAAGTTACGATGACAGAAAAAAAAATTAAATATGTGCAAAGAGGAAGACTAGAGAGGAACTAACGAACCATTCGAGCTAGTCCACCTTAAAATTACAGGACAGTAATAAAATTGAACAAAATAATGACTAATAATTAATTATTGAAAAGTATATAACAAAAATTAGAGTTAGAACATCATGACACCCATGTAGCTCTGGGATTGTCAGGATCAAAACATATATTTTTGTAGTAATCCTCACATTGTTTTTTAAAACTAGAGATTCCAAGGTTGCTTATTGTAAATTGTTCCATAGATATGGTATACGATTAAAGAAAGTAGCTTTGAAAAGATCTGTTCTATATACATTAAGCTTAAGTTTATTGCTTGAGTATGATCTAAGTATTTTGTCAGCACAAAATTCGAAGTAGTTATCAACTGGTACGTTATAATATCCACATTTTAATTTATAAAATGTAGTCAAGTCTTTAACTTCTCTTCGATAAACAAGAGGAAGTAGATTAAGTTTCTGGAGTCTTTCATTATAGTTCAGTCCTGGTAGTATCTGTCTAGTGGCTCGCCTTTGTACCCCTTCTATCATCATTATCAATGTTACGGTTTTAGGGCTCCAAATCTCTGATGCATAATCTAGATGACAGCGGACAAAAGCCAAGTAGAGTGATCTGAAAGTTGGTAGAAACTGATCACTTCTGCTGTTTAGTGTGCACCGTATGAAGCCCAGCATTTTGTTGGTTTTGCTAACTTGAGAATAGATGTGTTCCTTGAAGTTTGCGTCGCTGGTGATGACGATGCCGAGATCTTTCTGGCTTAGGACTCGTTTAATGATCTTATTGTTCATCTTGTAATCGTAAATTGTTGGATTACGCTTCTGTGTCACGTGAACACTTGTCAAGTTGAATGCCAGTTTCCATGCATAGCTCCACTCTACTAAGGTGTCAATATCCCTCTGGAATTGCGCACAGTCCCCCGCCCCCTCCCCCCGCCAAAAAAAAACAACCATATATCGAATTCACCTATATATGAACTCAATGTCGGTGAAAATAACACTAACTAAACGAATCAAATGTTCACAACGAATATCATTTGACAAATTGGACCTACTACGATTATAATTTACCTTCCTACTTCGACATATGTGAATTTTTTTGCCTGGGGGTGGGAGGGTGGTCTTAGTTTCAGAAACACCGCACAATTTGTGACTATTTTCAGAAATAAAGGAGCATTAACCTAAGTCTCACGCAAGCACAATGTCAGCATCAACAGAATGAGCCGCAGCATTACTATCTTTTAGATACCCTAGTCTATTTCATAGAGGGCTCTCGAAGGTTTTCAAACATTATCGCGGTTTCCTGTAGGTGCTTATTTTCTTACATTCAGCATTGATCTATAGTAGTTTTGTTTTGTATCATCTTTTGTTTTGTTTAGGTTTTTTTCCTCAATACTAAAATACGCGATATTGCTTTTTTCTATTGTCTACGATAAAACCCTTGTCCCTGGTTACATTTCTACCAATTTCGCCACAACATTGGCCATTGTTTTGACGCCTGGAATGTAAGGCAGTTGCTATGCAAACGATTGAAAACTTACACGTAGGACATCGTCTTAGCCATTACATTCGCAATCTAAAAGAATTGACAATTAGTCACGACTGTTTTACTGCGCCTTTCAATTACACGAGTCTTTGCAGGTCAACATTCAACCAAAAGTGAAGTTTTTCACACCCGTCAATAATCATATCGGGTTTCAGAAACATAAACGTTCAGTGGTTCAGTCAAAACATCACGTTCGTGCGCCGTGATTGGAAGATTTCGTTCCATTTTGTCGGTTTTTATCTCGTGGTTGCTATAGCAACTACTAGATAATATAATGTAGTGGAGTTTAGCACATTCCTGAGCGCATTCTTATGATTTCTGTAAGATGCCGTGTAGATTCGCTGGTATTCGAAAGATCTCCAGTATTCCCAAGGAAGGACCTTCGCTGTATAACCGGGTTATGTCACAGCAGGAGGATATTGTTATTCCTTTTTTAGTTTCTGATGTATCGGATAACTAGTGCGACCTCTAGTACCTCCGTGGGTTCCTGTATGCTGCTTGGAGTATTAACTTGTGACGTTTATCAATGAATTGGGATCATATTTGAATAGCTGTTTAATGTATTTGAACCAATATGTCCTAGAGGGAATAATTTTTCATACTTGTGTTTGTTGAAACGCATGCACGGTCGGTCACGGTGAGAGGAGCATTCTGATGCTGTGTTGAATTACGAATGACGTGCGAATTTTGATCTCATAATATTCTTTTACCATGGCGCAACGATACGTTTGGTTCGAGTTTGGTTTTGCCAACGTGATTGAAAATAGATTTCTGTGTTAGAATATTAACCATTTGCATGCAAAAATTCATTACTTTGTTGAGGAAGCGATTTCAGAATACCCGGCCACTTATTTACATATCTCTCAACGCTTTAAAGAACGAGGCATATAGAAACAAAAGGAGCCATTCAAATTCAATGAGATGCAAATAAGTGGCCAGGTATTCTAAAATCTAGCCCTTTCGGAGAGGAATGTACAAAAGCTTCCTGGCTGCATCACTATGGTTGCACTGTCGCTTAGTGATCGTTATTTAACAGAGACAAATAAATGATTATTTCGGCAATCGAAGTAACCAAACAAGAAGTGAACAATTTGTTCTTTTAAGAAGAGATAAGACTGAGAGACATGTCGATATTCTTATTTTCACAGAAGAGTAAGCTTTATTTATTTATAATTTGGAGTGTCGACAGGAGCGTAACTGTAATGTCAAAAAGTGTATTCAACAAGAAAGTCACCTCAGAGTGCTCAACGCAGCTTTGCTAACACAAAGACTATAGCACAGTGAAAGCACAAATTTAAAAAGAACATACGTTAACTTTTTATAAGAAAAATTAACGGGTTACTAAAGCTGCGTTTAGCAGAATTTGCTCTGAGACCCTTTGATGTTGGATCAGGGGTAGCGTTTTATTTATTTATTTATTTATTTATTTATTTATCTTTTTTAGAGCTTTTGCACATAAATTGTAAGAAGAATTTTTATCGTCAAAAATCAACAACATCAACCACAAGGTCTCATCTTTGGGACGGTTATTGTTTTCAGGGTCCGTTGCTTGTTGGCTGTAATTATGATACCTTTTGCAGTGGTGAAAAACAGAAGGCATCGCAAACCTGTTTTACTAGCTCGCCAACCACTCCGTTCCAAGTCCCATTCTCCGTTTTAGCGCCGAATTTACCGTCTGGAACTGGGTAGATCTCATATGTAAAATGGAGAATTCTGGCCAGTTCATTAAGCAGATCGATGCAGTAGCCTTTATATGAAATGCTGCCATTATCGTACTTGTCCAGCATCACAAAATATGTTTCCTGTTTGTTGAAAATAAGTGGTAAGTCTGGCTCTACTAGTAAAAATGCTCGCATACAGTTGTATAAAAGCAAAAATAGCAGCTCTAAAGAAACAAATCCCTCAAAAATTGCATCACAATCATCGAAATCTGCCAAGAGGGATCAACTCTAGTTATACTGCTGGTCAGTGTTTAGTTTTACTGGGTGCGATATAATCCGCTGGGGTCAGAGTTGCATGTAGTCATAAATACTGCCTTACTTACATTATTTAACAATTATTCACCGAAGTGGAGGTGAATAGTGGTGGATATTCGCGGCGAGGTAAATATCTACTACTCTTCACCGACACTGAGGTGAATAATTGTTTTAGTATGTACCAAACCAGTGGATAGCCAGTTCCAAATAGTTCCTTTTTTCTGAGAATGAGGGAAAACTCGCGCGCAAACTCCAGAAAACTGCCGGGAGGTGAATATCAGTTACTATCCCGAGTTTGAGCCAATCAGAGTGCGTGAAAAACACTATCAAATGGTTTGGTATATACTAACAACAGTTATCCAGCGATATCAAGACCATTCAAGCGTTTTCAAGACTCGTGAATACTTACTGAAGGCAACCTGTAAGAGTTAAAAAGAAAGTTATCTTTATCTTAACTGCTCTTAAAATGGAGTTGCTGCCCTGAAATTGAGTCATGCAATGAATGTTGATAGATGAAAACGTAAATGGTCGGATCATTCGTAACCTGTATAGTAGGCGTAAACGGGGAGGAGTAAGGGAGCGAGAACACAGGAGAGAAAATGGGGGACTGGGGGCTAGGGATGAGAAAGGCACAAAGGAGACTAATGTCGCGCATGCGCACAATTCTATTTGAAATGCCTTGAATTTCATTCGAAACGCGGGAAAAGAGGAGATGGCAGCTTTGATTTCATTGAATGTTTATCCTGTGTTCTGGGGCAATGGACGCGGTAAGAATGTATAGTTGTTGAATAACTTCCAAATTTAGGTCATCATCTCAGCTTTTCCGTCAAGATAATTCATCGTGAGGAAAATCGCAGCAAGGGATTGCAAATCTGAGAAATGAGACGAGTCAGAAAAGGCGACGGTGAATTGAAAACTCTTGATAAGCAGACGAAAGTATTGCCTTCCTGTCTTTGTTCTTCATCATCATAACAGACTTCAACGCAAGACCAAGTACTGTTTAACAATAAAGTAAGTTGAACGTGAATGGAAATGCGTAATGTTTGTCGCATTGAAGGATAATTTGTGCTTGTAAGGGGCAGAAAGACAAATTCCTTGACAAGAGGGAGGTAAAAAGTGGCATCCACCTCGTAAACTACATGTTTTGGGGTTGTGAATGATTTCTGACGTTAAAAAAACGGAACATATAGCCGAGGCAAAAGTAAAAATCGATATGATAAAGGAATTATATTATTTTTGCTGCTTAAGCGAAAATATTGTGCCCAGACGCAAGCAGTTAACAGCACAACTGCAATAGAAAAGCTCAATTTTATTCCAAACAAATATTTTGCTTCAAGTATCCGAGACTTTTGTCGTGGGTTTTGGTACACGAAATCCCTTTTGCTGGTAACAGTTTATTAATTAAGGAAGCGACTTTTCAAGAAAAGATATTGATAAAAGTGGCAGGGCTCAACAGGGAGTCGTCAAGGTGTGTATCACTGTCAACGACATACGATGAAAATTACGCTACGCTCGCACCTCAGTCTACTTTGCTTCGTTCATTCATTTGGCTACTTTGATTTCTAAAAACTCCAGCGATGAAAATATGAAATATCGATTCTTATCAGGGGTTTTTTAATTGTATTGCCACGATTTGTAAAAAGGAAACCCAACAAGATGACGCGCCAGCAGAAAACTGTGAAAAAAATAACTCGAATCTTGTCGCCAGATAGGTGTTGTTTGGGCTATATATCCTACAATAGGGCTTGGTACAGCGATCGCTTTCAACCGAGAATAGAATAATAAGGTAAGAATAAGTTAGGCTAAACAGTGTTAACTTTAAAGTGGCAAGGCGTGCGGAAAGGAACGGGGAAAGTGAGGCTACAAGAACATCAAAATAAGTTCCGTGAGATGAAAGAAACAAGGACAAGAGCTGCAGCTGTTATCAATAAAAGCACGCGGAATGAGAAATTTAAACTTAAAGTGATCGGTACTTCACCAAAAACCTACGAATTAGTTATAATACTGAAGAAAACTACCCAATTAGTGATGTTCTAGGAACTGTTTAAAGTTTATTAAGGAACAATACATAGAAATTTCACCTCCATGTCTTTTAAACAGACCTATTCATAATGTGTCGAATTTGCTCTTTACATGTTAAGCTTAAAGTACATTGTGAGTTGTATTAATTTTAATGATTGTACACTGTGTTTAATACTGAACAAGATTCATATAAATACATTTCCAATTAGAAAAGTTTAATTCCAGACATAAAATGTACACATAGCATCTACTAAAAATAGAAAATATCATGTTTGAAAAGCAGCACACACAGATCTAGAAAGAACAAATAAATTATTTGTCCTACTCTTTACTTTTCTTGACTTTTAAAAGGAACATAATTAAAAAATTATTTACCTTTAAAACCCAGCAAAATAAGCAGTAACAGTTCTTTTGTGTTTAATTTACACTGTAAAATTTACCTGTGCTTGAAGTAATGAAACATTTGGTTCTCTTTTATTTAAAAAAAATACACATAACCTATCTAGAAGATCACTAAAATTGTAGAAAAGCCGCTCTTTCTTTTTTTACCTAAAATACTAATAACTATATTTGTAACATGAACTCTCAGTATGAAAAAGAATACATGCACATGATTTTGGTTTGTCTTTCTTGGGAATACACTGTATGTCTTAATTCACACAAAGACCAACAACTCCAAGCTGGCTTGATAGCTCAGTTGGTAAGAGCGCTGCACTGCTATCATAAATAAATAAATAAATAAATAAATAAATAAATAAATAAATAAATAAATAACCACTTTATTTCAGTAGGGTGCAGAATTACAGTCAAACTGTAGTCTCCCTTATGGCCCTACGAAACGTCCAGGTCGAATTCGAATTTGGAAATGTTGGTTTTTATGGAGGGAGGAAAACCGGAGTACCTGGAGAAAACCCTCGGAGCAAGGACGAGAACCAACAACAAACTCAACCCACATAAATTATGACACCGGGACCGGGAATCGAACCCGGGCCACACTGGTGGAAGGCAAGTGCTCTCACCACTGCGCCATCCCTGCTCCCCCATTGGGTTCACATGTATATCCCAACCAAGCCTGTATTTTTTCAGACTTTTTTTGCAGTTGCCTAAGTTGCACACACAGCTGCCATGGTCTTCCATTTCGTTAAACTCCTAATCTGCTAAAATGAAAACCTAGAGTATGTGGGACCAGTTATGGACTCGTCAGTTTTCTAAAGGAGCAGGGGGAGGCAATGAAATGTTATGGACCCAAAATCAATTTTGACCCCTCAGAGGACTGGTTGTTTTGGATGACCATAAGACAAGGCAAGTTCCTTTATTTCCTGTAACAAACTTAGGAGGACAACAAGGACAAAGTTACAAGTGACAAGTTAGAGTTAAGAGTTGCCAAGTTTTACTTGCCATTTCTAACCACTTGCAATGTATTTTGTGGAGTCAGCTTCTTGAAAACTTACTAGCAAGACAACAACTATGTGAAAATCCTTTGGTTCACAAATGTTTTCTAAAAATATACAATGTAAATCAACAGCCCAAACATAAGCTCATGAACTTATATTCAAGGTTACTGAGTGCTGGTCTTCTTTAAAATCTCCTCCTGAAAGAAAAGGTTTCAAGACTGGTAAACCTGATGGAAAACTATGATAGGTGCTAACTGTGTACATAACCTAAGGCTTCCTGTTGCCATTAAAATTAGACTCCTTTATTTAAAATTTTAAAGGGTAGCTCTTTCAGAAGTCAAGGCATTTACTATCAATAGGAGCCCTTATAGTGTTCAAGCATAATTATGCATCGTAATTGTCCAATCAGGATAAAGCAAGACTTTCCTGGGATAAAGCTATCAATATTAATCGATTCATAAGTGAGGTGCGAAGTAAAGGGCGAGTTGCTTTTTGATGCTTCATGTTGTGTGTGAGCGTGTGAATTAAGATACTGATTTTTAGATGCTGGCAGACCAGTTCATTTAGAACTAATACCAGGATTCTACTGCCCTGAATAAAATTATACAACATAACCACCTTTCTGTCAAAAAACTAAGGTAGTTTTAGATTATGCAAGGCAAAAATTGACGGGAAAAACACTTTACTGGTGACAAACACAAATGAAATCATACAAAACTGAGTTAATTCCAACAAGGAATCCTTTGGTGCAAATAAGGCAACAAGAGGCCCATTGGCTAATGAGACAAGACTCTTACTTTACAAATTTTAACGGCCAAAAAGTCAATGTTTGTAAACATCAAATGTTCTCTTTATGTCCTTAAAATTCTTCAAGCAAAATTATTTTGCATTTCCACTTTCACAAATGGCCTTTTGGGTCGTTATAAAAAAACTTAAACAGTCCATCGGATGACTACAGAATGAAAAACTTCTAAATGAAGATCAAACGGAAAACCGAGCGGGGTCCTTGTAAATTTTATTAGCTGAAAGTGTGAACTGAAATGATATTGTACAAGTTTATTTTAATGTTATTTTAGCTGAGATAATTTCCGTTTGCCTGCATTGTTAATCAACTAGTGATTAACTGCAGGTCTTCTAAAGTAGTTTCATGGTTTTTTGCACCTCTTTGACTCTGAGATTACTTGACCGCTGAGTGACCGCCACGGCCCCTTCAAACAAGGAAAGTTCACTGATCGATTGATGTGTAGCAAAAGCTAACAAAAACTTGCAAGCGAACACTAATTTTTAAAATTGTGAGTAGAATAGCTTACCTGCTTCGGTAAAAACGACAGCTGTAAGACTTCGAATATCCCTGTCCTCTCAGTCTTTGAATCCCTCCTGATTGTATTATGACATCTAATCTTGTCTCCCTCACTTCATGGAACCATATATTTTCTTGCGGTGTGAAGGAAAAATTTTCGTGCTCACAAATGCAAAAGCCCGTGCTAAACACTCGTTTTCCGCTTTAAAATACCTTAAACCAATTTCTTTACGCCACCGAGAAGTTAGAAAAGCGCCTGGAATTGCCATATGTACCAAAAAGGTTAAGAATAAGTGATCAAGCAATGAAAACTACGTCTTTTACTCAGGCCGCCATCTTTGTTTATTTCACTGGCGCGCACGTTTCAGGAATCTGGGTACTAGGAGAATGATTAACCAATCAGACAAAAGTCTCCTTTGTTCGTTCTCTCGTCCCTAGCCCCAGTCCCCCATTTTTCTCCCGCGTTCTTTTTCCCCTTCCCGTCCCCGTTTAAGCTTGCTACCCAGGCTAGATCACTCGAGCAAAACCAATTTAAAAGTTTTTCCCCATAATCAATTGAGTTTAAAGGGGCACAGTCACGAGGATTTCGCAGATTTCTCGTCAAAACTGTGCTGAAATTATCGGTAGCTAACTTTATCCATGCCCAATTGTGTTTGAACATTTAAAGGAACATATTAACTTAATTTCATTATGAGAAAACAAACCATGACCATTTAATATCGATTTAATGTCAACACGCTGAAAGAATTTTAAAAGTTTAGCCTAATTTTTTCAAATTGCAATCCATTTCCATCCGTGCCATCCGTAACAACAGACGACAGAAAATAGTTTCAGTGAAGTAATATAGTCTTTGGTAACAAAACTAGACCATTATTTGTGGGCGTACATTGGAGGACGTATTTTTTAATTTTTAAAGTGAACTCAAATAGCGTGACTATCCCCCTTTAATTGATGCAGAGACAAGCAAAAAGTTTCGTTGTCTTCATAACACTTTTATCAAGTTAAATGTCAAAACTTTACCGTTATAAAAATCGCGGAAATAAACTTAAGACGCATATACGACTGATTAGCATTAGAAATGTTACACAAACAGTTAAGCCCAAAAAAGAGTCAGATTCCACATTTAGGCATGGTCTTTGTTCTTGAATGAAAATCATTTGAACCAACAGAACGTAGCTTTCCACTTTTTTTAAATTTAGGACTTAAACACGTACGGAAAACTGCTTGTGAAGGTCTTATGGTATGCTATGATAATTGTCCCTGAAGTGCTTCCCGATCAAAGAAGAATAGTGTTTGTGTTTGTGCCCATCCATGTGTTGATGCAAGTGCCTGTTTGTGTGGCGAGCATGTCCGGCCGCACCACATAGGTTACCTTGAAATTTAAAAACTACACATTGTTGATTAACTATACGCGGTTTTAATTTGTTTCCTGCACTTTCAGCTCTTGCTTAATCTTGCTGCTTACAAACAAAAGTTGAATAATAGTTTAGCGAGTCTTCTGGCTCGTAAAGGGACGTACCAAACGGTCGTTTTATATCATTAATTTGTGCCTGTTTAAATTGGAAGTTAAGACTTTTTTGTTGGGGAAAGTCAGCGGCTCTTGGAAGAGAAAGAACAATTAGCTAATTCTGTTCTGATTACCGGTACAACCATCGCCTTCAATTTCCTTCCTGCTATACTTCCTCCAGACAATGCAGTCTCTACGTTTTGCAGAACATTTCCAGACAGCACGGCAAGTTTGGTTGAATTCCAGGTACCTATCTAGAGATGACAATTAATTAAAGAATATGTTGTTTTATTGTGAGGACGTAGTGGTGTAGTGGTTAGTGAGTTGGACTACAGATCTGACGGTCGGTGGTTCAAGGCCTTTTCCTTGTGATCATGTTGTTTCTTAGACAAGAATTTTTACTCCACATCCTCTATCTCTATCCAGGTATATAAATGAGCTAGCATTCCATCCAGGACGACATAGCAATACTCTCAGTTCCTTCCTGGGAAGGAGGCACTCAATAATGGATAATGGATAACTTTATTTAACGATGAATTCAGCAGTACAGAAAAAGTCTGTCGTCTATCTGAAAATTCACACTAAAATTACAATAAATCTGGGGGAAAAGCTGCTTTACATGAATGTCGTGTCTGTTAGCATTTCATTGACAAATGCATGGAAAACTTACACTGGGGTAGTGTTAGAACTGAAAAACATCAACCGATGAGGAAGTAATTGGCGTGTTGAGAAGGGAAGTGGTGGTGGTGGTGTCGAAATTGAGAATTCGTAACACACTTTGAATTAAATAAATCCGCCTCTTCGTCAAGTACATGTCCTAACTACAGTCGGGGAAACAAGTGTCATTTGATGGCGAACTCTTCGGAAAAGACTGAGCCCACGCTTTTCGTCAACGACCACTACTCAGATAATGTGATTTTGAATGTATCACTTCCAAGGGCCTCTATCTCCTTGCACACCTCGATTGTATGTTAAAATGGCTCTATTTAAATATCTATCGTGAGGGCCAGTTTGTTCTGTTGTTTTGAAAAGCGGCTTAAACCCTCAACTTGGAAAAAAATAGCAGACGATTTAAAGATATTTTTCAGGACAAACTACGTGCTAGCTAAGTGGATGACATCTAGTTTGTTTGTGAAGTACATAAGGACCAGTATTGAAGTTTATAAGTCGGGTGGATGAGTGATCTCTGAAATATTTTGAGCATAGATTGGATGGGGAGACAAAACTACCCTTTAAACGAGCACTGATTGCTACCAACGACAACGAGTATCCCTGTCGTGCCATCACAGGACTGGACACTCACAACCTTGCTGATTGAGTTTGGTATTCACATTTCTTATTGTCAGTTATTAACTGTAAAAACAAAATTTAGTCTTGATAACCGCGATGTCAGCGACATTCTGTCGAATCGTCGTCTGGCTTTAATTTTTGTATTTATCGTAAAATGCTTGGGCAAATGAGCTGTAGTTTTCTCTTTTGAAACCAAGAATTGTGAACTGGAACCTTATAAAAACAGTTCAGTTTCAGGGGAATTTGTGAGAATTCCATCTGAGCTTGTAATAGTGCTTACGAAGTTGGGAAAAACGTAGAGAAACTAAGTAAGCTTTCGAAGCTTTGAAAATGGAGAATTGGTTTGTTCTACCAACTGTTCTCAGTACGGCTGACTAGTGCAAGAACTAAATTTCATGTAATCAGCTGTTTTCTGACCACAAAACAACTTTTTTTCAGGTTATGCACTGATGAATGTTAATAAGGACAGGGAGAACATTTAAACAAGTGCAGAATACTCTCTTCTCTTTGGTGGAGAAAATTCGCTTCACCCATGCAGTGAGGTGTAAATATGGATCGAAGCACTTTTAATAGAATAGTTTTCTCGCGCCTTCAATTCGATTCAACTCTTTTGAATCATCCCAAATCATCGAGTGATGGCGAGTAAACCGTGTTCAGGTACCCATCTTTTCCACCTTCTTTTCCACCAGATTGCTTAACATGCTTTGAACATCGCTATTTCAAACTTTGAAAGCGTGTAAACAAGATGGTTTTGCGATTGCTGCTCCCGAGAGAAATGAACAACGATCTAAATAAGCAACCGGTCGCTGGCCAATAAACTTATACAGCTTATCTTGACCATTATTAACACCAATGAATTTCAGAATTTCCAATAGCCATACTGCCCCCTGGAACTGCCAAATGATGTCTGGGAGTATGACCTGCAGATTTCTAAGGGCTCCATGGACAATATAAATCGGAGTCCCTTTCAGGTATAGATAGGAAAATGACCAAAAGTAGTGCTTGTTTCCCCGACTGAACTTCAAGAGTCGCGTGCACATACGAGTCACAAGCGTCCACGGCAAGAGATCTATTTTCGAACTTACCTTGACGAAGGAATTGTTTCGGAGATTCAAAATTTCTACTTCAACTCCTGTTCGTTTTCCATCCTTGCCAAATTTGACAGGTCCTGTGATACCACCCATGATAACCTGTCGATAAACAAATGGTAAGTTTGTGATTTTTTCAACTTTCTTCTTTTCAACTGCTTAAGTTGGAACAGCTTCACTGCGATGATCTTCATATAATTCTAGTTTAATAATTGTTAGTGATTTCTTCGAAATAGTGATTCAGATACAACTAGACTTTATTCAAAGATCAGAGGAATTTGAAATTCTTTCTGCCGGTCAAGTAAGCGAGCATTCTCCTCACGAAGGCTACCACTTTGTTTAGCTATGAATATATGCGCCCGCGGTATTAACTATACAGTGTTGTGGTTTCATAGGCCAGCAGTGGTCAGCGAAACTACAAAGTTTAAATCGGATCGGACTACCGTACCGATGGACCAGCCGCCCAAATTCTCCTTCTGTACATGCCATACCCATTCCAACGCTACGCATCTTCATTAGTTAAAAACGGCGTTAAGTTTTGCGGTTAACGTGGAACTTTCGACATTTGTCTGTATTTTCGTTTGTGAAATTATGGCGGGAACCGCGCACGCGTCGTGCGTTTGACCACTGTGAAGGGGTGGTGAGCATGAAATGACGTAAAAACAAACAAACTCAATTCATCCATCCCCCCGGTTACCTTTTTCATGCATGTTAGCATTGCGTGTGTATCTTGTGAGGTTACTGCAGATCCGTTAATGGAAGTACACGGTTCTGTGTTGGCTGCTTCGCTGATAACTTGTACGGCATCATAAGCTATGGCAATGAGGTCCTAAGGAAATATGTTTTTAAATAAATGCCTAGGAACTATAGTAGTCACTTGAAGCATCAAATTGTCTGAAGCTAAGGAACAGTGCACCAGACTGAGTTCATTTGACCCGTGAAATAGATAATAAACTACGCACAATTACACACCACTGTAATCCCATGTTTTTTTTGTTTTTGTTTTTTCGTTCAACTTTGACTATCAACACTAATTGTTAGATATTGTTGCACAGGTTAAGTAGAATCACTCCAAACCAGATGCCTCTTAGCCTGGATTGTGAAAGAGGAAATAAGCCGGTTAGGAATAAGAAAATAAGAAACATACCAACACTACTAAATAACGAATCAGGGGGTAAGAAAAATATTTTCAAGCCCAGAAACTTCTGGCAATATTGTTGAGGATTACTTGTCTTAATTGGGTGACTGGAAGAAAAGCCCAGGATATAAGTGCGAAGTGTTGAATGGGTTTTTTGAAGACCTAAGCACCAACTGATGGCCTGTGGGAAAAAAAGCTAAGTTCTGTGTGAACTCAGTGAATCGTGGCAACTTGTCAAGGGAGCAGAAAGTGCACGAGCTGTGATTCGTTTGCAAACTAGTCAGTGCGCGACAGAATTAATTTCCATTTTTTTCACAATACTTCTCCTAGCTTACATAATAAACAGAAAGAAAAGGTAGCAATATCAATTGCAGAAGCTTTACTTTAATGAGAATTATTGATTAAGTTTCAAAGAGCACCCAAACTAACTCGGTGCAACAAACGTTGGAATTACAAGATTTTCAGATCACGTATGAATACGTATACAGAGCTTCGTCGAGCGAAGCGAATCCAGGGAGCAGAGTGAGATGAAGAGAAGCGAGCTTCCTTGCATCCAGTTAAATATTGACTTCTCCGGGTTCGTTCACAAATGCAGCATTCTCATTGGTTTAAAATGTGGGCAAGGACAGGCTTATCATTGCGTTAGAAGCTAAAAGGGCCATCCTTCTCACCGCCTCGCTTCGATCATTGGCTCGCGAACGAAGTTTCTCAAGGCTAAAATTCAATAAGTAGCCTGTTTCTAGACTACGAATGCATGACAGAAAATGACTACTCGCATGCATGTGACGAATTTCGAGCATGCGAGATGGCAAATCAGACTGTTTTGTGCAGAGGTTTACTAAATTCACCTGCCGGCACATAGCGACCAAGAAACCTCTGCTAGTTAAGTATATTAATTTTTTTAAAGAGATGGAATTTTATTAGCGAAAGAAACACTTATTACAATCATGAACAGAAAAGCTAGACTAAGAAACCGGTAATTAGCCTACAAACAGGAAATTGGGACAAATTTGTTGTAAAGTTAATTACAATAAATAAACGTCGCTAGTGATTTTACTTAACCCGTAAAAAAATGTCTAACAATTAGTGTCAAATAGTCAAAGCTGAACAAGAGAAAACAACGGAATTAGTGTGTGTAATAGTGCGTAATAGTTTAGTATCTATTTCACGGGTCAAGTAATGACTCTACTTGCAGCCAAATACTAATTACAATTAACACTAATTCACCTAATTACGCCTAAATACTACTGTTAACGTACATATTTTTGTGACATGAATTAGAATATGCTTTAATTAGCCTTGCATTTTCTCAGAACAACTGCATGGCTCTAGTTGATCGATGATAATTCAGCGTTTTACGTTGTCTGAAAATACCGATAAAATAGCTAATGAATTTACCTTGTTTTCATCATTATAATAATTTCCAACTGCAGTTTGTAGTTTCTTAGAAACTGAACTCTCGATGTATGGAAGCCTCATTCCTAAAACCACACTCTTTCGGCAACAAGTTAAATTCAAAGGGACCTAAAGTGTAAATAAAAAAATTGTTGAAAAAAAGTTTAGACAAGCTACTCTTCTTCTTTGTAATGTAAAAGGACTTTGGTAAAATATACCAATAGCATAGTATTTTTTTTAAAAGCACATTCTAGATATATTCATTTTTTGGTGTCAGGAAATTTTACTTTTTTTAGTTGGAATATCATCTTTGTCGATGTCCATAAAAATAGCGGATGGACTCCTTGTGAACATTTAAGCAAAAGGTATATTGTACCTGCCCCTGAAGTATCCATTTAAACCCATTTCTGCTGTGACAAGGCTTCTGACAGAAAATACAAAGAATAAGAAATCAACTGTTTACACATCTACTGTTTCATTGCTTACCTTCCAGAAGTGCCCAACAAAATAACTAGATGATCCAGTGGAAAACTGTCTTAAAAAATCTTTCACTGGCAGGCGGCTCACCCCTCAAGTCTACTCAGGTGGTTGCAGTTTGTGGATCACATGTCTGATCATTCACATGAAAGTTTTATGTGACGCTCTATACTGTGCAGGCTTAATAAGCTAAAATGAAGGCTCTCGCGTTTAAGTCTGTGTATGAGACCTTGAAAAGTGACCTTTCAGATGAAAGGTACTTTCTTCGTACTATTTGCTATACATGACGGAGATGTACTGTGTTGAACTTCAGTCAAGCGAGATTTGGGCACTTTTTAAAGGCAAAAGACGTGTTAGTTTATATTAGATAGAAGAAAAAGGGTCATATCACAGGCAGGAAGAAAAAATAGAGGACTAACAGGAATTCAAAAGCTATGAAATCCTATTCCTGTTACCTTCTGCAACAGTAACTCAGTTTTTTCTTTGGTGGTGTACATTACAATCACTTCAGGTTCAAGGTCTGCTATCTGCTTCATTGCACTTGACATCACTGCTTTCTCAGAAATCTGAACAAAATTCACAGTGACTTTTGAACTCTGGGATATGGTGTGGAAATACCCAGCTTCGTGCAAACGACTCTCTATGAGAAAGACCCACAATCAAGACAAATTACAAAAAATATTTAATACAAATAAAAAAGCAACAAAAATCGAAGTTATTAGATGGAGACTGCTGCTATACTAATAACTAAACATCAGTTAGGTTCTCATTGTCCATGTCCGGGGGACTGTGAATGACGATTAGGAATTATCAAAAAACGACAGAAATTGAAATTTTTTATGCTAGACATGCCTTAAATTAAACACTTTGCGGCTTTTTGTTGACATTTTTTATTAAAAAGGTGAAAAACGTACATTTTTGTTTAAAAAAATTGCTTGACCGCCTGCTACTTATGGCGTCATATTTTGTAACCGTAGCAACCGATTCTCACCAAGGCATTCGCGTACAGCTACTGAAAACGGCAGGTGCTGATAAAAAAATCTTCCTGACCTAATTCCAGAAAAAGCTTGCGGGGCCGGGTAGCATCCACACCGCCACTTTTTACCTCCGAAGGTTGCTAGTTGTATTTATTAAAGGTAGTTTACATCAATAAACCTATACTAGATAATTGGTAGATATACAAAGATAGAGTGAAAAATATTTTACCGTCGTAGGCCAGGATAATCTTTTCCCAATGAAATGTTTTGATAATGTCAAGTGCAGCTTGTGCGTAATCTCTGTATCCTGCTGACATCTGAATTGCATTTTCACATTGATCGAATGGCCTTTCGTTTCCATTGAGACGAATAAGAGGAATGCCGGATGCTGTAGAGAATGCACATACGGAAGTCTTTGTGTGGCTTCCCTCTATGAGCGCTACCATATTTTGTTCAAGAAACGTAGAAGCTGAAATAGGGATTATTTAAAAAGCTGCTAGTATTAACGGCAACACTCAAGAACATGACATCGATATTATCAAGAGCGGATGAAAGGAGAAAGTGCATCTCTGATACAATGGCCTCTTTCGATGAAACTTATTTGAAAGCTATTTTTGGTTCTGTATCATACTGCGTGGTTATTTTAAGGACGACACCTCATTGGTCAGTCAGAATGACGTCATGTAATTTTAGATTGTTGACATGGGAACAACAGATGAACAGCATGGGTGCGAACTAATAATAAATTTCAATTAAGTATCACGGGGCATGGGGATTCACTCTCTTTCTTCATGCTCTCTTGATATTATATATTAAATGATACTATAGAGCAGGAAAAAAGCTGCTGCTTTTGTTTGTCATAGAAATTTCAAAAAATCCTCGTAGACCTGAAGTAGGTATGTGCATCATTATTAGAAAAATATTCAGATATATCAGTCATAATTTAGTCTCATCTTACCTTGATTGACTAAGTTAGCTTCGTTTGTTAAGTTGCAGTGCTTCAGTGTTATTGAAACATTGTTCAAACCAAATGAGGCATTTACAGCGAAGTTCACAACATCATACTCCAGCGGATACGCATTAACAATACCTCGGATAGATGGGATCACAAAAAAATTGTAAGTCTATAGCTCAGAGCTTGAAGTGTTTTAAGAAAGAAAGATATAATTTATACACTTTTAATAAAATTACTCAAACTTACCAAAAGTAATTATTTTTGTCGTGCGTACTTTCTGCAGGAATGAGGCAATAATTATCAGAGAATTGCAGAAGGCCCTTATTTCCATCTCAAATCCCTAATAAAGAAGTACTTGACAATCAGTCTAATAAATCAGCTTACTTGCTGTAAATTCGTACAGGTAAGATTTTAAAATTCACAAATTCTGTTTACTCTTAACCATTGATTTTTAAAACCTTGTATTACAAGAGTGAAATTTTACTAGTCAAGAACTTATTCAAACGGGCACAATTTTTTTTTCATAATACCTGTTACGAATTAAAATTCCTTGTTAATGCTTTAATTACAAAGCGGCGACAAGGAGGTGGCGGTAATTTCGTTCGAGAAACTGATATGTCTCTATTACCGGATATAAAAAGTTGACTTTTCAATTTATCTTTCAAAGCCCTTCATTTCCGAGATTTTTTCATTGTCAGAATGATTTGAAAAGAAGAGTCGCAGGGCAATATGTATAGAGAATTAATGTCGCGACCCGCCAATTAATTATTCTAGAAAAGCTTCTTATTCACTCGTCGACAAAAGCCATTAGGTCTGGTTCAGACAGCTGGTATGCAAAGTGTGCTCAAAAATTGCACGGGATTTATAAGCTCGTAGAAGGCACTGAACGCTCTGTTGTTTCTTGTACTCCAAGTTCCAACGACAAACTGTTATTGCTGCTGCCCAACTCGAAGTTTGGGTTCAGATCACAGAAGGTCACTTTTGGCGCCATGCTCTTGGTTTAATACGTGCCTTGCCACGCAAAGGCAACAGTCAAACACGAGAGCAAAAATGTTGAGAAAATACAATTACATACTTAAATATTTCAACTCTTGAGAAGTCAGTTCGAAGTTTGACCCACGCAGAGCCGAACTTCAAATAAATAAAGGGGTTAGTTTCATATCGGAGAGAACTTGAATTGAAACACAAAAATTTGCAATTGGATTAAGTAGATTGGCCACCGTAGAGAAATTCAAAAGCTGACACTTCGAGCGTTAGACCCTCAGCGGAATAAATGAACTTCAGCTGTTTTTGCGACTCCTATAAGAACATCGAAGTTTTCATGTGCTTTAAAATGGGTTGAATGTCTTCTTTGGTTCATGTTCTCGATTCTCCTTTTTCCAACGATTCTGGTAAAGAAGAAGACGTTAGATATGTCTTTCGCAGGGCATGTTACACTGAGCATTTTCTTTTTCATTCTCATTTTCTTAGCATTTTCTCAGTTTTATTGAGGCACAATGTTGCACCAAACATTGCCTAGTGTAACACCGTATTCCGTAGCTGAAGCTGACTGGAATTCAAATGTCGAGGTGATTCTTAAATTGCCTGGTATTTCTTTTTGCTAGTTGTCATTCTTATATAGCCAGAGATTCTAAATAAATAACGCGCGCTGTGATTGGCCGATACTCGGAACCGGATTTTCCCGTAATGCCCACGGGCATTATGAGCGATGTTAATGCCCGGCTGGTAAGGCGGTAATATAGAAAATGTGAAAGTACATTTGATTCAAATAGTTCAAATGATCTAAAACTAATTGAAAAGAGACAGTTTCGTTGAAATTTTTTACTTTTTCTTGTGCGATATAAATTTTTTTGTGTGAAATAAAACTGCTGAGTTTTCAATGCTTTCCGGTAAACTGTTTCATTCATTCCAATCCGCCATGGCTCACTTTACAAGTAATAAAGTGTTAGACACAGCCGTAGAATAAACTTCTTATTGACTCTAACTAGCTCGGGACCGCACTGGGAGAAAATTGCACTCAGTCTGTCTAGGTAAGGACCTCGCTTCGCTCAGTCAGTACCAGAAAGAGCTCGGGCAATATTCTCCCAATACGACCCTGGCGCCCGGTTAATAAGAAGTAAGCAATTTTGTGACCTCAAGAACTACAAAAGCTGCAGCGAATAGGTTCGACATTTCCAAATTTCTGACAAACTCCAATTCGATCTGAAGAGGGCCACATGTTTATCAGATGAAGACTGTTTACTCGTTAAACAAAGTCGGTTCAGGACTGCAAATCAGAGTGGTTCTACTTAAGTTTGTTTCGTCAGTTTCGTAGATAGTTCGGAATGGGTGGTGTGTACTCCTCGTATGCTGCTGCCATGCCCCTCGCTTCACTGATGCAATACCATCGGTCTGTTCTTTATAAGTGTAAAAGGCTTAGAACTTATGAAACTGTAATTATGTCTACCTACCTACAAAGTTGTCTCTCGGTTGTCTGCCGCTAAGACGCTTAAAACAAGCAAAACATTATGGCAAAGTTTTGTTTTAAAGGCGACTTCACGCCCACCAATCTGTAAATAACATGTAGAATGTTTTTTCTTTCTTGATTCGTCTTATTGCAGAAATGTGACTCTAATTTTCCTTCTCAAATCATTCATAATTAAACATGTATTAATTTTTAAAACTCTTTCTTTTAATTTACGCTGTCTCCAGCTTGAAAATCGTAGAATTTTGTCTGCTGATTGTATCTGGAGTTTTGCTCTTTTGGAACTGCGCTGAAAGTAAAAAAAAGGCCTCGTATATTGTGATGCTGTTTTGACATTTGTTTGATAACATACATTTTAAACAGCGCTTGAAAAAGGAACAATACATTTCATTAGTTAATACGGTCACACTGTCTATACTTAAAAACTTCACTCAGTTTGTAAGCAATCATGTAATTTAGCAAAAATGTCGAGAAGTTTCCTTTGCTAGCGCAGAACTGAGAACTTACGAGGAGTTGATGAAATCCTCTATTACAACGTTTCGGTAGAAAACTACATTCCAACTAATCCTCCCTAGGTATTTTTTGTTGCGGCTTAAGCCTTAATTAGACAATTATTTTCACTGAATTTTAAAACTGGTTAAAAGGAAAGAAAAATAGAAGAAGCAGGTGCCATATTTTAGCAGTAATTAAATTGATTTGCTCCGAAAAACTGCCGAATGTCGCCACAAACGACTGATGATGGGCGGAAACAAGAACAATTAACCTCATTCATTTTTATGGTTTTAAGCACTAATGTCACACGACACATAATTATAACATGCTTAGGGACCGGCCATTATTTAACGCCCCTGGAGACGGGGGGGGGGACGGAGGATTTTGGGGTGTCACTCGATTTCACGTTTAACAAAAGGGGGGATCACTGAATGAAGCTAAGACAGAAAGGGCCTGTGTCAAATTTGAACCCTTTTGTTTCCATCTTGAAGTATGACGACCAGTGATAAATAACTTCGGCTTTAGCATGTTTAGAAATTTGGGTCATTGATACCGAGTATAAATTAATAAATTTCATAGCGTGTGGGAGTTTTAGATGCATTTCCAGCCAACTCAGAAGCCCTAAATATAAAACATTTCCCAGGAGAGCATGCCCCCGGACCCCCCTAAGCTATTTGATCAAGATCTTGTCTTCGCCCCTCTCTCTTGGCTGCTACAGTACCCCGGCGTGCTCCTGGCTTTCCGGGTCTAGCCCTTTGCACCGCCTTCTCCCGCAATTTGGCATCATAATCGTGGACATAGAATTCAATCCAGAAACGAACTAAATCAGGGTCAAAAGTGGTGCCAAAAAAAACTGTTTTTGTTATACGTTCTTTTTGATATCAAACATTTTTTAAAGTTTTCTTTTGTAATTTACATTAACACGCTACAAACAACACTCTTAAAATTGCATTACTTACATAGTACATTTACATACATACATACATACATACATACATACATACATACATACTTACATACATTTAGGCATTGTTTACAATACTAATTACACTATGCTACTTTCCTACTTAAATTATTTACAACAATACTAACATACATTGATGGGATACTTACAGGTCAAACTAGCTATTTGCATCACCTACAAATATCTATTTACAAGATAATTTACATCTTGTTACTGAGGGAAAGCTAAGACCTATTTAAAGCATTTAATCCACATACTTTCTCCAAATTACGTTTGTGACTGGACTTCTTGTTATTTGATTTCCCTATTTACGCCGCCGTCAGGACGGGGTCTAGTAATAGCCGATTTTTCTTCCGCGTTCTTCCTACCCCGCCGTCACGACGGGGTCTAGTAATACTCGTTTTCTTTGTTTTTTTTTTCGTGCTTTTTACTCCGTCGTCAGGACAGGTTCTAGTAATACCCCTTTTTTGGTGATCACTTGCCCCAGACCTCCAGTTTTCCCTCGGCCAAACAAATACTCATCGCGTCTTTCGCTACACGGGTTAGGACTCGTATTTTGAGTGACCGTAACGTAATTTGCACCATAGGGGAGGGACAACAACGGCGGAGTCTAATGCCCCTGGGGCTTTTCTTGTTTTTTCCTGATCACTTGCCCTAGACACCCGGTTTTCCCTCGGCCAAACAAATACTCTTCGTGTCTTTCGCTACACAGGCTAAAGCTTGTATCTTGAGTGACCATGATATATTTTACACCCCCGAGGGGAGGGAGAACAACAGCGGGATTTAATGCCCCTTGGGCTTTTCTTGTTACCCCGCCATCAGGACGGGTCTAGTAATACCCTTTTCTTTTTACCCGCCGTCAGGACGGGGTCAAGTAATACCCGTTTTTTTTGTGGTCACTTGCCCCAGACCTCCGCTCGGTCAAAACAAACCTGCCGGTAATCTTCGTTCGTTTAGCGTTTATTTGCCAGAATTTTCATGAAAGTTGGTGTAGAAAATTACTGGCGATTTAATGGCATAAAAACTCGTTCGATGAAAGCAAGAACGAAGGTGCTAGCGAGCTTTGAAGCTGGCATGAATTCGCCTAACTTGCCCTGGCACGTAAACATTACATCACTGAAAACACAGAAGCCGATTCGGGGAAGTCCCTTGCTTTCGGCAAGTTGAATAATTCAACAGTGAAATGCAAGCATTTTTTTGGCAGTTTTGCTTTGCTTCGCCAAAATCTTTAGGGAAAGTTGTGCAGAAAAGAACAAGAAATTCAATGGAGTTGACTTCTCTTCGATGAGAGCAAGGACGAAGGTGCAGCGAGCTTTGAAAGCCAATGATTTATGCTACGTGCCGTAGCACGTAAAAATTACGTCATTGAAAGATAGAAGCCGATTTGGAGAAGTAACTTGCTTGCACCAAATCACTCATCGAATCACGGCCTAAAATAGACTTTTACATTTCTTTTCCATAGCTACCAGTTTCCTTTAGATTTTAGAATGTTTTTTGATCAAAAAATCTATTTAAATTTCCGTGCCCTTGCTATTTAGAATTACGCTGGCATGTCAGTTCGCTTATTAAAAAAACGTGATGTAACTGAGTCACACTATGGTCAAAATATTTCGTCACGTTCTTCTTTGCGAAAGCTAGGACAAGTGGATGACAAAAGAATGAGGGATGGGGTTCATACTATCAGGGATTCATGTTATCACAGGGAGAGGGGTGTGGAGAAGACGTAAGGGGGAAGGGCAGCAAACACGTCAAAGGTACGATAAATCACCAACGACTTGGGCTCGTATGTTGAGTGACCATAATATATTTTGCTCCCTGAGAGGAGGAGAAAAACGGCGGGGTCCAATGCCCCTGGGGCGTTTCTTGTCTTCCGTGTTCTTCTTCTTCTTCTTCTATATTTTTTTTCCATGGTCACTTGCCCCAGACCTTCTGTTTTTGCTCGGCCAAACAAATACGTGTTGCAAACTTTAGGTCAACATAAGCAATATCTTCAGTCGGTTAACATCGATTCGCCAAAATCTTCATGAAAGACGCGGTAAAGAAAATTGCCTTGGATGTAATGGCGTAAAACTCTCTTCGACAAGAGCGAGGACGAAGATGCTAGCAAGCTTTGAAGGTCAGAGTTCGATGTTGTTTATATTTTCGTTGGTTACTCGACGAGAGTTAAACAAGGTTAAATATTCAACAGTGAAATAAAATCATTTTTTGACAGGTTTGCTTTGCTTCGCGCCAAAATCTTTGGGTGAAAAGGTACATGGAATTTAATGGAGTTAGCTCCTTTTCGACGAGAGCATGGACGAAGATGCTAGCGAGCTTGGAGGCTGGCATGAATTGTGGCACATAAACACTACGTCATTGAAACACAGAAGCCGATTCAGAGAAGCTAATACGCCTGGGACTTTTCCTGTCTTTTGTTTTTTCATGGTGACTTGCCCCAGTCCTCCTGTTTTTGCTCCCCCAAACGAACACGTGTTGCAAACTTTCGGTCAACATAAGCATTATCTTCAGTCGATTAGCATCGATATTTTCGTCGTATTTTCTTGTTCGTCCCTCCCTTTATTCGTCGTCTGTTCTTTTAAGGTCATTACCCTGTATTGCATTGCGCATCCTTACTGCGCACGGTTTGCTGCGTTAGTAGCGCGCGCTCACAGCGCGAGCACGTCCAGGGAGTAATAGGTTTCCTATGAGGCTAAGCTCACCAGAGAAAAGAAAAGTCACTTACTCTTAAACAAGTATGGTTATCTATTTTTTTTCCACATATTTTTGACGTACCGTTTATCCTCTTTTTGTTCAAAGAGTTAGAAAAAAACACATGTTCGAAAAAAAATTATTACTAGAAACGCGTTACTCATGGAGATGAAATCACGACCTCAAGAACACGCACGCGAGGAAGGTTTTAAGTCAATTTCGTTCGATGCTTCGAGCATCTGCCATAGAACATCTAGTAAATTGTTCCTTGTTATCGATATTTTACATCTAGTACATTGTTTCAAGATTTTCTTTAATTATGTGCTTCCTGTTCCTATCGAAAGTAGCGTAAACTGATCAAATAAACATGTGTTTGTTAGGCGAAATTGCATGGAATTATGGGGTAACTTGAGACGATGATATCTCGTGAACGGACATGGGGACCTATTCTTTTTATTTTATATTTCAAAACATTGCACGATAGATAACAACTTGTGTAATTTTGACAAAAATTGTTTGTTAAATTTTATTTCGGGGGAATGACCTTAATTCGTTCTTTTTCTTTCTTGTGTTCTCCTTATCGTTCTTTTCTTGGTATGATCGTTCATCCGTCCATTGAATCGTTTCTTTGTGCGTTGTTTCGTCTGATCGATCGTTCGTTGGTTAAATCGTTCGTCTGCCCTCCCGTTCGATTGTGCCTTCGTTCGATCGTTCGTATGATCATTCATTCGTTGGTCCGATCATTTGTTCGCCCGTTCGATCATGCCTTCGTCTGTCGGTTTTTTTTTTGTTTGGCTCGTTGGTTTATAATCTTGTTCGTCCCTCCCTTTACTCACCTTCTGTCCTTTTAATTCGTTCTTTTTCTTTTCTTCTTCTTATTGTTCTTTCGTTGGTGTGATCGTTCGTCGGTTCGTCTGATCGTTCCTTTGTACGTTTTTTCGTCTGATCGATCGTTCGTTGGTCCGACTGTTTGCCTGCCCGCCCGTCCGATTGTGCCTTCGTTCGATCGTCCGTACGATCATTCGTTCGTTGGTCCGACCATTCGCCCGCCCGTTCCATCGCACCTTCGTCTAGCGTCTGTCCGTCTGTTCTTTGTTTGCTTCGTTCGTTTAATTTTTCGTTCGTCCCTCTTGTCTTCCGTTATATTTCTTTGCTCCTTTTCCTTTCGTTCTTCTTATCGTTCGTGCCTTGGTCTGATCGTTCGTCCCTCCTTTTCATCGTTCCTTCCTACGTTTGAGCGAAAAGAGGGACAGGCACAGGCACAGCATGAGTACTTGCAGTACAGGCACAGTTCGAATACCCGCAGTACTGTGGATATTGAAGTAGTAAGTTGGGGTAGTGCTTGAGTTAGCTCTTTAGTTGAAGTTAAGACTGTGTTCGTTTTTGTTCTGCTGTTTAATTTTTCTTCCCTCCCTCCTTTCTTTCATCTTGTGTTCTATTTTTTCCTTCTTTTTTCTTTCCTTCTCCTTACCGTTCTTTCCTCGGCCTGATCCTTCGTCCGCCCGTTCGCTCGTTCTCCTAGGTCCATAGGTTGGGAGCACGCAAAGTTTTTTACATAAGTGGGGTGGGCCTGACTGGCACACATTCGGTCCAGTTGTGATGCTTACAGGACCGCTTATTGCTATGCCTATCGTGCGTTCTTTTCACGGCTAAACTTGGTATTTTTATGCGATAAGCATGAAGAAATTCCGGTTTAAAGGAACTTTCCTTGCATGAAGATAGTGATCTCGGAAATAAGGTGAAATTTTGGGTATCAACTGAATAGCAAACGCGAAATTCTTCAAGGGATTCTTACGGAAATACCAGGATGTGGGAAAAATGTTAAATAATTAATAATTAAAGCAAGTTAACAGTTTTAAGTTTTATCATGATGAAAAACCACTACATTGTGTAATTTTAACGACTTTCGAGGATGACTGAACCACAAATATGTTTAACGAGCTAAACGCAGTGGAATTTTGAATGTTTTTTGAAATAGTTCACCAAAGGGTTTTTTTGGCATGATAAAACCTTCTAATTTTTCTTTTTATAACTTTCTTTTATTTTCTGTATTTTTTAGCGATCTCCTGCTTTTTTGGTATTTTTAATATTTTATAGTTTTAATCAAATCACCTCATTAGCGGCTTCATATTTTAATTGTTGTTTTTTAAATGATTGTGTTTGTGATTATGGTTGTGATGCTAGTTCTTTAAGACCTAATTGGCAGAGAGTAAGAATGCACAAACAGATGGCAAGAAGAAGGCAAAGAAAATATCCAAGAAACTGGTTACCCTTTCTTTTGTTCTGACGCAGGGTTCGAAAAATCTATAGTATGGGATAGAAAAAATACGGAGACAGTGAGCGAGTGGCTGGTCTAAATTTCGAACTGATTGATTATGAGGTCTTACTTAATAAGCAATTGTCTTCTCGGGTTGCAAATGAATGATTTGAGGTTCGCATTTGTGCTGGAAAGTTTTCTCGATATCCCTGATAACTCCTTGCTGCATTCTTTAACGCTCCTCGTTCGCTTTTCGAAATTTAGTTTTATTCAATTTATTACTGTTCTCAAAATTCGGCGGTTCATCTCGCCTGCGTCATTATCATTTTATGCAATACGATTCGTTCATTATTATCATTGTCTTATGCTATCATTATCGTTGTCGCTATCACTATGCTAATTATCATCGTTGTCAAGGTGCAGCTGTTGCTGTACGTTTGCCGCTCATTTCATACGCCATTCAATGATCTGCTGTTCACTTCTGTATCTTCTCCATGCAGAAATGCGCTAATCCATTCCATCGTTTTTGCAACTCAATCTACAATCCACCGTTTTTAGTCCTGTGATTTGTTACCTTGCTCACACAGAGGCGCGCTCATAACCTTTTCGTACATTCGTTTTGTTTGATACAATTACCTTTATGTGCAATTAGAGTCATTTATCTATCCATCCATCGTCTCGCACGTAATCTATCTCCATCCGTCATTTCGTGTAAGCTGCAAACTGCATTGTGTGTTTGTTTGGCATTTCATCATTCCCATAAATCCTATAAGCTACTGTTCTCTGTTCTCAGAAACCATCTCGGTACGTGTACATGTCGATGCGAGATGACAGTGTCTTTATCGTTTTACGCAAGACGAATTCATTCGAGTGCAATCTGTTTACATGCAGCATTCTGAGCAAGCCGCACACAATTACCGCATTCTGAGCATGCGGCACACAATTACGTGTTGCGTGTGTTTAAATGTGTTTCATCGCCATCTATTATAGTATATTATAGTTCTGCGATTCATTTTTTATACCTTGTCCGTTTTGAAGCGTGCTTATAACCTTTTTTTATGAAGTCATCTTATTTTGAAATTTACTTGCCTTAAACTTAACTATTTGTGCAATTCGAATTTTTTGCCTTATTCATCCCGCATTAGGTAATTTGTTTGCACGCATCATTAAGAGCAAGTTACACATTATTCATTGTTTCATCGTCACTGCTCCAATGCAAGCTACATTTCACCATTTTTAGTTCTGCGACTCATTTGATTTATTATCCTCGCAGAATCAAACCAATAGCCTTGCCATACGCTCGTCTTATTTTTTGACCCGGTAAAAAGACTTTTTGCGGTGCAACTCATATTATTTGCCCATCTATCGTTTCGTATGAAATCCATCTGCACGCTTCAACTTGTGCGAGCCGCAAGTTGCAATAATGTTTGTTTTTCATCTCCTTATTTCTATGCAACGTGCAGTTCACCGTTTTAGTTTCTTTCAAAAGTTTATTGGTCTCTCATCCACGCATGCGCAGATGCACCCTAAATGTCGTCATCGTTTTGCGCAATGCGAACCGCTGACCTCATTCATCGTCTCGTATATGCGCAATCTGTCTGCAAAAATCGCCGTCTGCAAGCTGCTCCTAACTCTTCACCGTTTTTTCGTCAGCGATTCATTTTCGGTACCTTAACTGCATGCACAGATGCGTGCTTATCTTATCGCTATATATTCGTTATCTCCACGAACTAAACGCCTAACAGTTTCCGTGCCGTGCAATTGGACTGATTTTCGCCCTCCTTCGTCTTGTGTACAATCTATCTACCTGCATGCATTGTCTTGGTAATCCATATTGGCGTGGCCACATCTGCAAAGAATATAGGGTTCAACTGGCGGGATCTTAGTCGCTAGCCATTTTGCCACCGCAAAGTTGAGCTAACAATCTTATTGTCACAGCTTGTCCCTCTCAACATTGAATTTCTTCTTGCTCGTAATTATATCATGACTTCACAATTATTCACCTTCTTTTTTAACCCTTAGAGACACCTCTCAATACACTTTCACTACTCTGTCAATATTTCTCAGGCTCCCTTGTGTTCTCCCTTCCTGCCAATGTTCTTTGTTCCTTCTAGTTTAACTCCAGAACTATTCATCCTCCATATCACTTACCAGGAAGTTTAATCATTAAACAATTGGCTAGGTAGAGGAAAATGATTTTCCTCTACCTGGCCAATTGTTCCTTGCTATTGTCATGTAATTGTTACGTGCTTCCTGAGGTTGCGGTATATTTCTATTGACGACTTCCAAAGCTCAATTCCGATCCGCTATCACTATGCTAATTAGAGCCTCTAACATATGTTGTTTCTTTATTACTCCACCTTTAACTTTGCGCAAACAATCTTGTTTTGTAGTTGTTATACTGTTGTTTGTCTTGTTACATGTGTGTTTTTGTCCCGAGGGTGTGTGAAAGACGGCGCGCGCTAAGGAGGCAACCGCGCATAAGCTTAACACGCGCGCGATAATTTTGTAAGTGCACATTTACACAACTACTTGCATGCTAAACAATTCGACTGATTAGAACGGTCTTCTTCATTACCAAGCTACACACAATTTGATATTTTACGGATATCTTCTATGAAATTTACAGTCCACCGTTACCTTATCCGTACAGAAGCGCGTTCACAGCCTTTTCATGCATGTTTATCTTAGTTTAAAATCTAGCTGCCTTAAACTTACCTTTGTGTACAATTCGAATTCTTTGCCCGATCCATTGTCTGGTAGGTAATCTATCTGCCGTCAGCATTAACGAGTAAGCAACGCACGATTCAGCTTTTCATCTACATCTCCTACGCAATCTACAACGCACGACTATTGGAACTGCGCATACGCATAACGCATGCATTTGCAAGCTAATTACTCCGATTAAAATTAACTTTTCGATTGCCACTGAATATTATTTTATTCCTATTGATATTTTGCTTTGAAGACAGGTTTGTTTAGGTCTGAATTGGAGTCGACAAGGGAGGTGTTAAGGTCTCAAGTATACCAATCCACGGTCACACGCAGGAATAATGTATAACAGGTGTGTAGCTTTATTTTGCTGAGCAGTTAACGATTGCGAGAGGAAAAGCGATCTATTAAGTGAATAACTGAATTAAAAAGAATAGGTCCCCATGTCCGTTTACGAGATATCATCGTCTCAAGTTACCCCATAATTCCATGCAATTTCGCCTAACGAACACATGTTTACTTGATCAGTTTACGCTGCTTTCCATAGGAACAGGAAGCACATAATTGAAGCAAATCTTGAAACAATGTACTAGATGTAACATATCAATAACAATGAACAATTTAATAGATGGTTTATGGCAGATGCTCGAAGCATCAGACGAAATTGACTTAAAACCTTCCTCACGTGCGTGTTCTCGAGGTCGTAATTTCATCTCAATGAGTAACGCGTTTCTAGTAAAAATATTGTTTTCGAACATATGTTTTTTTTCTAACTCTTAAGCTTTGAACAAAGAGAGGATGAACGGTAGGTCAAAAATAAGTCGAAAAAAAGATAGGTCACCCTGCTTGTTTAAGAGTAAACGACTTTTCTTGTCTCTGGTGAGCTTAGCGTCATAGGAAATCTATTACTCCCTGGACGTGCGCGCGCTGTGAGCGCGCGCTAATGACGCAACAAATCGTGCGTAGTAAGGATGCGCAATGCAATACAGGGCAATGACCTTAAGAAAATACCTTAAGTCAAAAGCTTCTAGTCAACATTACTACAAATTTTACTTACCACCGAGTTAAACATGTCGAGTTCATCCTTGAAGGTCTATCCTTCACATAGGGCTTTTCAGAGCATTTCCAACACGGCAGATGAGGTGTTCCAAGCAGGAAACCGTCGCTGAATACGTGTGAATAGGTTGAATTCAGAGTTTATGACAATAAACAGCCCAAAGTCACTTCAGCTTCAGTAATTTTGCTCCGTCTTTTTCGACGATACAGAAAATTCTGATGCCAGCAAGGGCAGATTCTTCTCCCATGGACGGCACAGTTATATTCAAATTCCAGAAGTCCTTTTGATGGACGCCACGGTAAAATTCAATTTCAGTCTAGCAATTTTCAGTCTAGCAAGTTCTTTTGATGGACGGCACAGTCAACTAAAAATGAAGTAAGACGTAGTTCTTTTCCATGACGTGCAAGGTAAAATCAAAAGGTCCAAAGGCACAGTATTTTTGATCAACGGCACAGTAAAATCCACATGCCATCAAGGCACAATAAAATTCCAATGCCCCTAAGTATAGTTGATGAACGGCACAGTAAAATTCAAATGCCACTAAGTCATATGGGTGAGTATTGACGAGGCTGGAGGGAACTGTGCAAATGACATCAACTGGGATCCATCTGTCGCTTGATGTTCAGTGGGTAGAGCATTGACGAGGCTGATGTGTGTGGTTCAGTATTTAATATTTGTAAGTAATCAACTCCAGGGATCGCCGGTGAAGGAAGACAACGTTTCTTTCGACATGTAACTCGCGTTGCTTAAATAGCTCACCACCTTCACTTTAACACATCAAAAATTGTAATACCAAAGCACTTCTGTATCTACACAAGTCTACACAGGTCAGGTCTACACAGGCTGTTGCTTACAATTGAAATCTTGTAGTGCGACGGCCAGATCTACTGAGCCCAGCATCGAGGCGAAGAGGCTGATCGTTGGTATGATACCCGGTTGCTACATCTACGTCGTCATCAGAACTCCCATCAACGTCATCATCACTGGTTTCTGTGTAGCCTTCGTTTTGTGACCCATTTGCTAACCTCGTTAGCCGTTGTTCCTCGGAATGTGTCAAAATAAATCTTGCACCATTTTGTACGAGGTCAACATTGTCGAGAATGCAATTAGGAGAATTCTGCCGATCTTCGTTACCAATTTCCTAGACAAGAGGATCTTCTTCTGATTCCTCTAGCCACTTCATGGTGAGGTTTTCCTCAACAAATCGGATGCCATCCTTGTGGAGGTCTTCGACTAAAACAGCAAGGAAAAAAGGGTCCACGTAGCGTTTGTAGTTGTGTTTTAACGCCACAACATCTCCGTTGTTGTAAGCAACTGAATACGAGCGAACTGATTCTTTATCCTCCGTTTGCTCCTCGAGACACTGAAATTCTTCCAAGATGTTAATTGATGAAGGATGCCGACCGTTTCTTCGCATCATGCTTAGGGCTAGAGGTAGTGTTCCAGCATTCTCTTTTGTCTTCCCTCTTACTCTTTGTTGACAGACCCCACGGCCAAATTCCTTAGCAAACGCTCTCAAGTCTTTGGCCTCCGAACTTAGTTTGTCCTTATCCTGGTGTGTTTGCGTATCCCTTTCACGTTGGACGTCCACCTGCTGCTGTGCCTTCTGATACAACCACTCGGGCTCTTTCGTGTGCACTTTCCGTTGTACGTAGTGATTCTGGGGGTCTGTATAAAAGACGAATGAAGACTGATAGATCTTTTGCACAGACTCAATGATGCAGCACGGCCTTCTTGTGGCGTAGTCGTACATGTCCGGTGTTGGGCGACTTGGCGTTCTCATTCTACCAAAGAAATGCTCAGCGCTTAGGCTAATACTACAGGAAAACTCATTCCAGTTTTGTAGAAAAAATTACCTACAAACACACGGAACCGCCATGGGCACTAAAATGGCGATCACTTTTGCCAATATATTTATGGGAAACGTCGAAACAGAAATCCTTAGCCAAAGCGCACCCAAACCTCTCGCTTGGAAATGATATATTGACGACATTTTCTCCCTCTGGGATACCAACAGAGAGGATTTAACTCAGTTCATTGATCAAGCAAATAAACATCATCCGACTATCAAGTTCACGGCTGAAATTTCTGATACAGAAACTACTTTCCTGGACACCAGCGTTTACAAAGGCGAAAGATTGACGAATGAATCAATGCTTGACATACGCACCCACTACAAGCCTACTGAAACATTTCAATACACACATTTCTCCTCGTGGAGTTAAGAAAGGTTTTATCAAAGGAGAGGCCTTAAGACTGCTAAGAATGAATTCCTCTAAAACAGCGTTTGAGGAAAAAATCAAACTCTTCTAATCTCATCTCATCGATAGAGGTTACCCAGAGGGTCTTGTCCAAAGAACTCTCTCGGAAGTAAATTTGGAAAATAGAAAGCAGGCCTTACTACCTAAACCTAAAGCAAACAAGAAAATCTTGCCTTTTGCTACCCAATATCACCCAGCAGTACCAAACGTGAAACAAATACTCATGAAACACTGGCATTTAATAGAAGAACAACCATTGCTCAAAGAAATATTCAAAGAACCTCCCCTAATATCATATAAAAAGGGTAGGTCCCTCAAAGACATACTCGTGAGATCCAAACTATGAAAATGTGATTCGCGCCTATGCATGAAGGCGTTAATTCTGTAGAAGATTAGCCAGGGATTTGAAGGTTTTGAAGATTTTATTTTGCACTAGACTTTACGGCTTTGTTCCTTCATCGATCAGTTCGGGAAGCGTCCGTTGTTACAATCGTAGTCAACTGAAATCAGTTAGAAAACAAGTTATTATTTACATCATTTGCTATTGAAACGGCAAACAGTTCTCAACTTACAATTTGTTTTCCATAAATCCTTGAAATCCCACATCAGCGACTGAAGAACGAAATGTGTCCCTTAAAGAAGTGAAACTTGTTCTTCTAAATTCTTGTCACCTAATGTCACCTGACCTTATTTTCCCGCCTCGCTAAGTCGAGGCGATAACTGACAATATGGAAATTTTAAGAAATTGTTTGCACGAAATGCAAATCAGAATGGCTTTAACACGTGCGCAAGAGTCGTGCAGGCCTGTCAGGCCTTTTATCACTTTTGAAGGCCTTTACATCAATTAATGTTCAAATGGCAAACGGTTCCAACTATACTATTCCTGACTATTCCCTATTACAAGCCAAGAGTTAAATTAATCATCAGCTAATGAGAGCCAATGTTTTCGAACGCCTCTATGCGCTATTTAGTTACGATTTGTTATTTAATACAAAATATGCTATTACATTCCAATTTCTCCAAGAAAACCACTTGGAACACTTCTTATACTAGCAAACCCTGGCAAATTTACACCAAACGTATGTTTTCGGTGGAAAACATCCCATTAAAAACACAACTAATAGTTCTAAGGTATGTCATACAAGATCTGCTGGAGCCTAGTTTAGGTCGAAACAATATCAATTGGGCGAATTTATAAGCCAGGGTGCACAGAAACTAAGAGATATAAAAGAGAATCTCATACCTTGAATCTCATTCTCGAGACCCAAAGGATGGTTTCGGTGTCTTCGACCTTGACCTCGATGGACGTTTCGACCTGAAACGATAAAACACGATAAAATAATATTACATGATGAATATTAATTTGTATCCTGGCCCGGACGCCATGAAGAAAGCAAGAGAAAAGCCATATCTAAACATGGGGATTTCCTACTTTCCGAGGGAAATGTCTGAAATCCGGGCTGGTATACTCAGTATACTGACCTGTGTCGGCGTCTGTTTCTTTGTCGCGATTTCCTGGGCGATTCGCTGGATTCGCGATCGGGAGACTGAGAACGTGACCTAGTTCGAAGAAAGAGTGTGAGAAAGATCAGACAAAATTCCAGTTCATTTTCTCTGTTTATACCACTTATACGCCCGAGTTTACTCATTGCATTTATCCCTAAAAAGCATAAAGAACACATAAGATATACCTGTGTCTGTCCCTACGTCTTGACTGCTCGCACGGCTCGGGGGACACAGAAAAGGAATGAGAACGTGACCTTGAAAGTAAAATAGCAAGGAACTGTCAGAACGAGATCGTTTTTGTACGCTTTTTCTTTGGAGAAATTGAATCGAATTGAAACTATAAGGCATTATAATTTCAAACACACACTTACTGGCTATCACAGTGGTGCCGTTTCTTTTTTCCCATTGTATATATAAAAATCCCACTCTTTGAAGCGTGTTCCTGGAGAAACATGATAAGCTAAGAAAAACGCTGAAACTGGAACATTACTGGACGCTCGGTCAAATTTCACACAGTAAGATTACAGTAGCTGTTAATATTTAATAGCCAGTAATAGGCCTATAAGCAATGTTCCCTGACATGACATGGGTGTTCCATGGTGTTCTGTAACTTGCGCGGCAAAAACAATCGCTTAGCAGTTGTCAAAAATGTAAAAGTAACTTTAAAATCATGTTAAAATAGCTTTATGTTCCGATTTAGCCCAAGAGGTTGTGCGTGTGATCCCGGATCCCAACATCCCAGCCAGATCCCTGACCCAGCCCCAATGATCCTTGATCCCCCCACACTGATTCCTGATCCCACCCCACTGATCCCTGATCATGATCCCACCCCTTTAATCTCTGATCCCACATACCTCGTTACGACCCTGACATAGGTTTGCACATGATCGGAACATGAAAGTTTAGGTTTCCTAACTCCAAATGGTAAGAAATTCGCTTGGGGGATTTTACGATCCTGGTAAACCTTTGCCTTCTAATGCAAGGAACGAGTAAACCTTTGACTTTTAATGCAAGGAACGAAGTCGTTAACCTTTTCAATGCTGGATTGGGTTGTCAGATATTCCACGGAACACGAGAGTGCCAAAAGGAGCTGTTCATAAAGTCGTCCGACACTATTCAGTCCAAGCGACGACTCAACCATTTTCTTGTTTTCTTGTGGAGGTAAAGATCCTTGATAACGGATGACATCCCTGAAGTAATTGATTAGCACTCCTCCCGAGTGCGCCATGTACACGATTTCTGATGTTACGTGTGAACTTTCGAAGAATCGATTTCGTTCATCGAAAAACATTCGTTATCTTTCAATCTATCCACAAGAATACGTTTAGCCAATTAAAGAAAGGAATGCGCACGTGAAGAATGCAGTCTTCATTAAATGATCGTTCATGCGTGAGGCGCGTTGACTGTAACTGGACCTCGCATTGTACAATTCAGGGGTAATCGTGCTCGTAATTTCAAATCGTCCTCGCGCTACGCGCTCGGCTGATTTAAAGTAAATCGCCCAATTACTCCCTGAATTGTGCTCCACTGAGTCAAACTATTCTTACTAATCAAGAACTCTTCGAAGTGCAATGAAACTCTAACTAAGAGAGAAGATTAACTTCAATTCTTGGGTTGCATGTCTTCACTAATAGTCACACTGGCTTTTCAACAGGGTCCTAGGCTGGTCTGATGATGACATTTAATAAATCACCACTCAAACAGCAAGCCCTCTCCTGTTTTCCACTTGCATGAAGAAGGCAAATTGGATCCAGTCTTGTATAAACTACAAAATAAAGCGCAAGTGTAAGCAAGCGCTGTTTCATTTGGCTCCTCAATCCTCTCCAGGATCAGGGGAGAAAAGGCTGCTGGTGCAGTTCTATATTATTACTTCCAATTACGTTCACATTTTAATGTTTCAGGCGACTTTGATCTGAGATTTTCAATTTTTTTAGGCAACAAAACAAGCCATGGTGCAGCTAACTTTAATAAGTTAGAGACATAGAGACACGGCATTCATGGAAAGCAGTTTTAGGCAGTAATGTTTGGATTAGTATTTTACTACATAAGATTACCTGATGAATTTTAACCGTATATAAATAAATGTAATAATAATAAAAATTGTTGATAATAATAATAATAATAATAATAATAATAATAATAATATTAATAACAAACACCCAAAAAAATTATTTGCAGGAAGATGCAGCCGGAAAAAAACTGTTTGCACAGACAACAACACAGAAAAAAATTGTTTGTCTTGAAAAAATTTTCATCCCCCTCCCCCCCTCCAAAAACATAATGGTCCGTCCCTTATTGGTTCATTGTTATTCTATAGTTGATTGTAATTGGCCTTACAAGAGAAGAAGCGGCAACTGTTACGGGAAAACGTTTCCTTTTTTGCACATTCACACAATGATTTGTTCCGAAGCAAAGTGTGACATCTGGGCCACAAATTTTACTGCCGCAACAAAAACATTAAAAAAGGTGTCTGTAAAACCCGGAACACTCCTGGAACACCCCGAACACCCCGGAACACCCCGGAACACCCCGGAACACCCCCAGAACACCCCGGAACACCCCCAGAACACCCCCAGAACACCCCCAGAACACCCCGGAACAGTCTGGAACAACCCTGGAACACCCCTGGAACATCCCATCATACCCCGGAACACCCTCGAAACAGACAGGAACACCCCCAGAACACCAAAATAGTGGTCAGCGGCCAGACCGCTCACGAATTGACTAAGCCGAAGACCTCCGAAGATTCCCAATTCTTCAGAAGACTTTTGCGGATCACCTTGAGATTTCCCAGCATTTCAAGAATGCTTCGGAATATTTTCGAAGCTTTTGAGAACAGCGAAAGAACCAATATTTAATGGAAAAAATATATTATACACGTGTCCTTCATATCAACAAACTTACGATTTTTAGTAATATGAAAAAGGGGACAGTTGAATTATTAATTCTGCATTGATATTTCTCGTGCGAAGTTTGCATTTTCACGCTCAGGTTTGACCTCAAAGAAATAACAAAGCCTAATAATAGAGTGTCACGCAATTTTATGAGGTCATTATTCCGAGGTCGCACGATCGTCATCGTGTTATTACCACAGGCGCATGGAAAATGTTTGCCCGCCAGTTCGTTACACTAATATATACACCTAATTAAAAAAAAATTCATATAAAAATTGAAAAAAAAAGAGAAATAGGAATGGATTAGGCATGCAAACTACATTCAAGGATTGACGAAGAGCAATTTTAATTGAGCGTTTAAAAAAAGAGTTCACGAGCGTTCACATTTTGAGCTTTTGAAAACTCTCAAAATGTGAGCTTTTAGATGGCCAATTCACACAGCTTTCTATTTTCATATCTAAATGACAACGTTTTTGCAATTGGGCCTGTATATATTTTTGGTTAACAAAAGAACGTAGCTCGGAAGATAAATGAGTAGGAGAAATGTGCGCCTGCAAAAACGTACTCACTATAAGTTTGTAGAGGTATCAGAGGGCTTATAATGTGGGATCTCACAATGTAATCCAGGAGCAAAAGGAGTTTACACTCTTATAGCAAGAAAAGGAACAAGTATTTTATTTACTGTCACAACCCGATCTAGTTAGACTTTAAGAGAAAAAATTCAATAAACAAAAAAGGAAAATATCAACGATGAGAGTACATACCACATTTTCTTGAACTTTGCAAAGTTCAAGAAATTGTGGATACATAATGTTTTACATCTCTTTTTTCGTGGTCTTGAACGTGAAACGCACTTTGCGTGCAAAATCTGTCACGCAATGCCCAAGAGTAAGTTATCGCGATTGTGACGTGTTATATGGTGAATTGAATTATTATTCCCACCCCCAGAATTTCACTTATATCCATGACGTCTCATCTGTTTATCGAGAGTTATAACGCAAATCTCGCATGAGTTACAACAAATTCAATAATTGAATTGAAATATTCAAAATCAAACACACCAAATGAATGTTATTTTTGTCGTTAATTCGATGCTAGATAACAAGCTTCGGAAATCTTCGGGTGATCCGCAAAAGTCTTCGAAAATCTTCGTTAACCTTCGGAGATCCTCGGGTCAGTCTATACGTGAGCAGTCTGACCGCTGACCGCTATTTTTGGTGTTCAAGGGTGTTCCTGGCTGTATTGAGGGTATTCTGGGGTATTTTGGGATGCTCCGGGGTGTTTCGGGGTGTTCTGGGGGTGTTTCGGGGTGTTCCGGGGTGTTCCGAGGGTGTTCCGGGGTGTTCCAGGTGTGTTCCGTGGTGTTCCGGGGTGTTCTGGGGTGTTCCGGGGTGTTCCGGGTTTTACAGACACCCCATTCAAAATCTTTAATTTCTGCGAAAACGTTTCTTCGCTTGTGGAGACTTAACGGAAGGGTGCGTGCATCCAACTCTGGCTTTAGCAGATTTTCAAGAAGAATAAACTTAGTTAAACACATTATTAATTCTTTACAGAGACCACAAGTTCAAGAGGTCCCACTGAGTATATGTACTGCATGATGATGCAATGGAAATTTCTCAACAAGACAAGAAGTGACTCAAAGGTATGTAGTAAATGAACTGCCTGCATGAGGATGAGTAGTTGGGGCTGATCTTTAAACATTTATTTTATTTACAAACGCACAAATGTGTTATGTCATAGAGAGCCTAATAACTGTATTTTTCTAATAAAAAAGTTATAGATGATAATATACCACAAAAATGGTCATTATCGAGTAAGAATGAGTCGAGTTGTTTTCAAAACGTTCATCTCGGTCATATTTCTCGACAAAGCTAACTGAACATTTTCCTCGATGTAATAGGTAAGACGCGTCGATTGTGGAGTTCTGTTTTTATTTGCTTTCTAGAACCTTTTAACGATTTTCAAATATAAAAAAGTCGTCGGGCTAACTTTCCGGCTCTTTAATAGCATTAAGAAATAACAGTTCTTTTTTCTCTTTTGTTTTTTAAAGACAAGGAACTGTTAGAAGAGATATCTCTTTTCTGAATGCATTCTCAGAATTGATGCCCCAAAACACGCACACTTAACGCTCTGTTATTGGATTTTTATAGATAGATTTTTTTGAGGGAAGTCAATTGAATTTCAAAATCAGTGATTGCGTTTTCTGAGAAAATTCCTGTTACATCATTACAGCAACTTCTCTTTCTTCATTATTCTAATTTCGTTTTATTATAGAAATGATGCAAGAATTACAGCCTACAGTCCTCAGCCAATAATTTTCGTCGACTAAAGTAGCAAGACTTTCAGAAGATCATAACAAGGTGGAAGCAGTGTCATTAAATATCCAAACAGCTCTTAGTTCGTGATCAAAGACTGAACCAAACAGCAGCTCTGAGGCTTTTAACATGTAACAGTGGCGTGATCAACAGTTTGGTTGAACTGATAGCCTTTCTTCAGACAAGAAAAAAATGTTTTTGCTTATTTATTGTAGAAAATGAAACAGCCAGGCACAAAGACAAAACTGCTCTTTTGAAGGTAGAAAATGCAAGAAATAAATGTTGCAACCATAGTGTTGTTCAGATCATTTAGATCATTAAAACAACTCCTCTTTCTTCATTATACTATAGGAATGATGCAAGAATTAGAGCCTACAGTACACAGCCAATAATTTTCGTCGTCTAAAGTAACAAGACTTTCAGAAGATCATAACAGGGTGGAAGCAGTGTCATTAAATATCCAAACAGCTCTTAGTTCGTGATCAAAGACTGTACCAAACAGCAGCTCTGAGGCTTTTAACATATAACAGTGGCGTGATCAACAGTTTGGTTGAACTGATAGCCTTTCTTCAGACAAGAAAAAAATGTTTTTGCTTATTTATTGTAGAAAATGAAACAGCCAGGCACAAACACAAAATTGCTCTTTTGAAGGTAGAAAATGCAAGAAATAAATGTTGCAACCATAGTGTTGTTCAGGCCGTGCTATTAATCAGCCTGTAAGAGATGTTTTAAAGCCGGATTAGATCCTATAATGGGCTCAATCGCTAATTTACTTAAACCTGTTACTATAGATAACGAATAGTGGGAGCTGATCATTTCGGAATAAATGTCGTGTCCCGGAATATGCAAACTCTAGGGAGAATTTTGAAAATGGTCTTAAACTTGAAACGATGAGCAATTAAGAAACTTGATCGCAAGAAAGCAATTGTTGAATGAACTAAATGAAAATTATATAATTGATATTCAAGAGTCTGTACTCTTTTGTTAACTACTGCATGAACTAAAATAGGTGAGATAAGATTTAACAGGGATGATGATGCTCACATATGATTTCAGATATTAGTGGCTAACTGAAAAATCAATGAACAAGTGATAATAATGCTTATATGTAATTTAAGAGAGTGCGCGTTTTAGTAGCTTACTGATAAATCAATGATGAAAAGATGATAATACTTAAATATGATTTAAGAGAGTGCGCGTATTAGTAGTTCACTAATAACTCAATGAAAAAGGGATTAAAATGCTTATGTATGATTTAGGAGAGTGCGCGTGTTAGTAACGTACTGATAAATCAATGATGAAGGGATGATAATGCTTATATATGATTTAAGAGAGTGCGCGTATTAGTAGCTCACTAATAACTCACTGAAAAAAAAGGGATGTTTATGCTTATGTATGATTTAAGAGAGTGCGCTTGTCAGTAGCTTACTGGTAAATCAATGAACAAGGGATGATAATGCTCACATATGATTTAAATTAGTGGCTTACTGTAAGATCAATGAAGAAGGGACGATAATGCTTATATATGATTTAAGAGAGTACGCGTGTTAGTAGCTTACTGTTAACTCAATGAAAAAGACATGTCAAAAGGGATGATAATACTTAAATATGATTTAAGAGAGTGCGCGTATTAGTAGTTCACTAATAACTCAATGAAAAAGGGATTGCACTTGTCAGTAGCTTACTGGTAAATCAATGAACAAGGGATGATAATGCTCACATATGATTTAAATTAGTGGCTTACTGTAAGATCAATGAAGAAGGGACGATAATGCTTATATATGATTTTAGAGAGTGTGCGTGTTAGAAGCTTACTGGTAATTCAACAAAAAAGACATGTCAAAAAGGATGATAATACTTACATATGATTTAAGAGAGCGTGCGTTAGTAGCCAACTGACAAATCAATAAAGAAAGGAAGGATGATAATCCTTATATATGATTTAAGAGAGTGCACGTATTAGTAGCTTAATGATAAATCAATGAAGAAGGGATAATAATGCTTACATATGATTTAAGAGAGTGGGCGTGTTAGTAGCCAACTGATAAATCAATAAAAAAGGGATTATAATGCTCATGTATTACTTGATTTAAGAGAGTGTGCATATTAGTAAGCTTACTGATAAATCTATGAAAAAAAGGATGATAATGCTTATATATGATTTAAGAGAATGCACGTGTTAGTAGCTTACTGATAAATCAATAAAGAAGGGATGATAAAGCTTACATATGTTCAAAAAAGTGCGCCTTTTGATAATTCCTTATATATATATCATTAAGGAGAGTGCGACGTTTATTGATCAACTGATAAATCGATGAAGAAAGGTTGACATTTGCTTACTGATATATGATTTAAGATAGTGTGCGTGTTAGTAATTATCTATACTCAGTGATAAAATAATACCATAATGTACAGAGGGCCGAATATCTCATAATACTAAAAAACATAGCTGTACGTGAGTAATAAATAACATTGATATGGTAAGACATGCAATGGACGTCAGATGAAATTGGAATGCTGAGCCTAGGATCAAGATCAAAATTCTCCCTTTTACTTTTCATAATTCTTTACGAAAACTAAATGAACGTGTCATAAATCAAGGTTATTTTCTTATTTACTATCACTACTCGTTTGCGGCTTTGATTTGCTTTTCTTTCGTTAATGGAAATTAGAGATTGATCCCCCACTTCTGGGGGAATTTGAACGTTTAAGTTAAAGTTATTCTTCCCTTAGGAATTAGAAAATTGCGGGGGGTTTAGTTAGTTTTTAATGAGAATTTAGTTAGTTTGACGTAAATAGGAATAAGGCCATTAGTTATGGAGGCGTGTCACACTTTGACTTACCATGTCAAACACAGAATCTAATCATGATGGTGTAGTGCTGTTGTAGTAGATTTCGTTGATGAAATCCTAAAGGTACCTAATATCTATCCATTCATCTATTTCTGATTTTTTTTTTGTTTTATTGGCCCAGCCCGGGAGGTCTTTTGTTAAGGGGTACAGCTGGCCCGGGGTTTTCCTCCCAGGAGCGAATGGACGTACGGGGAGGTTTTTCACCCAGCTGTTGTTCCACAACCCCTCTGTTAAGTTTTGCTTTCAACGTCAAGTCTGAATTGACGCTTTGTACATCATTTTTGAGATGCGCTTTTGCATGTTACTCTTAGACAAGTTGTGTAAAAAAAAACAATGTCAAAACGACAATAAACGACCAAGCTCACTAATCGAGTTGTACTGTCATTCCCGTCTGTTGTCTGAATATAGGGAAGTATAGCTGGGAGAGGGGAATATGTTTATTTTTTTAAAAAGAAGCGCAACAAACATTGTACTCCTTTCAAATTTAAAATCTGAAAAATAAGTACTTGCCTGAAAATTTCCTGTACATAAATTGAACCCCAACGCTCCCAACCCCCTGCTCTCGGGTTTTCTCGTATTGTCGTTTCTGCCTGGAAACTCCTCGTGGTGACTGGGCTCGGAAATTCTCCGCACGCTAATTTGCGAGTCCTGTGATGCTGGATTCAACAGGGTGCCCAACAAGACGCCAATATTGCTCCATTTAAACACAGCTCTTAAGTTTCTTAAAAATCACGAGCTCTTTTGTATAGTGTTATCTGATATTTTAAATTGAAGGCCACCATGTTGCATGAAAACACCACAGCTAAAATTGTACCCTCCATTTTTTGCCATCACAAAAAATGTACCCCCACTTTCAACTGATTTTTAACACTGTACTCCCTTCACTTGTTCTTGAACACCAGCCTCCTTACTTAACGAACAGTCCCTTAATTAGGAAACCACATTGAGAAAAACAAAAGCCTAACAATAAAATTGAATGCAAAGATCGATTGATACTCTCTGACTACACAGGGGTGTCCATTGGAGTTTGTCAGCGTCAATATTTCTGTAACGGACCTTTTTGTTATGTGCATTAATAGTCCTCCACAACAGAACTGGTTGCCCCACACTGAATCAATTTGATCGTTGCCGTGTCCTTGGCTTGGGATGAACACCCAAAGGGTGCGCTGTAGTTATCTATCGGACGTGCAAGCACTAAACAAGCCCGTTCTATCATGGCTGAGCAACAGTGTGACAATCTCACTGTACCTTGGCCACGGTCGGATATCAAGTCCCAGGCGAACGGAACATTTCTATTTAAGACCGCTGAACATTGTTGGATTCGCCATGTTAAACGCGTCTGGTCACTCTGGTGAAAGATGTTGAGTGATGTTGAACAATGCTAAATTTTTATTTGGCAATGTTGGTTCATGTTGAATCCGTTTGACGTCATACTGGCTTCAAGTTAGTTTTCGTAAGGAGGTCCAATTGTCAAAGTTTTTGACTGGTCGGAATGAAATTTGTGGTGCCACATATTTGCTCAGTAGAAAGGAGATAAGGGGAAGGAAATCGAATGGATGCAGTCGTGGAATGAATATCGAGCAGAAGATTGGCATGCGTCCGCCTTAAACATCTCAGTGAAAGAAATGTTGGCCAATTCCTTGGCTGAAAATTGAGGCACCATGCCGCACCAGCAAGGCTTCAACGTAATGATCTTCAAAACCTGAGCTGACTAATAGGAAGACGTATGGCTTGATATTCAGTTGTTAAAACTCGTATTTACCTTTTATTTTCGGAAGAAACTTGGCATATGGACAAGTAGAGAATCCTTGTAACAGCAACGATAATTTAAAAGGTCCATAATTCCGGTGACTTTCGAAAAATGGGTTTATTGGCTAGAGTGGTGAGCAAAAAGGTCGTAATTTCGACAGACGACCTCCTGACTAAACAGTACAACATGGGAAACTTCCTCAAATTGCTTGCTGCCAACTGTAGGGTTATCAGTTTTCCTCTCACGAAAATCTTTAGCTAAGAAAAAGAAGAAATGCGTGGACGTCTTACTCCGGTTAAAAAAAAAAACGAAAGAAAAAAAGGAAGGAGTTGGTTTTTATGAAAAAATATTGAATATGGATTTTAGGCGGTAACACTAAAAGGCCCACGCATTAGTGCAAGTCATTTAGCCTTGGGATTCTAAATCGGGAAATGCTTGAGCATCAGAGATATTGTTCACTCTTTTATTTGAGGGGTTTGTGATATTCCTTTATGGGTTGGAAAAATAAAAGTCGCCTTACTGGTCATTATAGTTTTTTTAATTCCTTCCCTCGACTGTTAGCAATTCGTACGAATGTTCGCTCTCTTTGCTTTCCTTCGATTATTATATTCTTATCGTTCATTGTACTTCATATCAGACTAATTCAGCGACTTGCTGCATGTATTAAAAATTGAAAAATAAATCAAAATTGAAAGTAATCCGCAAGTTCATATGTAATTAGAGAAGTTTCTAACAAAACAAATGTTGCCTTCGATGGCATGCAAGCAGTCTTGTCATGAAAGCAACGTTGTAGACTACCTGCAGTCTCTCTTTCCGCTCAAAAAAGGTGCTATTTTTAGAAAAAATTGCGCCATCGCGCATGACACACGCGCGTGTATGTTGCGAGGACTCCGCGCAAAGAAAAACAAAACAACTTCATCGTTTGAGATAGTCGAGTTAAAGAAACAAGCGAGTGCATGAGCGCGAAATCGCCTGCTGCGTTGAAACGTGATGCGCGTGTCGAGCCGCTAGTGTAGTGAGCCGGCTCACTACACTAGCAGCTCGTCACGCGCGTCAAGTTTCGGTGATGTTCGCGCCCGCTCGTTTCCCTCGACTATCCCTAAGCGGAAAAAGGGACTGCTCGTAGTCTAGCTAGCAACGTTGGGGACGCTAATTAATTTGATAAATTGTGCAGAGTTTTAACCCTTTAAGCCCCAACAGCAATCAGCATCAGATTTCTCCGCACCAGGAGCCATTATCGGGGCCGGAGACCATAACTAAATATCATTTTCAGTAGTGACGTTGGCCCCATCAAAAAAGGTGCTATTTTTAGAAAAAATGGCACCATCGCGCGTGACACATGCGCGTGTATATTGCGAGGACTCCGCGCAAAGAAAAACAAACAAAATGGCGTCGGAAATTACCTTCGTTGGTGACGAACAAATTCAATTTCTGTCATCGATGTCAATTTCAAATTTGAGGCAAGCCCTTGTGGAGAACTTTCAGGATGCTGACTCTGAATATGAGGATTATACAAGTGATTGCGATGATGACAGTGAGAATATGTTCGAAAAATCCTGTTGCGAAGATGCGTCGGACATCTCGGACTATGATTTCCCCGTTAGACGGATGAAACGTTTTGCGAGCAAAAAAGGCGTCGAACTACGATAAAACAGTTGAAGGCGAATCATGCAGGAAAAGGGAAAAGACGTCCCGAAAATATATTTCCTCTGAGTACGTACACGTACAGAGATTGAAGGGCAGCCTCAAAGACTGTAAAATGAATGTCCAAGCACGATGTGAAGAAAAGTTACGCACTGGTAAATCATTGTCACTTTTTCCACTGCAAAAGAAAACAGTAACATAACTTCAAACTACCGAATCAGGAAAGAAAACTTTTGCCTAGATTTCTCAGCGTATGTTTTCTGAATTATGTCCGCCTTTACCGAAGTGGCCGAAATTAAGACAAAAAATAGCGAAAAGCGTGCTTTATTTTCAATCAAGTGCTCTCGCGGTACGTTATCAACTCGTCGACAAAATAGAGAACTGGAAAAACACCAAAACAAAAAATTACTTCCGTCGATGACAAGGAGATACATAGCGCATTGAACGTGGCAAGGGTTTCAACGACAGAGTGAGCTTAATTGTTTTCTCCGCCAGCAACCTGGCGAGAAAAATCACTTTGTAACTTCTAAAGAGAAATTACAACTGAACGTCACTGAGACACAAATCTTGGTTTTTAAGAGTGCTTGTTTTGGAAGGACGAAAAGAAACTGTAGAAATAAAAATTTAAGAGGCATTCCGTGTAAAAACCGACCGGTCGATTTTCGATAGAAAACAGATTTCTTTCATTTTCTGTGCAGAAGTACAACATTCTAGGTAAAGTTCAAAAATTGCATTTGTTTGGCATCATTTGATTTTCTGCCTGCTCTAGGCCGATAGTTCCGATGCGACCTCTGAACAAGGAAATCCTTCGGCCGGAACCCCGATTTTAACACTAAATTCGAGATAGCATTAAACAACACAGAGTTGACAAAAGCAGCTTATATTTATTCCATACCTTAACCAGGCCATATTTATTATTTTTGCTATTAAAATAACTTGTTCTTCCACGTAGGGATTTTGCTAGAATTTTTTTAGTCTTTTTAGTACACCAACCTAAAGGCATTACGAACGCCATTGATAAGGTGCCTCCATTAAAATCAAGATTTCTTAAAAGTGGGACCTGACCTACAGCTCATTCTCTACTCAGACAATAGATCAAGGACTGGTCTAAAATTAACTGTAATAAAATTTGTCGGCACTCATCATATGTTTATGGAAAAACCTAAACAAAATTCGCAAAAACTGCAACATTCACAACTTGACTTAATATGACTCGGTCAATTCAAAGACATTTTGATTTGTCTTCATTACAACTAAAAGCATTTTAGCCCCAAGGCGTATTCAAAGATAGACCATAGAATAGTTTTCGAGCAAAACTGGATCAGTTTTACCTGAATTACCTCGGAATTACTCCAAGCTTTTCGAAGTTCACATCGATGAGCGGTAACGGTCAGTTTCTTGTCACGCAACACTCTACACGTGGTCCAGCAGCATACGGTTTGTTACCGCTTAAAAAGGCCAAACGTTCATTGACATGGAGTCATGGAAGAGAAAAATACGATAACCTTGTCTTCATCACAGCTTTTTATTCCAGATTATTACGTTCCATAACAAACTTAGAGCACAAAAAAAATTCTCCACAGGAGACGGAAAATGATGCAGGGGTGTGAATTACCATAACTGTTCCCACAGAGAATCAAATAAAACAGAAGACGAGATAACACGCGTGACCCACGTTTAGACTCGATGATTTCTCTGGTGATTTCTCCAGCGTTAACATTTGCGATCCCGTTCTTACGTACGTTCCCGTTGCGTGAAAAAAACAAGGGTTCGGTAGCTTCAACAATGCAATAAATGCCGCATCAGAAGCCTATCATGGCTGCACTGATTTAGAGTGCATAAAGCCCAAAAAAATTTAGAGGCTTTGGTTGAAAAAAAATCTGTCCAGGAGGTCTTATTTTAAAATCTTGTACGTGAATTGTAACCATCTGCCAGAAAATGGAAGGGATGGACCATTATATTTTTGATTGGGGGTGGGGGGTGGGTAATTTTTTCTGCAGAAATATCTTTTCGTCACTAATCACCATTGGAGACCTTCGCTTGAATTTTATTTCCCTAGCTTGCAATATATTTATCTGCTTTGTGTTGCTATGCACGATATTTATTTCTTCTGCAAAAGCTGTGCAGGATGTTTTTTCGCATTTGCCCAGCTACCCCTCAAAAATAAAATGGTCAGTCCCTTAACATGAAGCAGAGACAAGACTGTGTTATTTGAGTCACACAGTTTCTGCTTTTGCGTTCTCAATCATAAGTTACCGCCATGCGGCGCGTAATGTGTTTGTCCAATTGTACTGATCCTAATTCCTTTGCTGAAACGGTTTGTACACCTTTTTGAAACCTCATAGTGATTGGTAAAATCTCATTGGATTTTGTAGCCAAGACTCTCACGAAGAACCTGCATTTTGTCGCGAGGTTGCTAATGAATTACTACAAGTGAATTCTGCAAGCGTGAATTGTAAGTTGTTTATCGATTCCGGTTGTCGATGCTCTTTACAAAGCCCCGCAAATTGAGTTTGGTAGGTACCATTTTTTGGAAGAAAAGAAAGATCGACATCAGTCACTGATCAGGCCATTTACTTTGATATCAACGCGCGAAAATATGAGGAATAGGTGAAGTGCGGCGCCTTCTCGAAATCGTTTATAATTTATTTCTGGAATTATGGATGTCCGGTGTATATTTTTTCGATGTTTTCTTGGTGAGCTTTGCCACAGTTTCTGTCCTTGGCATATCAAGAGGCACATCGAACCCATAAGAAAATTCATCAGACTTTTGGAGAGCTGGTATTTTTGTCTTCTGATCACTGAAGCGAATTGGCGGGAAATGAGAGGTCGCAGGACTCGCGTGTAATCCCCGAATGATCAATGCAAGGAAAAGAACACTGGTAAGTTGAAGTTGAAGTTATGAGTTTGACTGTGTATGCTATTCTAAGCCATCATATTTGCTCGCACTGAATTGCTTTGTTTCATTTGGTCATGGCTAGTCAGTTTTTTAGTGATTTGTTTTTATCTGTCTAGCACGCGAGATATTAACCGGCTTCACGCGCGCTAACCGATTCTGCTCTAGTGCTTAGGTACTCAGCTTTTTATTGAACTGTTGTTATCTGTCAAGCAAACTGCTTTACTTGGGTAGTCAGTTCTGTATTGGACTGTTGTTATCTGTCGAGTAGTTTGTCTCACTTGGGTAGTCAGTTCTATACTGAGCTGTTGTTATCTGTAGAGCAGGATTTTAACCTAAGCTTGCCGCTAACATTTTGTACTAACTTACATTCAGCTGTTATTGTACGTGCGTTAACCTATTTTGCTCTACTTGGGTAGTCAGCTTATTATTGAACTGTTGTTATCTGTCGAGCAGACTGCTTTACTTGGGTAGTCAGTTCTGGATTGAACTGTTGTTATCTGTCGAGTAGTTTGTCTCACTTGGGTAGTCAGTTCTGTACTGAGCTGTTGTTATTAATCTTGATCATCGCACTGCACTAACATACTGTTGTCTGCTTTGGCTGGGCATTATACACTTTATACGATAGTTTATACCGCTTGTACTGAGCAATATTTTTCTAGGCCGTTTTTTGAAAGAGGAGTTTCGTTTTCCCGCTCAGCTAATTTTTTTCTTTATTTTCTTTCTAGGGACGTCTGCCGCGTGGAGTGGACCACGCGCTTTGCTCAGCGCAATTCTGTTTTTAAGATTTGTCCTTCACTCTGCATGTGTTTTGTAAGTCAGTAAGTCAGAAAAAGCGTTACCGCAAACATTAAAAGCGACACCGCAGGCGATCCAATCTTGTGAAATGTCGTCTACGGTTACAGTTAATAATAAGCCATGGGTAGATTCAATCCACCCTTAGCCTAATTTGCATAAATTTCAGTAAGTGAGGTCCAAGATGATTTCTGTGTACGGGAGCCAAAGTACTCCGCGAATGTTGCTGGATGTTTTCACACTGCGAGAAAAGCAACAAATGCTGTTTTTCCTTCAGTGGCTGTTACAGTGGTCTACAAAACAAGAAAACCACTCTAACAATACAAACAGTTAAGTAGTTTGAACAAATTGGCCACTCTACCTTCGTACCATCGACGAAAATCCCTCACGTGCAACGACTGTTTCAAGTGGGGTAAGCGAGTAATGTTATGTGTAGACCGCTGACCATACGTACTGAGCTAAAATTGGCAGCGCATTTTGGGCGGGATTTGGACGACGCAATAAAATCATACTTTTGGCCGATTGTCCAAGTTAAACATGTCAACAAGGTTTTTCCTCCATTTCCTATCACTGCAAAGCCAGTCTGACTTGTCGAATTTCTTTGGGGATAAAGACGTAAAATGTTTTTAATAATGACGTAGGGAAACAAAAGTTTTGTAAATATGTTGTATACGGCTTCCACTGTAAACCACTATTTCTTACTTTTTTCTTCCTTCCGTCGGGTGCCAGTGGTGTTTCTCGCAAAGCAGCCTGCTCCAACTTACCTTACACGTAGAAGTTTGCTCCCCAATAGTTAATCTAGTCTGTAATGAGCCTGAGCAGGAGTTCTGGCCTGAGGGGGTAGTAGTGGAGATCAGACTATACACATAGATGTTTATTGAACTAAAATCGCTACCAGAACGTTTGGTAAAGTAAGCATTTTTTCTAACAGTGTACAGTATCAGGAATCCAACACATCTCGGATAACTTCGTACTTTAACATTGTTTAACTAGGGGTCCGGTGGAAAAGCTTTTCTAAGATGCTTTTGGAGTGCTATGTTATCGCCTATTTTTACATTAATTACGAAGAGGACATCAAAAAGTGAAGTTTCTCTAAACTAATTGGCTACAGTCAGTGAGGGTTATTTCTTCGTACTAGGGAAATATTGATGTCCTCTTTTTGGTGGTGGTAGTTTTGCAAGATGACAGACGGGATCTGGAGGACAAGAGATGAACTAAACAGTTTCGCTGCAAGCTGCTATGGCATAGTGCTCAGCATAATGCAGTTAGACTTTGCTTGCAATGATAAGGTCTTTAACCAGGTCGGTCAACTCCTCCCCTTTCCCCTTATCTTAACGATACACCAACGTCAGCTCCTCTTTCTTGGTCATATCTTGAGGAAACCAGATAAGAAGAAGCCAATTGTTTGTCCATTATTTAGGGTCCCAAACAAAGACTTTCTTCCATCACCCAAAAAGACAAGGAGGGCCATCCAACACCGGGGACAGTGCAGGCATCTCAGTCTTGTAGCTGACGGCAGTTTTGCGGTCGGCTGAGTAGAAGAAGACAGGTTGGAGGCCCACTTCTCCAAGAAAGTGCGCGAGAGAAAGTACCTGATAGCCTGGGTACCTCTTCTTTCGCCCAGCGCGTATTTGAGGGAGATTTCATTTCCTAATCCCGCGTCGACACCACTCTGCTGTCAAATGAGAGAAATATCATCGCCCTTGACTCTTTGAGGCCGGATGCCAAAAAGTTCGAGCGCGTGGAATAGGCTTGGATAAATTTCTGCTCGTAAAATGGCTTATTCTGCTCGAAATTCTGCTCGGACACCCTTATTCTGCTCGAATTCTGCTCGGTGGCCGAAAAATTTTCCGTCCCATTTTCGCAAATATGGAAGGGAGCCTAGGCCTAACCTTCAAATACTAATTAGATATTCATTTTGCATAGCAAAATTGCAATTCATCTTACTTTACATCACTACTATTAGACGAAACAGTGAATCGTGTGAGTGCGTTTTAGCTAATAATCACATTAATTACAAGCTTTTTTCCATTTGTTTTGTATTTAGTTTACAATTTTTCTTACAATTGTTATGCATATCATTAGTGTCGCTGATTTTCCGTTGTTCTGCTCAAATTCTGCTCAAAAATGCCTTATTCTGCCGGCAGAATGCTCGCCTTAAAAATCGCTTATTCTGCTCAAATTTCTGCCGGCACAATTTATCCAAGCCTAGCGTAGAAACTTTATAACTAACTGATATCGCCGCTTCGTTGCGAAGGCGCGCAAGAAAACCTCTGCATGGTTTCAGTCTTGTTTAACCCTATTTAACCTGGGGGGGGGGGACATTGTGCCCGCGCTGACTTTAACGAACTATAACTTTTAAACGGCTGGACGAATAATCACCAAATCTCGTGACTTTTCCTGAAATTTATCAGAGAAAATTTTCCTGTGTCAATGACGTGTCTATGATGATTGACATTTCCATAGCAACCGTCTACTCAAGAGGTGTTTTGACTATTTTTTGCCTTTTTTAGTCTTTTCCCTTCGTTTGAAAACTGAAGATAATCCTTTACTTTTTCGTGCTTTTTTTGATTAAGTATGTTTCTTAGAACAAATTCATATATTTTTCTATGACGTCATTGTCAACTGTGTGACTGCATGCTCGGGATTCAAGATGGCGACTTAAAATTCAAAATTGCTGCTTTGTGACGTCATTGTGACGTCATGAAACGTCATAATCGACACGTCATAACCCCAATCTGTTAAGCTAATGACGTACTATTAACGTGCCAAGTTTCCTCACAAGAGCGTGAATACTTTTCGAGATTTATGGGGGGGCACTTTTTGCCCCCCCCCCCCCCGACTCAGAAACTCAAAAAAAAACCCGGTGAAACAGGGTTAAGCTAGGTTATGGAACAGTTATTTTTGTTTCAAATTCAGCTATTTTTATTTCAAATTTTCCGAGTTGTGGAAATTTGACATCATTGCCTTTTGTTTTCAATTCTTGTTAGTTCGTTCTCCCAACCTAGTCAAGTTTTCTTCAGTGTTCACTCTTTGTCAGTTCCATCTTGGTAGCTCCCTTATCTCTTTTATGCAGAATGCCACGGTGTGAAAACGCAAAGAAACCTGCGATTAGGCGCTATTGTCAGTTTGCTTGGTAAGGCATTCCTGTCCCAGGCTCTCAGTTGCGCGTTTTTCGTGCTGGTTTCCTTTTTCTCTTTTCCTGCTATCTCAGGGGCTAAGAACAGTGCAGTTTGTTGACTGTCTTCCCTCGGTACCATTACTAATGACCAGCTAATAATAATCCATTGCCTTCGTTTTAGTACCTTTGAATTGCAGATTCTACTACAGTAGGCGAAAGATTGTAACCTATCGCTTCGAAAGGTCACAGTTCAGATCTTTTTTCCAATTCTTTCGAAGCTCTAACTGATGTGTCAACTGTGTAAACGCCCTACTTCATCCTATCTGAGGAAAACGCTTGTTTCTTTGGGTTTCTGGTAAAGCCTCAGAGAAAAACCAGGGAAGAACTGCTACTCGGACAGAAAGATAAACCTTTCTTGGTCAGGTGAGGTAGGTGGTGGATAGGGAGGGGGTCATGCCACAAAACGTGGCTTCAAAGGGGATGGTCAATTGAAAAACAAGTGAACACAGCTATAGAAATGATAGAGTTTCTACAATACTTGAATAAAGCTGTTTGATGGACAGATGTTCTTTACAAAATAATGGCAACCATCCCGCCAGCCTGCGAGCGAGCACTCGCGGGCTACCATCCCACTTATGCAAATTCGTTTATTAAAAAGGGGACTGGGGCTTACCAAAACAATCCTGTTCCCTCCTTCCCCTTTAAGATATAAAATCCCCTGAACTTAATTAGGGGTAAATGCGCCCAATCCCACCCAAAGCGCTCCCTACTAATATGTCGTCAGCGGTATTAACAATAATAACATTACTCGCTTGAGTATACGTCGTTCGTTGCACACATGAGGGATTTTCGTCACTTGTACGAAGGTAAAGTCAATTTGTCAAGTCAATTTGTTCAAAGTACTTAAGAGTGAATGTCAGTAAAAATCAAAGAAAATTTAGAAAATCGCGGCCACGGTCCAAAATTCAATTTGTCTCATTCTTTGTCTACAGGAACCTTAAAGAGCCAGTGTCACCCAAAGTGCTTTGCGCGGTTGTGTTTTTGTTTTGAAGTTTGGCTGGCGCGTTTGCCGGTCGTTTCGCAAATTATACCCTGCTGCACTGGCCTTTCAGCAAGCTGATATTTACAGTAGTAGCCTCTGAAAATAGTAATATCTTCATTGCTAGATGTTACCGGAGAAAACAACTCTGGATCTGACCTTGTAGTCAACGCGTATGGAGCTTTTATAACAACCAATCGATTGATCGATCGATCTCGATGGACGTAAAACCAAAGTAGCCACTTCCACTCGATATAAAAATAACAAGACAAAAACAAGTAGCAAAAATATTGACGTCTTTATCGCTAGATGCCACTGGAGAAAACTACTCAAGATCTGACTTTGCATTCAATGCGCATACATGGATCTATTACAGTCCGATCGATTGATTGCGCGATCGATGGCATCGACCGTACCCTGCGAGCAGAGGCCCTTCGATCTTCCCGACTTACCTAGGAAGATCGAAGGGCCTCTGCTCGCAGGGTACATCGACCGATGTCGATGGACGCAAAACCAGAATAGCCACTTACACTTTTTGTAAAAATAAAAAACAAACAGACAGCGAGCACAAGGAATAATTAAGCAAAACAGCACAAGCTCATAAGCATTATTTTGAAGCAAGCCCGTAGCTACTGTTATTTTGTGGTAAATTAACGTTCCTTCTGTTTTCATTCGGCAAACACAGTGTCAGTACTATTGCCGAAACCCGTAGATGTTTTTCTTTCCCTTCCGCTACTGATACACGGACTCCTTCAGCCGTACAACTTTGGCAGAGCCCGAAAGACTCGGCCTTCGCCTCAACTTTCCTGAACCCAACGAGGCATCCAATTTAAAGATCTCCTTCTCCACCGCGAAAAAACTTCACAATTCGGAAATATACAACGACATTGATACGGCGACACTTAAATGAGAAGTCAAAATTCACACTAGTGCTTTCGGATCGCGAACGGCAGCGATGGAAGAAGATACAAATCAGACTTCACGACAATCAAGAAAATGGCGTATTTTTCATATATGAAAAATGTAGCTCGGCGCGCAAAGCACTTTGGGTGACACTGGCTCTTTAATGTATGTAAGAAAGTGAAATGGGGTTAACTTCTTGAAATATTCTGTTAACCGGGAATAAACGGCTAAAAACTGAACCGACCTATAAAATTCAAATTTCAGTTTACGTGACCTCGAAATGTTGCACTTTTCTGGTAGTTCCTACGCTAATTAAAATGTAACAGCCAGTTTTCCCTATAAATACTGGGCCTTCTTCATTCTAGGTATAGTGATATTTAAGTCTCACGTTGTTTTCATAAGAGCAAGACACGGATTGCGAAGCGACATTTGAGAAATGTAAAAAACACCAAAAACATATACCAAAGTAGCTCCACGAAAATGCATATGGTAGTGCATTAAAATCTTCCAGTCTTTATCCAGGGATACTTTAAAGATGTTTCTTCATTACCGTTGTTTTAATTTTCTGGGACCTTCTAATATTGCAATGCAAACACAAAGGGTGCGTTCGATTGGGAAATCTGGATTTTGATTTTGGATTTCGTATTTCGGATTTCCCAATAAAACGCGAAATCCAAAAACGGATTTCGACCAGCCGAAGTCCTTTTCCAAGACGGATTTCAATTAAGGCCCCTTAATTGAAATCCGTCTTGGAAAAGGATTTCGGTTCGTCGAAATCCGTTTTTGGATTTCGCGTTTTATTGGGAAATCCGAAATCCGAAATCCAAAATCGAAATCCGGATTTCCCAATCGAACGCACCCTTTAAAGTGAATTTCTGATAAATTACAAATGGCGTCATGTTCAAATACAACAAAGCGCTCAGTATGTGTTCAACAAGAGAAATATTTGGTACGAATACGGAAACTTGCCTCGTAAAAATCAAAGTAAACTTTTCAAACTTCCTTGTTACATTGTTTTGCTTATACTCTTTCAAGTTAATTTAAGGTATCTACAAATAACGTACCGTAACTTCCTTCGCGAGTCTTCCCAGACAGTATTATTTCCAATCAGTTTAGGACATGTCGGCACTTTAACTGCTTCCTTCGAAACGTCCATAAAAATACATCTTAAATGTATTAAGGAATGTTTTGGGGAAAAATTTTAAACCTTGGATTTTAGTTTACTGAAATCAAATGAGCGACGATAAACCGAAACTCCACAACAGGTGCGAGCCGGATAGATTGAAGATCAGCACATTGGTATGTCACGCAACGCCTGATCGTACATTCGCGACGGATTTTGCCTATCCGGTTTCTGGTGATCAGATAATTCGGATTCGCTTTTTCTACCAAAATGAAGTAAAGTAAACATAACTTCCTTGTACATAAGGCTAGAACAATGGAAAGGTATTTCATGAGACGCGAACAGACTATGAGTATGAGGTGTTTCGCTCGTTAGAGAAGGGGGGGGGGGTGGGGGAGAGGTGAGGCTCTCAATGTCTTTCACACTAGCTGCAATGTTTTCAAGCTTGCTGACTCGCTGAACGTGTAGGCACAGGATTAATTGAATCCACAGACCGGTTCATGGCGAAACAACGGGGAACGACAGGCATTGAGGCATTGCTGGAACGGGTATCCGTAGTTGAAGTTCCGCGGCCTTATTACAACAAATAGTAGGCTATGCATAGACTGGAGCCTCGGCTTAAGCTGCAGAGTCGGTATCATCATTATCACGCTCTTTCCCTGCTTTTTCTACTAAGCGTTTCTTAGCTGGCAGACGACCAAAGAAGCCGGTGATCTGTTGTGCACTGAGATCTTGTCGGGTTGAAATCGACGCGCCCTGATTGGTCCCTCACTGACGTCGTAAGAATTACATTTATGTCCAGTTTCACCTCTTTTTTGAAACTTCTCCGTTAGATTTTTTTCTGCTTGCCAGTGGATCACGTCTCCTTTCTGATAGTCTTCAAGGCCCAACCCTTTGTAGGCAGCGGTTATCCATCACCAGTCTGCAGGTTACTTTGAAGAGTACGAATTCATTCGTAAGCCTCCGTCAACTTGCAAGCGTACAATCTCGTTGCTTTATCATACAGAGTTTCCTCTTACAGTGCTATTTTATGTCTTACTGTATCGCGGTATGCCTACAGGTAGGTAAAATGGCCGTACGCTGTCACGCTTCTTTCTTCAGAGCAGGGAAGAGCACGCCCTCCTCCCTGTCATTAAAATCGTCTCCAGGCAAGGATTCTGTAGAAGAGTGCAGAGAGGCTTTCTTAAAGTGTCTGTGCCTGACAGCTCTAAAAGTTCGCGCATTTGTTATACGCTGGAATGGAGGAACCAGAACTTCAGTTGGTAATTGTATAGCTCCTTCGAAGTTGGCCCATGGAATTAGACTGTCAGATCCCAATGCTCACTCGAGAACTAGCAAGTTTGTCCTAAGCTAGCAAGGAACTCCTGTGCTGAAAAGGATAGACTTTCGAACAGAAGCCCAACATGCAGCCAGACTTCTGTTTAGTGTTCTCTTGACTCGAAGTTGGTCTAACAACAATATTGCTGATACTGTTAAACGATACGCTCTGATATTCTCGTTCTAGCTGACAACGTTTGGAGTTCTTATTGTCTCACATGTTGGCATTTTCAGGAACTTTTCGCTAAAAGGGAGATCCTAAAACTACGTGGGGACTCGTAATAAATGAAGTCAAGTCTTTGCAGGCTCAATTCGCATTCTTCTGGTCTCATTACAAGGTACAGGAGCAGCCCTCCCATGAAACAAGCTATGGAGTCGCGCGATATTGTAGCGATAGCTGGTGATCGTTAGGAAGAGTTCTCGTAACTCATTGAGACACAAATTTTCTGCCATCAAAGACAGTTTTTGCCGTCGAGTACTCCAGTGTTGCCCGTTCAAGTAGCTTTGCGCACATGCCTCTAGAAATTTCACTTCTGTTCGCTTCCACTACTGGCGTTGTTTTAGACAGCATGCATATGCAGGAGGGTGAGTAAGGGCTCCGTCCAAACAAACCATCAGCTTTGACTAAATGTAGCCTGGTTATACTGCAAAAAAACAAGTTCCTCGCAAATCCGAAACCACACAAATATATGTATTTACGTTGTACAAAGTAGATTTGTACGTAGTTCACTAACAGGGAACAGTATAATATCCACTAACTAGCCTACCCGCATCTTTGCCGCAATGCAGGAAAGAAATTTGAGTCTTGTGTGCGCAGGTTATCCTCTTACTTTTCCATCCTGAAATAGATCCTCTCATACACCTCACCCGTACCATCCTGTTATCCTCTCAACATTGTGCTTTTTAGTTTTTTAGCCTTCGTAAAAAGCGTTTCCATAGGGTTTTCTGCAGGTTGGAAGCATTTTTTGCCTTTTTTACCGCGTAAACATTGGGGCGGGTGCACTTTTTTGACGCTCGCCCCAATGTTTACTCGGAAACGCTTGCTACGCAGGCTATGTTTTTTTCGGCCATTTTTTGTTTCAGTATCGTGATCAAGTTATAAAATTTTTTTTTTTTTTTTTTTACACTTTATTTACTTGCATTACGTCTAACATATTAACTTACAGACATAACTTACATAATATTTACATACTAACTTACATGACATCATATTTACATAATACATGCCATACATACTACACTTCACTTAAAGAACATTAGTTACATACTTACTTAATAGATAACATAACACTTACATAATACTGACATACCTAGCTACCGTTCCACATATGTGGTCCTCAATCCGCAAAAGGCAGGAAAAAATATCTTTCAAAGATTGTAATGTGAGAGGAAAAGGGGGAAATTGTCTATCGTAGGACGAGTACATCGTGTTCTACAGGTCCAAATGTAAAGTCTTGCGACTAAGAATAAAAAGTAGAAATATTTGCGAAGAAATGGGTGGGGCTTTAAACCTATAACCAAGGAAGGCGTTAACTCAAGCGAACGTAGAGAAGTTTCATTATTGAGCAGCCATTGCTTAAAATTATCCCAAAAGGAGGAAGTTACCGTACAGTTCCAGAAAAGATGGATAAGAGTTTCCTCTTCCAGTTGGCAGAAGCTGCAAAGGTCGTTGTCGTTCAGATTTATTTTTCTTAAGAAATTATTAGTGGCCAGTCTCCTGTGTAAGAGTTTAAATTGAAAAACAAGAAGTTTTGATATTTTCGTACATTGAAAAGGTAACTTGTAAGCAGTCTTCCAGTCAATAGTTTCATTTTCTTCTATCATGCAGTCCACCGACCATTTCGTTTGGCTGTTAACGGGCTGCTTTTGTTTCTTTTCTACAAGTTTTTTGTATGCAGCTCTATTTGGATTTTTGGCCTTTAAAAACTTATCAAGAAAACTTTCATAGTTGGTGTTTTCGTGAGAGGCGTTTTTCTTAAAGATTATGACCAATTGTTTTATGGCTGATATTACTCCACAGAAAGATAGAAAGTTTGTCTTGATATTATAACGCTCTTTGAATTCAGAGAAGGATAGAAATCTAGTCTCATTTTCCATCAAATGACCAATATTCTGTATTCCTTGAGAAGACCATGCTGGATAGTGTATTGGTTTATTATTGACTCGAATGAGAGAGTTTAGCCAGAGATACTGTGAAAGTAACTGTTCCTTTGAAGAAATATTATCTTCGTAGTTAATATTTGACCAGGTTTGCAAAATTTCTTGCAAGAAAACATCTGATACCTTGAAGTAGGCTAGTAAATCCTTTTTGTGCAGATTGCCTTTGAAGATAGTACCGCCTCCTAAGTCTCTTAATTGTAAATTGAAAAACAGCTTCCATTTTGCATGATTTCCTGTGTCAAGGTACTTTTTCACCCAGTTTAGTTTTAAGGCTTGGGTGAAAAGTCTTATATCAATCATCTTTAGTCCTCCATCTTCGTATTCACTGATCATTACATCACGCTTGATCTTGTCACCTTTGCCATTCCACAAAAACTTGAAGAAAAGGGTGTTGACCTCGTCAACAGCACAATGGTTTGTTGGCAAAGGTGACAAAATATACGTGAGCTGAGAAACAATTAAGCTTTTTAACACTGTGATTTTTCCAAGTAGACTTAATCTTCGCAGTTCCCAGCAGCTCAAGCTTGCCTTGAGTTTTGTTAACTTTTCATCATAGTTAGCTTTCATCGTTATTATTGGGTCGGTTGAGAGCCAGACACCTAGAGTTTTGACTTTATTTTTCATCCATTTCAAATCATGTTCTGGACACAATTTTTCTTCGCTACCCGCATTGGCGCCAATCCACAGCACTTCTGTTTTTTTATAATTTAATCGGAGACCTGATATCAAACTAAAAAGCTCTAATACCTGCAGTGAATTTTGAAAAGATGCCCTAGATCCATCTAGAATAAGAGTTGTATCGTCTGCATATAAACTGATTTTAATTTCCTGTCCATCAACTGTTATACCTTTGATGTTATTGTCATTTCTTATTGCGTCCGCAAGGACCTCTGCACATAGAATGAACAGTTATAAAAATAGATCCCGGATTATATTCAGAAATGCCAGAAAACTCAATACTTACGGGCGACCGCTGAGCGAGTCTCTATTTTCTTATAGTTTTAAGTAATTTTCTTTTTAGGGTTGGGGGGGGGGGAGTTGGAAGCAAGGGATAGAAGAAGAGAGGGAGTAACGTCGATTAAAAAAAATAGCAGAATGGGAAGGACTTATCCTGAAAATTCGAAAAGCTAGGACAATAAAACTATAATCAATTACCAGAAACGACCGGGATAAGTTGTTTTGTTAGTTCATACAGCTTCCTGGAACCTGCTTTCTATGGCCCGAAATTTTCTGAGCAACCGCAACATAATTTCTCGTTCACCCCCATCCTTTCTCAAGACTTGGTCAGTAGGACGGACAAATGGCAATTTCCGAAAAATGCTTTGGATTGTGAAAAATTCCACATCTCGCTTAAATCAAACCAGCTTCCTTTTCAACCCTGGAGAACTGCAAAAACGTCTCTTTCGCATGATGATATTGGTATGTCCGCAGATGAACAATTTCTGCCGCCAGTTAGGCCATCCCCACCGACCCAATTTGTTTCCAACGACTCCAAAAAAAAGCAGAAAGCTTCCGATGTAGTTTCCCTCTCCATTTCCTCTGTTATTTCCAAGTTTATGCTTTGTACACATCTCAAAGTGACTACATGTAAATCAACCCTTTACCGACTGACCCTCCCACATTTACAAGAGAGAGGGCGATGGGAAACAAAACAAATTCATGGGGATGGCTTTATCTGCGCCGCAAACACCACCTGCAAAGACGAAAAATGAGCAAAACATTCTCTATCGAAGTTGGGACCCTTTTTTGATTAATAGTTTTTGCCACTAGTATTTTAAACAAAACGAAGAGGTTCTTAGCTTTCTTACTTGGGTAAAAATGAGTGTTTCACATGAGCAAACAAATGTGCGTGTTTCAGGTGTTTCTTCAATAGTCAAGACTTACAAATAATAATTTTTCGCGCCTTTTTCTTGTTTACCGTTTGCTTTGCTGTCGCATTAGGGACGGACCATTAGAAAAGTTATGGGGGGGGGGTGGGGGGCGAAAGACCAAAAAAAATAATGCAAGGGAAAGTTATGAGAAAAAAAATCATACACAGCGAGTAGCCCAGAAAAGAAGTTCTTGAATACGGGAAAAATATCCCTGCAAGGGAAATGTCAACGAAAAATAATTGTGCAGCTCGAAAATTCCCTACCCCCACCTCACTTTTCTCAGTTATGGTACGTCACTTTTAGTAAGTTCAATTTCCGTATAACTGCATGTTACGTGACACGTCTATTTTGAGTAGTCACGCGGGAAAGAATTGGAACAGTTGGTATTGCTTCTTGACTTATTTGAATCCAAACCAGAATGATAGTGCACCGTAAAAAGTCTATAATGAGAACTTTTAAAGTAAAAAGTGCTTGTGGAGAGAATCAACTAGGGATGCTTACAAGACTTGGCTTTACGTGTTATCGACAACTTACAGCCGCCAGGCTGGTAAGTCTCATAAACTGATCTTAAACACACCAATTTTGAGGAGAATTTCAAGACATCGGCAAAACGGTTTGATCTAAAGGTCATTTTATTGCTGTGAGTCCCGGTGAAAGTAGTTTTGATTTCGTGCTGTGTGGCATATAAATTCAGTTACATGTAACCGAGCTTGCGTGTATAAAATTACAATCATGACTATGTTCGGTCGTCGCGTGCAATCGGTCGATTTTAGCTGTTTTAGTTGCACACATTTAAGCTTTATTTAACGGGAGAGATTTACCTAATTTGAGTGATTTTAGCTGATTCACCTAATTTGAGTGATTTTAATCAGATATAAGATGTTACTGAACGGAAGATTTCCGTGTTTATCGCATGCCGCACTTTTAATGTTATTGAATTGCGTCATGGCGTCACTTGTGTTTTGCCAAAATTCAGTTGGCGTTCGCATTGATAAATGAGAAGGTCCCAGAAATGCAAAACCATCACTTTTTAGAACTATGTTTCAAGACTCTAAGCTTACAATATTAGACATTTTGATGCACTACCACATACATTTCTGCGAACCTGTTTCGGGCATGCATTGGCGTGTAATCGAACGGCTGAAAAAATAACTTCAAAATTTGTGCTTTTTTTCTTCAGGAAGACCCTGAGACTAAAAAGAACGCCATATCCCAATTAAATAAGACCCAGTGTGTACATTTGTAGCTGTAGAAGTGTGGCTGTTGCATTTTCTTTCGAACGGCAATCTTGCAAAAAGTGCAAAATTTCGGGCTCGCGCACCGCCAAATTCGATCAGATCGTTTTTAACCGTTAATATTGTTCAAAATGGATATTTCAAAAACTAACCCCATTTTACTTTGTTTAGTACCTTAAACTTGCTGTAGACAAAAAATGAGCGAAATCGAATTTTTGACCGTGGCCGCCATTTTACGGTTTTTCTTTGATTTTTACTGACATTCATTCTTAACTGTTTGTATTGTTAGTATGGTTTTCTTGTTTTGTAGACCGTTGTAACAGCCTGAAGGAAGAATAGCGATTGGTGTTTTGCTTTAAGTGTCGAAACAACCATCAACACTCGAGGAGTACTTTGGCTTCCCTATACAGCAATCATCTTGATCCTCACTTAAGCTGAACGCAGTAATCAGGGAAAAAGCTGATGAAGACAAGGTTATTGTATTTTTCTCTTCCCTGATTCCATGTCAATGAACGTTTGGCCTTTTTAAGCGGTAAACCGTATGCTGCTGGACCACATGTAGAGTATTGCGTGAGAAGAAACTGACCTTTACCGCTCATCGATGTGAACTTCGAAAAGCTTGGAGTAATTCCGAGGTAATTCAGGTAAAACTGATCCAGTTTTGCTCGAAAACTGTTCTATGGTCTATTTTTGAATACGCCTTGAGGTTAAAATCCTTTTAGTTGTAATGAAGACAAATCAAAATGTCTTTGAATTGACCGAGTCACATTAAGTCAAGTTGTGAATGTTGCAGTTTTTGTGCATTTTGTTTAGGTTTTTCCATAAACATATGATGAGTGCCGACAAATTTTATTACAGTTACTTTTAGACCAGTCCTTGATCTATTGTCTGATTAGAGAATGAGCTGTAGGTCAGGTCCCACTTTTAAGAAATCTTGATTTTAATGGCGCACCATGTCAACGGCGTTCGTAATGCCTTTAGGTTGGTGTACTAAAAAATTCTAGCAAAATTCCTACAAGAGAAAACAAGTTATTTTAGCATCAAAAATAATAAACATGGTCTATTTAAGGTATGGAATAAATATAAGCTGCTTTTGTCAACTCTGTGTTGTTTTATGCTATCTCGAGTTTAGTGTTAAAATCGGGGTTCCGGCCGAAGGATTTCCTTGTTCAGAGGTCGCATCGGAACTATCGGCCTAGAGCAGGCAGAAAATCAAATGAAGCCAAACAACTGCGATTTTTGTACTTTACTTATAATTTTGTACTTCTACACAGAAAATGAAAGAAATCTATTTTCCATCGAAAATCGACCGGTTTTTACACGGAATGCCTCTAAGCAATTAGCGCTGTGTTTACAATTTCTTTCATCGTCAAGTCATGTTACTTGTTCTTCAAATTTCACAAACAGTAGGTTTTATACGGAAGACTTTGACTGCGAAATATCGAGACAAGACCAAGTAAAGCACAGTAAAATGGGAGGGAAGCATTTAATACAAATTGTGACACTTTTATGGCGAGTCAGTACAAAAATCATGCAGCAGTCTGAAGAACAAGCATTGAACAAAAGGGCGACATTTAGCTACATTTTTTGGCTATACCACGCAAAATTGAAACTGGTTTACCTGTACTCGTTGTAGCTCTATCTATGTTCCAGCAGTTCCAAATGTTCAGATGCAAATCGGATGCCATGTAAAATACGTTGAATTGCTAATTCAAAGTTGTTTGAGTGTCGTTTTTACCAATTCCGTCCGCGGGCTCTAAAGTGAGAACAGCTGCGTTTTGTGGTTTGCGTTTAAAAAAGTAAGATGGTGAATTCTAATGTTCCCCGTCTTGTTTCAGTGAGCTGCATGGAAATTACACTTCAAGCTAACATGATATTAATTCTGTCTTCAGTTCGATCAAACAAACACATGATGGCTCCGTTGTCAGCGATGTGCGAACGGAGCAATTAAGTTTACAAACCCGTTCATTTGAACTCCTGCAGCTATAACGGTGAGATCGTACAGCTTCAATCCGCTTTGAACGACGATTACAGCAATTTTTCAGGAAAAATCAAACACGTACCACATTTCAGAGCCCATAATTGGAAGATTTTTCAGAAACCTTGTGCTTGTACGTTCACTTCGGAGCACAGTTTCATTGATTCCTTCAGCTCCGCAAAGAAACGCTGCCACTTCGCAGGTTATGCATGGCGCCTCAGTTTTCGGTCAGTCATGTGATCGCGATCGATCCTTGTTCCCTTTTAACTCGGAGTTTCTTTCCCTTTTTTTTTTGTCTTTCTTGATTTTATAGCAACAAGAAGACGCCTGAAGGCGTTTACGTGGGATGTGCTGGTGCATGTAAGGACTATTTTGAACGGAGTTGAACAGTTGTCGAGTATATGGGTTAGTACGATATGTGAAAGAGAAACGGAGATGTTCAGTATTGGAGTGTAAAAGCATATAAACAAGAACAAGACTAGTCCAGTTCTGGCCCCCTCTCCACGCACGCCGGCGTTCCGTGACAGAGAGAGAGGGGCCAGAACTGGACAAGAAGAAGACATCGTTAGAATGAAGTAAGCGTGAAGAAATTCAATTATCTTTGAGTGGCAACAAAAAAGATTTAAACGTAATGTTAACATCATGTTTATTAGAAAAGGTTTTGAATGATTACCGTAATTTCCGCCGTTTACCCGCACGGCAGATTACCCGCACCGGTCCGATTTTAGCCAAAAGGGGAAAAAAGAATCAACAGTGAGATTACCCCGCACTGGTGGATAACCCAAAAACAAAAGAAAATCGTGCTAAAAAGTTCGGGAACTGACTCAAATGTGAAACTTGGACGTGGGCGTTTCAAACCAGGCATTTTTTTAAAATTCAACTCGTAACTCCGTCGCCACTGATCATGACTCGTGGATACACTTGTCGTAAATGATCGATGCTTGTAATACTTATTGAGTCAGTTACCTTTTTATAATGTTTAGGATCCAAGAAAACTTTATCCATTGTTTCTGTTAACAAAATACTTTTTTAGCGTGCAATTCGTAAATTTCACACCTATTGTTTTCGATGTTCATTGTTCGGTTCGCAATTTTCTCAAAAAAAAACAACATCTCAGGATCCACTGGGTCTAAGAAATCGCTTGAAACGGGAAAATACTTCCTAAATCAAGGTAGTTCTTGCTGTGAATATTTCACTGATACGAGTATTCTTGTATTATTTTTATTGCTGTCAATGTTTTGTTTACACGCCTGCCGACAATTATGTTTTTCATCACGTTCCACTAATTGTGTGGTGCCATGATTTGAGCAGGTCCCTGAGATATTTATTTATCTCAGGTTCTACTGGGTCAAAGAAATTGCTTGAAACGGGAAAATACTCTATAACTTAAGGCTGCGCTTCACTGAACATGTCACTGATGCGTCGAGTATTCTTGCATTATGTTTTTATCACATACAGGGCACGCGTGCCGACAAAACAACAACTCTGTACTTCTGACTTGCACGTGATTTGAAGTTACAGCCAATAAAATCGCACAATTTTTCGGGACGTCCCTTGAGCCTCGTCTCAAGGGCACGGGAAACGGGAAAGTTAAAAAAAACATGCCCATTTGTGACACCGATGAAAAAATTCCATCGACTGAAACCTACAACCCCGGTCACATTGTGTTGGAACACTTCTCTCAATGTCACAATTTACCTGCCTGAATCTGTGGCTCTCCCTCCCCTCAATGTTGAGTGAACCAATTTTGGTCATTTAGCAAGTCATTATTATCAACATTGGGGAGCGGGGAGTGAAAGTTTTCCAACAAATGTGTCCGAAGTTGTCTTTGGTCGGTGTTTATAATAACGGAAGTTAATGCACCATGCGAGTGGCAAATTTAGCCAAAGAGGCCACCCACTGCAAGCTTGAGCGGTGTACACGGTCATTTAAAGTACTTGAAGTGAGCGAAATAGACACAATTTCTCTGATAAAATGTTAAATTTCGTCTTTGTAAGCCTCCTGTAGTTTTGCTGAGGTCGCTAAAATCAACGAACCCGTTGGGTCTAAGCAGGACATTACACTCACGTCCTAGACGCTGGATGACTACGTCATCCCGCGTAATAAGTGATTGCGTTTTTAATAATAAAAACAATTATTCTACTCGGGCTTGCTGGATATCAAATCATTATAATCATTTTGGCGCTACGCGCCAATAATAATACTACCAATCATAATAATTATTACTGCAATAATAATAATTACTGCAAAAACATACAAAAAGAACAACAGCCTGGAAAGACAATCTTTTGATTGTCTAGTCTAATTGACGAGAATGAAATGCAGTATGCCTGGGGGCTCTGCCCTGAATTTGCACTGAAACAATCTAGGGTACCAGGCACCTTGCTTGGTGTGTGATAAGGTCACAATTTCAGGTTTCTGGAAATCAGAACTGAACAATGTCAACAATGTTCTTGCACTCAAGCACTCATCTAAGGCTATTTCTATAAATCTGTTTTTTTGTCTTTCTGTTACGTTATTTTTTTATGAACAAATTTTGCCTGCGCAGTTAAAATCAGCAACCCCCCTTTCAACCAGAAGGGGTGTTTCCTTACAGATGTTGGTTGACGAGAAAGGCTAAATACGCACAGTAGAACCAGTTATACAAACACTTCCTCTTCTTCTCCCAGTGGAATTGAAGCCCTCCTATTTTTGGACACCCCCGACTAGGAACAGTTTGTCCTATCCTAAAGGTGCCCAGAAAAAGTGTTCAGCTATGCAGTGTTTAAATGAATTATTTCAAACGGGATTCTTTAAATATGGACCCTCAAGGCTGATGGTCCCTTACAAGAGTGGTTGACCATTGAGAGCTAGCTAGCCATTATTATTGAATTCTCTTCCAACAGTGGGATTCATAACAACGTATTCACGTCATCCTCTTAATGAAAGTCATAGCCTGGGAATACAGCTGCCTCTCGTCACTCCCAGCCGCTAAGGGCGTTCATGTAAATGCCCTTAGCAGCCAAGAGCAACGAGAGGCAGCTGTGTTCACAGACTATGAAAGTCAGTGATGGATTATTTTTACTACTACCTCCCTTCTGCTAGGTCAGGTTACGAGGCTAAACTACATTGTACAGTCAAACCCTACTTTGCAGGCATAATCGCTCAATATGGAAACCTTATTATAACAGACAGCTTTCTCTGTCCTGGTGGTATTAAAGGCCATGCATTTTTTAGACAAAATTGACCCACTTAATGCAGACACCCTGTCAGGGACAGATTGTAATGTTCTGAAGGTGCCCATATTAACCAGTTCAACTGTGCAGTGTTTAAATGAAATATTTCATGTGGGATTCTTTAAAAATAGACTCTCAAGATGGATGGCCCCTTAGGCCTGGTCCACACTAGCAACATAACAACGTAAGGAAAGATAACATTTTTGCCTTAAGTCATAATATTCAGATGTTTATGTTGTTGTGTGGTGTTGTTCACACCGTTGTACATAATATCATCATTGTTGTACATAATACATCAATAGAGGTTGTGCATTTGCGTAATCTCCATTATGTCATAGTGTGAATCAGGTATACAATTCAAATGAATTTTTGTCTCTCGCTACTAAATGTTGCACTAGAAAACCCATTCATGCATAATATAATTTAAAACAACATCAAAGCACGCAAGAAACAAACTAAAAAAAAAATTTTAAAAAGATTTAAAGAGGACATTCACTTATATTTACAGTTATAAACCCATTTAAAGCTCTCGTGAGATTTGGATTTTATTTATTCTGTTGCTTAAAGCAGGACTTAACAAGGGATCATAATATGCTAGCTGACTTAAGTCCTGGACAAGCTCAGTATTTGGTTTAAAGCGGAATAACAGTTTGATCCTTGTAAGCCTGGGTCAATTCCAGGGGCAGACTAGACTGGAGACACATTTTGTTGTTAAATCTAGGGATGAAAAGAAAAAAAATGACAGAATAGGCTTTAAACCACCCCATGATTTGGCAGTTGTCACAAAGAAAACAACATGTAAGTTCATACATTGGCTCTTCAAATCTCAGCAGTTGAGTTAGCACAAGAACATGGATCGCATATCACATATAGTCATTATTTCCCACTTAAGAGAAAACTACCTCAAAACCTCAAAGAGACCTTAGAAAATGCATTTTTTTGAAGCCTTCGAATTCTTACTAGGGACGCTCTAGAAGTGATGTTGTGCTACAGAACTGTCCTAACTTATGCATGATGCGAACGTCGCCTCCTGCGTTATTCATTTTTCTCCAATATCGCTGGGCGGAAAGAGAGACTGCTCGTACTCTTAGATTGTCGAGATTCTATTGTACGACGTTTGAGTAAGCACGACCACATGTTAATAACCAACACGTCCCGTCACCCTCGTAAAGTGTCGAAATGTTTTGGCGTTCATGAACTGTGATTGTCCATGTTAACAATCGTAATTTCTAACGTTTTAATACTGAGCAATGACACTATTTTGTATCTATTACATTATCAGAACTCATTTAAAACCACAGACGTTCATCGCAAGTCCGCATGCGGACCGATATTTTCATTGTCCCACGGCCCAAACACACTGAATTCTACATTTTTCTTACAACAACATCGTTCGAGTTATGCTGATAAAGGTTTGCGAAGTCATGAGAATCAACAAGGATCTGTGGCTTTGTATTTTGATTTTCTTTCCATTTAATTTGTGTCTGAAAAAGCGTCAGTACAATACCGAAATTTCCGTCAAATCAGCTAGGAAGCGAACTGACGACTCGTCAGTTTCACTGAATGACCGATTTCTTCAGTAAATGGAAAGATGTATGAATTCTTTTTTTGTTTTGTTTTCTTTTTTTTTATTATTCACACGGCTACAACTTTTACAATGGTTGCGATGAATTATACAGCAAACAAAGTACGGACACGATTAAATAACAAACCTTAAAACAATATTAAAACAATATTTCATATATTCAATATTACAATAATTTTACAATATGAAAAGGATAAAAGGGTGTAACAAAGTTAACTGAACTGATTACATAACTGATAGGAAAACACACAACACACGCAGCATATTTTCGCTACATATTGAGCTATAAAGTTGTTATTGTCCATTTCCTGTGGAATTGGTGTAATTTGTTTTGTTTTTTTTTTAATTTGTTAATGTGTGAATGCAGTAAACTGCCTATTAATCGTTTTAATTGCGAGGAACAATTTTCAAACAAGAAAACATGAAAATAAAATAGCAAATCTCAAAATTAATTCCAATCAGTTTTATGCGATTTTATTCACAAAAATGTATTCTGTTACTTCTTTTTACACTTCATGTACCACAAGAAGAATTGCAATCAGGGGTAAATTTTTACTATTTCCGCTTTCGTACAGACGACGCAGTCTTTGGATTGCCGGGTAAATGGAAAGCTGAGGAGCCCTAGGCCTAAACAACATTTTGAAAAGAGGACGTCGCTTTCGAGAAAGTGAAACCTATGGTTTATCAAAGACGGGCCCTTATAAGCTGAATTATTAAGTTAGGTAACCTGATTTTGCAGGATCTGTGTTTTGGGAATTGTGAAAAATACGTTTGCCACGTTTCATGAGATTATATCATGAAGTATCGCAAGAACTACAAAACGCGAAAGTTCCACTCTTGCAGCGCGATAGTCACCGAACGTTTTTCCCTTTCTTTTAGATATACGATACACTACCTTCATACGGCCTTCATAGTGAGACTATTTTTGGCGTCTGAGGAGACCTTACAGGCTATAAAAAGTAACAAACAGCTTTCCTAAGAAACACAACTAAGCGTTGATCGAAACAAGATAAGTGCTATTGGCCAAATTAAACGAGTCACTGAGAAAGTTTACTGACCCTTGTGAGCAAACTTCGTTAATGACTGAAAAATAATAAGTAAATCTAACGGAAACAGGTATCAGCTCGATATAGCCGGGCCGTTTACAGAGGATATTAAGATCAAGAAGCGCTTTACAGTGTTTATACTACGAACGAAAAGTCACAGTGAAATCGCCGTAAATTGTAACGAAAGGGTTTTTTGAGGCCCTCATGCATCCAGAAATTCCTGAAACAAAGAAGAAAACGTGATTATTGCCAGAGATACAATTAAAGAAAAGCAGTTGATCAGTTAGACCTGATTAGAAAAACTCCGTCCACTCGTTGAGATACGGAGGTGTCAGTCACAAATGTCAGTCGGTCTCGGGAGAAAATTTAACTGAAATTTAAGAGTTTACATCAAAGGCAGCCCAAGCACACGATGGCATCAGCGTACATATTAGCCTCCAGTCTCATTAATTTTTCTGCATATACTTATAGCTTTTCCACGTTGACGCATATAATCAGAAACTGGAGTTGCATGTATAAAAAAAGTAATTGACCTTGTTTCCGCGTTGTGTTTATTGCTGTTTATGGTCTTCTTGGGCTCATTTAAAGTGTTCTTAATCGTTTTGGGCGAGATAATGTTCTTGAACTTAATCAGCCTTCATTAAGAAGTAACTAAAGGCAGAAAAGTATTTGACGCTGGTCCTCACTCAAGCTCCAAAAAATGTCGGCCAGTGTAATTGTCGTTGTTAGGTGCAACGTTCAGTTCTCGGAGTTTTAAATCCAATTTTGACCATCGGTGAAACACTGCTAAATGCAGCAATTTTTAACTGTTAAAGCCTATAAAGAAACTGGTGGTAGTCGCGTTTAGGACTGTTTCTCCAGCCGTTAAAATTGGATTTGGAACCGAAGGAAAAAACCAGAGGAGCGCCTGCCTTACCTCGCCAATTACACTGGTGGACATTATGTTGTGGAGATTTGACCGCTTAAATGAAGCCCATAAAAATGATAAAAACACCGCAGAGACAAGGTTTATCATTTTCTGTTTGGAATTCTTGGTTATTTCTGACATTTAAAGTGTATCGTATCATATCATATCATATCTTATCTTATCATACAAACTCTTATATTTGGACAAAGTGTGATAAGTCACGTCAACATAGAAAGGTTAATATACATGTGCGCCGACTTCATTGCTTACTTGGGTTGTCTTAGCCTGAGTGTAGACGTCTCTTATTTCCTTCACATTAGGTGCGAAAGCAAAGGAAATACGAACCTCTGCACACAGCCAGGGTTGTCTACTGATCTCATTCAGATTAGTTTGTCTTATTCGACGGGATACACATTTGAAGAAAAGTACTGAACTTTGGTTAATTATCTAGAGTTTTCCAAACAAGGTTAAAGCCCTCAGTTTTGAAGAGTTCACAAGCTTTCCACTCGCATGGGAATCCGGTTTCTTGGTTCCAACCACCCATAAACTTCCCGGCCTTTTTGACCTCTCCCCGCCCCATCTCCTAGTCTCTCCGTACACGGGGGCACACAGCGGCAAGTTTCCAACCTCGTGGATATGTTCAGGGGGTGAGTTCCCTGGTAAATTTGCATTACGGCGCTACTCGGCCTTTCAAAGACTGCTGCTATAAAAGCTAATAATTTATACAAGAAATGTCGCATTCCTATGCGGAGCATTGGTGCAGAGGTACTGGCCTACACGCTACACAATGGACACCGTAATGGCCGCTAAAATAGAAAGTCTAGTCTGCGAGAAAAACCTGTTCTTTTCATAACCTCGGACAACTTACTAAATCTCGGTAATTTTGGGCAGCAACACTTCCAAGCAAGGGGACACTCGTAGTCGAAAAGAGGACACCTCAACATTCCTGGTGAACACTTCAGTGTAAGTCCTGGTATGCAGTGACCATCAAAACCACACATTTGCTCGTCAGCTGGAGGAAAGTAACAAACCGTTACTGTTCAACAAAGAGGTTAATACCTATTTCTGCGTTTTTTAGTCTGCTCACTTGGTATATACAAATATTAGCTAGGTATGGAAAACTATCTCTAAGGTTGACTGTTGTGTAACCAGTCTGGTTGCCTGAATGTGAATATAAGAAATGATCATTTTATTAATTTTTTCTTACCTAGTTGACTGTTCAACGTTTCACAAAATTTCAATAAAAATCGGCGTTATTTCAAGCGTGACTGTAAGATGAGGACAGGTACTCGGAAAATATTTCAAGATAAAGGAAATCTAATAAATTTGCCAACTGAAAGTAAATTTGTGTATTAGAGGATTAACACAAACATGTAAAACGCATTTGTAAACTAAAACTTGTGACATATCACACTTTTTATCTCGAACATGACACAGTGGTCGATTGTATTTCCTAACATTGATTTTCGTCGATTGATTGGGTGAGTAGTTTATCATCATCATCATCATCATCATCATCATCATCATCATCATCATCATCATTATTATTATAATTATTATTATTATCATTATTATTATTATTATTTGCCACACCTCAAAAGATAACAAGCTACTAGTACTAATACAAAAAAAAATGGCGAGGCCGTCTAAAGAAATCACTAAAGCTTGTATTTACTAGGCCTCCTTATTAAATAAATAAGGTATCTTAAGGTATCGGACACTGGAAAAGACGATGCACTACACCAGCACAAAAGATACAAAATGTTACTACAAGGGTCAACAGGTAGGTAAGCAGTCATCCAACATAAGTTAGAAATTTTCGAGAGCTGTTTAAAAATAAAGAACTTAAGTTTTTTCCTTCACCCTTTCACTGACAAATGTACAAATTCGTACGATTTTGACACTTACCATTTTCAGCAACGCAGGGCACCCCTAATAAGTGCATAATTGTGTGCCGACAGGTCGATTGAACGGTATTGGTGTTAAGGGACTTAAAAAACTTGGCGCCTCGATAAAAAGCAGAAAATTGTTTAATGTTAGTTCTACAGAAAGGTCAGAAGGAAGACATGAGAGCGTCTTTTATAATAGGCATGGATTTAGCTGTGCCTATGAAGTAAAAACTAAGTTAAGCTTATTTGAAAGGCCTTTCAAGATGAAGAAGAAGGGCGTTTGTTTTTTGTTATATCTTCTCTCATTCTAGAGATAATCAAGTTAAAAGGATACAAGTGATGACGTCATAAGTGGTTACAGTGTGAAGACAAATCACAAAATCAATAATATCTCTGGAGATATTAATGCATTGTTAATGAAACTTGGCACCCGTAATGTACCTAACGAAAGATACATAGTAACGCGTAATGTGATGTTGTCATGGCAATAGCTTAGCTCCCAGGTCTCTTTCTTTCAATAATGACATTCCCCCCTTTTAGGCTTCACAAACATCGTCCACTCCGTAATGGTTAATGGCGAAACTAAGCACAATGTGGGCATTTTGTGTGTTTTGAGGAGGTCCTTATTTCTCCCATTGTAAAGTCACAAATGGTAATATTTGCTTCAAAGCAGAAAAAGACTGGAGCCAAGATCTTGCCACTTCTTGTGTCTTTCTTAAGGGACAATATTGGTGCCAAGTTTCAATTATCTTTAATACTGACTCATTCTTTCCCGAGATATTCTTCATTTTGTGATTTGTTACCATGCTCTAACCACTGATGACGTCATCAATTTCTAATTTGCTTAATACAAAAACGTGAATAACTCTGAAATGAGTGAAGATATTGCAAGAAAGAAAACACCGTCCTTCTTCGTTTTGAAAAGCCTTTCAAATGAGCTTAACTTAGTTTTTACTTCATAGGCACTTAATGCCACTGAGTTTTTAACCTCCTTTTGGCTTTTACTGATGGAAATATTTTTATTTCAGATTGTCAAAGTAATAAGAAAAAATTAAGAAGTGATGATGACCCTCGCAGTTAAAGATATCAACTTAAGTAGTTAAGACTTGAACGGGATTCGAACCCATGACCTCTTTCATGCGTCTGCAAGGGTCATCATTTCTTATTTCACCCGTAGAGCACGTGCATGATTATTTCATATGTTCACTCTCATTTAAGAAAAAAATTACATAGTCCCCCTTTAACTGTTCTTCATTACTTTTTTTTCACTGTTTTAAAAATGTATTAACAATAGCCAATCAAGAGTGGGCGTTTCGTCAACCATGTCTGTGCGTGTTTAGTATATGCACCTTGAAAATATTTCAAAAAGAAGGAGATCTGATAGATATGACAAAGCCGTAAATTTGTGTCTTGCTGGGTGCTGGTTTGGCACACAAACACGTAAAACGCAATTTTGACAATTTACACCCCTTACCTTGCTTATTACTCACAGAAACAATCATCGTCAACAACAACAACAGACAAATCTTAAGGTCCATGGTTGAACTAAAAGTTTAATACAATATGTAAGGTTCTGTTACAAACAAAGAAACAAAAAATAACTAATTGGAGCTGTTAAATAGAAGTGTGTGGGGTGAGGGGTGAGATGTTATGTCATGATAAAAACCCAATGTCGAGTGATAAGTAAATTTTCCTGTCCAAACGGCCTTATGCTGAATGAACCCCTGAACAAATAATAATAATAATAATAATAATAATAATAATAATAGTAATATTTTTAGCAGGGAGCCCACTTCACAAATAGGTGCTCTTCAGTAGGGCCCACTCACAATTTTTTCCCTTGGTTGGCCGAAGGAAGGATAGATACTAGACCCAAAGAAGGATACTCTTAGGGCTCCCTTTCCTTGTACGTCAGTTTTTGTTTTGTTGTTGTTGTTTTACTTTATTTTTCAAGTTAATACTGTTTTTATTCTTGCATTTTTGTTAGAGGTTATGTCAAAATACTTTTGTTTTCAGGATAAGTTGTCCAATTACGAGCGTTAAAGTTAACAGTTAAAAAGAAAAACATACTTCCGCCGCTAATGCCATAAATCTCACTGCTTTATACCCCAAACTACGACAGCTGAGAAGGGTCTGGAGACTTTGAACTCATTGTTTGAGCGCATCCCTTAAGGGGCGGCGTGGCCGAGTGGTTAGGGTACTGGACTTGCAATCCGGAGGTCCCGAGTTCAAGTCTTCCTTCTGACCACTAACTGTATTTGTCACAAGGCAGTCCCGTGTTCAAATCCTAGGCCACGCTATGTAAATAGCCAACAGATCAGCTTCCCACCAGTTGGAATTTTTAAAATGTCTACGTTCAGTTTATAATGTTACTTTCTCCGATTAATGGTGTTCCCAATTAGCACTTTGGTGCTAATTACATCTCAACACCTAAATAAAGTGATTTATTGTTATTATTATTATTTTTATTTCTCAAATGCGTCTATCGAATGCAACTTATATCAAAGAGGGAAAATGTGGAGGAAGAAATACCGTGTTGGTGAGCGCTTTAACGGATTTTACTTTCTTATATCAGTTGGTGTTTCCTATTTTTCTTTTGATAGATCACTTTTCTCTTAAGAAAAGAAAAGTTAAGAAAAAGAAACTAAAATTAAGAAAAGAAATGGTTCGAACTATTCTTTGGAGGACTTCTTTTCAATACCGAATGAAAGCCTCTCTGTTTCCTTTCGCGTTTTGAACGATTTGAAATTAGGAAGTGCCTAATTAGAAGGAAAAGACGAAGAGCTTGTACTAGTTGCTGCATTACGAATACTACTGTTACTTCCAGCACTACCAGCTTTCAAGAACTTATCATCACACTTTGAAACAAAAACGATAAGATCGAAGAAGCATGGAGACATACTTCCACAGAATGCCGCCATTTTGAACGCATGCGAAAGCACGCAAAGAGGGTATAGTAAACACTACAACACAACAACCGAAACCAGAAAAAGAAAAAATATATATGTAAAACGATCAGATAAAAGCATTCTGTCCCATACCCCTAAACCTAAGAATTTAAAATGAAGACTGTATACGATTCTCCCTTTTTTTCGTTTCCTGTTGGTCAGGAAATCCATGTTTCTTACATGCACAGTTATTTACGTTACTTAATAAACGGTATGTTTATTTAGTTATTTTCCTTGTTGTTTTTCCTCCCTACTCGATTAGCTATTAAAGCTATATTCAGCTGGGACTGTCTGTTACATTAATTATTTGAATAAATTTTGTTGTTCTTTTGTTGTTGCATCCCATTATCGATAAGGCACTATTATAATGGAGAGAGCAAATCCCCTATTCATGGACCTTTTGAATGACAGTTTTTTCAATCTAATTGTAGAGCAAGGCTGGATCTGGCGCAGCTATTTTAAAGGCAATCCCTAATTGGTCAGTTTAAATGAAGTAAAGTAATTTTAGAATTCGCAGCTTTGTTGAACACACGAGTAGCAGGTTGCTACAAGTCGCAACTCACGAACGCAAAATGCCGTCGAAATGGTCCAAAGGATTGCTCATGTGCCATTTGCACATATTATTGGGCGTGTGGGATAGTTATTGCGCAACATCACAATGAATTTATATCATTTCTGGACGGATTTTTTAAGTAATTAATGTGCCATTTAAAAACCTAGAGAGTGTAAATATCCTTGCATGCAAAGTTTTAGGGATAAAAGTCAGTTTCACACAGCAAAAATTATGCCGCGTACAGGGCTTGAAATAATTTCCCGGCTGGCGCCGGTCAAGTTGTCCGGTCAAACCTATTTTTGCTCGGACACCACCCATTTTTGGCCGGACAAATCTCCATTACGCCAGATCTCTACAAAATCCCCCCCCCTCCCCCTGCAGCATGATGTTTACATATCAAACAAGTACATTTTCTAAGCCTTTATTGTACATGGAGCCTCGAACTCATTGCAGGAAAAGTGGAATGCATGGTACAGCCACAACGTTCGGCAAAATCAATATTACATTTGTGCATGCATCTATCGCTTCAGTTCTATGTCTTCTATACCGTTAAATTTTAATACCTACTAAAGCTATGAAGTTGATGAAATTGAAGCCTGCGATCTAGTTGATCCTCATAATAATACAAGCTAACTGATGTGAATATACAACAAGAAACTCTTACAAGTAGAATCCATATCCACTGATTTGCTACAAAGTAAGCTTAGAATGAATAAGCTTGAATCTTGAAATGTTTCAGTACTATATCTTATTAAAAGGGGTCGGGGAAATGATACCAACAGGCAACTCTCTTTTTTCATTTGGAATACTTGAATGGCAACCTAATTTTGCTACTCGTTGTCAATTTCAAGTCTATACTGCCCGAGGAAAACATTGCCTTGCGAAGTAATGCCCGTGAATCCAATAATCACCAAAAAGCTTGGTAACCAAGTATTTATCAGGGGCGTGCCGGAAGTGATGAATGATTTGTTCCGTTTCAGCGTTTTTAGAGACGATATGAATCACAACTTTTATGGATGACTATTTGGCCATTTGGAATTACTGGAATTACATCAACGTTGTGCAATTAAGGAAATGAAAGCACTTTGTTGTGGTTTTAAGTGAAACAAAAACATATCAACGCCAAAAATATATACAATGTTCGGGAGCCTACTGATCCACTCCTGTGTCTTTTATTAAATCTATTGCTCTGTCTTCTAATTCGTCCTCATTATCTGAATCGGAATCTTCTTCAGTTGAAGAACAATCAATCAAGACCATTCCCCTTTTCGCAAACTCTCGGGCCTTGTACGATTTCCTCTTGCTTTGGTTCGGAGGGCGAGTGGCGCTCGTTACCCACAAGTGAATGGCTGGTGTAGTGTCGTAACCTTGAAAAGGGGGACCTTCCATTTTGACTCTTATCAGGTGGCTAAGGGTGTTCTCGCTGAGTGTTGCCCGAGAATCTGAGAGGCATTGTTATGCTTCTCACGTCACGTTTACAAAATCCAAGCGGACTATATATTATAAGAATATAGTAATTCATACTGCTACACACGCTACTCCGGAAGACCCGCTAATTTGCGGTGACGGCTTGATGAACGACAAAGCGAAGATTTGCAACCACCGGAAATTTTACAACCACTATTATGAATCATTTTTTAAAAGTTCTTGGTCTGGTAGTATCTCTGTCTTTTCCCCTTTTTATTCACAAACGCCAATAATGTTGAACCTATAAAAATTTAAAACCTGAAGATCCGCATTGAATTTTTCTTTACAAGCGTAAACGACCGGACAAATTGTCCGGCCATCCAAGGATTTGACCGGACAAAACCTATTTTTGACCGGACATTGTCCGTTGACCGGCCGTTATTTCAAGCCCTGCGCGTATCACTAACCGTGGCTGATTCACCTGTTTGCAACGCGATACTACAATTTTGCGAACATTTGATTAATGTGTCATTTGTAAACGAAGCTGATGCAGATGCGCTATAAAAAAGACATTTCTGGCCAAGTTTACTTTAAAATCGCAAAAGAATGCGCCGAGCCACACTTTCCGTTTTGCAGGACAATGCATGACAGTGGTTAGAAGTACCAAGTACTAACCACCAGGTCAATAAATTTATCTTTCCGAAATATTTGGACGGATTTCAAAGTTGAATATGCTACACTAAAGCTAATAGAAGCTGCAAATGATCCTGTAGATGTATGTTAGCGAAAAGCCAAACAAATGTAGATTTTCTATGCGAAACCATTTTAGGGTCACTCTCGGTTAATATCGTGAGACAAACAAATTTGCAATTTAAAAAATTTAAATTAAACAGAACCAGCCCTTTGTGACTATGATATTTGATCACAGATAAAGAACGCCTGACTAAAAGGGGGTAATTAAAAATAACTTTCCCAGCGTAGGGAGGAAACTCATCAATATAGTAGATTGAAAACAATTATTATTGTGCACGAAAATTCGTTCTCTTCCATTCGTTCTCTTTCATAGATACAGTAGATTTACAACAGCTGTGCCAAAAAAAAAACTAAGGTACAGTACATACAATCTACCGGCCGTTTGTAATGTCCAAAAAGTATATCGGTTTAGTGTTAAAGAGAAAAGGAAGACCCCGGATTCTCGTTAGTGTGAAAGGGGCTCGAAAGTCCTTCCTTGTCAGGTTTGGTAAAGGGCTACCCAGCTCGGAGAGGTAAGGAAACAGGCTAAAACTCAACCACCTAAGTTCACATGTTGCGTGTCGTAACTTACATAAAGAAACTTATTTCTTTTACACTTCCTGCTGTGGTTGGATCTTATCAACTGCAGCTCTTCACATTCTTAAATTCTAAATTCAACTAGTTATACAATTCTCGTTATTTTTAAAGTTTCTCTTTTTAGTGCTAATTATATTCAAATGTTCTATTCAAATGTTGTACAAATCAATTTTGACAGTTGAGGAGATCAAAAGCTTTTACAGTGCAAAAGAAGCAACTTAGCAATGAATAAACTTCAACGTAATAAAATTCTTTTCCCGGTACTGTTTTAAAGGTGAGTTTTATCACTAAAAACTGACGTTGAAGGTTCGGCAAATTGTAAACAAGAGACAGGGCCTACTTTTAATCGTAAGAGATATTTAAACTTAAAAGCACTCAATTTAAAAAATTAGGGAAAACACTTTTGAAGCTTAATGAGGTCATTTAGGAAATAAACATGTCAAAAGACCGAGACGAATTGTCCCGAGCTAAAACAACTTAAAAAAAAACAAAACTAAATAGGAAATGGCCATAAAAATACCATCATATGACTCCTCAAGAAAAGTTAAGATCATGAAGCTGATGCGGCTCTCCAATATCTTTAAACTGCCTCTCGCAAACTGCGATAGAATTTAGATTGCCCTAGTGATGTAAACCATCATTAAAATGAAGGAAACTAGATTTGCAATCCCAAACTCATAACGCCAGTATACAACGTAACTAATGGGTTCAAAAAGAATTTTCAAGTATCAGTGATTGGCCATGGGTTAAAACGCTAACCTGTCTGTTGAAGGGGGTTAGCGATAAAAGTTCTGACAGACACATATCCCAAACTCCGTACGACTACGTAGAGTAGGCGATGGAGGTCCTCGATCTATAAGATTACGAAATCATGGTCGAAAGACCTTTAAGCCAACTCCAAGATCATACCGCCTAATTTCATCAACCGTTCTTCTTCCCTATCCTCGTGCCATTTTTTGCCGATAGTCATCACTCAAGTAAAATTTTTCATAAACTCGCTGTCAAACTTGGCAACAAGAAACTTGCGGTACGATAGTCGTGAATAAAGGAATGGCCAAAAATAAGAACACCTGTTGGCGACATTTCAGAGAAAGTTTGTGAAATAATGCGGCGAAGAAATCAGTGAAGAAATGGAAAAGGAAAATAACCTGGAACAAATTAAAAAGAACGCCAACAAAAGCTAAATTAAAACAAAGGAAGAATATGCGAAATTGTGACTTGCCTGGGAAATGCTTGTCCTGAAATGACGAAAAAGACTTCTTGTGATGTTGACGCTTTCGATGGCAAGGTATAGAAAGACGAGTAAAACGAGAGTTTCTGCTTTTAACGTAACATGATCCACTGTATAAGCTCATTTGGTAATCACGGGAAATGTCTGTACCTGTGTATAATGGCTCAACAAAGATAACGTCATGTCTGGAAAAAATGTCTGTTTTCATCTGTGGTTGCCATAGCAACTACGAGATATTGCAGTGGAACTAAGCGCATTCATGAGCGCATTCCTGTAGTTATTTTCGTAAAATCTCGTGTAGAGTAGCTGATGTTCGAGAGACCTTCGGTATTCCCATGAGAGGAACTTTGCTGCATCATCGGGCTATGTCGGAGATACTTTTGTTAGTTTAGGCGCTGAGGATCAGAAAACTAAGGTGTCTGGGGTCCTGCTGTTTAAAGTGATAACTTCTGTCATATCAAAGTCATTCCATACAGGCATTAACATTTGCTCTGACTAGCATCCAGACTTCGGGAGACGTAAGATGCCCTTAAACTGCTTGCGACAATCACAAAAACAAAGATGGCGGCTTATCAGGTGAAAAAGAAAATCTAAGCACCTAGCGATCTAATGTTAAGGTTAAAAGGTTAAACATTTATTTATACATGGAAAAATCATGAGTACAAATATGCTAAAAAAGTATTATTCACAAAAACTCGCTGATAAAAGGAGAATACCGAAGCCTCGTGTGGATAATTATCTTTACAAAATCGAGTTAAAAGAGTTTGCTAGAGAAGGAAGGTAAAGATAAAGTCGCACACGAGCCAAGGAGGCCCACTCGGCCGAAGCTTAACTGTCCTAAAGCATGAAGCAACTGAGAGTATTGCTACTCCCCCCTGGATGGGATGCTAGTCCATCACAGGGTTAATCTCAGCAGTATGTGCGCCGGTACCTACTTTATACACCTGGGTGGAGACAGACTGGGTGTAAAGTTTTCTTTTCTAAGGAAACAACACGATGGCTGGGACTGAACCTCGAATCACTGACCTTCAGATCTGAAGTCCAACGCGCTAACCACTATACCACCGTGCCCCCACAATGCAAACGGTGATGCAGGCGAGTAA